>CM060925.1:390031813-391281813 GCA_030737875.1 Allium sativum
TAGTAGTTTTGGTTTTGCAGATTTATATTCACAGGATCCTGGTTTACAGCTGGAATGATATTCGGAAAGCTCTGTATCCATGTATCTCTTTCAGTTGTGTTTTGTATTATTTTCCGCTGCATTGTAATTTGTAAATCTCTGATATTTATCAAATGTATATTATTTTTTCATACTCTGCATATTCTTGTACTCTGATGTAAATTGTTGTAATAAGCAATGAAATGTTCTTCTGCTTTTGTTCTGATTTGCCATGTTCTCAGACAATCCATTCTTTCTCTTCTCTTCGGAGTCCGGGGAAGTTCGGGTCATGTCCGCTTGGTATCAGAGCTTTGTTTATAGAGCTCGAGAACAAGGCACATTAGAACCGAACGAAAGAATTCATCAGAGATTGGATTAGTAATATCCAATGGGAATGACTCGTTAGAGATAGGATCAGTAGTATCCTAGAACGAGTGTGAAGAGTAGTGTTTTGAAAATAAAAATGAAAAACAAATTTTGTTTTGAAAATTTAAACCTTATTCAACGTATTTGAATATTTATTTTAAATTGATTTGGATAATCGAGTGTACAAATTTTTTGCATATACGCCTTGCAAGCGTGTATTCGAAGTTTAATATACTGGATAAATATAGAATCACACTCTAGTCGCCTGGAGACGATTCTGATGATAGTCTAGACATCATTAGCATTTGTGTTTGAGTTTCGAAAGTGGGATGTCTATATATTTCCAATTGAATGGTGTGAGAACTTAAACTAGATAGGGTCATTTGTTGTGATTTGGCATCAAAAATGGATATATATATATATAAAGTTATGTGTTTGAAACGATAATCAACTAATTGATTGTTGATTGTGTTGTTTGAATATTGGTTTAATTAATTAAAATTTTGAACCATTAAGCCAAATTGAGTCAAATATTGAACTGAATTGAAAATGGTTTGAAATTGCATGCATGTACATATATATGTGTGAAAAGGTCATAGCAAGGAGGCTAGAGAAGAGGAATAAAATTGTATGCCCGACAAATAGGTACATGTTTACTAATTTATTGGGTTTGGATGATTTTATGAGCCGATTGGCTTTTTCTTTTTGGATGGTGAGGGCCCTGTGTGGCTAGTTGCGGTTTTAAATGTCTCCCCGTAAAAAGGAGGTTATGGCGAAATTTTTCAAAAATTTAGGGTGTTAGCCAAATTTTTGAAGAATTGGAAAATTCTTAAAAACTGAAAAGTTGAAGAATGAAAGCCAGAATGAAAGTTGAGTTGATTAGTAAAACAACTTTTAGTACCGTTCCTTTTCGAGGAAAAAAAGATTTTATGTGGGGGAGATTGTAACAACCCGGAAAATCGAAGCCAATTTAATTTTTTTATTTTGGCAATTTTAATGAATTTTGAATATTTAAAATGAATTATTTTAAATAATAACGACTAGAAATTTATTTTGAATAGAATTAGAACATATATATTCATTTAAATCGAAGATAGAATATAAATATTTATTTTAATTATAAAAGGAATTGAAAATAGCGCGGCAGTTTGAAAATTCAATTTCAAATTTCAATTGAATGTACAGGATTCAAAATAAACCGGATTTTAGTGAAACCAAAAATATTTGAATCTGTTTGAAAATATCTTTCCAACGGATGTGAAAAATCCAAATTTCATTGCGGGAATAAAAAGTTATGTCCAGTTGAAAATTCAGAATAGTCGCTATGGAATTTATATAAAATATAGCCCTTAAAAATAGCGATTTTGCAAACGATCTCCATTTTCGACGAGACCACTTTTGTTGGATCCGTAATGTCAAATTATTGCTAGATTCCAATTTTCATAATTTTTGGGATCAATATGTAAGCATGGTAAATTTAAACGTGTTTGGTCAATTCAGTTTCAATTTAATCGACTGGAAAATGACCGTTTTTCAAATGGTCTCCAAATTCGGAGAAATTAGATTTGTTAGGACCGTATCGTCTAAACATAGCCATATTTATTTTTCTGGAATTTTTGGAATCAGTATATGGCCCTGGTAAATTAAAATGTATGTTTAAATTCAATATGTATTGATTTATATTTTAAATTTGATAAATACTTAATAAAGCAGCAGAACTGGCTAACGAAACATATCTCATTGTGTCCGGAATGGGGGTATTTCGTTAGGGGCGACAGTCGTTGGAGTTCGTTTGTGGTTCGGACCGATTAATTCCTAAATAAAGTAAAATGGAATAAAATATTAATAAAAATAATTAATATCAAATGGGCTCTACACTAAACCCTAACCCTATTACTTCAGCCGCCGTTAACCCATTTGAACGAACGATGTGCTACGGAATTTGATCCCAATTCGCTCCACCCACAGGCAATTTTTGGGCAAACATTCAAAGCGAAAATTGAAGTACTCTCCTCACTCTTTCCAACCCTACCCGTATGATGAAGTATGGTTAAGGATAGAGCTCGAATTTCAGGCTAAAAGTCAGCCACTTTGGGGATGATTTCGCGGTAAAAGGGGGCGCGAGTGGCGAGGTGTTCAGGGGGTAGGGTGGCGTCGGTGGCTACTTCATTGTGATGGGGTTTGATCGGGTCCTGGGCCATGGAGGAGGCGGCACGCGGGGGTTTGGGAACCGACGGTTTGAATTTGGGTGACAGTTTCTCAACGATGAAGGAGATGAGTAATTATAAAATAAATAAATAATTAATTTTATTAATTGTGTAATCAAAGTTCTAAAGGCTATAACTTTTCAAATCTTGTCAGAATCACGCAAATCCGGATGCGTTGGATTCGCAGCGACGAGATCTTCACAATGAAACTAACTGGAACGGAAATGGAGCATTTTAGAATTTCGAGGAAATTTGAACGCGATAAGAAATTCAGAAATTAAAACCGGTCAAAGTGAGAACTTCTCTCTAAAAGTATTTCTGTACAGTTATTTATTTTATAACTGCATATATGAACTGCTCCCCGTCGTCCATAGACCATGGACGACTAGTTTGATTGTATTATGTTGTGGAAATGAGCTGTATTGTGATTGTTGATTGTATTGTATGAATAAAATATTCGAATAATAAAAATATCATTTTTATTGTATATATAAGCTGTATAAAATATCCATGTGATGAATAAAATATTTGAATAATAAAATATCATTTTGATTGTATATATAAGCTGTATAAAATATTCATGTGATGAATAAAATATTTAAATAATTAAAATATCATTTTTATTATATATATATATGTGTGTTGAAATTAATATTCATTTACATATCGGACGATTTGTTTATGAACACCCATTTGACTGATATTGATTGGGACGATAAATTTTACACATCGCCCAACTGCACAAATAATGTTCCAGTATGTGTTGTTTGAAAACCCCACACGGGTATTGGGATGATATTTGACATACACTAATCCCGATATTTAGTTGTATGTCAATCGATGGATAGACAGGCTGTGATGAACGTTAATTATTTATTTTTAACGCTTATACAGTTGTAAATTGCACTCTGGATGATGGTTGACTGTGTTTGATTATTGTTGTGTACACGTGTGTATGAAATCCATATAAATGAAATTATATGGTAATTGACTGTGTCTGATTCCAATTCGGAAAGAATTTATATTTTAAAATAACAAATATTTTAAAATAACGAATATTTTAAAATGATGAATAATGAATATTTGAAAATAAATAACATTTTAAAATAATATTCAGTAATGGATCAAAATATGATTTTGATGTTCGATTTGGGATGGACACAAAAATATTTAAATATATAAAGCCGTGTTGATTAGATTAACGCCATTTTGACGAAAACAATATTTATATCGATTTTATTCATTTTTATAATGAATATCGAAAAGGAAGTGATTTCAAAATCTAATGTTTTGAAAATATTATCATTTATACATTAATGATATGGAATATTCAATTTTGATTTGAAATTGAATATGAAGTTGAAATCATTTTAAAAACGAATTTAAAACGATTTATAAAATAAGTTTTAAACGGAAATCGATGAAATATATATAATATATATTATATATATATTTAATGGCCTGAATAGAACGCGCTCCGCCGTGACAGTTCGCGAATTTCGACCATTGACTTCGAATTGATATTACGGGAGATCCGACCGTCGGATTCTCCTAAAATTGGAACCGTTGGGTTTGTATTGAAATGAGCTTTCCAACGAATATAAGAGATTTGAAATCTAATGATTGGATTTGGAATTATGTCCAAATCAAATTTGGAAAAGTTCGCTATAAGTGCAGTTCGATGACCGTTTTTGGAAATCGAATGTACGGGCCTTGATAAAATTATTAAAAATATCAATAATTTGTGTAAAATCATAACAAATAATTTGGAAAGAGTTGGGATGAAAAATTCCATATTTAAAAAGATAAAAATATATTTTTGTCGAAATGAACTAGTTATGAACTAGAATTATAAATCCAATATTTTTAAATAAATAAATTGGATTTGAAATGGTTTTAAAAATAACCAAAATTTCCAATATATGAATTGGAATGGATTTGATCATCGGAATATTTCGATATTGGATTCCATGATTATATGGATATTGTGGAGGAATTTGGAAGATATATATATCGTTTTTCCCAATACGATATTTGTTGATTTCAGAATTTGATATTGAATATAAGTTGACATAATTTCTATTCAGAGCCTTGTATTTAATATTGAATTGGATTTTGGGTTTGTCATGAATGGTGTCTCAAACAACACTGTTCTTAAACCCCATGTGAAAAGAATAAATCTTTTAATTAAGATTATTAGAGATTCCAGTTAATTAACATTTAATTGGGATAAAATGGGATGTGAATTGGGTTTATTGTGAACTGTGTTTTTAACGACATTCGTTCTTTAACCCGATTTACAGTGAAATATGATTTGGAATTTATAAATCTTTTTATTAAGATTTAGTGGAAATTTTCCAATGTAAAGTTTTCCAATTTAATATATTAAATTGGAATTGAATGGAATTTGATTTGATAATAATCGGAATGAGCTTCTGTAGGGGAAGACTGTTAATATATATGGAATTTAAAAGGCTTTGTCATTATTCCATTTATATTATTAGTTGGATACGGAAATTGATATCGATTATATATTGATCTGTTTTTCCGTGAAGATTCCATAATTAATGGAATATGATTTTGGATTTATCGTGAACTGTATTTTAAATGACGTAAGTTCTTTAACCCAATTAAAGACAGGATTACATGTCTAACATTGTATTTCGAACTGTATGGTTGATCTCTGCTAAATATATATCTGATTCATGGCGGAGAATTTATTCTCTTTCTTAACACCCTTCTCTAAGATGTACGAGCTTAGAGGTTATATATAGGCAGAAATCAATAGTACGGTGTAGATTGTCGATGCGGCATGTTTGATTTTCCAAAGTTAAATAATCATTAATATTGATTTTTGGGAAGATTAGAACCAAGTGGAGTTTTAATGAATCTTTAATTAGACTGAAATGAGAATGTGATAATTTTAATTATCAAATTCGGGAAATGATCGAGAATGGGATAGCACCAGTTTTCCTCTAAGCGATAGTTAAATCTTTAATTAGATTTAAACGGGAAATGGTAATTAATTTTACCAATAACACCGTGGTGTTAGTTATGGGGTAATACTAGTTTTGCTCCATGGGATGAATTGGTTAGGATTGGGAAATTAAATAAATGATTACTTCGGTAAGGTGCTTTAATCCCGACTAGTTTGGAAAACCTTAATTTGGTTTAGAATGGATATCCAAAGGAAGATTAAAGATTAAATTAAAATAATTTATCTATGATAAAATTAATGGGAACATATCCCTAAAGATGTGAATATTTGAATATTTGAGTATTCTGAATTGGAATGAGACGTATGTTGTGTTTTTATAGCACTTGTTTATTATATACATGAGTTATTCCAAAAGACCGAGTTTATCCCATTCTGAATAACTGATTCGACGATAAGTCGACGATGAAGACGGTGGTTGAAGACCGGAGGTCTTCACATCGTTTGGATGATTACTGATGTCTTGATTGGGCGGTACACCCAACACAAGGTAATAAGTGGTGATCGTCCAAACGTACTTGGAGATCGACCGGATATGCGAGGACCTCTCTCCTGTATTGGACACGGGATGAGGAATATGGTGCCTCCGGTTTCGTTCAGACCCAGAACGAACTTGTAAATGGATGTGTATCTGACATTGGATTTTATTCTGTGTTGATTGATCTATATTAAATATATATCTGTTTGGCGGTGGAGTATTTATTCTCTTGCTTAAGGCCCTCCTCTGAGATGTACGAGCTCAGAGGTTATATATCGATAGACATTAGTCGCATGGCGTGAATTGCCTGTGTGGCATGATAAGATGCAGATATTCAAAAAGCATTGCGCTGTTTATAATTATTTATGCACTGGTATTCTTGGGAGGAAACCCGTTCCATGTTTTACAGCGTGGTCCCTTGATTTACCAAATTTTAAAGTGAAGTTTTAAATAACTGTTTTAGTTCGCACACCAGTCACATGACTGACCTGGAGTTTATTGTTTTAACCTAAACTCTGGGTGCTCCTATTTTCCACACGGGCAGCTCGTAGTTTTGGTTTTGCATATTTATATTCACAGGTTCCTAGTTTACAGCTGGAATGATATTCGGAAAGCTCTGTATCCGTGTATCTCTTTCTATTGTGTTTTGTATTATTTTCCGCTGCATTGTAATTTGTAAATCTCTGATATTTATCAAATGTATATTATTTGTAACAACCCGCTCATTCGACGATTTTAGATTTAAATATTTTATTTAAATATATCGTCATATCTCATGTGTCACTCAAAATGTCGTTTTTCACAAACGATAAAATAAGGATTCGGGACCACTTCCATTGAGTCCGGATCATCGTTTACGATCTTTTTGACTATAAGCATCGATATGTTCTGAGATTCGGAAATTTGGCACTTTGGGTTGGGTCTTGGTTGAGCTAGCCAAGCTCACCATATAACCCCAAATCCTCCTCCTCCTCTTCATTCATTCTCACTTCAACAAAGAAATAGAAATTAGGAGAGGGAAAGTGAAATTAAAACTCCCCTAAGCCCTAGCTTGTCTTAGGGATCCAATTCAAGAGGAAATCAAGTGCAAAAGCATGGGTAAGCTTCTCTATCTTCATCTTCTCCATCTCCACTCCTCTTTGATTTGTTATAATTCCTATGACCTAACTATTAGGAATCTTGTTGATATGCTCATAGATTGGAGATTCATGAGTATTGGTTGAAGAGAGGTTGCTCTAGCTTGCTTTTGGGTTGATTCTTTGTTTCTAATGAAGAAAAGTGGGTCCTTGCTCGAATTGGAGCTTGTTCTTCATCGTTTGAAACCAAGGTGAGTTCTTTTTGAACTCACATCTATGCCACAAGCCATTGGCTTGTACAAGTGTAATTTAGTGTTAATATGAGTTTGCATGTGCTTGTGAATTGGTTAGGCTAGTGTAACTTAGCCGATTTCATGTATATATGTTTCATTGAGTTGAAAATTATGATTAGAATTGTCCACACAATCTAATTCATAAGCTACTAGTTGATTTGGTGATATTTTGAAGCTCCGTTGTCGCTCCGGCAAGTTCTAAGACTTCACAATTCACTTATATCACATTTGATTGCTTTGGTTAGATAATTTAATTATTTTGGAGTTTATAATCAAGAATCATTGCAAATCTCTTGTGTGAATGTTTGTGCGTGTGAATTTGGTGTTATGAGTTGCTTCGGTGAGTTATAAACGCCTCATTTGCATGTATATAACATCATAGACCTTCGGGCATTAGCCGGTATCATTATGGGGATGAAATTGTAAAAAAAATTGGGGGTTTAACAACTGTTCGGCCATTAATGGCCAAGCAAAATGCCATATGTTCGGCCATTAATGGCCGAACAGTAAAAAAAAAAAAAAAAAATTGTTCAATCTTTAAACGACCATAACTTTTTCATACAAACTCGAAATTGAGCGAAATCAGGTGCGTTGGAACCATCTCGATGAGAGCTTTCCAATGAAAATAATTTGGAGTGATTTGGAGCTTATGGGAATTTTTGGTGGAAGAAAACATCCAATGTAAATAACCGAACAGTGAAAAACAAAGGGGTGAAATAATTATCCACTTTAAAATGATCATAACTTTTTCATATTAACTCAGAATTCAGCGAAATAAGATGCGTTGGAACCGTATCGACGTGAGCTTCGAAATGAAACTAATTTTAGAGTAATTTGAATCTATTTACTTGTTAATTCGGGTTTGAACCTTGATATTAGTTCGATTATGATTCGTGACTCTAAAACGTGAATGATCGACTCGATATCTCTCGAGTCTATACCGATATAGTTTAAAACCTTTGGGTGCTAGTTTGGGATTTCGATTCGTTCGTTGATTGAAATTATAATTGTTATCCCTTTGATTTCATGTATGTTGTTATAATGTGAATTACGCATTTGCGACCACCTTAGTGATCGCTCTTTGATCAGCGGCACTTGATTTTGGGTCTTTGTTTCCTGTCGCTCCAATGTGGTTTCTAATCGTTTCTTAACATTATAGAGTCCACTAACGAGCTATATATTTATTCGATTTATCGAATTTATATTTGATGATTTATGATTTGGATTTATGTCATTATGACGTGAATCCCCTTAATCGATTTGCCTCGGCAATCGTATCATTGTTTACTATCACTTCGAATTATAAGAGGGTTTATATATTATTAATGGACCATGAATCCTTCTACGGATTTCAATCTATTAGTGTGTACGGATTCTCTTTACTCGGTCGGACGAGAAATCTAGTTTATTTACCTTAGTAAAATTGAGGACTATGACCCCTTATATGTTTACTTCGGCGAATAACTCTTGGACTCGTGCGTTCGAACACGATGTGATGATTCTTGATGTTTTGAGAATTAACTAACAACGGGTTCGTAAATATTCGAGAATAGTGAGTGGTTATGGGACATTTAGCTATTTTCTTATATTAACTATCTCGGTGTAATTCATACTCACCTGGATCGATGTGATCCTTTATGATTTATGTTTTGTGGTCCTCGATCGCCCGAGTGGGATTTATGATTCTTGGATTTCACCTATGGGACTTTGGTCCAACCTTTATGATTTATGTTTTGTAGTCCTTGATCGCCCGAGTGGGATTTACGATTCTTGGATTTCACCTATGGGACTTCGGTCCAACCTTTATGATTTATGTTTTTTGGTCCTCGATCACCCTAGTGGGATTTACGATTCTTGGATTTCACCTATGAGACTTCGGTCCGAACCTTCTATAATTTATGATGTTTTCTAGGAATTTCACGATTTATGTGTTTTCTCTCTACCGGGGTCACGACCCGGCTTCGTGGGGAGCTTCAGCTCAAACCTATGGGTTCGCTACCTAGAGATCGTATCTCATCTATGAACAGGTCTGCCCCTTTATAATGTTTTGATGATCTATGATTACTTTGATGCGATACGCGTCAATTTGATTTATGTTTACCTTAATGATTTAGATTACTTTGATGCGATGCGCGTCAATTTGATTTATGTTTGACATTCCTCTGTCATTTCCTGTTGTGTGCTATTAGTTGAATGTTGCATTCTATATTAGCTATGAGATTATGTAGAGATACTTGTGTGCTGACATTCCATTGTCATTTCCTGATTGTGTTGACATGCCATGTTTCATATTTATTTATGATTAGATATTATTACTAGAATCATGTCATCCTGTATTATATCTCTTGTTATCTCAGTTTATTTGATAAGTACAGCTAGACTGACTCGTTTATTATTTATTCCTATAAATAATACTCGGGTCAGACCGAGTCATTTTAGGTACTCCTCTTAGACTCCTCGCAGGGTTGATCTTCCGCTTTCAGCTTGCTACTCTGTCTCCGTAGTTTTATGTACTTTTGTACCTTTGTCATTTCACTTGTTGTGTACATATTCTTTTGTTTAGATCATAGTGCATGTATCTATTCTTTTGGGATTAGTGGATCTTTGTTGACCACTATCTTGTTGTACACATTCTTTGTTTATTCATATCTATTTCGCCTTTGTGATATGATTATTCTATGTCTGGCTATGAGAAATTTATACATCGTTGTTGTTGTCTATTTTATACTGCTTTCCGGATTATTTATAGCCGTTGTGTAGTTTCCCTATGTGCCGAATGGTCATGTCGGAATTTTAATCGGTATCAGAATTCAATGTGCATTCCTCACATGGAGTAATCATACAATCGGTCGCTCTTCACAAACCTCATTCTCCGTTATGGTCTACGACATTTCTCTGAAATGAACTGGACGATAGTGGGTATAGAGGCGGGGCGTTATAGTTGGTATCAGAGCCACTTTCCAGAACAGTGTAAGATAGTATGACGATGGTATTGTTTTAAGCCTCTCTCGGGAATCGTGCTTTAGGGTTTTAGTTAGAGTCTTAAGACCCGTCATAGCTTATCTTCCTATACGATTCCATTTTTTGAATTCGCGCCGTTTGAATTCAACTTGAGACTAACTTTTTTCCTCCTTCTTTTTCCTTAAAGAAGCGAAATAGTTGGTCATAGCCGTGCAAGTGTCGGTTCACCCAGTGTACCTCCTACGGGAGGGGTGATTATGTCTCAAGTGGCCTATTTTTAGTCTTTCAGAATAGTTATCGACTCGTCCTCTTCGGGTTAATTTCTATAGTCCATCTAGGGCCCGTGTTCTCTAGTGGTGCTTCTGTTTCATTCTTTGACTCGAGTTGCTAATGATGTCTGTTTTTGTATCACACTTATCTTATTGATCATTTATGATCCTTGAAGTTGATTGATCATTGGATATCTAGCATGTGCGTAGTTACGCCCATCGTAAGCGCCTTTGATCATGATATTTCTTGATTTCTAGTTTAGATTGTTTCGGACGTCGTTACGTACCTAACATGGTCTATTGATCATTTGTCGGTCGGTATGGAGATAGCATGTCTTTGTGACTAAATCTACTCCCTTGTTGTCAGCTATATAGTTCTAGTTCGGTGTGAGATCACCAAGCCTTCGGGCTAAAACAACTCATTTGTTACCTTGTTGTGCCGGTGTCAGTCACAAAGCATTTATGCTAAATTAACTCAAAAAATGTATCGTTGCGTTCCAAACTCAAGATCAAGAATGAGGGAAAGCATTCCGCTTCTTGTGATCCCTCTTCTTGAATCAAGGTACGTGTCATTAATTCCTTAATATCATTTACCTTGTTTAGAGATTATTTTATTTATGTTCTTTTGATATACGTCGATCGTGTTCTTCGTTATCAAAAGATATCATTTGTGTTTTATTCGTAAGTTGATAAAGGAATTTTATTTCCTTTTTGCCATCCCGAATGATTTATTGAATTTTTATATTTTCGCGGGATTTGCATTAACGTTAGAAATTGTGAGGACTTTCCTGTGTTAACTTGTCCACCGGGTGCGTTAAGGATCTCGAACGAGATATGGGACGCCATGTTGTAGTTCGGAATTCCTAAACACCATTATGTGACAATCCGACATTCGAAATGATTCCTAAAATTAAAATTATCCTAATAAGTTAATCAAAATAATAATATTTCGGATTTTTGCGATTTCTTCGTAGTCATTTGTTATTTTTCTAGATAATTTATTTCTAGATTTCCTTGGAGAAATTCCAAGAATTTGAGTGGTTCAAGATTTTCAATAAGAAATTATCTTGAATATTTTATTTGAGTAAATTAAATAACTTAAGGAACAACCCAAAGAGTTATTCATTTATGTCTCTTGTTGCTAGATTTCAGATCTTTGATTTTCGAGAATTCTTAGTGATTGAGAATCTCGCCTAATTCTTAATCCTTGTTTCGATTTGCTAAAGAGAATTTAGTATTCTTGTAATTTCATGGGTCTTCTTATTTTCTCTAGTGAACGATCACTCGAGAGAATGGGGGTTCCCGTTGGAGAGGGAAAATTTGGTTTTTGCGATCCACGGCAAACTCAATAATTCCTTTCTCCGAATCTATGATCTAGTCGATCATCCGGAAGTGCTATAGTCAATTCACTTATGGAGTTAGCCTTGCGTTGTTCTTAGAAATGAATATCGAAAGGATGAGCTCTTTTTATATTCCTCCTTTGTTTGTTTGAATCATTTGGATTGACAATTGTCTCCGCACGATTGTTAACCCTTATCAATCAAATCTTTGGGAATTATGACCTCTTTGGTTTAATCTCATGTTGTCATAGAAATTGTCTATCACTTCTTTGATTAATTGCTGATGTTTTTGCGATTTAAGATTTTTGGTGGAAAATTATCTTAAATCCTATTGTTCTGAAGTGATAGGTTGTGCACTACTTATCCATCATCTTCTCGATGTTTCTGATTTTCTAAAATTGATACTCGAGTTTCTGAATATTGGGAATTTCGTATAATTCCTAATGATTCGTGTTTATGGTTACTAAATGAGATTTAGTACCTGGTTAGAAATCGATTTCCCCGAATAGTTCATTGGTATTCCATTACCAATATTTGTTATCGACTTCTAGTTCATTGGTATTCCGTTACCAATAATTGATTATCGACTTGTAGTTCATTGGTATTCCATTACCAATATTTGTTTATTGGTTTCTAGCTCGTTGGTATTCCGTTACCAACCTTGAATCATTGATATTAAAATTGATTATTCCTTCGAGAATTGCTCTCCTTTGCAAAATTCGTTGGAATCTCTATGTTGTGCTTTTGTTGGTGTCAGCCACCTCGTTGCAAGACTAAAGTGGTCAGGTTCGAGGTTCGCTACATCGTCGTGATTGAGTTTGGGGATGGATTAGTCTACCATCGTAAATTCCCATTTCATATCCTAAGAGAAATATCTACTATCGATATCTCGCGTTTGTAGGACGCGGTCCCGTTGCTCCTTGAAATTCCAAATTAGATTCGCTTGGTTTTTGTGCATTCTATTGATTCTCATTCCCTTGAGAATCATACCAAGAAAGACGAGTCTATTTGAATTCATAGCGCTTGTGAATTTTTCTGGAATTATTTTACCCGTTTGGGATGACTACCTTCATGGGTAATGGAATTCAAGATTGAAATCTGGTTTTTATGATCTTGCGAGACGAAATTGGGGTCTCACCTAGCCGTTGGTGTGATCTTTTCATTTCTTGTCGGTTCTTGTGGTACCACTTCGTGGTATTATTTCTGGTTGTTACCTATTACTTCATTCTCAAGGAATTGAGAGGATGCAATTCTTTTAAGGGGGGAAGTCAGTAACAACCCGCTCATTCGACGATTTTAGATTTAAATATTTTATTTAAACATGTCGTCGTATCTCATGTGTCACTCAAAATGTCTTTTTTCACAAACGATAAAATTAGGATTCGGGACCACTTCCATTGAGTCCGGATCATCTTTACGATCTTTTTGACTGTAAGCATCGATATGTTCCGAGATTCGGAAATTTGGCACTTTGGGTTAGGTCTTGGTTGAGCTAGCCTAGCTCACCATATAACCCCAAATCCTCCTCCTCTTCATTCATTCTCACTTCAACAAAGAAATAGAAAATAGGAGAGGGAAAGTGAAATTAAAACTCCCCTAAGCCCTAGCTTGTCTTAGGGATCCAATTCAAGAGGAAATCAAGTGCAAAAGCTTGGGTAAGCTTCTCCATCTTCCTCTTCATCTTCTCCAACTCCACTCCTCTTTGATTTGTGATAATTCCTATGACCTAACTCTTAGGAATCTTGTTGATATGCTCATAGATTGGAGATTCATGAGTATTGGTTGAAGAGAGGTTGCTCTAGCTTGCTTTTTGGTTGATTCTTTGTTTCTAATGAAGAAAAGTGGGTCCTTGCTCGAATTGGAGCTTGTTCTTCATCGTTTGAAACCAAGGTGAGTTCTTTTTGAACTCACATCTATGCCACAAGCCATTGGCTTGTACAAGTGTAATTTAGTGTTAATATGAGTTTGCATGTGCTTGTGAATTGGTTAGGCTAGTGTAACTTAGCCGTTTTCATGTATTTATGTTTCACTGAGTTGAAAATTATGATTAGAATTGTCCACACAATCTTATTCATAAGCTACTAGTTGATTTGGTGATATTGTGAAGCTCCGTTGTCGCTCCGGCAAGTTCTAAGACATCACAATTCACTTATATCGCATTTGATTGCTTTGGTTAGATAATTTAATCATTTTGGAGTTTATAATCAAGAATCGTTGCAAATCTCTTGTGTGAATGTTTGTGCGTGTGAATTTGGTGTTATGAGTTGCTTCGGTGAGTTATAGATGCCTGATTTGCATGTATATAACATCATAGACCTTCGGGCATTAGCCGGTATCATTATGGGGATGAAATTGTAAAAAAAATGGGGGTTTAACAGCTGTTCGGCCATTAATGGCCGAGCAAAATGCCTTCTGTTCGGCCATTAATGGTCGAACAGTAAAAAAAAATTGTTCAATCTTTAAACGGCCACAATTTTTTCATACGAACTCAGAATTGAGCGAAATCAGGTGCGTTGGAACCGTCTCGACGAGAGCTTTCCAATGAAACTAATTTGGAGCTAATGGGAATTTTTGGTGGAAGAAAACAACCAATGTAAATAACCGAACAGTGAAAAACAAAGGGGTGAAATAATTATCCACTTTAAAATGATCATAAATTTTTCATACGAACTCGAAATTCAGCGAAACAAGATGCGTTGGAACCATATCGACGTGAGCTTCGAAATGAAACTAATTTTGGAGTAATTTGAATCTATTTACTTGTTAATTCAGGTTTGACGCTTGATATTAGTTCGACTATGATTCACGACTCTAAAACGTGAATGATCGACTCGATATCCTTCGAGTCTATTCCGATATAGTTTAAAACCTTCGGGTGCTAGTTTGGGATTTCGATCCATTAGTTGATCGAAATTATAATTGTTATCCCTTTGATTTCGTGTATGTTGTTATAATGTGAATTACGCATTTGCGATCACCTTGGTGATTGCTCTTTGATCCGCGGAACTTGAGTTTGGGTCTTTGTTTCCTGTCGCTCCAACGTGGTTTCTAATCGTTTCCTAACGTTATAGAATCCACTAACAAGCTATATATTTATTCGATTTATCAAATTTATATTTGATGATTTATGATTTGGATTTATGTCATTATGACGTGAATCCCCTTGATCGATTTTCCTCGGTAATCGTATCTTTGTTTACTGTCACTTCGAATTATAAGAGGGTTTATATATTATTAATGGACCACGAATCCTTCTACTGATTTCAATCTATTAGTGTGTACGGATCCTCTTTACTCGGTCGGACGAGAAATCTTGTTTATTTACCTTAGTAAAACTGAGGACTATGACCCCTTATATTTTGACTTCGGCGAATAACTCTTGGACTCGTGCGTTCGAATACGATGTAATGATTCTTGATGTTTTAAGAATGAACTAACAACGGGTTCGTAAATATTCGAGAATAGTGAGTGGTTATGGGACATTTAGCTATTTTCTTATATTAACTATCTCGGTGTAATTCATACTCACCCAGATCGATGTGATCCTTTATGATTTATGTTTTGTGGTCCTCGATCGCCCGAGTGGGATTTACGATTCTTGGATTTCACCTATGGGACTTCGGTCCAACCTTTATGATTTATGTTTTGTAGTCCTCGATCGCCCGAGTGGGATTTACGATTCTTGGATTTCACCTATGGGACTTCGGTCCAACCTTTACGATTTATGTTTTGTGGTCCTCGATCACCCTAGTGGGATTTACGATTCTTGGATTTCACCTATGGGACTTCGGTCCGAACCTTCTATGATTCATGATGTTTTCTAGGGATTTCACGATTTATGTGTTTTCTCTTTACCGGGGTCACGACCTGGCTTCGTGGGGAGCTTCAGCTCAAACCTATGGATTCGCTACCTAGAGATCGTATCTCATATATGAACAGGTCTGCCCCTTTATGATGTTTTGATGATCTATGATTACTTTGATGCGATACGCGTCAATTTGATTTATGTTTACCTTGATGATTTATGATTACTTTGATGCGATGCGCGTCAATTTGATTTATGTTTGACATTCCTCTGTCATTTCCTGTTGTGTGTTATTAGTTGAATGTTGCATTCTATATTAGCTATGAGATTATGTAGAGATACTTGTGTGCTGACATTCCATTGTCATTTCCTGATTGTGTTGACATGCCATGTTTAATATTTATTTATGATTAGATATTATTACTAGAATCATGTCATCCTGTATTATATCTCTTGTTATCTCAGTTTATTTGATAAGTATAGCTAGACTGACTCGTTTATTATTTATTCCTATAAATAATACTCGGGTCAGACCGAGTCATTTTAGGTACTCCTCTGGGACTCCTCGCAGGGTTGATCTTCCGCTTTCAGCTTGCTACTCTGTCTCCGTAGTTTTATGTACTTTTGTACCTTTGTCATTTCACTTGTTGTGTACATATTCTTTTGTTTAGATCATGGTGCATGTATCTATTCTTTTGGGATTAGTGGATCTTTGTTGACCACTATCTTGTTGCACACATTCTTGGTTTATTCATATCTATTCCGCCTTTATGAAATGATTATTCTATGTCTGGCTATGAGAAATTTATACATCGTTGTTGTTGTTTATTTTATACTTCTTTCCGGATTATTTATAGCCGTTGTGTAGTTTCCCTATGTGTCGAATGGTCATGTCGAAATTTTAATCGGTATCAGAATTCGATGTTCATTCCTCACATGGAGTAATCATACAATCGGTCGCTCTTCACAAACTTCATTCTCCGTTATGGTCTACGACATTTCTCTGAAATGAACTGGACGATAGTGGGTATAGAGGCGGGGTGTTACTGTATTTGTTCATACTCTGTATATTCTTGCACTCAGATGTAAATTATTGTGCAGTTGGGCGATGTGTAAAATTTATCATCCAGTCAATATCAATAAAATGGGTGTACATAAACAAATCGTCCGATTTGTAACTGAATATTTATTTTATTCATATACTCGTTAAAAATTATATTTTTAACGATAAAATATTTTATTCAATACATGAATATTTTATACTGTTCATTACACATCACAATCACAATCGATTTCCACAACATAATACATCAAACAAGTCGTGCATGGTCTGTGGACGACGGAGAGCGGTTCATATATGCAGTTATAACATAAATAACCGTATAAGAAATTATAGTGAGAAGTTCTCACCTTGGGTTTCCACTCCGCCAGTCCTTATTGTCACTCGGATTCGCTGCTCTTATTCTAATGTAATCTATTTCAATGCAATTTCTATTAAAAATCACATTTTCTCTTCCTTAAAAGTTTTATGATATCTTCTTAAAAATTTTCCATCCTCTTTCTCAAAAGAAAAGAAAATTTTTTAATTTCAAATTTGCTGGTTAGGATTGGTCATTATCCATTTTATTGCGTGCCTTCATCATATCCAAGAAAGTGAGTTATCTCACGATTATTTTATACAAGTTTCTTAACCTCAATGCTAAAGAATATAATAGTTGATTTGCTATTTTTTTTAAATGGAATACATATATATTGCTTTGCACATTAATTCCTTCCACTTATGTTGCTGCCATGTAAGAGATGCCGCCCTTATGTTGGCTTGTCATTTTGTGTGTTTTCATCAGGTCTAAAGCTTCCATTGTTATTTTGTGTACTCTATCAAGTGCATGGCATCATGGTGTCGTATTGTTTTGAAATTTACTATTGAGTACATGCACTTGCTGCACACTTGAAATTTACCATTGAGTACATGCATTTGCTTTGAATCATACTTATTAGTACATGTGTTTTAGTACATGTGTTAGACTTGTTGTACATATATAATACAATTGCAGTTGCATTTAGCAGTGTAAACTAAATGAATATATATGCAATAGTGTTTGTTGCATGTCATAATTGTTATACTTTTTCAGTTGATGTGTGTACCAAGATACTGATTAATAATATTTTTCATTTACTTCACTTTGCCATGAACATGAACATTATCCTATTGTGCCTTGTATTCTTGACCATGTTGCTTGAATGTATCAATTGCTTTTGTTGCTGGGTTGTCCAATTCGTTCTTGCCCTATCCCATACTTTGTTATTGCCACCTGAAATAAATATTTACATGCAGTACCTTAGTTGACTGTAACATATGCGGCTTAGAAATGTTTTAGTAACTTCAAATCTTATTAGGATTAATTATTATATTTTATGGTTAATTGAAGTTGATTTACTTGAATAAAGTTAATCCTGACTCGAGTGTTTTGTGTTTTGCATGAAATGCTCGGTTCAGATTCGAGTGTTACCGATTTAAAGAATTCAGCTATCAAATTTGGAGAGAACATGAACACGTGGAGACGCATGCGTGCACTAAGCTCGACAAACAGTAAAATTGTTTGAAGATATTTATACATATATTTAATTTATTCTTTCGCTGTACAAAAAATTCTGTAAACTCTGATATTTATACAAAATTTTATTTCATTGTAATTATTGTACTATGTGATTTTGTTTAAACCCTGTAAGCCAAATAACAATATGTCGTTTCGAGCAGTTTAAGTTAGTTTAATTACCGACTTGAAGCGGTCGAAAAGTCAGGTCGTTACAACATATTTAAATACATTGAATATTGTTTTGATATAGAGAGAGATTAATTGTAACTTGGGCCTTCTGGTTCCTATTAATTAAGAATGAAATACAGAGGTATGTGAATCCACAACCAGAACACAACGAACAAACCATAGGAAGATGTGCTTAACCAACTAAAGATGAAGGCATTTGTCTATAAAATTTTTTGATACAGATAAATTATTTGGACAAATTCACTCCATCTTTTGTTTTTTGTTAACTATAGCTGTCAAATTCAACCCGTCAATTTGCTACACATGATTTAGAACTACAAAACAATACAACACAAATTTCAACTATCAAATTTTAGAATTATACAGTGTATGGCGTAAATTTTAAAAACTAAATAAAGAGTAATTTTTGATTTTCTAACCAATTGTTTGGGTGGTATATTTGGTCACCATGTTAGTCTCACACGTTAAAGGTCCCCAGTTCAAACTTAGGCTTAGTCAACCTACTTTTTTCCACTTTTTGTTGAAATTAAAAATATTCTTTTATCCAAACATCAAACTAAACACATTAACCATATGTTAGGTACATAGACTGGTCAGTTGTAACTTTTTCCTTTTAGTTCCCGTGAACTAAGCATGAGATACAGAGGTATATGAATCCACAACATGAACATAACTAAAAACCATTGGAAGATGGGCTTAACCAACTATATATGGAGTGGATTTTTCCATAGTTTCATTTAGCAACAGATAAATAATGTGGACAAATTCACTTCATCTTTAGTTTTCTAGTTAACTATAGCCGGCAAATTCACTCTACCTTCAATTTGTTACACATGACTTAAAACTATAAAGCAATATGACAAAAATTTCAGCTAACAAAATTATAAATTTTGAAGTACATGGCATAAAAGTTATGACATCCATAATAGGAGAGTATGTTTTTTAAAGTCAAAACCTCATGCTACTTATCAAATCTTATATCAATCTTCTCAGAAACTGCAAGGCTTATCAAATATCAAATGTTATGACATCCATAATAAGAGAATATATTCCTTTAAAATCAAAATCTGGTCTTTGCAGGAAACCTTGCATAAAAAGTGTAAAGACCCGCAAATTCCCACCCTTTGAATCGACCATAAACCACAGAGGTCTGACCCAAAAAGTGAAAATCTACGAATACTTTAACTTTGAAAATACAACATATTAAAACAACAACAGAAGACTTTTATAACACTATAATAAATGTTACATCAGAGTACAGAATATACATATCAGAGTACATTGGAATATAATTACAGCGAAAGATAAATACAAAAATTGTAATATACTGCAACGGAAGAACACAGCGGAAGACTCTCTATCTCTGGACACAGCTTTAAGCTTCAACCCAGAATCCTGTTTAATATATCTGCAAAAATAGCTACTCGACTGCCCGTGTGGAAAATATGGGCACCCGAGTTTGCCAGTGGACAAACTACAGGTCAGTCATGGGACTGGTGTGAGAATTCTACCTAATCTATAAAATATAATAAGGCTAATCACAGGACCACGCCACTTTCGCGGAACGGGTTTTCTCCTATAGATTGCCAGTGCATAAAGTAAAGTAAATCGTAGAATAACGCAATGTATTTTTGAAAATTGAAACCATTATAAGACCCAAGTCCCATCACACAATGCAACGCAAACCGGAGGATAGGGTTTTACCTTATAATGATCAAAAGATGCTTGATACGATAAACACGGTATTATATAATAATAGTGTGCAACCAATTTGAAATACATCAAAGTAAATGTATCAATCCTAGACGGCATGAGTGCCCCATCCCACTATGTCGCCATATATAGGTATACAATCAAAACCGCGTGATGTCGTATTGGAAATTTGGGTTTCCATCTGAGTCAAGGCTAGGGAGGAGATCCTTACCAATTCGAGACACTCTAGCAAATGCCCCAGGACTGGTACTCTGTCCAACCCTTGGATCCTGCAGGGCCGGTCCACACTTACTTTTGTGGATTAGAAATGCCTGAACACACGTTCCCCGATCCTTTTGGACCTATAATACGGCCAGTGGCGACCGCATAAACCGAGGCCTCGAAAAATCCAACAACCACAATGAATAAATGCCAGCGCTGGTAGGTCCCTGGCACTACTCTAGCTAGAAAGAAACGTGTGCACTCCCTGCGTTCCCTTCTCCCGTTTTAGACTCTACCGGGCTGTGAGGCTTGCGAAGTCACGATATACACAAAGCTATGCCTAAATAGACTGTGCTTTGATCATCAACCACAAGGCTCTGCTTTTCAACAATAAGCCTTGATCAAGTGCAACTTGGCATACCACATCAACAACTCATATCATGCGATCGGTAATTATTTAACATACAAAAGGGTGTTAAGCAAGAGAATAAATCCTCCGCCACCATGCATTTATATATCAAATAAAAACCAATTTAATTACATGAAATAAATTTCAATGTCAGGCATGCTATCCATTTACAAGTCCGTTCTGGGTCTGAACAAAACAACGTATCCGTCGATCTCCAGTACGTCTGGAAGATCATCACTTTTTACCATGCCTTGGGGGATCAGTCCCAATTCAAGATATCAGTCGCCATCAACCAAATGATGTGGAGTTCTCAGGTCTTCAGTCACCGTCTTCATCTTCGACTCTTGATCGTCGTGATGATTATTCAGAATGGGTTAGACCCGGTCTTTCTGAATAACTCGCGTATTTGTAATTAAAACCAACCATACGCCACATTCCAACTTTGAATATCCTTTTAAATAAAAATTATTATTTATGTTAAAAGGTTCTCATTAATTTTATCAAAGATAAAATAAATTACATTTTAATCTTTCTAAAAAGATTTATTAATATTCCAATTTTGATTTTTAATACAAAAATCATTATTACAAGATTATTAATTTTAATAAGCCAATCTTGTCTTAAATTGGATTAAAGAACTATTGTCATTTAAAACACAGTTCACGATAAACCCAAAACCAATTTTCAAAATATGGAATTTCTACAGAAATCAAATCAACAAATAATCGTTATAAATTTCTGTATCGGACTAATATTATAAATGGAATAACGGCAAAGCCTCTTAAATTCCATATATAATATCGGTCTTCTTTTACAGAAGCCCATCTCGATTATTATCGATCGAATTTCCACTTAATTCCAATTTAATATATTAAATTGGAAAATTCTAATTTTAGAAAATCTTCTTTTAAATTTATAAAATAGATTTATAAATTTCAAATAATAATTTCAATGTAAATTGGATTAAAGGATAAATGTTATTTAAAACATCGTCCACTGCAAATCCAATTCACATATCAATCACCAAACATAATTGTTAAGATCTAATAATATTAAATAAAAGGTTTATCCTAAAGATATTAATTCATTACTATATAAAAAAAACATATTTTAAAATAATCAATAAAATATTCTATGTATAAAAGATTCTGAATGTAAAATATTCTTTATAATACAAAATCTTTTATTTTACAAAAATCCTTTTATTATATAAAAATTCTTTATTTAAAAAGAAATTCTGCATTGGAATGCAACTCAACCATGCACCATATAATTTGGGTCATATGGGTTTCATACATTTCATGTATAGGGTAATAACAGGAAATAATCCTCAATCCATCCATTAACAACCAGAGTGACAATGTCAACTGTGTGAGCATTAAAATGAAACAATAACGCTCATCGCAGCCTGTCGATCAATCGATAGACATATAATTAAACATTGGGATTTGTGTCAGTCAAGTATCGTCCCAATACCCGTGTGGGGTTTTCAGCCAACAACAATTCATATAAATAAATAAATAATTGGTTAATAGGTTCAACCAATTTCAATTTCACTAAACATGTCACTTATATCGAGTAAAATATATTTTACTCGTATGACTTCCCTATATACTTCTAAAGTCACATAAACAGTAATTTATTTATATAGCTTTATTGCGGATGACAAATGGAATATAAATTCAATTATTCTTTATTTGTATGAAGTTTCTTAACAATACTTTTCAGTGTATATTTTGACCAACAATACAATTGTATATTAGAATATAAATTCTAATGCAAGTTTTGCAAATAAAAATTGGATTTTATATTAGCGTATAAATTCTACTGTATATTATGCAAATAAAAGTGATTCTTATATTTTCACATAATTTCTGTTTCCTACAAAGATGAGTGAAAGTGATATACTCATTTTGTTAGCAATTCTATTTCAACAAATACAGTGTAGATAAAAGTGTATTTCTAAACTTGTACTTTTATTTGTACATAAAACACAAATAAAAGTGTTCCTCATGTATTTGTCTTTTTATTTGACAAAACAATGTTAATAAAAATGTCCATTTATATCTTGTACTTTTGTTTAACAAAACAATGGTAAATAAAATGTCTTTTTAATCTTTTACTTTTATTTAACAAAACAATGATAAATAAAAGTGTAATTTCCTTTCTATGCTTTATTTGCATCTAAAAATGCAAATAAGAAATATAACTCTCTTTTTACTTTTTCTTTACAATAGAAAATGTAAATAAAATGGTTCACACATTTTTGTTCTTTTTCTTTACAATAGAAAATGTAAATAAAAGGATTCACATTATTTTGTTCTTTTTCATTTACAATAGAAAATGTAAATAAAAGAATTCTCATTATTTTGTTCTTTTTCTTTTACCATAGAAATACCAATAAAATGATCAACATATTTTGGTCTTTTCATTTACAAAAGAAGTTGTAAATAAAGTGGTCCTCATATTTTTACTCTTTTCATTTACAATAAGAGTTGTAAATAAATGATTCTCATGTTTCTGTTCTTTTTATCACATCTAAATGACGATAGAAATGTACCATTAACATCGCTATTTTTATCGCATCAAAAATGTCGAATAAAATGAATCACTAACATTGTCTATTTTTATCGCACCAAAAAATGTCGATAAAAATGAATCACTAACATTGTCTATTTTTATCGCACCAAAAATGTCGATAAAAATAACAACATTAACCATTCTATTTTCACCGCGTTCAACATGACGATAAAATATTCAACATTAACAATTCTATTTTTACCGCATTCAAAATGACGATAAAATATTCAATATTACCAATTCTATTTTTACCGCATTCAAAATGACGATAAAATATTCAATATTAACAATTCTATTTTTCCTACTATAGAAAATGTAAATAAATATATTTCTAAATTCTATTCTTTTTATTTATATAAGAAAATGTAAATAAATGTATCTCTAAGTTCTATTCTTTTTATTTATATTAGAAAATGTAAATAAATAGTTCACATATTTTGTTCTTCTCATTTACAATAAAAAAATGTAAATAAAATGATTCATATATTTTTTTTTTTGATTTTACATTTGAGAATGTAAATATAATGATTCACATATTTATCCTTTTCATTTACAATAGAAAATGAAAATAAAAATGATTCACAAATTTTGTTCTTTTGATTTTACATTAGAAAATGTAAATAAAATGATTAGCATATTTTATTCTTTTTACTTACAATAGAAAATGAAAATAAAATGATTAACATAATTTTATTCTTTTCATTAACAATAAAAATACAATTCCTATTGTCTACTCTTTTCTAATGTTTCATACTACAATAAAAATATAATTTTTATTGTCTATTTTTTTTCTCTAATGGTCCATATTACAAATAAAGAGGTAATTTCTATTTTAATAAGGATGACATTTTTTTGTCAATATATATATATATATATATATATATATATATATTATCCATCAATATATTGACAACATGGTTTATTCTAACCACATATACAAATCTAAATTTGTTATACCGGATCTATACAATACAGTACAACCCAAACAGATCAATCAACCAAAATCTTATCACAACACAGAACGAATTAAATAACCTACAGATAGATATTTAACATAATAAAATAATCAAATAAATTAATTAAATCATAAAAATCAGAGATTCTCACAGTCATTGCGAATTTTGTCCAAAATTCAAGTTGTTCTGAATTTCTCCGTTTCAATCCAGAGGCGTAGATCTTTTTAATACGATCCCAACGTCGCTGAAATCATCGAATTCCGAGTTGAAACGAATTAGTTATGATAAAAACAAGTTATAAAACAAATTAGATTAATTACTTAATTAAATAATTAGAAATTAACCTCCTTCTTCCACTTACAGACTTCGGCCGACGTTAGTTCTATTTTGTTCAAAACTAGGGTAGCTATTTTCCTCTGATTCAAGGCACTAGGGACCGATCAGAATACACTGCAGCGAAGAGGACGAAGAGGCGCACGAGGTGGGGCCCGAATGGTGCAGCTCGGTCTGGGCTAGGGGGTGGCCAACGTGGGTTTAAGGCGGCGGTTTGGGTTCGGGTTTCGGGGTAATGGTGGCACGAGGTGAGATCTAACCGTATGAAAACGAAGATGAGGAGAATCTCTTCGAAGTGGTATAGGATTTGGGTTTTAATTCGAAGAGGAGAGGGAGAAATTAACTGAACAATTTTCGGCCATTGAAGAAGCTCCTGGCGGCGGCTCCATTAGGATATTAGGGTTAGGGATTAAAATAATAATATATTTATATATTTAATTAACTAATTAACCCAATTATGGCCCGATTATCAACTAACTCAGGATTAGGCCCAACGACTGTTGTTCTTAAGGTTTTGACACCTTCTGAACACAATGGGATGGGTCTCGAGGCCCAATTCCGAAATTTGTATATATTTTATTTAAAATTTCATTAAAAGTCAATTAATTAAATATTTACCGTATATTTAAATATGCCGGGGCCACATATGACCTCTAAAAATTCTAAAAAAATAATATTTTTAGCTTTCTTATGATGATACAGTTCTAACGAGACTAATTTCATCGAATTCTGAGACTGTTTGAAAAATGTCTATTTTTAAGGCGTTTAAATTTAACTGAAATAGTCAAAACACATTTTCTTTTCCCACGCTCACATATTAATTCGAAAAATTCTGTAAATTGAAACCTAGCAATAATTTGACATTCCGGTTCCAACAAAAGTGATTTCGTCGAAAACCGAGGTCGTTTGAAAAATGACTATTTTTAAGGCCAATATATTTGATATTAAAAATACATTTTTAAACAAATAAATCCCGAAACTCAAAATATATAAGTGTTTACTGTTTTTCAATGTAGAAACATCATTCTGAACTCAATGGAAGTAGTTTCGTGTTCAAATTCCTTCGTATGCAAAAAGTAGCATTTTGACCTTTATAAATTTCATAGCGACCTTTCTAAATATTGAATTGGCCATAACTTTTGATTTCCGCTATGAAATTTCAATTTTTCGGATTCGTTGGAAAGATAATTTTAAATGATTCTAATATTTTTGGTTTCACTAAAATCCGTTAAATTTTGCATCCTGTACGGTCAGTCAAAGTTCAAGTTTGACTTTTCAAACTACCGCGTTATTTCTAACTCTTTTGTTAATTAAAATTAAATCATTCATTCTAACTTCGATTTGAATCAAATTTTTGATCATTATTATTTAAATAAATTATTTTATATTGTCAAAATTCATTAAAATTTTCTAAAATAAAAATTTTAAATTGGTTCTGATTTTTGCGGGTTGTTACAATCGCCCCCACTTAAAAACTTTTCGTCCTCGAAAAGGAACGTAGCTAAAAATTGTAAAATTAACTGTCTTAATTTTAAATTTTAATGATTAATTATCTTTTCAAAATATATATAAAAATCATATTTCAAAGAATAGGTTATAAATATCAAAAATACGTTAATTATAAATTCGTAACTCTTAACTCGTTCTAGGGCATTACTAACCCCATCTCTAACGAGTTCACTCATTCTAGGATACTGCTGATCCTATCTCTAATGAGTATTCCTATTGGACGTTACTAATCCAATCTCTGATGAGTCTTTTGTTCAGTTCTAACAAGTTGTACCCCAAAGATTTGAGCTAACCAGAGCTCTGATACCAACTGTAAAGACCCGCAAATTCCCACCCTTTGAATCGACCATAAACCACACAGGTCTGACCCAAAAAGTGAAAATCTACGAATACTTTAACTTTGGGAATACAACATATTAAAACAACAACAGAAGACTTTTATAACGCTATAATAAATGTTTCATCAGAGTACGGAATATACATATCAGAGTACATTGGAATATAATTACATCGGAAGATAAATACAAATATTGTAATATACTGCAACGGAAGAACACAGCGGAAGACTCTCTATCTCTGGACACAGCTTTAAGCTTCAACCCAGAATCCTGTTTAATATATCTGCAAAAATAGCTACTCGACTGCCCGTGTAGAAAATATGGGCACCCGAGTTTGCCAGTGGACAAACTACAGGTCAGTCATGGGACTGGTGTG
Source organism: Allium sativum (assembly GCA_030737875.1). Classification (NCBI taxonomy): domain Eukaryota; kingdom Viridiplantae; phylum Streptophyta; class Magnoliopsida; order Asparagales; family Amaryllidaceae; genus Allium; species Allium sativum. The sequence goes on from CM060925.1 coordinate 390,058,823, forward strand.
AGAATTCTACCTAATCTATAAAATATAATAAGGCTAATCACAGGACCACGCCACTTTCGCGGAACGGGTTTTCTCCTATAGATTGCTAGTGCATAAAGTAAAGTAAATCGTAGAATAACGCAATGTCTTTTTGAAAAATGAAACCATTATAAGACCCAAGTCCCATCACACAATGCAACGCAAACCGGAGGATAGGGTTTTACCTTATAATGATCAAAAGATGCTTGATACGATAAACACGGTATTTTATAATAATAGTATGCAACCAATTTGAAATACATCAAAGTAAATGTATCAATCCTAGACGGCATGAGTGCCCCATCCCACTATGTCGCCATATATAGGTATACAATCAAAACCGCGTGATGTCGTATTGGAAATTTGGGTTTCCATCTGAGTCAAGGCTTGGGAGGAGATCCTTACCGATTCGAGACACTCTAGCAAATGCCCCAGGACTGGTACTCTGTCCAACCCTTAGATCCTGCAGGGCCGGTCCACACTTACTTTTGTGGATTAGAAATGCCTGAACACACGTTCCCCGGTCCTTTTGGACCTATAATACGGCCAGTGGCGACCGCATAAACTGAGGCCTCGAAAAATCCAACAACCACAATGAATAAAAGCCAGCGCTGGTAGGTCCCTGGCACTACTCTAGCTAGAAAGAAACGTGTGCACTCCCTGCGTTCCCTTCTCCCGTTTTAGACTCTACCGGGCTGTGAGGCTCGCAAAGTCACGATATACACAAAGCTATGCCTAAATAGACTGTGCTTTGATCATCAACCACAAGGATCTGCTTTGCAACAATAAGCCTTGATCAAGTGCAACTTGGCATACCACATCAACAACTCATATCATGCGATCGGTAATTATTTAACATACAAAAGGGTGTTAAGCAAGAGAATAAATCCTCCGCCACCATGCATTTATATATTAAATAAAAACCAATTTAATTACATGAAATAAATTTCAATGTCAGGCATGCTATCCATTTACAAGTCCGTTCTGGGTCTGAACGAAACAACGTATCCGTCGATCTCCAGTACGTCTGGAAGATCATCACTTTTTACCTTGCCTTGGAGGATCAGTCCCAATTCAAGATATCAGTCACCATCAACTAAATGATGTGGAGTTCTCAGGTCTTCAGTCACCGTCTTCATCTTCGACTCTTGATCGTCGTGATGATTATTCAGAATGGGTTAGACCCGGTCTTTCTGAATAACTCGCGTATTTGTAATTAAAACCAACCATACGCCACATTCCAACTTTGAATATCCTTTTAAATAAAAATTATTATTTATGTTAAAAGGTTCTCATTAATTTTATCAAAGATAAAATAAATTACATTCTAATCTTTCTAAAAAGATTTATTAATATTCCAATTTTGATTTTTAATACAAAAATCATTATTACAAGACTATTAATTTTAATAAGCCAATCTTGTCTTAAATTGGATTAAAGAACTATTGTCATTTAAAACACAGTTCACGATAAACCGAAAAACAATTTTCAAAATATGGAGTTTCTACAGAAATCAAATCAACAAATAATCGTTATAAATTTCTGTATCGGACTAATATTATAAATGGAATAACGGCAAAGCCTCTTAAATTCCATATATAATATCGGTCTTCTTTTACAGAAGCCCATCTCAATTATTATCGATCGAATTTCCACTTAATTCCAATTTAATATATTAAATTGGAAAATTCTAATTTTAGAAAATCTTCTTTTAAATTTATAAAATAGATTTATAAATTTCAAATAATAATATCAATGTAAATTGGATTAATGGATAAATGTTATTTAAAACATCGTCCACTTCAAATCCAATTCACAAATCAATCACCAAACATAATTGTTAAGATCTAATAATCTTAAATAAAAGGTTTATCCTAAAGATATTAATTCATTACTATATAAAAAAAACATATTTTAAAATAATCAATAAAATATTCTATATATAAAAGATTCTGAATGTAAAATATTCTTTATAATACAAAATCTTTTATTTTACAAAAATCCTTTTATTATATAAAAATTCTTTATTTAAAAAGAAATTCTGCATTGGAATGCAACTCAACCATGCACCATATAATTTGGGTCATATGGGTTTCCTACATTTCATGTATAGGGTAATAACAGGAAATAATCCTCAGTCCATCCATTAACAACCAGAGTGACAATGTCAACTATGTGAGCATTAAAATGAAACAATAACGCTCATCGCAGCCTGTCGATCAATCGATAGACATATAATTAAACATTGGGATTTGTGTCAGTCAAGTATCATCCCAATACCCGTGTGGGGTTTTCAGCCAACAACAATTCATATAAATAAATAAATAAATAATTGGTTAATAGGTTTAACCAATTTCAATTTCACTAAACATGTCACTTATATCGAGTAAAATATATTTTACTCGTATGACTTCCCTATATACTTCTAAAGTCACATAAACAGTAATTTATTTATATAGGTTTATTGCGGATGACAAATGGAATATAAATTCCATTATTCTTTATTTGTATGAAGTTTCTTAACAATACTTTTCAATGTATATTTTGACCAACAATACAATTGTATATTAGAATATAAATTCTAATGCAATATTTGCAAATAAAAATTGGATTTTATATTAGCGTATAAATTCTACTGTATATTATGCAAATAAAAGTGATTCTTATATTTTTAACATAATTTCTGTTTCCTACAAAGATGAGTGAAAGTGATATACTCGTTTTGTTAGCAATTCTATTTCAACAAATACAGTGTAGATTAAAGTGTATTTCTAATCTTGTACTTTTATTTGTACATAAAACACAAATAAAAGTGTTCCTCATGTATTTGTCCTTTTATTTGACAAAACATTGTTAATAAAAATGTCCTTTTATATCTTGTACTTTTATTTAACAAAACAATGGTAAATAAAATGTTTTTTTTAATCTTTTACTTTTGTTTAACAAAACAATGGTAAATAAAATGTCTTTTTAATCTTTTACTTTTATTTAACAAAACAATGATAAATAAAAGTGTAATTTCCTTTCTATGCTTTATTTGCATCTAAAAATGCAAATAAGAAATATAACTCTCTTTTTACTTTTTCTTTACAATAGAAAATGTAAATAAAATGGTTCACACAATTTTGTTCTTTTTCTTTACAATAGAAAATGTAAATAAAAGGATTCACATTATTTTGTTCTTTTTCATTTACAATAGAAAATGTAAATAAAAGAATTCTCATTATTTTGTTCTTTTTCTTTTACCATAGAAATACCAATAAAATGATCGACATATTTTGGTTTTTCATTTACAAAAGAAGTTGTAAATAAAGTGGTCCTCATATTTTTACTCTTTTCATTTACAATAAGAGTTGTAAATAAATGATTCTCATGTTTCTGTTCTTTTTATCACATCTAAATGACGATAGAAATGTACCATTAACATCGCTATTTTTATCGCATCAAAAATGTCGAATAAAATGAATCACTAACATTGTCTATTTTTATCGCACCAAAAAATGTCGATAAAAATGAATCACTAACATTGTCTATTTTTATCGCAACAAAAATGTCGATAAAAATGACAACATTAACCATTCTATCTTCACCGCGTTCAACATGACGATAAAATATTCAACATTAACAATTCTATTTTTACCGCATTCAAAATGACGATAAAATATTCAATATTAACAATTCTATTTTTTCCGCATTCAAAATGACGATAAAATATTCAATATTAACAATTCTATTTTTACTGCATTCAAAATGACGATAAAATATTCAATATTAACAATTCTATTTTTCCTACTATAGAAAATGTAAATAAATATATTTCTAAATTCTATTCTTTTTATTTATATAAGAAAATGTAAATAAATGTATCTCTAAATTCTATTCTTTTTATTTATATTAGAAAATGTAAATAAATAATTCACATATTTTGTTCTTCTCATTTACAATAAAAAAATGTAAATAAAATGATTCATATATTTTGTTCTTTTGATTTTACATTTGAGAATGTAAATATAATGATTCACATATTTATCCTTTTCATTTACAATAGAAAATGAAAATAAAAATGATTCACAAATTTTGTTCTTTTGATTTTACATTAGAAAATGTAAATAAAATGATTAGCATATTTTATTCTTTTTACTTACAATAGAAAATGAAAATAAAATGATTAACATAATTTTATTCTTTTCATTAACAATAAAAATACAATTCCTATTGTCTACTCTTTTCTAATGTTTCATACTACAATAAAAATATAATTTTTATTGTCTATTTTTTTCTCTAACGATCCATATTACAAATAAAGAGGTAATTTCTATTTTAATAAGGATGACATTTTTTTGTCAATATATATATATATTATCCATCAATATATTGACAACATGGTTTATTCTAACCACATATACAAATCTAAATTTGTTATACCGGATCTATACAATACAGTACAACCCAAACAGATCAATCAACCAAAATCTTATCATAACACAGAACGAAATAAATAACCTACAGATAGATATTTAACATAATAAAATAATTAAATCGTAAAAATCAGAGATTCTCACAGTCATTGCGAATTTTGTCCAAAATTCAAGTTGTTCTGAATTGTTCCGTTTCAATCAAGAGGCGTAGATCTTTTTAATATGATCCCAACGTCGCTGAAATCATCGAATTCCGAGTTGAGACGAATTAGTTATGATAAAAGCAAGTTATAAAACATATTAGATTAATTACTTAATTAAATAATTAGAAATTAACCTCCTTCTTCCACTTACAGACTTCGGCCGACGTTAGTTCTATTTTGCTCAAAACTAGGGTAGCTATTTTCCTCCGATTCAAGGCACTAGGGACCGATCAGAATACACTACAGCGAAGAGGACGAAGAGGCGCACGAGGTGGGGCCCGAATGGTGCAGCTCGGTCTGGGCTAGGGGGTGGTCGACGTGGGTTTAAGGCGGCGGTTTGGGTTTCGGGGTAATGGTGGCACGAGGTGAGATCTAACCGTATGAAAACGAAGAGGAGGGGAGTCTCTTCGAAGTGGTATAGGATTTGGGTTTTAATTCGAAGAGGAGAGGGAGAAATTAATTGAACAATTTTCGGCCATAGAAGAAGCTCCTGGCGGCGGCTCCATTAGGATATTAGGGTTAGGGATTAAAATAATAATATATTTATATATTTAATTAACTAATTAACCCAATTAAGGCCCGATTATCAACTAACTCAGGATTAGGCCCAACGACTGTCGTTCTTAAGGTTTTGACACCTTCTGAACACAATGGGATGGGTCTCGAGGCCCAATTCCGAAATTTGTATATATTTTATTTAAAATTTCATTAAAAGTCAATTAATTAAATATTTACCGTATATTTAAATATGCCGGGGCCACATATGACCTCTAAAAATTCTAAAAAAAAAATATTTTTAGCTTTCTTATGACGATACGGTTCTAACCAGACTAATTTCATCGAATTCTGAGACTGTTTGGAAAATGTCTATTTTTAAGGCGTTTAAATTTAACTGAAATAGTCAAAACACATTTTCTTTTCCCACGCTCACATATTAATTCGAAAAATTCTGTAAATTGAAACCTAGCAATAATTTGACATTCCGGTTCCAACAAAAGTGATTTCATCGAAAACCGAGGTCGTTTGAAAAATGACTATTTTTAAGGCTAATATATTTGATATTAAAAATACATTTTTAAACAAATAAGTCCCGAAACTCAAAATATATAAGTGTTTACGGTTTTTCAATGTAGAAACTTCATTCTGAACTCAATGGAAGTGGTTTCGTGTTCAAATTCCTTCGTATGCAAAAAGTAGCATTTTGACCTTTATAAATTTCATAGCGACCTTTCTAAATATTGAATTGGCCATAACTTTTGATTTCCGCTATGAAATTTCAATTTTTCGGATTCGTTGGAAAGATAATTTTAAATATATTCTAATATTTTTGGTTTCACTAAAATCCGTTAAATTTTGCATCCTGTACGGTCAGTCAAAGTTCAAGTTTGACTTTTCAAACTACCGCGTTATTTCTAACTCTTTTGTTAATTAAAATTAAATCATTCATGCTAACTTCGATTTGAATCAAATTTGTGATCATTATTATTTAAATAAATTATTTTATATTGTCAAAATTCATTAAAATTTTCTAAAATAAAAATTTTAAATTGGTTCTGATTTTTGCGGGTTGTTACAAAAAGTCATGCCTTGTAACTCACAACTTCATTATTATCATTTTGTTTTCTTATTTAAAGCGCCTCCTTTTTGTAGTGTGTATGCAACTAATATTCATTTATTAAAACACTTCGTGTACTTACAATTTAAGTTTCAATCAGGTTTGCATATTGCAAACCACATTTAATGAATAAGACAAATTTGATTATAACAACACTAAGAAGCATGATGTAGTCTACTCATCTTGAAGTATATCACGATTTTCATTACAATAATACCTAGAAAAATGTTGTAATATGTCGTCCATGTCCTTGACAATTTTTATAATAACAAATGTTATCTATATTCTTCATAAACTTGAATATTTTAATAAGGTTTGTATATTGTAACACCCACTTCGATGAATATTAAGAGTTTTATTACAACAATTCTTAAAAGTAGTAAGTAATCTACTCATCATTAATTATATCAAGATTTTCATCACAATAATACTTAAAGTAATGTTGTAATCTATATTTCTTGTTATTTGTATTCTTTCTCACTACCAAAGTTATTTACATTCTTCCAGAATATGTAAACTTTCATTGTTTATACCTTCGTGGTATTGTAAATGTTTGAAATACTATCACTACTTTAATCGGCTCTATTTTCTTCGGAAGTGTAATTCTCATGGCACATAACATATTGTTGACACTGTATGGTGTTTCAGTAATCTTAGTGTGTTTATGTCATTTTATATATTTCTAATTCTATCTTACAAACTACAGGTCCATATATCTTATTAAGGATTCATAATGGCCAATCATGTTTTTCTTGTCAGCTCTATACACGATTTATTGAGATCTCAAAACTTGTCATTTTTAGGTTCCTAAACGGCTTCAAGGGTTATTTGACAATTATGTTATGGGATTCTTTCAAAGTACCCGTAAATGTTTCTTCAAGAACACCCACCTTCTTTATTTGGCATTTTTATGGCTTACTCTAAAAATATTTTGAACTGACTTTTATACCACATTTCAGTTGTGCTTTACACCTTTTGATCCTTCGGGATTCAAAACTTTATTAGAGAAAGTTTATTAGGGACAATAATTGATAATTTATGCAAGTTACTTAATATTTTGTATCATTTTATATGTTAGCAAGTATTTAAAAACAATGATCAACATGTACTTAAATCCCTTTACCCCCCCTCAATGTTGACAAAAATTGTCACATTAAATAATAAATCTCTTTGGATTCTCATTTTATGTCCATTATTACAAGCAAATACATTATATGTATTTCAATTGTATGAGGATAATTCTCTTATTAGTTGATAAGATGCATTCATATTACTTATTCTCTTTCATTGATCTTGTAACTTGGAGGATTTTTCTAGTTATATGGATCATATGAATACATGTGACTCTGGGTCTTTCTATATTTAAGTTGTTTGATTTTTATATCATTGAATGATATCGATGCCTATATGGTGAGCTCATATCAATTAAATCAGACAATCTTCAAGTTGTTTGTTAAATGTTTGCATATATGTGTATATACGTGCGTCCATGTACTACATATGTAATAGATTAATATATCCTTTCTCATTTAAGTTATTAATTTTGGAAAAAACTGTTTATAAGTTTCCATGTCATTAAATTTTGCTTATCAAGCAATGTCAATGCAAATCATAAAGACCATATTATAATGTACAAAACATCAAATTTTGACTGTATTGAACTTCTAGTTCAAATAACATATACAAACAATTCCAAGTTGTCAAAATTTATCCTTCAATAGAATATGTAAATATATTAGTAGGATATAACTCATTTTTAAATTCTGAAATATTTGGATACATCATCAATGCCCCCATATGATCTGAATTCTTTAAGAAATACAATGTTATTATTTCATACAGTTTCAATAAAGCTTTAGGCTTCTAAATTATGAATTATTTCAAGTTCACTGATTGGGAAACATTAGGTTACTATGCATATATATACAGACACACATATGCATATCAAGTTTATTAATTTATGTTGAACTTCTGGTTCTCAATCCTTTTACATTCTTGCAAATTAGAAAAAAATGTCAAGATTTCAAGCTTGTAAAATTTGTCAAAAAGTTTTTTATCATAATTCTGACTTCAGGTCTTAGAATTTGAGTTATACCACTCCTAGCTTTAAAAAAATTCTTTGCACAACTTCAGATTGTAGTTCTGACCCTTTTATTTCTTTCATTACGTTAGATATTATTTTCTAAGTACAACGAATAATAATACACATGTTTATTCTTATTCCAAACACAAACATACATCATTTAACTTACAACAACTAATGCATTTATGACATAATATATTACCATCACGATACATTTAATGCATTTATTATAAAAACAATGGGTATGGTCCAAATATATGTAAATAAATTTTACTTAAATCAACCAAATAAAATTTTGATATTGCTACAGTATTGATCAATGATAAACCTAAAATGAACTACTTAAAGTTGTATTGTATTTCTCTGTAATCATATTTTCTTAAAATACCATATATATGCATGATGTCTATCAAAAATTGAGTAAAAGTGTGTAATCATAGAACCAAGATTTTTCATTATCTAATATAAATGATTCGAATACTTACAGATCTATACATAAAATTTACAAACATAAAAAAAGATTACATCTCTTAGGTTCAAATTATTTCCCTCGTATTGAAACTACATGTTTAAGGAAGACTAAATTATTACATAACTTTAGAGAATTGAGATAATTCCAAAAAAAACACTTTGTAATTTTATTTTCATTATACAATCAATATAAAGATCCTTTAAATCTTTCTTTTTTATATCAAAATTACCTTTTACCATGGTAGAAATTGCAGGTTCTAAATTTTCCATTTTATAACAAAAATTGCTTTTGCATTCACTTTATATGTGCTAAATCTAGATGAATATTGGATCTTAACTTAATATGATCTTCAAGATATGTATTTTCTTTTATAAAAGCTACTTCATAAAAAACGATATCTTTATTATATGTTCTAAAATTATAATAATAAAAGTTAAGTTTTATCATAATCTACATATTATTATTGTATATTTTAATTTGAAGCAACTTCTTCAGAAAGTGCTTTTGTTCATGTATCAGAGTCATTTCACTAATTTTTTTCAGAAAAATAGAATTTATTATAAATGTAATTATCTCTTTTAATAGCAGTTTCTTAAAGAAAATACGCGTAGCATAATATTGGAATATAAGCCTTTTGCCTTTTATTGAAACTTTTCTTTTTATTGATTTTTCAAATCCTTTCCTATTATTGAATTCTATGTCCTTTTCTATTAGCAAATATTAAGCACACCTATATGCTTTGAGGCTTTATTTCAGCTTTTGAAAGCTTTAACTTTCCAGCCTTTTGCATATGAACTTCATATTCCTTATTTGAAAGAATTTGTTTACATCAAGAGTTTTCAATTTCACTTCCAATGATAAATCAACATTGTTATTGGATTTAAACGCTACACAGTTATAATTTATACCCATAATTATTTTAGGTATACATAAAAAAATCAAGAGATATTATATCTTCAGTCTTTCCAAAAATATTATATATGACGACTAATAGTAGATCGGGAAAGATAAAATTACATCTACCTTCATATCATCAATAATGTAAACAACATACATTACCAAGGTTCCATCAAAGTAGTTTTGAAAAACTCAAGATTAGATATGAGGAGGATTGAAGGAATAAATCTAGACATATATCTAGAGTCAATAAAAATAATTAGATCTGAAAAAATAGATCTATTAGAACCCAATCTAGATCTACGAAAAAAAAGAGAAAACCATATCTAAAAGTTTGAACCAGATCTGAAAGAACAGAAGATATGACAAATTCAAAGATCCATTAATCAAGAGTTCTCGAACAAAAAGCAGTTGCTGAACAAATCTAGATATCATGAATCTAGAATCCTCAAAAAAATTACTTACATGACAAATCCGTAAATGTAGGTCTAGAAGATTACAAAAAATATCTCTATTAGGGCGTCGTGCTGATAGCGTGTTATAAAATAAAACAAGAACAAATAGGTGGTTTTTATTGACAATCCAAGTATTGTTAAGGGGGGCCAATTTAAAAAGAAAATAGAATTTGTTAGGGGAGTATCAATGTAGAGAGCACCCCCCTAACAAATAAAGTTTATTTTACCAAATTAGCCTTATTTTTAATTATCTTTTATTTAGTTGTTAATTAAACAAAATACGGTATATTAGTCAGACTGCATCAGATATTTATACCAAATTATCAATAATCTTGTTTGTCCATATGCATCAGATCAGATAAAAATATATCATTCATAGGAAATTAATATGCATATATCGAAAAAAAAAATTATACGGTATCTCACTGCTAAATTTGCCGATATACCTCATTTTGCCAAACGATCGCTTTTTTATTTGTAAATAATTTAAGGATATTTTTATTCATTTGAAACTGATTGGAATTTTGGATGGTAGCTGATGTTATTACCAGGATAAAATGGGAAAGTAAAAAATTAAGTGCGTGACCCCCCTAACATTATTTTATGATTGTAGTATTTTTAAAATGGCTAATTCTATTCATACACCTATAATTTCTTAACATACATCGTAAAATGAAATAAAATAGCATATACCGAAAATTTCTTTTCATACACCATGTCTTTCACAAAATTACCCTTTTAAATTTTCATCACCTTTTATCTCTTTAACCTTAAAACTAAATTACATAAAACTGAGAATTCATTGCAATATATTTACCTAAACCTGAAAATAAACTTTTATTTTAATACTAGTATCTTAAATTATTTGATTGTTTTATTTATAAATCACTTTTAATTTTAGATGATGCAAATTTGAACTTATTTTTTTAAATATTAGAAAGTTAAACTAGTTAAATTTTGGTGTTAAATTTAAACATGATTAAATTTGAATAAAAGATTGAAGAATTTAGTACTCTGTATAACATTAATTTTGGTAGTTAGTTTTAAATTTTAAATTTTATATTTAATTAAAGTCAAAACTGTTAAAATTGACTGTATATAAATGTTGCTTGTAATAATATGAATATATTTTACAGGAAAATATTTACAAGGACAAAACTGAAGGCCTTTTTATCCATAAGGACAGCCCACTAAAATTTTACTCAGAAGGACAATACATTCAAAAATAATTCTGGCCGCTACTTTTATCTTCTCCCTCTCTCACGTCGGCTGCTACTTTCAACTTCTCCTTCTCTCACGTCGTTCTCTTTTTCATCTTAAATCACGAAATCGCAAAATCAGAAAACGCGATATTACTAATTTCAGAAAATAATAAAATCGAAATTCGAAATATAAGGAAAACATCACGAAATCAAAATCGAGAAGAAAATCATTCGAAACCCTAAAAAATAAAAAATAAAAATGTCGATCAACAAAATCCAGTGGAAATCACAAGTGAATTGAATAAAAATATTTTTCAAACAATGGAAACCACAATTGAAGAAGTCGAAATTGTTGAATCAATTTTTTTAGATTGGAAATGTTTTTTTTTTTCATTTTACCAGTACAGCAGTTCGTAATTATCATTTTTGTATTTTTGTAGTTATCATTTTTTCTGTTTTTAATTTTAAAACATAGCAGCAGTTTTTAATTATCATTTTTCTATTTTTCTAGTTATCATTTTTCCTATTTTAACTGTAATACATAGCAGCAGTTTTTAGGTATCATTTTTCTATTTTTCTAGTTATCATTTTTCATGTTTTAACTGTGTTATATGTTTTTTTCATGAGATTTTGGTTGCTGTGTTAATTTTGAAGTTATATTGTTGTATCAGCTTTGAAACTAAGTCAAACTTATTTCAATTTAATCAATCAAACTGTGATATAATTTTTTTTTTTCATTTTTTTATCTTCAAAGCATTGCATCAGTATTTAGGTATCATTTTTCTAATATTTTAGGTATCATTTTTACTGTTTTAGCTATGTTATGTGTTGTTTTCATGTGATTTTATTACTGTGTTAATTTTGAAGTTATATTGTTGCATCAACTTTTTAACTCAGTCGAATTTATTTAATTTTATACAATCAAACTGTGATGTAATCATTTTTTTCATTAGTTTTTCTTTACAACATTGATGCAGTTTGTAGGTATCAGTTTTCTATTTTTAATTATCAGTTTTCATGTTTTAACTGTGTTATGTGTTTTTTTCATGTGATTTTGTTGTTGTGTTAATTTTGCAGTTGTACTGTTGCATTAACTTTGTAACTAAGTCGAACTAATTTCATTTTATTCAATCAAACTTTGAAGTAAACATTTTTTCCATTACTTTTACTTCAAAACATTGAATTAGGTTTTAGGTATAAGTTTCCTATTTTCTTACGTATCAATTTTACTATTTTAACTATGTTAATTGTTTTTTCATGTGATTTTTTATTCTGTTATCAGTTTTATAAGTTGGTAGGGCTAAGCTAAACTTTTTCTCATATTCACAGTTCATGGATATCAGTTTTTTAATATTGTAGGTAAAAAAAAGATGCATATAAACATAACACAGAAGTTACACTAAAAATGATAACCAGAAAAATAGAAAAATAATAACTAAAAACTGCTGCTATGTTTTTAAAGTTAAAACAGGAAAAATGAAAACTAAAAACAGTTCATGGATATCAGTTTTTTAATATTGTAGGTAAAAAAAAGATGCATATAAACATAACACAGAAGTTACACTAAAAATGATAACCAGAAAAATAGAAAAATGATAACTAAAAACTGCTGCTATGTTCTCAAAGTTAAAACAGGAAAAATGATAACTAAAAAAATAGAAAAATGATAACTAAAAACTGCTGCTATGTTTTAAAGTTAAAAACAGGAAAAATGATAACTAAAAAAATACAAAAATGATACCTACGAACTGCTATAGTATTAACGAAAAAAAAAAACATTTCCAATCACGAAAAAAATGTTTCAACATCGACTTCTTCATTTGTGTTTTCCATAGTCTGAAAAATATTTTTATTCAATTCGCTTGCGATTTCCAATGGATTTTTGTTGTTCGAAGGCCTTTTTGGTTTTCTAGGGTTTCTGTTTCGAGCGATTTATGAATTCGAATTTTTGGGTTCGATTGCAATTTCGAATCTGATGTTCTTCTGTTTTTCGGGATTTATGATTTACGATTTGAGATAAGAGCGACAGAGGAAGAAGATGGAGCGGACGAGAATCGATTGCGAAGGGAGAAAATAGAGCGCACGTGAGGAAGAAAGAAGCGGCCGATTTTTTTTCCAGTGTATTGTCCTTTAGGATAAAATATTAGGCGGCTGTCCTTATGGATAAATTTTAGTGGGCTTTTGTCCTTAAAAAAATTTCCCCCTATATTTTAATCCTCAAAAGAAATATAAAATTAATTTAACCAGTGATATAAATTAATTTATAATATACTAACTTTACAAGAGAAATTATATTGAGTATACATAATGCAAACAAGGGAGAATTGTATATAGTTTCATTCTTTAATATTAATAAGGTCATTTTGGTTGAAATTTTATTCAAAATCCCATGGTGTAGGTAAAGCAATTTGCAGTGTTTCAATAGAATTTGCCTTTTAAAATTTGATCTCCCATTAACAATATTTGGAGTGTCAATAACAATACCCAACAGATAATAAAAGAAGAGAATCCATTAGAGAGAATAAAAAAGTTTTACGGAGAGACCTTTATTCCCATTGATTCAGTTCTATATAATATAAATAATCACGCTATTTATAGAGTCTATATGATCTGTAAATCACAGTGAATCCCCTTAGCATATTCACCCTTATTACTTTAACATACTGCAACAATAGCCATATTTTTTATATGTAGACAACCAATTGTAACTTGTGCCTTCTAGTTCCTATGAACTAAACATGAGATGAAGAGGTATGAGAATCCACAACACAGACACAACTAACAAATCAAAGGAAGATAGGCTTAACCAACTGAACGTGGAGTGGATTTGCTCATATTTTCATTTTTCTACAGAAAAATAATTTGGCAAATTTACTTAATCTTTAGTTTTCTAGTTAACTATAGCTGACAAATTCACCCTATCTTCAATTTATTACACATGACTTAAAACTCCAAAACAATATGACAAAAATTTCTACCAAAAAATTTCTAAATTTTGTTGTACATGGCATAGATGTTAAAAAATAATTATAGAGTAATTTTTGATTTTCTAACCAATTGTCTGGGTGGTGTAGTTGGTCATCACATTAGTCTCACACACTAAAGGTCCCCAGTTCGAACCTGGGCTCAGACAACATTCTTTTGTTTCCCGTTTTTGCTGAAATCTGAAGTATTTGTTTATTCATACAAAAACTTAATTCTGCTAAACAAATTTTTGATACGTAAACAAGTTAATTCTAACTCGAGCCTTCTCTTTCCTATCAACTAATCATCAATGCAGTGGTAAAATAATCCAAAGCACGAGCACAACTAATGAACTATAGAAAGACGGGGTTAACTACCTAAAGATGGAGCAGATTTGTCTATATTTTCATTCAGCCACAGATGAATAATGTGGACAAATTCACTCCATTTTTTGGTTTTCTAATTAACTATAGCTGACGAATTCACTCCATATTAAATTTGTTACACATGACTTTAAACTACAATACCGTATGGCACAAATTTTAGCTTATAAACTTCTAAATTATAAAGTACATGGCATAAATGTTAAAAAGTAGTTATAAAGTAATTGTTGATTTGTAACCAATTGTCTGGGTGGTGTAGTTGGTCATCACGTTAGTCTCACACACTAAAGGTCCCCAGTTCGAACCTGGGCTCAGACAACATGCTCCATTTTCCTCATTTTTCCAAAATCTGAAATATTTTGTTATCCAGACAATAATTCAAATACACTAAACATATTTTTGTTATGTAGACATGTTAATTCTAACTCATTCCTTTTATTTTCTATCAACTAATCATGAAATTGTTGTATATGACATTGTTGTATATAACAATTATATGATTTTTGTTTGATGATAACAAACAAATATATATTATTATAAATGTATTTGTTATTGTACTGTTATACTATATCACAGACAAGAATATAATATTTATATTTAAATAAAATACGACTGTACAAGAATTCAAATATTGAAAAAATATTTTATTTTAATATAATATTTTTTTCAACATTCAAACAGTACAAATTTTATAACTCCACTATTTGTACAACACACTGTAATTCATTAACATATCCACATTCAAGTTCATATATACACTGTTCCTCTCTACAATTCAATCTATCACTCACTCTATAAAATTTTCATATATACGTTCTTTCATTGTTACGCACACTGACACTGCTTCATCCTCTGTCTTCCGTCTTCACAGCTCACTGTCAGTCCAGTCACCATTTGCTTACCTGTCACATAAAACAGAAACACACACAATACACTGCAATAGAAATAAAACTGAATACACGCAAATATAACTTTATTTTTAAATTTTTTTTGCCCTGGAATTTTTGTGTGTTTCTCATCATTTTTCATGACTTGATCTAATTTATTAATCCATCCATCTGTGCCTAGACAATTTGTGATATTCACAGTGATACACTGTAAATACCACATGCAGACGGTATGAATACACATATTATAGTGCAGGGGAAGGAAATTTATTCTGATTGACTGCACACACATGTATAAATATACACGTGTGCACTGCTTAGCCAATCGAAATGCAGTATAGCAACTGAGGAGCAGCCACATGGAACAATTCGACCCAGTGCAAGTGAAAGTATGTCAAGTACATAGCTCATGGCCGAGGCAACCTAAATACATGCAAGCCATGTACAAAGTCAAGATGTCAAACAAGTCCAAGTATGATGTAAGTCGAGCTAGCAACATAAGTGCATGGTAGTATACGTACAAGTGACATGGATCATAATAACTCAATTCAGAACAATGCAAACAAGGCAGCACAAAGTGTACAGCAAAAAAGTGGTGTATACATGGTATACAAGCATGTCAATGCAAAGAAGAAAATGGTAAATGGTTGGTGCAGCAAATTCAAGTGTGCACAAACAAGGAGCAGTCTCATGTTCAACCAAAGCTCGAGTCAGAAATAGTGTACGGAACAAGTAAACAACGGTGCAGCAAAGACTATCCAAATGATAGTATACAAGTAACATGTCAGTACCATATACATGGCTACTACATGGATGGTGCAACACTAAAATACCAACTCACACAAGGCAATTCATCATGCAATGGTAACTGATTAACATAGAAATGTGTTTATTTTATGCTCTTATATCTTATCTTTTGTATATAAATAAATACTACTTGGGTATTATTTTTTCACTTTTACAGATATGCCCATTTAGCCACATGCAGTCAGAAAATATAAAAATAGAGAACAAATTGTTGTATATTTACAATTGAAGACTTGCTGATGAAGATCTCACATCCAGTTGCTTTTTGGACAACAAAATAATTGGAAGAAGGGCTATGCATATCATAAATCAATGAAGAATCGTCAAGCAAGCAAGAGGAAAAGAGGAAAGGCCCAAATTTATTAGATTTCACTAAGGCCCATTTGTAATTCTCATTGTAAACTCTTTGGTGATTTCCCTAAGGCCCATTTGTCATTGTATTAGGGTTAGGGTTAGGGTTGGCTATCTAACCTATAAATACCCTTGTAATTTCATTGTAAAGATCATCCTGGAATTAATAAAGTTTTTTTTCTTTTTCTCTTTTCTGCATTTTTTAACTTTTTCTTAGCAATTAGTGTTGTCTACACAATTAGATTTGGTAGAACACTATTTGTATTTTTTTACTTATTTTCATTAGTGATTGACCATCTGATTAGATTCAGCGGTAATCCTAATTCTATTTTCTGTTTGTTATTTTATTCCTACAATTTAATTTTTGCTTTTTATTTGCTTCAATAGGTCAAATTGGATTTGATTAGATTCAGATATGATTTATAGTTTTATTTGCTTTACAATTGAAAATTGTGATTTGATCGTCGGTTCAATTAGATTTGTTCTGAACCAAATTACCGTTTCAATTTTTATTGTTTTCAAAACCAACCTCCAAGATTTGTCTAACTCGCCCAAGAATTTATCTAAATAATTTGATTTAATTTATCTCTCTGTGATTCGACCTGCATACTACACGATCTGTGCAAAACTAAGTTATACGCACTTAACTCCACAGAAAACAAATCACGCTTTTATTTCCTTCTTTTTTTTCTCGAAACCAAAAGAGTATTGATTTCGTTGATGATCGAACACTAGATTCTAAAAGTTGGGTGTCTTCGAACTAAAGTCGAGATGTTGAAGCGATTCGATATGAATTGGGGTGCTTTGGATCTAGGGTTTGGAATCGTTTTTTTTCTTTCTTTTGGGGTTCGAATCAGATAGAACTAGCTGTGAATTGGGTTTGTGTGAAGTGGATGGGGAAATCGAGTTTTTGGAACTTGATGCAGAGAGGGGACTGGCACGAGGCTGAAGTGGGGTTTGGCTTATCGAATTGGATTTTTGAGGGTTGAGGAACTTGCGCTGGTTGGTGAATCCGTGAATGAGCAAGGGTGTTTGCGGCAGTTTGGTGAAGAGGGTTGAACGGACTGGTCTAAATGGAACTGAGGTGATTGTTCACGAGAAATATGGAACGTAGGTTTGTGGTAGAAGAGTCTAGAGAACGGTCTCTGGCTGAACCGGGATGAACTCGGTATTTGGTTCGATGTCTATGCGTCAGGCAGATAGGGTGGACTGTTGAAGATTTGGGAGTTTTGAAGTGTATTGAGGCTGACTAGGTGTGAAAACCCGTAACTTCCCCGTAAAGGAAAGCGTCGGATAGTTCGAGAACAAACCACAACAGAACGCATACAGAAGAACATTTCATTGCATATTACAACAATTCCATCAGATACAAGAATATACAGAGTATAAATGAATAAATATTACACAGAAATATCAGAGATTTAAATTACATTTAAATACATAGCAGCGGAAAATAATACAATACACAACTAGAAAGAGATATACGGATACAAAGCTTTCCGGATATCGTTCCAGCTGTAAACCAGGATCCTGTGAATATAAATCTGCAAAACCGAAACTACTAGCTGCCCGTGTCAAAATAAGGGCACCCAGAGTTTAGGTTAAAACAATAAACTCCAGGTCAGTCATGTGACTGGTGTGAGAACTAAAACAGTTATTTATCTTTATTTTCAAAGTTAGGCAAATCAAGGGACCACGCCGTATAACACGGAACGGGTTTCCTCCCAAGAATACCAGTGCATAAAACAACAGCGCAATGCTAAATAAAGAAAAATGAAGCTGTTATAAGACCCAGGTCCTATCACACAATGCAACGCAAGTCGGGGGATAGGGTTTTCCCTTATAACAGCCAAAGTATGCTTGATACGTTTAAAACAAATCATTTGATACAATAATAAGTGCATAGTGTATAAAACAACTTCAAATCATAAGTATCAATCATAGGCGGCATGAATGCCCCATCCCACTATGTCGCCATACTAGGCTCTACAAATAAAACCGCAAATGTCACGTATTTGGAAATTGGATTTCCGTCTATGAACTGAGGCAAAAGATAGTCCTCAACCGATTCGAGACTGTCTAGCCCGAGCCTCAGGCAAGTACTCTGTCAAGCCTTTGGATCGTCAGGGCCGGTCCACCGATGTGGATTAAACTTAAACCCTGAACATGCGTTCCCCCGCCCTATGGGGCGTAAATGAGCCAACGAATGACTCCATCGGACCCGGATCGTCCGATCAAACCGAGGCGCCTCGCAACAGCAACAACCACATAAGTCAAACTCGTCAGGGCGTGTAAAACCACTGACGCCACTTCTAACTAGAAAGAAACGCATGCCCTCCCTGAGGTTCGTCTCCCGTTTTGGTTCATACCGGGTGTGAAACTCGCGAGGTAAACGTTACACAAAGCTACGCCACAAAGGCCGTGCTTTGATCATCACCACAAGACTTTGCTTTTCAACAGAAGCCTCGATCAATTGCCACTTAGGCATGCCACACAGGCAATTCACTCCATGCGTTTGATATCCATCAATATATAACCCCTGAGCTCGTACGTCTCAGAGAAGGGCGTTAAGCAAGAGAATAAATTCTCCACCGCCAAACAGATATATATTTAATAGAGATCAATCACACGGACTAAAATCCTATGTCAGACACACAGTCCATTTACAAGTCCGTTCTGGGTCTGAACGAAACCGGAGGCACCTAGTACCCCGCATATCCATCGATCTCCAAGTACGTCTGGACGATCACTAACTGTTTCCATCTTCTTGGGTGTACAGCCCAATCAAGATCATCAGTAATCACCCAAACGACGTGAAGACCTCCGGTCTTCGACCATCGTCTTCATCTTCGACTTATCGTCGTATCAGTTATTCAGAATGGGATACACCCGGTCTTTCCGAATAACTCGCGTATATTTTAAGTAAGTGTTACACAAACACAACATACGCCTCATTCCAATTCATTAGTCACTAACCGTAAATTAATCAAGAGAATAATTCCCCAAATATTAACCCCGAAGGCCGAAACCAACATCAGATCAATACCCAGAAAACCATTCTGCTTGGCCAACCGACGGTTAGTTTCTAAATTTCACATTCATAGGGAAAGGTTCCCATTAATTTTATCAAAGATAAATTCCTTGAATTTATTCTTTAATCTACTTTTGAATTTCGATTCAAACTAGTCGGGATTAACGAACCTTACCGAAGTAATCATTTGTTTTAATTTCCCAATCCCAACCTATTTATCCCATGAAGTAAAACTTGTAATACTTCATATTTAACACCACAATATTATCGGTAAATTCAATTACCATTTCACGTTCAAATCTAATTAAAGATTTAACTATCGCCTGGAGCAAAACTGGTGATACTCCACTTTCGATCATTTCAATCTAATTAAAGATTCATTAAAACTCCACTTAGTTTTAATCTTCGACTGGGTTAAAGAATCAGTGTCATTTAAAACACGGTTCACGATAAACCCAAAATCACATTCCATTAATTATCGGGTTAAAGAACGAGTGTTATTTAAAACACTGTTCACGATAAACCCAAAAATCAATATCAATTCAATTTCAATTAAATATTATTTAATTGGTACACTTCATTAAATCTAAATAAAAAGATTTAATCTTTTCTCAACTGGGTTCAAGAACAGTGTTAGTGAAGACACCATTCACGACAAACCCAAATCACATTCGATATTCAATACAAGGCTCTGAATAGAAAATATATCGGCTTATATTCAATATCGAATTCTACGACTACAAATGTCGTATTGGAAATAACGATATAAATATATATCTTTCAAATTTCCATAACAACACCTGTATAATCACGAATTCCAACATCGAAATATTCCGAAGACAATTTCGATTCAAATCCACTCCAATGCAATCATTGGAAATTCTGGTTATTTTTAAAACCCTTTTTAAATTCAATTTATTTATTTAAAAATAAATAGAATTATATTTCTAGTTCAAAACTAGTTCATTTCGATAAAAATCTATTTTTATCTTTTCAAATATGGAGCTTTTCATCCCAAATCTTCACAAATCATTTCTTAAGATTTTACACAAATTATTACTATTTTTAATAATTTTATCAAGGCCCGTACAGTCGATTTCCATCAACGGTCATCGAACTGCACTTACAACGACCTTTTTCGAATTTGATTTGGGCGTATCTCCAAATCCAACCGTTAGATTTCAAATTTCTAATATTCGTTAGAAAGCTCTTTTCGATACGAACCCAACGGTTCCGGTTTTAGGAGAATCCGGCGGTCGGATCTCCCGTAATGTCCGTTTGAAATAAATGGGCGAAATTCACGAACTGCCGCGGCGCGGCGCGTTCTATTCAGGCCATTATATTATATATATAATATATATAATATATACTTTGTCGATTTCTGTTTAAAACGAATTATATAAATAGTTTTAAATTCATTTCAAAAGCAATTTCAACTTCCATTTCAATTCAAATCAAAATTGAATTCTTCTTTATAAATTCGTTTTAAAATTCATTTCTATTCAATTCAAATTTCAATTCAATTTGAATTCATTTAAAATTCGCTTTCAATTCAATTTGAATTCGTTTTCAATTCATTTCGAAATCGTTTTCAATTCAATTCATTTCGAAATCGTTTTCAATTCAATTCATTTCGAAATCGTTTTCAATTCAATTCATTTCGAAATCATTTTCAATTCAATTCATTTCGAAATCGTTTTCAATTCAATTCATTTCGAAATCGTTTTCAATTCAATTCATTTCGAAATCGTTTTCAATTCAATTCATTTCGAAATCGTTTTCAATTCAATTCATTTCGAAATCGTTTTCAATTCAATTCATTTCGAAATCGTTTTCAATTCAATTCATTTCGAAATCGTTTTAAAATCGATATAAATATCGTTCACGTCAAAATGGCGTCAATCTAATCAACACGGCTTCATAAATTTCTATTTTCAAATATTCTATTTCAAATATTTCTTTTTCAAAATAGTTGTTATTATCAAAATATTTCGTTCAACACATGACCAATCTCAATGAATGAGTACTGTCAACACATGAACTTTTATTTTATAATGATAAAGATGCAAACTTTATTACTAAAATATTTCGTTCAACACATGACCAATCTCAATGAATGAGTACTGTCAACACATGAACTTTTATTTTATAATATTCTTTATTTTCTAAATTGGAATGAGGCCCAATCAATTACCATATAAAGTTAATTATATGGATTTTCATACAACACATGTATATAATAGCATTGAAAAATAATCAACCATCAACCAAAGTGCACTACACTGTATAAGCATCAAATATAGATATCTAACGCTTATAACAGCCTGTCAATCAATCGATCGACATATTTAATCAATCAGGATGAGTGAACTTCATATTTCATCCCAACACCCGTGTGGGGTTTCAAACAATCAAACACAGATTTTATTTGTGCTGTTGGGCGATGTGTAAAATTTATCGTCCCAATCAATGTCATTCAAATAGGTGTACATAAACAAACCGTCCGGTTTATAAATGAATATTTTATTTTATTCACTTCACGTTAAAAATTATATTTTTAACGATAAAACATTTTATTTCAACCTATGAATTTCTATTCAATTCATTTACACAATAAAATAATATTTTTATTTTCTAACATATTTTAGAAAATTTCGGCGGCATAACGGCACGATGCTAGAAATGGGACGAGGCCTAGCCTTATCCCCAGTCTAGTGAAGGCCCACGCCATTCACACATCAATCAAAATCACCAAACAACCAAATTCAAATCAAAATATATAACTAAGCTATGCAACCAAACAAACAAGTCCATGGTCTGTGGACGATTGTGTCGGGTGCTACTAAGCACCGTCTGCATCCTAGTATATATATATATATATATAAATAGAAATGAAATTGAAAGGTGAGAAATTCTCACATATAGCTATCCTAGCTCCACGGCACTTCTTTTAGAGAAGTCTTCGTCGTCATCGCATCCTTTTTCATCTTCGTTGCCCTCTTTCACTACCTATGTAAAAATCGAATTTTTACTACTATGTTATATAGATAAAAATCACATTTTTATCACGCTATTTTCCATATAAAGATTTCGCCTTTTCTAAAATAAAGATTTCGCCTTTATAAAAACATAGACTTCGCCTTTTCAAATTTAAAGATTTCATCTTTATAAAAAATCTCATTTTTATTTTTCTACACATATAAAGATGATATTTTTAATATTCCTATCATGTAAAAATTATATTTTTAATTCTCTACCTAACCAAAAATCATATTTTTACATCTTCTATATAGTAAAGAGTATATTTTTATTACTTTAAAAATATAAAAATCATATTTTTATTACTTTACAACATAAATAAAAACCAGTTTTTTTTTAAAGTAAATAAAATTCAGTTTTTCAAGCAAATAAAATTCAGTTTTTAAATCATTAAAAATCAATTTTAAATTCTTTTAAACAAAATCAGTTTTAAACCTAATTAAAAATAAATCAGTTTTTAAATTCTGTTTTTATAAAATAAAAATAAAATAAAAAGAATTACTTACTGGGGGGGTTTCTGCAGTTCGTCGGTGAAGACTAGCGGGTTGCGGCGCGTCGAGGTCAAAGAAGAGGAAGGGGATGAGAAGGGGGGCGGAAGGCGGCGTTGGCGATGGGAGTCCGGTCGAGGCGGCGATGGGGTGGAGGTAGGTGGCGATGAGGTTGGGCGGTGGCCTTCGAATCCAGCGGGATGGAGAGGTGCGAGAGGGGAGGAGGGAGCGGAGAACGAGGGGAACAGGTGGGAGGAGGTCCGGCGATCGTAGGGCGAGGCGGCGGCGTTGGCGACGAGCAGATCTGGCGGCGCGTCTTCGATTTGATTTTTTTTTTCTTTCTTCAGAATGAAACGAGAAGAGGGGGGGTTATATGAAAAATATATATATATTTAATTATTTAATTACTTTCAAAAAGCAACTTTTATTTTCGACCTCAAAACGAGACCCACCGCCTGTCGTCCCCAGCGTTTTAACCCTATTCCGAACCCAATGGGATATGTATCGCAAGCTGATATGATCGTTTGAATTGGTTTCCGTTGAATTTACCTTTAAATCACTATATTGAATTTTAAACGTACATTTCAAATTACCGGGGTCACATACTAACTCTATAAATCCCATAAAAATATTTTCTAGTTTCGTATTGACGATACGGTCCTAATAAAACTAGTTTCGTCGAATTCCGAGACCGTTTGAAAAATGGCCAATTTCCAGTCGATTAAAATCAACTGAAAATGGTCAATCGCGTTTTCCTTTGCCACGCTCACATATTGATTCGGAAAATTATGAAATTTGAAACCTAGCAATAACTTGACACTGCGGATCCAACAAAACTGGTTTCGTCGAAATCCGAGGTCGTTTGCAAAATGTCCATTTTTAAGGGCCTGAATTCCATAGCGACTATTCAGAATTTTCAACTGGACATATCTTTTGATTCCCGATATGAAATCTTGATTTTTCGGATTCGTTGGAAAGATATTCACAATTAGATCCTAATGTTTTTGGTTTCACTAAAATCCGGATTGTTTTGCACCCGGTACATTCAATTGAAGTTTGAAATCGAATTATCGAACTACCGCGCCATTTTCAATTCTATTTATAATTATATATAATTATTTATATTCTAACGACGACGCGTATAAATATATACGTTATAATTCCATTCAAAATAAATTTCACGTTGTTTTTATTTAAAATAATCTATTTTAAATAAGCAAAATTCGCTGAAATTGCCAAAATAAAAATTTTAAACTGGCCCAGATTTTGCGGGTTATTACAATCTCCCCCACTTAAAACTTTTCATCCCCGAAAAGGAACAAAGTCGAAAGTGGTTTGATTATTCAACTCTACGTTCAATCTGGCTTCCATTCTCCAACTTTTCAGTTTCTGAGAATTTTCAAATTTTCAAAAATTTGGCTAACACCCTAAATTTTTGAAAAATTTCGCCATAACTTCCCTTGCACCGGGAGCATCGGGGAATTTCAAATAGCTTCCCCGGTCCTTCAGATCTCAAAAAGAAAAAGAAAAAGCCAAGCAGCTAGCCAATAGGCTCATAAAATCATCATCACCCAAACAAAACAGTAAATTATGTAGTAAACATGTACCTATTTGTCGGGCAAACAAATTTTATTCTCGGCTCTAGCCTCCTTGCTATGACCTGTTCAATGATATATATGTATATGCAAGCAAATGCAACCAATTTTCAATATAATTCAATATTTGATGCAATTAGGCATAATGGTTCAAAATTATCAAACAATTAAACAAACAACACAAACATCAATCAATTAGTGAATTAGAGTTTCAAATTCATAATTTTGATACATATGCAAAAATCAGATTTTTGATGTCAAATCACAAAAATAGGCCCTATCTAATCTTGGTTCTCACACCAGTCAATAGGAAATATATAGATATCACACCTTCGAAACACGAATACCAATTCTGATGATGTTCGAACTATCATCAGAATCATCTTCGGGCGACTAGAGTGTGATTCTATATCTATCCAGTATATTAAAATTTCAAATACACGTGGATCAGACGTATACGCAAAATCTTTATATATTGGACTGTCCAACTCAATATAAATAGATAATCAGATTCGAATAATTGATTTAAATTTTCAAAACAAAATTTGTTTTCATTTTAAAAATATACTCTTCACACTCGTTCTAGGATACTACTGATCCTATCTCTAACGAGTCATTCTCATTGGATATTACTAATCCAGTATCTGATGAATTCTTTCATATGGTTCTAATGTGTCTTGTTCTCGAGCTCTGTAAACCAAAGCTCTGATACCAACTGTGAAAACCCGTAACTTCCCCGTAAAGGAAAGCGTCGAATAGTTCGAGAACAAACCACAACAGAACGCATACAGAAGAACATTTCATTGCATATTACAACAATTCCATCAGATACAAGAATATACAGAGTATAAATGAATAAATTTTACACAGAAATATCAGAGATTTAAATTACATTTAAATACATAGCAGCGGAAAATAATACAATACACAACTAGAAAGAGATATACGGATACAAAGCTTTCCGGATATCGCTCCAGCTGTAAACCAGGATCCTGTGAATATAAATCTGCAAAACCGAAACTACTAGCTGCCCGTGTCAAAATAAGGGCACCCAGAGTTTAGGTTAAAACAATAAACTCTAGGTCAGTCATGTGACTGGTGTGAGAACTAAAACAGTTATTTATCTTTATTTTCAAAGTTAGGCAAATCAAGGGACCACGCCGTATAACACGGAACGGGTTTCCTCCCAAGAATACCAGTGCATAAAACAACAGCGCAATGCTAAATAAAGAAAAATGAAGCTGTTATAAGACCCAGGTCCTATCACACAATGCAACGCAAGCCGGGGGATAGGGTTTTCCCTTATAACAGCCAAAGTATGCTTGATACGTTTAAAACAAATCATTTGATACTATAATAAGTGCATAGTGTATAAAACAACTTCAAATCATAAGTATCAATCATAGGCGGCATGAATGCCCCATCCCACTATGTCGCCATACTAGGCTCTACAAATAAAACCGCAAATGTCACGTATTTGGAAATTGGATTTCCGTCTATGAACCGAGGCAAAAGATAGTCCTCAACCGATTCGAGACTGTCTAGCCCGAGCCTCAGGCAAGTACTCTGTCAAGCCTTTGGATCGTCAGGGCCGGTCCACCGATGTGGATTAAACTTAAACCCTGAACATGCGTTCCCCCGCCCTATGGGGCGTAAATGAGCCAACGAATGACTCCATCGGACCCGGATCGTCCGATCAAACCGAGGCGACTTGCAACAGCAACAACCACATAAGTCAAACTCGTCAGGGCGTGTAAAACCACTGACGCCACTTCTAACTAGAAAGAAACGCATGCCCTCCCTGAGGTCCGTCTCCCGTTTTGGTTCATACCGGGTGTGAAACTCGCGAGGTAAACGTTACACAAAGCTACGCCACAAAGGCCGTGCTTTGATCATCACCACAAGACTTTGCTTTTCAACAGAAGCCTCGATCAATTGCCACTTAGGCATGCCACACATGCAATTCACTCCATGCGTTTGATATCCATCAATATATAACCCCTGAGCTCGTACGTCTCAGAGAAGGGCGTTAAGCAAGAGAATAAATTCTCCACCGCCAAACTGATATATATTTAATAGAGATCAATCACACGGACTAAAATCCAATGTCAGACACACAGTCCATTTACAAGTCCGTTCTGGGTCTGAACGAAACCGGAGGCACCTAGTACCCCGCATATCCATCGATCTCCAAGTACGTCTGGACGATCACTAACTGTTTCCATCTTCTTGGGTGTACAGCCCAATCAAGATCATCAGTAATCACCCAAACGACGTGAAGACCTCCGGTCTTCGACCATCGTCTTCATCTTCGACTTATCGTCGTATCAGTTATTCAGAATGGGATAAACTCGGTCTTTCCGAATAACTCGCGTATATTTTAAGTAAGTGTTACACAAACACAACATACGCCTCATTCCAATTCATTAGTCACTAACCGTAAATTAATCAAGAGAATAATTCCCCAAATATTAACCCCGAAGGCCGAAACCAACATCAGATCAATACCCAGAAAACCATTCTGCTTGGCCAACCGACAGTTAGTTTCTAAATTTCACATTCATAGGGAAAGGTTCCCATTAATTTTATCAAAGATAAATTCCTTGAATTTATTCTTTAATCTACTTTTGAATTTCGATTCAAACTAGTCGGGATTAACGAACCTTACCGAAGTAATCATTTGTTTTAATTTCCCAATCCCAACCTATTTATCCCATGAAGTAAAACTGGTAATACTTCATATTTAACACCACAGTATTATCGGTAAATTCAATTACCATTTCACGTTCAAATCTAATTAAAGATTTAACTATCGCCTGGAGCAAAACTGGTGATACTCCACTTTCGATCAATTATCTAATTAAAGATTCATTAAAACTCCACTTAGTTTTAATCTTCGACTGGGTTAAAGAATCAGTGTCATTTAAAACACGGTTCACGATAAACCCAAAATCACATTCCATTAATTATCGGGTTAAAGAACGAGTGTTATTTAAAACACTGTTCACGATAAACCCAAAAATCAATATCAATTCAATTTCAATTAAATATTATTTAATTGGTACACTTCATTAAATCTAAATAAAAAGATTTAATCTTTTCTCAACCGGGTTCAAGAACAGTGTTAGTGAAGACACCATTCACGACAAACCCAAATCACATTCGATATTCAATACAAGGCTCTGAATAGAAAATATATCGGCTTATATTCAATATCGAATTCTACGACTACAAATGTCGTATTGGAAATAACGATATAAATATATATCTTTCAAATTTCCATAACAACACCTGTATAATCACAAATTCCAACATCGAAATATTCCGAAGACAATTTCGATTCAAATCCACTCCAATGCAATCATTGGAAATTCTGGTTTTTTTTAAAACCCTTTTTAAATTCAATTTATTTATTTAAAAATAAATAGAATTATATTTCTAGTTCAAAACTAGTTCATTTCGATAAAAATATATTTTTATCTTTTCAAATATGGAGTTTTTCATCCCAAATCTTCACAAATCATTTCTTATGATTTTACACAAATTATTACTATTTTTAATAATTTTATCAAGGCCCGTACAGTCGATTTCCATCAGCGGTCATCGAACTGCACTTACAACGACCTTTTTCGAATTTGATTTGGGCGTATCTCCATATCCAACCGTTAGATTTCAAATTTCTAATATTCGTTAGAAAGCTCTTTTCGATACGAACCCAACGGTTCCGGTTTTAGGAGAATCCGACGGTCGGATCTCCCGTAATGTCCGTTTGAAATAAATGGTCGAAATTCACGAACTGCCGCGGCGCGGCGCGTTCTATTCAGGCCATTATATTATATATATAATATATACTTCGTCGATTTCTGTTTAAAACGAATTATATAAATAGTTTTAAATTCGTTTCAAAAGCAATTTCAACTTCCATTTCAATTCAAATCAAAATTGAATTCTTCTTTATAACTTCGTTTTAAAATTCATTTCTATTCAATTCAAATTTCAATTCAATTTGAATTCATTTAAAATTCGCTTTCAATTCAATTTGAATTCGTTTTCAATTCATTTCGAAATCGTTTTCAATTCAATTCATTTCGAAATCGTTTTCAATTCAATTCATTTCGAAATCGTTTTCAATTCAATTCATTTCGAAATCGTTTTCAATTCAATTCATTTCGAAATCGTTTTCAATTCAATTCATTTCGAAATCGTTTTCAATTCAATTCATTTCGAAATCGTTTTAAAATCGATATAAATATCGTTCACGTCAAAATGGCGTCAATCTAATCAACACGGCTTCATAAATTTCTATTTTCAAATATTCTATTTCAAATATTTCTTTTTCAAAATAGTTGTTATTATCAAAATATTTCGTTCAACACATGACCAATCTCAATGAATGAGTACTGTCAACACATGAACTTTTATTTTATAATGATAAAGATGCAAACTTTATTACTAAAATATTTCGTTCAACACATGACCAATCTCAATGAATGAGTACTGTCAACACATGAACTTTTATTTTATAATATTCTTTATTTTCTAAATTGGAATGAGGCCCAATCAATTACCATATAAAGTTAATTATATGGATTTTCATACAACACATGTATATAATAGCATTGAAAAATAATCAACCATCAACCAAAGTGCACTACACTGTATAAGCATCAAATATAGATATCTAACGCTTATAACAGCCTGTCAATCAATCGATCGACATATTTAATCTGTAACGACCCGCATTTTCAGCAACAGAATAATTAATTAATTTAATTATTTGAATAGTGATTTAGATAATTAAATGGTCGCTTAATTGAATTATAGTGAATATTTAATTAAGTTAAATAATAGAATCATATATTTATTTCTGAAATAGTCAGAAATAGTGGAATTCACAGTATTGTGTGAATGGGCAATATAAAATATATAAATCAGTTTATATGGAATTATATTGACGAATATATTCATAAACGACAGTTTGAACGAATAATTTATATTATAATTATAATAGAGCTCGAAATAGCGCTGCAGTTCGCTATTTGGCGATTCGAACTTCAACTGGATATACAGGGTTCGTTTTAACTCGGATTTCTGTGAAACAAGAAACGTGTGGAGCTGGTGGAGTATATCTTCCTAGTGGAAGAGAGAAATCAGGATTTCGTCGTGCAGATTTTGTTTTATGTCCAAATCAAATTTTAAAATAGTCGCTATGAAATTCCTTTATATTTTGCAACGCTTTATTTGCGTTATAAATGGATTTTCAATATAGATTGAATATCGAATTAACACTGGAAATTGAATATCGATTTATAAACTCTGAGATGATATTTTAGAGCTGTGGTATATCATATGTGAATATATACAATAATATTTATTTTTAAATATTAAATTTAATTATTTTTAAATATATTTATATATTTAAAAAGGGCTATTTAGGACTTTAAAAATAGCCACTTTTGCAAACGAAGTCGGATTTCAACGAAACTAATTTTGTTGGATCCGCAGCGTCAAATTATTGTTAGATTCCAAGTTTGGTGATTTTTAGAAGCAGTGTGTGGCCGTACGGATTTTTAGAGTGAAAAATAGACAGTATTTCGACGGTTAAAAATACGCTGTATGGGCATACGAAGTCGGAATTTGACGAAACCAGTTTCGTTGCGACCGTAATGTCAAGGTGAAGGTGCATGTCCAGTTTGGTGATTTTTGGGTATCGTATGTGGTCACAGGAATTTTAGGAGACAAATAAAAGCAGCGATAGCTTAAAATAAAATATAATAATCGAATAAAAAAAATATAAAAACCTATTCTATATAATATCCTTACACTCCTAAACCCTAACTTACTTTTCTCTCTGATCAAAAGTGTGCCGCCATCACTGGAAAAAATTCGAACAGTGAAAAACCCATCTCAAAATTCCAATCAATTCAAAGAAAAATGTATAAATCTCAGGATTTGTATTTCTGAGTTCGTATTAGGATTCTCTAACCACTGGTATGCATTTCAAGTAGTTCGGTCGCAACTGTGTTCGTTGGAAATGAGGTAGCGGTATTTAGGGTTGGGGATTTTGGTCCAATGGAGCTGTAATCTTCGAATTCGAGTTCGGATTAGGTTTTAGGAGTGGAATCCGTACCTGCTCGATAATTTTTGGTGATTTCGGGTTGAGTAGTGTCGCTGGTCTTCGTCGAGTACGGACGAGGTCGCGATGGAGAAACATAATGCGAGTGGGGTGTTTTTGATATCGGGAGGAAGAGCTTTCAACGAGTTACGCAAAGATGGATTTTTGTTTTGGATTTAGATGAAGAACGAGGCATCGCAAATCATTGGGAAGTGGCTGTGTTCTGGAGGAGGTCGTCGAAGTGTTTTTGGGGAAGAAGATGGCAACGTGGGCCGATTTAAGAAAAATGAGGGTGGGCCGAAATCCAAGGTGAAAGGCCCGTTAAGGTTTAAATAAAAATTTCTTGACTATTTAATGTTTACATAACTTGTAATGACAATATCTGCTTCATACGTTGTCAGGATTTCGAACCGTAAGTTGCGTTGGGACCATACGGACGAGAGCTCCAAAATGGAACTAACTGCAAGCCAATTGTAGCTCGTTTGGATTTACGGTGAAAATAAACGCATGAATCGAATCAGAGAACGATAATCGTTATTTAACGATCTCCGACCAATGTGAGTAAATCTCACTAACTCTGAACGCTTTATATTTTTATAAAGTATTTTTAGAATTGATAAATATTGGCTGATTTGCTGTGTATTGGTTGTTTGGTTGAACTGCTAGTCAGTTGATTGAAATCATCGATAACGATATATATAAATCGTATCGAAGTATTGATTCTGATTATCAGAATATTTTACCTTCATGCTATATATGTTGACTAACATCTGTGGATGCAGGGAAACAGGTCGGAGGGACCCAACTGGGTTCCTCAACATTTATTTACCGCTTTTCATATATTTTGATATATGATGTGTTATATCATCCGTTATTGATTCTGTGTGTTTGGATGATGACCGATCAGTTGATTTGATATTTTTACACCATAAGTGATACGAGAAAGGGAAAAGGGAAATTTTCAAAATTTATTTCGAAAATAAAATATTTATATAAAATCAGCAGATTTTATATATGAAAGGAAAAAGGAGATTTATAAAAGAAATCATTTTATAAAATCAAAGCAATAAAGGAAAAATATTTGTAAAACCAATAGAGAAGGGAAATTGTTTGTAAAACATTTACAAATAAAATAGAAAAGAAAATGTTTGTAAAACCATTGCAAATAGCGATAAAAAGGAAAACATTTGTAGAACATTTACAAATGGAATTAGAAAAAAATATTTGTAAAACATTTACAAATAGACTAAAAGGAAATATTTATCTAGAGAAATAAACTGAGTTATAAAAAGGAATTATTTATTTAGAAAATACATAGAATATTGAAGTACTTGAAAATGGATAGAAGTATAATAAAGGAGAATTTTACACTAAGAAGAGTTTAGACCCGTGCTTCGCACACGGGTAAACAGAATATGAATTCAAAGTGAGAATTTAAGAAGAGGTCTGTTAAACAGATAAAGTGAGAAGGTTAATTTATAAATAAAGTTTTATAAATTAATTTTGTTATTTATCTTTGGATAAATAGAGTATATAAGTCAAGACTTATATAGAGAAGTAAAAATCGATTTCCACATCGATATTTGAAACTGAATATGTATGAAAGGGAAATTTATCGAATATTAGTTATTCGAAAGAAGTTAATCCAATAGAGTTATATAGTTAGAGTTATACAGTAGAGTTAATCAGTTAGAGTTACTCAGTAGGGTTAATCGATTAGAGTCAAATCGAACTAGAAATTAAAACAATAGTCATTTAAGATAAGTTATCAGTAAGCACGACTGCTAGCGTAATTCGCAGGGCTGCAGATAGCCTAAGGCGGTCGGATGTTTCCTGAGGGAATCAGGCGTAACCATTGTGATCGCTGCGATCTAGAGTCGAGCGAATGGTGTCAAGTCAAATATTAGTTAATTAATAGAAGTAATTACATCAAGTTGTCAAGTTGAGTTAGATAAGTCGAGTTATTTAAGTTAAGATAGTCAAATTGAACTAATCAAGTAAGTTGGTCAAAATGAGTTAATCAACCTGAGTTAGCCGAATAAGAGTTAACCCAGTAAGAGTAAATAGAATAAAAGTTATAGATTAGAGTTAACCAAATAGGTGTCGATAATGAGTAGTTCGTTATATATTCGAGTTAGGAAGTAAAAGTAAAATTTAAGTTATTATATTTCGGATGCAGGGAATTATAACACTATTGTTATAATCGAGTGATTACTGTACGAGAAGCGGACTCGTGAATAGAATCTGAGAATGTTGTAAAGAAGTGTTAATGTTTTAAAGAGATGAACTTTGTCCATTTCGAAGTTAGAAATGTCGTTCAGTTAAGGTCTGAGAGGTAATTATACCCCAACTTGATTGGCTTCGTTTTTAACTAAGAAATGGTCAAGGTTCGATAGTGAAAGGTGTTTAAGTGGAAACCAAATGAAGGAGATTTGGCATAGTGATGTTTATTCAAACATCTGTTTAATCAAATGAAAGAGATTTGGAAATGTTTTCCAAATGAGAAGCAGAATTGTTTTCTGAATAGAGAAACAAGAGCTGGAAATGTTTTCCAATGATAATGATATATATTTTCTAAATATAGTGAATAAGAAACATTAAACAACAGGAATAGGGAAATGAACGAATGGATGAAGTGATGATTGTTCAATAGAATTTCCTTCGGGAAATAATATCGTTGTTTGCACACCGACATGTTTTCGTTTGATAGTTAAATCACCGACTATCAAAGTTTTGACCATTTTACGTTGTTAATATGGAGAGACCGGTTGGATTATTATCCAGAGAACCACTCCGTATTGGCATAAGCGTTGCAAATCAAGTATGCTGAATATATTGAAGACGGAGTTATGCAAGGGCTATCCTGTTTACAGAGTAGTGCCTTCGGTTTGTCCAGTCCCAGGACAAACGTGAATGGACGAATGTCTGACAGAGTATATTCAAAGGATCGCGTAAGTTGATCTCTTCAAACGTACTTACGTTTGGTGGCGGAGGAATTCGTTTCTCTTAGCTGTATACCCGTGGTATTTTTGGTGAAATCAATTTGTGATTTGGCGGGTATGACGATGTGGCATTCAAAGTAATGGAGGTGGGATCTGTCAAAAGATACATTATGACCTCAAGCCTCATCCACCGGGAAATGACAAAAATCGGGCAGGCAGCATGGCTATGTGGGTCGCACCCATTAGGATGTATGATCACCTATCTAGAGAAATTCCTTTTGTTCTTAAATCTATCGATGCTGTCCCTTATCGGGAGACGGTTGCTGATCCCAACCGTTGGTGATATACATTCGATACACTCAAGCGAAATGAGTGGTCGGTCATGTGTGGGCCGGGTTGCAAGATGTTCTTGTTGAACCCAGTGTATTTGCCTCTAGAGATACACGTTCGGAAGGTGGTCCCATACCTTGTCAAGTTGGAATCCAATCTCCAATAAGTGCCTGTGAGTTTGATTGTATATTATATATGTAGAGCGTGAGATGCAAGCGTTCTACTAGATTTTAATTACTTATGATTAGACATTATTATAATATCAGATAATATATGATTTCCAAAGTGTTTTGGGTTATCGTAAGGTAAAAACCATCCGTATTTATGTGTGGATTGGTCTTACGATTATCTTTTCTTTTGAAAAGGATTTTGAAAAGTTAAACCAAATGATTTGAGTTTACTCACACCAGTCTCATGACTGACCCAGAGTTTATTTTGTTTGTTTTCCCTAAACTCTTGGGTGCCCAAATTTGTACGGGCAGTCAAGTAGTCAGGATTTTACAGATAGACTTGGAGAGCTTGGAGCAGAAGGCTTCAGGACTTATATAGCTATTGTTTATTTCCGCTGTGATGCAAGGGTTGTACTCTGATAATGGTATTGTATGCATATACTGCTTTTGCTTTCAAGTTATGTGATATATTATATTTTATTCGTTCCGCTGTGAGATTCGTGTGACTCTGATGTTGTGTTCTTCTTCTTCTTCTATTCTAATTTTCTATCTTATCTATCCTCACCCTCTAAATTCTTTCATTAACTATTCGGTAATTGTCGACCCTTGATGTTCGATATGCGTTATATATCGGATAATCAAGGTCGTCTTTTTTCCCGGGTCGTTACAGTGGTATCAGAGCTGAAGGTTAAGTGATTACCTTGGCTCTGTGGCGTGATTCAGTAGAGATGGGGTTAGTAATACCCTAGACTGAGTTTGAGTGTATATATACGAGTGAACGTACTTGTTATTTGATATAAAATGATTTTATATTGTGGGGATTTATTGGTTGAGTTGTTTATGAATTCTGGTCGATCAGTTTGATCCACTGTATCGATAGGGGTTACTAAACGCTTGAATACGATGAACCGACACAGTATGTTTTGAAAAAGGGTAAATGAAATAATCTTACCCAAATTATATTTTGATATGAACAAAGTATAGATATTTGAAGTATTATAATATATTGGATGTGTTGGTTGTTATTATAATCACATAAGATTATAAAATGTGAAATGATTATGTAAATAACCAAATAGAATTCATATAAGTGAAATATATGAAATCAGATGAATTAAAATTTGAATTTAAATCAGAAATGAAATTAAAACTCTGAAAATGTGAAGTGTGTAGAATGAATCTGGTTAAATATATGTGAATTTTAAAATCCTGGGAGATTTTAAATTTGTTACAGGCTTTGAAAGGGATATTTTGAAATAATTTCAAAATGAAAGCGTTTAGAAATGATTTTGAAAGTGACATAGTATTGAACTCACTTCAATAGCTGGAAAATAGATTCCGACGATGATCCGGACATC
The DNA here is from genome assembly GCA_030737875.1 of Allium sativum. Taxonomy (NCBI): domain Eukaryota; kingdom Viridiplantae; phylum Streptophyta; class Magnoliopsida; order Asparagales; family Amaryllidaceae; genus Allium; species Allium sativum. Next base: position 390,094,646 of record CM060925.1, read on the forward strand.
GTCGGTGTTCATTTTCGGGTTTGTAAGTGACGGATTGCTACCAAAGGTTTTGTTTTTGAACTGTTTTGAGAAAACAAATTATTTTGATATTCCAAATAAATAATTTGATTTTGGAAAAGGCTAAGCTGTTTAAGAACTCCCAGAAACAAATTATTTGGAATAAACACAAATTAAATAGAAATTTGTGAAAGCAAATTTGAAATTGAATTGAAGGTAGTTCAGTGGAAATTGAGTTGAATTGAAATAGAATGCTATCAAGTAGAATCGGGCTGGATTAGAGATAATCTGGAATAGAAATGAATTATTGAGTAAGATATTTGAATCGAGATGGGAATTGCAGTTTGGTTGGAATTTTGCTTGGATAAGCGAATGGGTGTGTTGAAGATAAAAGTGATTTGAGTTGACTGGGATGACAGTTGCATATGTTGGATTGGCAGCAGATGGAAGTAATATAAGGAATGCCCGACAAAAGGTACACATTTATATTCATATGAGTTTGATGAGATTTTGATGAGCCTTTTTGGCAAGCCGCTTGGCTGTTTGATTTTCTTTTGGATTGGAGAGGCCTGTGTGGCGGTTTGGGGATTTTCCCGATGCTCCCGGTACAAAGGAGGTGCTGGCGAAATTTTTTGGAAATTTCGAGTGTTAGAAAATTTTCAGGGGGTTTTGAAATTTTCATTTATAGAAATGAAGTAATAATTTAATTGAAATAAAAAAAATTCAGTTGAAACTGAAATTAAAGAAGTAAACGAATAATTCGAAACTAGTTAATAGGGGTGTCCTCTAACTTAGCAATTTCGAGGACGAAATTATTTTAAGGGGGGAAGAATGTAACGACCCGCATTTTCAGCAACAGAATAATTAATTAATTTAATTATTTGAATAGTGATTTAGATAATTAAATGGTCGCTTAATTGAATTATAGTGAATATTTAATTAAGTTAAATAATAGAATCATATATTTATTTCTGAAATAGTCAGAAATAGTGGAATTCACAGTATTGTGTGAATGGGCAATATAAAATATATAAATCAGTTTATATGGAATTATATTGACGAATATATTCATAAACGACAGTTTGAACGAATAATTTATATTATAATTATAATAGAGCTCGAAATGGCGCTGCAGTTCGCTATTTGGCGATTCGAACTTCAACTGGATATACAGGGTTCGTTTTAACTCGGATTTCTGTGAAACAAGAAACGTGTGGAGCTGGTGGAGTATATCTTCCTAGTGGAAGAGAGAAATCAGGATTTCGTCGTGCAGATTTTGTTTTATGTCCAAATCAAATTTTAAAATAGTCGCTATGAAATTCCTTTATATTTTGCAACGCTTTATTTGCGTTATAAATGGATTTTCAATATAGATTGAATATCGAATTAACACTGGAAATTGAATATCGATTTATAAACTCTGAGATGATATTTTAGAGCTGTGGTATATCATATGTGAATATATACAATAATATTTATTTTTAAATATTAAATTTAATTATTTTTAAATATATTTATATATTTAAAAAGGGCTATTTAGGACTTTAAAAATAGCCACTTTTGCAAACGAAGTCGGATTTCAACGAAACTAATTTTGTTGGATCCGCAGCGTCAAATTATTGTTAGATTCCAAGTTTGGTGATTTTTAGAAGCAGTGTGTGGCCGTACGGATTTTTAGAGTGAAAAATAGACAGTATTTCGACGGTTAAAAATACGCTGTATGGGCATACGAAGTCGGAATTTGACGAAACCAGTTTCGTTGCGACCGTAATGTCAAGGTGAAGGTGCATGTCCAGTTTGGTGATTTTTGGGTATCGTATGTGGTCACAGGAATTTTAGGAGACAAATAAAAGCAGCGATAGCTTAAAATAAAATATAATAATCGAATAAAAAAAATATAAAAACCTATTCTATATAATATCCTTACACTCCTAAACCCTAACTTACTTTTCTCTCTGATCAAAAGTGTGCCGCCATCACTGGAAAAAATTCGAACAGTGAAAAACCCATCTCAAAATTCCAATCAATTCAAAGAAAAATGTATAAATCTCAGGATTTGTATTTCTGAGTTCGTATTAGGATTCTCTAACCACTGGTATGCATTTCAAGTAGTTCGGTCGCAACTGTGTTCGTTGGAAATGAGGTAGCGGTATTTAGGGTTGGGGATTTTGGTCCAATGGAGCTGTAATCTTCGAATTCGAGTTCGGATTAGGTTTTAGGAGTGGAATCCGTACCTGCTCGATAATTTTTGGTGATTTCGGGTTGAGTAGTGTCGCTGGTCTTCGTCGAGTACGGACGAGGTCGCGATGGAGAAACATAATGCGAGTGGGGTGTTTTTGATATCGGGAGGAAGAGCTTTCAACGAGTTACGCAAAGATGGATTTTTGTTTTGGATTTAGATGAAGAACGAGGCATCGCAAATCATTGGGAAGTGGCTGTGTTCTGGAGGAGGTCGTCGAAGTGTTTTTGGGGAAGAAGATGGCAACGTGGGCCGATTTAAGAAAAATGAGGGTGGGCCGAAATCCAAGGTGAAAGGCCCGTTAAGGTTTAAATAAAAATTTCTTGACTATTTAATGTTTACATAACTTGTAATGACAATATCTGCTTCATACGTTGTCAGGATTTCGAACCGTAAGTTGCGTTGGGACCATACGGACGAGAGCTCCAAAATGGAACTAACTGCAAGCCAATTGTAGCTCGTTTGGATTTACGGTGAAAATAAACGCATGAATCGAATCAGAGAACGATAATCGTTATTTAACGATCTCCGACCAATGTGAGTAAATCTCACTAACTCTGAACGCTTTATATTTTTATAAAGTATTTTTAGAATTGATAAATATTGGCTGATTTGCTGTGTATTGGTTGTTTGGTTGAACTGCTAGTCAGTTGATTGAAATCATCGATAACGATATATATAAATCGTATCGAAGTATTGATTCTGATTATCAGAATATTTTACCTTCATGCTATATATGTTGACTAACATCTGTGGATGCAGGGAAACAGGTCGGAGGGACCCAACTGGGTTCCTCAACATTTATTTACCGCTTTTCATATATTTTGATATATGATGTGTTATATCATCCGTTATTGATTCTGTGTGTTTGGATGATGACCGATCAGTTGATTTGATATTTTTACACCATAAGTGATACGAGAAAGGGAAAAGGGAAATTTTCAAAATTTATTTCGAAAATAAAATATTTATATAAAATCAGCAGATTTTATATATGAAAGGAAAAAGGAGATTTATAAAAGAAATCATTTTATAAAATCAAAGCAATAAAGGAAAAATATTTGTAAAACCAATAGAGAAGGGAAATTGTTTGTAAAACATTTACAAATAAAATAGAAAAGAAAATGTTTGTAAAACCATTGCAAATAGCGATAAAAAGGAAAACATTTGTAGAACATTTACAAATGGAATTAGAAAAAAATATTTGTAAAACATTTACAAATAGACTAAAAGGAAATATTTATCTAGAGAAATAAACTGAGTTATAAAAAGGAATTATTTATTTAGAAAATAAATAGAATATTGAAGTACTTGAAAATGGATAGAAGTATAATAAAGGAGAATTTTACACTAAGAAGAGTTTAGACCCGTGCTTCGCACACGGGTAAACAGAATATGAATTCAAAGTGAGAATTTAAGAAGAGGTCTGTTAAACAGATAAAGTGAGAAGGTTAATTTATAAATAAAGTTTTATAAATTAATTTTGTTATTTATCTTTGGATAAATAGAGTATATAAGTCAAGACTTATATAGAGAAGTAAAAATCGATTTCCACATCGATATTTGAAACTGAATATGTATGAAAGGGAAATTTATCGAATATTAGTTATTCGAAAGAAGTTAATCCAATAGAGTTATATAGTTAGAGTTATACAGTAGAGTTAATCAGTTAGAGTTACTCAGTAGGGTTAATCGATTAGAGTCAAATCGAACTAGAAATTAAAACAATAGTCATTTAAGATAAGTTATCAGTAAGCACGACTGCTAGCGTAATTCGCAGGGCTGCAGATAGCCTAAGGCGGTCGGATGTTTCCTGAGGGAATCAGGCGTAACCATTGTGATCGCTGCGATCTAGAGTCGAGCGAATGGTGTCAAGTCAAATATTAGTTAATTAATAGAAGTAATTACATCAAGTTGTCAAGTTGAGTTAGATAAGTCGAGTTATTTAAGTTAAGATAGTCAAATTGAACTAATCAAGTAAGTTGGTCAAAATGAGTTAATCAACCTGAGTTAGCCGAATAAGAGTTAACCCAGTAAGAGTAAATAGAATAAAAGTTATAGATTAGAGTTAACCAAATAGGTGTCGATAATGAGTAGTTCGTTATATATTCGAGTTAGGAAGTAAAAGTAAAATTTAAGTTATTATATTTCGGATGCAGGGAATTATAACACTATTGTTATAATCGAGTGATTACTGTACGAGAAGCGGACTCGTGAATAGAATCTGAGAATGTTGTAAAGAAGTGTTAATGTTTTAAAGAGATGAACTTTGTCCATTTCGAAGTTAGAAATGTCGTTCAGTTAAGGTCTGAGAGGTAATTATACCCCAACTTGATTGGCTTCGTTTTTAACTAAGAAATGGTCAAGGTTCGATAGTGAAAGGTGTTTAAGTGGAAACCAAATGAAGGAGATTTGGCATAGTGATGTTTATTCAAACATCTGTTTAATCAAATGAAAGAGATTTGGAAATGTTTTCCAAATGAGAAGCAGAATTGTTTTCTGAATAGAGAAACAAGAGCTGGAAATGTTTTCCAATGATAATGATATATATTTTCTAAATATAGTGAATAAGAAACATTAAACAACAGGAATAGGGAAATGAACGAATGGATGAAGTGATGATTGTTCGATAGAATTTCCTTCGGGAAATAATATCGTTGTTTGCACACCGACATGTTTTCGTTTGATAGTTAAATCACCGACTATCAAAGTTTTGACCATTTTACGTTGTTAATATGGAGAGACCGGTTGGATTATTATCCAGAGAACCACTCCGTATTGGCATAAGCGTTGCAAATCAAGTATGCTGAATATATTGAAGACGGAGTTATGCAAGGGCTATCCTGTTTACAGAGTAGTGCCTTCGGTTTGTCCAGTCCCAGGACAAACGTGAATGGACGAATGTCTGACAGAGTATATTCAAAGGATCGCGTAAGTTGATCTCTTCAAACGTACTTACGTTTGGTGGCGGAGGAATTCGTTTCTCTTAGCTGTATACCCGTGGTATTTTTGGTGAAATCAATTTGTGATTTGGCGGGTATGACGATGTGGCATTCAAAGTAATGGAGGTGGGATCTGTCAAAAGATACATTATGACCTCAAGCCTCATCCACCGGGAAATGACAAAAATCGGGCAGGCAGCATGGCTATGTGGGTCGCACCCATTAGGATGTATGATCACCTATCTAGAGAAATTCCTTTTGTTCTTAAATCTATCGATGCTGTCCCTTATCGGGAGACGGTTGCTGATCCCAACCGTTGGTGATATACATTCGATACACTCAAGCGAAATGAGTGGTCGGTCATGTGTGGGCCGGGTTGCAAGATGTTCTTGTTGAACCCAGTGTATTTTCCTCTAGAGATACACGTTCGGAAGGTGGTCCCATACCTTGTCAAGTTGGAATCCAATCTCCAATAAGTGCCTGTGAGTTTGATTGTATATTATATATGTAGAGCGTGAGATGCAAGCGTTCTACTAGATTTTAATTACTTATGATTAGACATTATTATAATATCAGATAATATATGATTTCCAAAGTGTTTTGGGTTATCGTAAGGTAAAAACCATCTGTATTTATGTGTGGATTGGTCTTACGATTATCTTTTCTTTTGAAAAGGATTTTGAAAAGTTAAACCAAATGATTTGAGTTTACTCACACCAGTCTCATGACTGACCCAGAGTTTATTTTGTTTGTTTTCCCTAAACTCTTGGGTGCCCAAATTTGTACGGGCAGTCAAGTAGTCAGGATTTTACAGATAGACTTGGAGAGCTTGGAGCAGAAGGCTTCAGGACTTATATAGCTATTGTTTATTTCCGCTGTGATGCAAGGGTTGTACTCTGATAATGGTATTGTATGCATATACTGCTTTTGCTTTCAAGTTATGTGATATATTATATTTTATTCGTTCCGCTGTGAGATTCGTGTGACTCTGATGTTGTGTTCTTCTTCTTCTTCTTCTATTCTAATTTTCTATCTTATCTATCCTCACCCTCTAAATTCTTTCATTAACTATTCGGTAATTGTCGACCCTTGATGTTCGATATGCGTTATATATCGGATAATCAAGGTCGTCTTTTTTCCCGGGTCGTTACATAATCAATCAGGATGAGTGAACTTCATATTTCATCCCAACACCCGTGTGGGGTTTCAAACAATCAAACACATATTTTATTTGTGCTGTTGGGCGATGTGTAAAATTTATCGTCCCAATCAATGTCATTCAAATAGGTGTACATAAACAAACCGTCCGGTTTATAAATGAATATTTTATTTTATTCACTTCACGTTAAAAATTATATTTTTAACGATAAAACATTTTATTTCAACCTATGAATTTCTATTCAATTCATTTACACAAAAAAATGATATTTTTATTTCCTAACATATTTTAGAAAATTTCGGCGGCATAACGGCACGATGCTAGAAACGGAACGAGGCCTAGCCTTATCCCCGGTCTAGTGAAGGCCCACGCCATTCACACATCAATCAAAATCACCAAACAACCAAATTCAAATCAAAATATATAACTAAGCTATGCAACCAAACAAACAAGTCCATGGTCTGTGGACGATTGTGTCGGGTGCTACTAAGCACCGTCTGCATCCTAGTATATATATATATAAATAGAAATGAAATTGAAAGGTGAGAAATTCTCACATATAGCTATCCTAACTCCACGGCACTTCTTTTAGAGAAGTCTTCGTCGTCATCGCATCCTTTTTCATCTTCGTTGCCCTCTTTCACTACCTATGTAAAAATCGAATTTTTACTACTATGTTATATAGATAAAAATCACATTTTTATCACGCTATTTTCCATATAAAGATTTCGCCTTTTCTAAAATAAAGATTTCGCCTTTATAAAAACATAGACTTCGCCTTTTCAAATTTAAAGATTTCATCTTTATAAAAAATCTCATTTTTATTTTTCTACACATATAAAGATGATATTTTTAATATTCCTATCATGTAAAAATTATATTTTTAATTCTCTACCTAACCAAAAATCATATTTTTACATCTTCTATATAGTAAAGAGTATATTTTTATTACTTTAAAAATATAAAAATCATATTTTTATTACTTTACAACATAAATAAAAACCAGTTTTTTTTAAAGTAAACAAAATTCAGTTTTTCAAGCAAATAAAATTCAGTTTTTAACTCATTAAAAATCAATTTTAAATTCTTTTAAACAAAATCAGTTTTAAACCTAATTAAAAATAAATCAGTTTTTAAATTCTGTTTTTATAAAATAAAAATAAAATAATAAAATAAAAAGAATTACTTACTGGGGGGGGGGGTTTCTGCAGTTCGTCGGTGAAGACTAGGGGGTTGCGGCGCGTCGAGGTCAAACAAGAGGAAGGGGAGGAGAAGGGGGGGGGGCGGAAGGCGGCGTTGGCGATGGGAGTCCGGTCGAGGCGGCGATGGGGTGGAGGTAGGTGGCGATGAGGTTGGGCGGTGGCCTTCGAGTCCAGCGGGATGGAGAGGTGCGAGAGGGGAGGAGGGAGCGGAGAACGAGGGGAACAGGTGGGAGGAGGTCCGGCGATCGTAGGGCGAGGCGGCGGCGTTGGCGACGAGCAGATCTGGTGGCGCGTCTTAGATTTGATTTTTGTTTTGTTTTTTTTTTCTTTCTTCAGAATGAAACGAGAAGAGGGGGGGTTATATGAAAAATATATATATTTAATTATTTAATTACTTTCAAAAAGCAACTTTTATTTTCGACCTCAAAACAAGACCCACCGCCTGTCGTCCCTAGCGTTTTAACCCTATTCCGAACCCAATGGGATATGTATCGCAAGCTGATATGATCGTTTGAATTGGTTTCCGTTGAATTTACCTTTAAATCACTATATTGAATTTTAAACGTACATTTCAAATTACCGGGGTCACATACTAACTCTATAAATCCCATAAAAATATTGTCTAGTTTCGTATTGACGATACGGTCCTAATAAAACTAGTTTCGTCGAATTCCAAGACCGTTTGAAAAATGGCCAATTTCCAGTCGATTAAAATCAACTGAAAATGGTCAATAGCGTTTTCCTTTGCCACGCTCACATATTGATTCGGAAAATTATGAAATTTGAAACCTAGCAATAACTTGACACTGCGGATCCAACAAAACTGGTTTCGTCGAAATCCGAGGTCGTTTGCAAAATGTCCATTTTTAAGGGCCTGAATTCCATAGCGACTATTCAGAATTTTCAACTGGACATATCTTTTGATTCCCGATATGAAATCTTGATTTTTCGGATTCGTTGGAAAGATATTCACAATTAGATCCTAATGTTTATGGTTTCACTAAAATCCGGATTGTTTTGCACCCGGTACATTCAATTGAAGTTTGAAATCGAATTATCGAATTACCGCGCCATTTTCAATTCTATTTATAATTATATATAATTATTTATATTCTAACGACGACGCGTATAAATATATACGTTATAATTCCATTCAAAATAAATTTCACGTTGTTTTTATTTAAAATAATCTATTTTAAATAAGCAAAATTCGTTGAAATTGCCAAAATAAAAATTTTAAACTGGACCAGATTTTGCGGGTTATTACACTAGGTGTGTGTTGAAATTTGGTATGGATGCTCGAAGGAGAAGTCTGGTCTTGTTTGGCAAGGTGGTTTGGTATTTGTGGTAAGTGTTGCGATGGTTTTGCTGTGGGGTAACTTTAGTGGTTGATCATGGAATTTGGGTGTTGGCCACTGCGGATGAGGAGTTGGTTGATGCAAGTGCTTGCGTGATGATAGGAGGTTGTCTATATGGATGAGAAGGGGATGAGTGGTTTGTGGGAGAATTGAAGTTTTGTTTAAGATGTTCTTTTGTTGAACGTGGATGGGGCTAGCTGGTGAATTGAGGAAGTCACGGTTATTTATGGACTGGAAGAAGTAGGCAGTGATTGCGGGATAGTGGGGTATTAGCTTCGGGTATGAGCAATGTTGATGGTGGAAGGTTTGAAAGGGGATTTGGCTGTGAACTTGTGTATTTGCGGTTGCATGATTGAGAGGGAGGGTGGTGAACGATGGTAGGTGGTGTGGTCTAGTTTGTTGGGTATCGTGAAGGTGGCGATGGTAATCGGAAGTTGTGAACTAGTGGGGAGGAGAAGCTTTGTGGTTTTGCTGTTGTGATTAGAAGGAGCGCGGACTTCAGTTGTGGTTTCAGATTAGAATTGCTTAGAGCAGGTGTAATGACCCGGATTCTTATGGGTTAATTTTAAATATTTAATACGGATTTAAATATTGGGTGGATAATATAAATGAATATTTATATTAAGTTATTAGTTTAATAATCAATTTTGATTTAATATTGAATATATTAAATCATCGTAATGCGAAAATATAATTCAGTTCGAGATTTAAAACTGAATTAAATACAGTTCAAACTTCTGTTTGAATTCGAATAATAATATTAATTTATTATCGCAGAATTTATTGTTTTAAATTTACTTTATATCGATTTAAAATAATATCTTCACCATATGATCGAATTGGACTTCGTGACCTATCCCAGTGTGTCTGGAATGGTGGTTAAACCCTAGAATCGACAGTTGTTGGGTTCAGTAAGGAGCTCAGGATCAAGGATTATCTAAATTTTTAAGGATACAGTTTTTAATTTAATTTAATTAAAATAATTTTAAGTGTTGTGTGGCTCCTTTTCTTCCACAAAATCAAGACCCACGGTGGCCTCCTTTTCTTCCACAAACAAATACATTACCGTGCCCTCCTTTGTCACCATAAATCAAACCAAAACTGTGTCTTCATTTGTTTCCACAAACTAAAACAACCTCGATTTCTTCCTATAAATCAAACCGAACAGAGGCCAATTCCTTTAATTCCCAAATATGTCATAACTTCCGAAAATCCCCCTTTTCGATAATCCAAAATCAGAAGAAGTTCGACATCAGCATAGAGGAGCTCGCGATTCAGTTGCGTTCGAATTCGAAGTGAAGCTTGCGGTAGGTCTGTTCTTGGAAGGTCGCGATGGTACTGTTGCGTTTGTTTTTGGGTTGATCGATTTTGAAACGGTTGGATGCTTTTCGAAGAGGAAGGGTAGGGCACTAGCTAGGGGTAGTTGCGGTTGTATAGGGTTTGGAGAGTTGAAGGTTGGAGGGGATTCGATTCATGGGTCCTGGAGATGGATGGTCACGGCAATGGACTAAATGTTGGATTTGGTTGGCGGGGTTGAGTCCGTTGAAGCATTAGCAGTCGAGTTTAAGAAATTCAGTAAATGATTGTAGCTCCTGGAAAACAGACAATTGCATGGTGCTGGAGTTTGCTAGTAGCATGTCACTATTATTCAATTTGGGAAAAAATCATTAATGGATTAAGGTATTTTTTTTATTTTGGAATTTATTAGTACATTAGTTAAAACTAATGTTTGTGTACTATTAAAAATAGATGTGTTTACTGTTAATCTAGAATATAGAAATTAAAAAGAAATTTATTTGGTGAACCATTAAATAAATAGTTAAGGAAGTAATTTTTGAAATTTAGAAATTTTAAGGAGAAGTTTATATATAATTGGTAATTTATTTAAATGTATAGAAAATTAGTTTATATAAAAGAATTAGTTAGAAAGAAAATAAATTCATAAACTAATCGCTTGGGTATGAAAGTAAATAAAGGTTAGATCTTTATTTTTGATCATTCAATAAATAAAAAAATATTGTTGATTTAAACAATGTTATTTAATTTTATACAAGGTTCAAAAGTCTTGAAAACAAGACCAACTGGTCGATGGCTGCGAGCTATTCGAGCTAGAAGTCGTTTGGAATTTAATGGAGTTAGCGAGAAATTTAATTTAATCGAACGTGGTTCGAGTTCTTCGGAATGGATTGCAATAAAATACATGGTGAGTAAATCTCACTCACCTCTTTGTTAGGATTTATTTTTATTCATTAAAAATAATTGTTGTTGCTTGTTTTGAATGCTATCTGGTTGATTTAAATATATTAGTTATTTAGGGTTGACTATTATATATATATATTGGGTTGATGATTGGTTGGATTCCCGCAGTCTCATTAGCAGATGCCCGCGGTACCATTAGCAGATGATTACCCTATACGCCCCATGCTATGATAGTGGATGACCTTCGTACCGCGATATCCTGCCTCGAAGCAGGATGGGTATTATTATGTTGACTAACGTCTGTGGATGCACGAAAACGGGTTGGAGGAATCCGAATGGATTCCTCAAAAATATATAATCTGTTTGTTTATTTGTTTGCATATATAATGTCATATATGATGTGTTAGAAATCTTGTGATTTGATAACTGACTGTTTGGGGTATTTAAATATCACTGGGGCTTGAATATTGATTTATAAAAATATCAAAAAAAGGTATTTGAGATTTAAAAAGGGAATTCTATTTTTATAAATAGAATTTGAATTTTTAATGAACTATAGAAAATATTAACTTGTTTTGAATATATATAAAACTAGTATTGAATTTATAAACTCTGTTTATAAATTAAAATGTGGGATTTGAATTTAATTTATAAACTTTGTTTATAAATTAAAATGTCTGTAAATTAAAATGTGGGATTTGGATTGAATTTATAAACTCTGTTTATAAATTAAAATGTGGGATTTGAATTGAATTTATAAACTCTGTTTATAAATTAAAATGTGGGATTTGAATTGAATTTATAAACTTTGTTTATAAATATATAATGTGGGATTTTAAGTGAAGTATAAACGTTGTTTGTAAATTTAATAATGCAGAGAATTGAAATGGAAGTTGAATAAAGAAAATTCAAATATAGAATTTGAATATAGAAATTCAAATGGAGTATGAAAATAGAAAATTCAAATAGAATTCAAAGAGAATTGAAATGGGAGTTGAATAAAGAAAATTCAAATATAGAATTTGAATAAAGAGGATTCAAATAGATTTGAATATGTAGAATTTGAATAAAGGGGATTCAAATAGACTTGAATATATAGAATTTGAATAAAGAGGATTCAAATAGATTTGAATATATAGAATTTGAATAGAGAATTCAAATAGATTTGAAAATATAGAATTTGAATATAGAATTCAAATGGGACTTGAATATAGAATTTGAATAGAGAATTCAAACAGAGTTGAAAATGGAATTTGAATATGGGAAATTCAAATAGAATTGAATTGGAACTTGAATATAGAAGTCGATAAGGAAACGAGCTTAAAAATAGAATTAGTTTTGTTTCATAAGTAGTTAAAATATATTTGAATATGTTATATTTAAATATGAAAGTGAAATAGGCAAAGGAGTTTGATTTAACAAATTTATTAACGAATTGAGTTATAACGATCAGGTATAGTTGAAATAAATTGAACAGGCATAGACATAAAGGAGACATGTATGGGATAAGGTTGATGAAGAGATATAAATATATTGCTCGACAAAAGGTATGTATTTAATTCATATATGAGATTTTATGCACCGTATCGGCAAATCGCTTGGCTTTTTCTTTTTCTTTTGGATTGGTGAGGGCCATGGAAGGATATTTCAAATATCCCGATGCTCCCGGTACAAAGGAGGTTATGGCGAATTTTTCCGGGAATTTAAGGAGTTAGAATATTTTTAAGATAATTTGATAGTTAGAAATCAACGTATCGATATATATATAGAAGTCGATAAGGAAACGAACTTAAAAATAGAATAGTAAAATCAAAAAGGAAGACTAGGAATAAAATCTCGTAAGAATAGAAAGAGAAAGCATATACGTGTTTAAAAGTGAATAAGTAGTTCTATGGCATTGATTATTCGAGTAAGTAGTCATATCTGTTTTGACGTTATAAATGTTATTCAGTCAAGGTCTGAGAGGTAGTTATACCCCAACTTGATTGATTTCATTATTAACAAATAAATAGTAAGATTTCAGGCTCGAAAATCAATGTTGGATAAGAGTTAGTTGAATATAGTATTTGGGTTGTCATAACGATGTTTTACCCAACATCCGTTTTAACCCAAATAAGAGTAAGCTTGGAAATATGATAAAGAATATTTCCTATGTAAAGAAATAAACGAGATCGGAAAAGAGATAAGTAATTGGAATATTTTCCAATTATAAATAGCATATATTTTCTAAAGTTTAGAAAAAAAAGGAAGGCGATTTTTCGGAAATGTTTTCCAAATAACGTAAAAGGCCTATATGGTTATTGAAAATATTTGGTTAACAAATATTGATAAAGAAATAGAGAAGTGATTTAATTAATGGAATATTAATTAAGGGCTCAGTGATTGTTTGATAATTGGATGAACACTTGTTTTCTTCGATAGTTAAATCATCGTCTATCGAAACACTTGTTTTTATTCGATAGTTAAATCACAGACTATCGAAGTTTTTGACCATCGTTGTCAATATGGAGAGACCGGTTGGATTATTATCCAAAGAACCACTTTGTATTGGCATAAGCGTTGCGAATCATATATGCCAAAGAAAATTGAAGACGGAGTAAAGTGCAAGGGTTATTGTATAAGTCTTAGATAACAGTGCCTAAGATGGATGTACTGAATAGTGCCTTCGGTTCATCCTGTTCCTGGATGACTTGTATGGATGAATGTCTGACAGAGTATTTCCAGAAAGGTCACGTACATTGATTTCTTCAACCGTACCAAGAGTGGAAGCGGAGAAGGAAACTTCTTTAGCTAACACGTAATGTACTATTGTAGACGTCAATTAGTGATTCTCGATGGATCTTACAAGGCATTCGAAGTGAATCTGATGTGATGATAAAGCGTAACCTCAAGCCTCATCAACCGGTAAATGACAGAAATCGGGCAGGCAGCATGGCTATGTAGGTCGCACCTATTAGCGTGTATAATCGCCTAATCTAGAGTTTCATTTACTTCTAAAAATCTAATGTTGATGCTGTCCCATTCGGGAAATGGTTGCTGATCCCAACCGTTGGTGATATACATTCGATACACTCAAGCGAAATGAGTGGTCGGTCATGTGTGGCTGAGTTGCAAGATGTTCTTGTTGAACTCGGTGTATTCTCCTCTAGAGATACACCAGCGGCAGGTGGTTCCATACCTTGTCATAGTTGGAAATCCATTACCCAATACGTGCTTGCTGTTTATGATTGTATATTATATATGTGGAACATGAGATGCAAACGTTCCACTAGATTGTTATTTACTTGATTTAGACAATATTATAATATCAAAAGAGTTTTGATATAAAGATTTGTAAAGACCCGTCATTTTGACCGTGCCGAATTGACAAAACATGTCAACTCGGACCGTCCAAAACGACAAATTGTTATAAGCTTCTGAGGTAAATAGAATAAATCACAGAATCACAGATCATAGATACAGAGTAATACAATATCTCGCAGCGGAAAATACATAAAATTTTACAATAGAATTTACATAAATAATACAGTGGAAGTCAAATACAAAAGAATTCTAATACATGGAGAAATAATAACAGTTTGAAATAGAAATGACATAAATAATTGGCTGGTTGGAACAACTGATCAACAGATGGATATAGGATGATCAAAATCCAATATAACTTCAGACTCCAAGAGTGAATCTCGAAAGCAGTAATAATCGATCTGACCCGAACCATGATGCAAAACAAAATAATTCGGATCAGGACTAACATTCTCATGGAAGTAAATCAATTCAAATGAAATGTTCGATGAAATGCACTCAAAAACTTAAAGGATGTTTGGGATCGCCATCCTTTAAGGACCCGTCAATATAATACACTATATGCAACAATGTCCATCAAATTAAGTAAACGTCAAAATGGCATAGACGGGATTACCATACTTACACCGTTGGTATATTTCATAACAAATCTTATATTTCAATTTCAACAAATCTTATCATATTTACAATTCAAATCGAACACTTACATTGTCAATTTAAATAAACCATATCGTGTTTGTAATCTAAAGCATACAATTCGAAATCGTTAAACAATTTATAAATCCGCGTTTTAGCTTTATAAGGGTTCATTAAAGTCGATTCTACAAATCTAATCACTCATATATATTTCAAATCAAATATTAATTTCAATTTCAATAAATCGTATCATATTCCATAACTCAAATCGAATAATTCAAATTCATAACTTATAACTTCGAATCAACATCTTAGACCTCGAATTCAAATCACAAGAATCTTTACTTATCTACCCCTTTAGTTTATTATTAACATTTGAAAAAATAAATATATATAAATTTAACCTTGAAAAGAAATATATACATAAGTTTATAAAATTCTAAAATAAGTTAGAAAATAGATTATAAACATATATAGGATTAACATAATATAAAATCATTTTAAAACATATAATTTAAAATCGATGAAATTTAAGTTTAAAGTATAAAAATCTTAAAGTGTTATTTAAAAATCAAAATTTAAATCATTTTACTTCGGAAACATAACCAACGGTGTCCGTATATCCTTTCCTACCCTATAGTCAAGTGATACGGATATTTATCATTTCAATCCGTTAAAAATTTCTACGGGTATATATCATTTCAACCCGCAATCCCAAATTCAGTAAAAATCGTTCAGGTCTATCATTTCAACTCATAACGATTTTTCCCTAATCTAATGTTCGTTCGGGTATGTATCATTTCAACCCTTAGTTATTTTTCCTAACTAGGGGTATCAACAATCACAAACAATGATCGCATGCAACAATCACAACATATATATCATTAGTGCAACTATGTGTCATACAAATATATCGTGTCACATATGAAATGAGCATACATATCAAATTAAACAATTTCTATCAGTAACCCTATACATTTCATATAACAGTTCATTATTGATCTAACATCCATGAAAAAAAATGTAAGTCAGGTGTGAGATAAACTCACCTTTCGTGGCACAGATTGGAGACAATAGACAGATTGACGTAGAATGAATCACCGGTACTCAGGCACGATTTGAATAGATTCAACTTGATGATCATTAAAAACTTATTTTAATTTTATAAGAGAAGGAATGGATCGGTTCGGCTATTGGGTTTTGGGATGGTTCGAACTCAACACCAAACTCGACTCAATAAAAATAAACACAACACTTTTACAAAATGCTATATGAACATTTTTATATACGAATACAGCGAAAACCATAATATATATAAATATTTTTTTTTTGAAAACACACATATCACTCACATGCACACAAAAAAAATTAATACACACACGCATATCCTAACACACAACCATACGAACACAATTCTGGCTCACACACATGACGCACGCCCAAACACACAAAATTTACACACATATTTGATCACATGCATTCACAATACACATGATACAACACACGCAAGCAAAGCACACACATCTCATGCAAACGCACACACATGTTCACTCATGCACACGCTCTCATTACGCACACTGGAGGGGAAGGGAAATAGCAGGGGTTCGGGCTCAAGTCTTTGCCGAGGTGAGGAGAAAAGAGGAAGGCTACTGGTGGCGCTGGGTTCGGCTCAGGTGGGAAGGCGCTGGCGTTGGGAGGACGCGGAGGGGAAAAACTTCTGCTTCAGGCGGAGCGGCAGAAGTTTAGCATAGAAGGAGCGGAGACGTGAGCTATGGAAGGATGGAAAAAATGAAATGGGAATTAATAATAGGAGAAACAGTGAGAAGAAGAGGAACCAAGCTGCTGTGTCCTTTTGTTGCTTATATATATATATATCATTCTCTTTTTTTTTAAATAATGTGAAGCTGGCATTTTTGTAACGACCCAGATTTTTGACCGTTTAAATCGACAATAAACCACACATGTCGACCCAAACAAATCACTAATCCGGATAGTTATTGGGAAAAAGAAGACAGAAAAGATAAACAATCACAGAATCTCACAGCGGAAGGATCACATATAATAGACAAATAAATATTCAAAAGCATTTTAAACATATACATTTGAGTTACAACATTTAAATCATCAGAGTTATACACTTACATACAGTAATGCAGCAGAAACAAAATGTAGTGGATATAAATACCAAAACTCCGTCTTCGATTTCCAAAGCCAAATAATCTTCATTAACTGCAACATCTGCTGACCCGAGCGTATTGCATAAAAAGAAAACACAACAAACACTCGGATCAGCACTAAATCGTCTCATATTAGTCAAATTAAAATACGAAATAACATCAGTGTCATGGTGCAGTAACTCAAGAGATGTTACGGGATTTTTCCATCTCTCAAGGATCCGTTAAACTAATACATACATAGTATAATACGCTATTACAATAGTGTTTATTCAGTAAAGTATAATATCAAAAATAGCGTAAGCGGGATTACCATGTTACCCTTACGCCGTTTATACCATTGCCGTACAGTTTGCATATAACACACCAGTACATCGGTGGATAGGGATGCGCCGTGATACAACAACGTTAAATCAAAATCATAGGTGGCTCGATCAGGATAATATGACAAGGCACTAAGGAAATACCCCGGTAGGATTCTACCGAATTCGCGGCCCCTAGGCCGGTGGTAACGCATAGCCGCAACTACCGCCCACCTCGAACGACATTCCCATATTCAAAGGGTGCACCCAAATCAATCACAGAAGTAATAGAGAAGGTTTCGAAGGAGCGCGTTCGATCAGAGATGCGATCTCATTAACCCGGGTATGGCTCCTGTTTTAGTCATTTCAATTATGACCCGAAGGTCAAGGCTAGTCCATCATCGTTCTCTTTCTTCAAATCCAGTAATCGCCTCCATACCATCCTACTCCGGTTCTGGAACTTCCACCGCGTACACAGTTGTCAAAGTGGTATCGACACTGACAGAGAGTATGCCTTATGTCGACTCCGGTCTCCTTGACAACCAAACGTTTACATTTTTCACACCGGTCAGTGCTTTTACTTTTCAAAGGAGTTCGTGTTTCATATCGAAATATCATGTTTCGAAATCATTTAATATTCCAAATAGAATATTATTCAAATGGGATTTTCCATTTATTCATAACATCTTGATCTAATTCCAACTTAAATAAATTTTTAAATATCAAAATAGTTACAATATATTTATATAGCTTAAATGTATAATTAAAATAGTTTGAAATAATGGTTAGAAATACATTAGAGTTTGTCCAATTTATTAAAATATATGATTAAAACAATGAAATAATTCATAAAATAAATAATTTATTATAAAAGAATTTCTTATTAAAAATAATTTATAAAATAAATAGTTATAAGGAAATAATATATAAAATAAATCGTTTGAAAAATGGTTTGACATACTATTGTTGGAATTTAAAATCGTTCGCTCAAATTTCAATTCCACTTGCAGTTATATTTCAACTCCAAGTAAAACAATTCAAATTTACAATCCTGATCGACTACATTTCAAATTTCCATTCATTTCAAATTCACCAATTCAATTCAGATGGTTAACTCTAACCCGTATTCCCATTCCAAAGATCTCAATTCATAACAAATAAACCGAATTCGATTTCGATCATTTCAATTTGTTTAAGTTTCCACTTTCAGATTTATTCAATTAACTGAACTTAATCCCAACGACAAAGATTAAACTTCGAACCATATTCCCATTTCCAAGCTTCGATTTATAACATACTTTGAAATTTACAAATTCATTTCATTGTTTCAAAGATTTTTTTCATATATAACAAATATCGAATTCAAATTCATATTTTAATTCAACTCAAGGCTAACATTAGGGTAAATCTCCACAGCCGACAAAACCATTAAATCATAGTAAATCCAATTTCAAATAAAATTCCACCCTTTTAATTAGCCAATGTTACAACACAAATTTAATTCCCTTTTAATTATATTTCAACGTTCAAATCCAAAGGAAAATAAATTATAAAACCTCACTTATGTTATTGTTAAAACAATAATTTCAACATTTATGGTTAAACAAAATAAATTTAACCAACCGGTGTCCGTATATAATTTTCTATCCTATGGCCAAGTGATTTAAATATAATTTCTCGATATTCTGGGATGGATCTATCATTTCAATCCAAATCAGTGTCACAGAGATTTATCATTTCACTCTGTGTTCTTAATTTATTTTATCGATAAATCCCGGTTTATTCGATGCCCGTAACATCAAGGGTGATTGGGATTATCGTTACAACCACATGCAACACAATATACCGAATATGAAGCATTAACAGTGGTATATCAATTCAGTAATAAAATACAACCAAACATCCATCACACAATTTTCATTCAACAGTAAAAGGGATCATCTTATCGGTTAACAAGTGTCAGGGTTTCAATTGGAAATTTAAATTAAATTTAAATAACTAATTATCGATTATCATTTCATGTAACACACTGGCATGTCAAATTCAAGCAATCATTCACCAAATCAAACACAACCATGCAACCAATTTATTTCATACATTAATTCGATAAATATGGGATAAATTCAGTATTTCGTGAGCGATGAAACACTCACCTTTGGGTCTCAATTTGAATCGAACGTCCAGAAAAGGCCCAAAATTCGACAGTCTCCAATTGCAGTGAATTTAGTGTCAAAACGTCCGCAACTCCGCCACGATCCTAACGCAACAAACCGTGTGTGAATCCGAGCTCGTATGAAGAAGTTATCGAAGTTTTATCGTTTGAATTCAAAAATATATAAAAATAAATAACCTAATCTCTCACCCATTCACGTGATGCCACCTCAGCCTGCATGATACCTTTCTTCCCGCTCGGCTACAGGAAAACGACGCACACCACGAACCCAACGTTGGGACTTTGACCGTCGATCTCTCTCAGCTCCAACCGCGGGAAGGGACGAGACCACCGCCAACGGCAAGAGCAGCTCGCGCCGCACCTCTCAGTCCCGCCGCCATCATCTTCGGTCGACGGTGGACCCCGCTCCGACGTGCTGAACGGAACCCCATTCCGGCGCAAAAACCACAAATTCCGGCGTTCTATACCTCAATCAACCCTCCGACCACATGCAAAAGGTTCCTGATATCGTTCTCCACCAAACCCACATCACGAATTCTCAGATTAACAAGCAAATCGAAAACCCCTATTTTTTGCCTCTAGGGTTTCGAAAACTGCAAGTTTGACCGACGATTTCTGACAATATCCTCCACTGCATGTCGAAATAAACTGTAGATCTGAGTTCTACAGGTTGAGGGCTTCGATTTGGCATATTATACTCTATCGTTTGAAGAAATTTCATTTTCAAGCTATGCTTTTTATTTTCTAGGGTTTTGAAATTTCATTTTCAGCCATGGAAATAAGATTTTGGTGAGAAAAGTGAACGTATGTTTTAAATGGCTGATGGGTAGGGGAAAGGAATTTTATTTACATTTATATAAGGCCCAATAAGAGAAACAACTAAATTATCCAATTACACTGATTCCAATCGCATTTTCTCCTGTATGATCAAACGACAAGTCCGAAAATTCTAAAAACTGAAATCCTGCAATAATTCACCGTTCCGGATCCAATGGCGCCAGTTTCATCGAATTCCGAGACAGTCGCCAAAACAGTTAAATTTCACAGTTAAATAAATTAATAAAATATTCAAATTCAATTAACTGTTTAAATTCAAATTTAAATATTTATAAATTCATATTTAAACCAAATTACAATTTAGATAAATTTACAAATTTATTTCACATATATTTTAAATTCCACATTTAATTATTTTCAAATTTCAACTTGAATATCAAATTAAATATAAACAAATAAAATTCCAACTTTAACTTAACTTTCAAATTAAATATCCTTAGAATTCAATTTAAATCAATTTATAACTTAAATAAAATTTTATAATCAAATTCACATATTTTATATTCCCATATATAATTATTTAAAATTTAACAAATCCGGAATTCAAATTTTGACCGCAAACGCTTATAATTTCTTTATATAAATTCCATAGCGACCTTTCGAAATTTTGATTTAGTCATAACTTGCAATTTATCCAGCGAAATTTCAATTTCTTACATTCCCTGGATAGATATGATTAATTCGATTCTAACGTTTCCAGTTTTACCCAATTCTGATTTAAAATGAATTTTATATATTTTTCCAAAGTTTAAAATCGAATTTTCAAACTACCGCGCCATTTCAGGTTCGTAATATAAATAAATATAAATTTAACCAATAGTATACGATTTATTTAATTAAAATTTAAATTTTAAATATACAGAAATTATGGTTCGTTACATTCCCCCCCACTTAAAATCTTTTCGTCCTCGAAAAGAGAACGAAACGATATCAAGCGCATATCTTTTCAAATCCATACTTAAAAATAATATTTCCAAAACAAGTATAGTTGTAAAATCCGTAAATTTTTCTAACTCCCGAAATCACGGAAAATTTCGGCAGCATCTCCTTTGCACGGAGAGGTCCGGGAAAAAAAATCCCAATACATATATGACTCAATATACATCTCATCCAACGATGAGGCATCCCAAAAGTGGGGAAAAACAAAATATAGAACCGCAAAACCATATACCACAAGTACGTACCTCATTCAGCTTTATTTTGCATTTTTTTTATTTACCTTAGCATTTAGCATTTTAGTGCAAGCGAGCTTCGAAACGTAGCGCGTCTTCTTACACCTGCCAAATACTTACATACTCATGAAAATCAAACATATATACAATCTATATCAAATACATACATGTCAAAATTTCATCGTTTCAACTACAAAACCGAAAAGTCCGTAGCAGGCCAGCGAACAAATCATTGAATATCGCCCAATAAAAGTTGGGGTTTGGCCAAAACATACTAGGCAAAAATTGTTACTATCGCTTCAGGCTTTTCGAAATGTCCGGACTCATCGAATTCGGATAATCGTTTTAAAAGTTCTGACAGTTTTACTGCAAGTGAACGTTTCAGCCAGAGCGCTGAAAATGCAAGCCTGAATTGTTCATGTCAGTTTTCAGCCCTCTAAACCTCAAAATTTTACTTAGCACATTAAGGAAAAGTTTTAGCTTACACTCTGGCCTTTCCGAATTGTACTCGCACACTAAAATCCGACGTTTCGTTTGGGAGTTATGATCAAAACAATATCGATGTACACCTCTGTTTTTAATCCTTGCACATACAACTATGTCTAAAACTTGAATTTCAGCATGGTAAACATGAGAATTTCAACGGGCGCTATTAACGAAAGTTTTAACTCAATTTCTAATGTTTCCAATAAGTCCGGAGTTGTCAGATTCCGATCAGCCCATCAAAAGTTATAGTCATTTTAATTTCAGCTTGTCGACAATTTCAAATTTTCTTATAAACATTGATTATTTTATTTGGCGTTTCAAACTTTTCACTACCAAAACCTTGACACCTCAATTTGTCATCAATTCATTGTTCGAGAAGCGGATTCGTATTCGATTGCTTACCTTATATTCGATATTTTCATATTCAAATTTCCGGTTTCGTTTCAAGTGTTATATTCGTATAAAACTTGAATTCACTTTAAAATTTTGGACGAACTGGATTCACTCGACCTTTATTACATTAACCAATTTATTTATTCGACGTACAAGTCATGATTTGAAATAACGACCGTTCATGAATTAAATTGATACTTAATTCTCAAACTATTATTATTCGATTCCCTCTACTTAAATAAAGTTATACTTCATCGGATAAACATGCTTTACAATCCAAATTCAAAAGTTCCGTGATGATCCCCCAGTTCTTAAGTCCATTCCAAGATTTCAAGGTCTAAAATTCCAATGAAACGAGCATATTAACTGTGAATCGATGTCGTTAATTAGGACAGACTTAATGGCTTGATTCCGGTTTTGTAACCTAAGTTCAAATTAACTTATATGTTTATACTATTTTATAGATGACATGACATATAAAATTTTAAAACCAAATCTTTAATTACCAAAACATATAAAATTTTGCAAAATATGTTTAATTTAAATTTCAACTTTAAATAACATATTCTAATACCTTTATCAAAATTCATAACATATGAACTTAAACATTTATATCATATGGGATTTAAATCCAAATCCTTTGCCAAACAAATTATAGTAACAATTGAGCAGTCTCCCCCACTTAGACTCTTCAGAATTTAAACATCGATAATGCGTGCACTCAATACCGAAGTCGTTTCTAAGGTCTAAGAAGGGATTACACTCTTTTCGTTTTAAAACCCTTTCGAACCTATTTCCAAACTATTCTATAAAATAATAGTATTTCAAAACTTTTGTAAACTATTATCAAAGCCCGGAATCAATTTCAAGTTCATTTCTACTTTATCACAAACTGTTTTGCAACCAATTATACTCACTGGCATTGTTTCAATTTCAAATATTTCTAAATTCATTAATTTTTCCTTATTTAATCAACCATAATGGGTAATTACTTAATATTATTACCCGCAAAAACAAATACATACATAATTGAATCCATACTATATATATTTTATATAATTTAAAATATAATCGAAACCATATTATGTCAATTCATTATGTTCGATCATTTAGAAATTCCTATCGATTTTATGGCGTCCCATAAATCAACCAGAGTCTATAAATACTCAACAGAACTACCAACACAATATAAAACCATTTTATATCAAAATACAAGTACGCTCTCTCATATATCACTCTAACTCATTCTAGGGCACTACTAACCCTATCTCTAATGAGTTAATTCCCAAACAGAGCCAAGGTTATCGCTAACCATCGCTCTGATACCAACTGTAACGACCCAGATTTTTGACCGTTTAAATCGA
Organism: Allium sativum; assembly: GCA_030737875.1. Classification (NCBI taxonomy): domain Eukaryota; kingdom Viridiplantae; phylum Streptophyta; class Magnoliopsida; order Asparagales; family Amaryllidaceae; genus Allium; species Allium sativum. The sequence continues at coordinate 390,118,582 of CM060925.1, forward strand.
CAATAAACCACACATGTCGACCCAAACAAATCACTAATCCGGATAGTTATTAGGAAAAAGAAGACAGAAAAGAAAAACAATCACAGAATCTCACAGCGGAAGGATCACATATAATAGACAAATAAATATTCAAAAGCATTTTAAACATATACATTTGAGTTACAACATTTAAATCATCAGAGTTATACACTTACATACAGTAATGCAGCAGAAACAAAATGTAGTGGATATAAATACCAAAACTCCGTCTTCGATTTCCAAAGCCAAATAATCTTCATTAACTGCAACATCTACTGACCCGAGCGTATTGCATAAAAAGAAAACACAACAAACACTCGGATCAGCACTAAATCGTCTCATATTAGTCAAATTAAAATACGAAATAACATCAGTGTCATGGTGCAGTAACTCAAGAGATGTTACGGGATTTTTCCATCTCTCAAGGATCCGTTAAACTAATACATACATAGTATAATACGCTATTACAATAGTGTTTATTCAGTAAAGTATAATATCAAAAATAGCGTAAGCGGGATTACCATGTTACCCTTACGCCGTTTATACCATTGCCGTACAGTTTGCATATAACACACCAGTACATCGGTGGATAGGGATGCGCCGAGATACGACAACGTTAAATCAAAATCGTAGGTGGCTCGATCAGGATAATATGACAAGGCACTAAGGAAATACCCCGGTAGGATTCTACCGAATTCGCGGCCCCCAGGCCGGTGGTAACGCATAGCCGCAACTACCGCCCACCTCGAACGACATTCCCATATTCAAAGGGTGCACCCAAATCAATCACAGAAGTAATAGAGAAGGTTTCGAAGGAGCGCGTTCGATCAGAGATGCGATCTCATTAACCCGGGTATGGCTCCTGTTTAGTCTTTTCAATTATGACCCGAAGGTCAAGGCTAGTCCATCATCGTTCTCTTTCTTCAAATCCAGTAATCGCCTCCATACCATCCTACTCCGGTTCTGGAACTTCCACCGCGTACACAGTTGTCAAAGTGGTATCGACACTGACAGAGAGTATGCCTTATGTCGACTCCGGTCTCCTTGACAACCAAACGTTTACATTTTTCACACCGGTCAGTGCTTTTACTTTTCAAAGGAGTTCGTGTTTCATATCGAAATATCATGTTTCGAAATCATTTAATATTCCAAATAGAATATTATTCAAATGGGATTTTCCATTTATTCATAACATCTTGATCTAATTCCAACTTAAATAAATTTTTAAATATCAAAATAGTTACAATATATTTATATAGCTTAAATGTATAATTAAAATAGTTTGAAATAATGGTTAGAAATACAATAGAGTTTGTCCAATTTATTAAAATATATGATTAAAACAATGAAATAATTCATAAAATAAATAATTTATTATAAAAGAATTTCTTATTCAAAATAATTTATAAAATAAATAGTTATAAGGAAATAATATATAAAATAAATCGTTTGAAAAATGGTTTGACATACTATTGTTGGAATTTAAAATCGTTCGCTCAAATTTCAATTCCACTTGCAGTTATATTTCAACTCCAAGTAAAACAATTCAAATTTACAATCCCGATCGACTACATTTCAAATTTCCATTCATTTCAAATTCACCAATTCAATTCAGATGGTTAACTCTAACCCGTATTCCCATTCCAAAGATCTCAATTCATAACAAATAAACCGAATTCGATTTCGATCATTTCAATTTGTTTAAGTTTCCACTTTCAGATTTATTCAATTAACTGAACTTAATCCCAACGACAAAGATTAAACTTCGAACCATATTCCCATTTCCAAGCTTCGATTTATAACATTCTTTGAAATTTACAAATTCATTTCATTGTTTCAAAGATTTTTTTCATATACAACAAATATCGAATTCAAATTCATATTTTAATTCAACTCAAGGCTAACATTAGGGTAAATCTCCACAGCCGACAAAACCATTAAATCATAGTAAATCCAATTTCAAATAAAATTCCACCCTTTTAATTAGCCAATGTTACAACACAAATTTAATTCCCTTTTAATTATATTTCAACGTTCAAATCCAAAGGAAAATAAATTATTAAACCTCACTTATGTTATTGTTAAAACAATAATTTCAACATTTATGGTTAAACAAAATAAATTTAACCAACCGGTGTCCGTATATAATTTTCTATCCTATGGCCAAGTGATTTAAATATAATTTCTCGATATTCTGGAATGGATCTATCATTTCAATCCAAATCAGTGTCACAGAGATTTATCATTTCACTCTGTGTTCTTAATTTATTTTATCGATAAATCCCGGTTTATTCGATGCCCGTAACATCAAGGGTGATTGGGATTATCGTTACAACCACATGCAACACAATATACCGAATATGAAGCATTAACAGTGGTATATCAATTCAGTAATAAAATACAACCAAACATCCATCACACAATTTTCATTCAACAGTAAAAGGGATCATCTTATCGGCTAACAAGTGTCAGGGTTTCAATTGGAAATTTAAATTAAATTTAAATAACTAATTATCGATTATCATTTCATGTAACACACTAGCATGTCAAATTCAAGCAATCATTCACCAAATCAAACACAACCATGCAACCAATTTATTTCATACATTAATTCGATAAATATGGGATAAATTCAGTATTTCGTGAGCGATGAAACACTCACCTTTGGGTTTCAATTTGAATCGAACATCCAGAAAAGGCCCAAAATTCGACAGTCCCCAATTGCAGTGAATTTAGTGTCAAAACGTCCGCAACTCCGCCACGATCCTAGCGCAACAAACCGTGTGTGAATCCGAGCTCGTATGAAGAAGTTATCGAAGTTTTATCGTTTGAATTCAAAAATATATAAAAATAAATAACCTAATCTCTCACCCATTCACGTGATGCCACCTCAGCCTGCATGATACCTTTCTTCCCGCTCGGCTACAGGAAACGACGCACACCACGAACCCAACGTTGGGACTTTGACCGTCGATCTCTCTCTGCTCCAACCGCGGGAAGGGACGAGACCACCGCCAACGGCAAGAGTAGCTCGCGCCGCACCTCCCAGTCCCGCCGCCATCATCTTCGGTCGACGGTGGACCCCGCTCCGACGTGCTGAACGGAACCCCATTCCGGCGCAAAATCCACAAATTCCGGCGTTCTATACCTCAATCAACCCTCCGACCACATGCAAAAGGTTCCTGATATCGTTCTCCACCAAACCCACATCACGAATTCTCAGATTAACAAGCAAATCGAAAACCCCTAATTTTTGCCTCTAGGGTTTCGAAAACTGCAAGTTTGACCGACGATTTCTGACAATATCCTCCACTGCATGTCGAAATAAACTGTAGATCTGAGTTCTACAGGTTGAGGGCTTCGATTTGGCATATTATACTCTATCGTTTGAAGAAATTTCATTTTCAAGCTATGCTTTTTATTTTCTAGGGTTTTGAAATTTCATTTTCAGCCATGGAAATAAGATTTTGGTGAGAAAAGTGAACGTATGTTTTAAATGGCTGATGGGTAGGTGAAAGGAATTTTATTTACATTTATATAAGGTCCAATAAGAGAAACAACTAAATTATCCAATTACACTGATTCCAATCGCATTTTCTCCTGTATGATCAAATGACAAGTCCGAAAATTCTAAAAACTGAAATCCTGCAATAATTCACCGTTCCGGATCCAATGGCGCCAGTTTCATCGAATTCCGAGACAGTCGCCAAAACAGTTAAATTTCACAGTTAAATAAATTAATAAAATATTCAAATTCAATTAACTGTTTAAATTCAAATTTAAATATTTATAAATTCATATTTAAACCAAATTACAATTTAGATAAATTTACAAATTTATTTCACATATATTTTAAATTCCACATTTAATTATTTTCAAATTTCAACTTGAATATCTAATTAAATATAAACAAATAAAATTCCAACTTTAACTTAACTTTCAAATTAAATATCCTTAGAATTCAATTTAAATCAATTTATAACTTAAATAAAATTTTATAATCAAATTCACATATTTTATATTCCCATATATAATTATTTAAAATTTAACAAATCCGGAATTCAAATTTTGACCGCAAACGCTTATAATTTCTTTATATAAATTCCATAGCGACCTTTCGAAATTTTGATTTAGTCATAACTTGCAATTTATCCAGCGAAATTTCAATTTCTTACATTCCCTGGATAGATATGATTAATTCGATTCTAACGTTTCCAGTTTTACCCAATTCTGATTTAAAATGAATTTTATATATTTTTCCAAAGTTTAAAATCGAATTTTCAAACTACCGCGCCATTTCAGGTTCGTAATATAAATAAATATAAATTTAACCAATAGTATACGATTTATTTAATTAAAATTTAAATTTTAAATATACAGAAATTATGGTTCGTTACAATTTTTCTCGAAACCAATACTTATTAGGAAGAGAACAAGTTAGAACTGACGAATGGGTTCCATTTTAAAGGAAAGGAGGCTATGAGAATAAAAGGGGAACGACGGGTATTTGAAAAGAAAAGGATCCATCGGAAATGAAGTAACGCTTGGGAAAAACTAAGGAACGCAGTCTTGGAAGAATGAACAAAGTTATGAGAAATGATGCATGGAACAAACGTAATGCATGGTTTGTAATATAAAAATGAAAGTCGTTACATGCATGTCTTTTGGACGTGAATGGATACATGCATTATGTATGGTTTGAAACTAAGATTCCTTTTTAGCTGTAAAAAATGTATGGTTATGAAATTGAAAAGGTTACGTGCATGCCTTTTAGTATTAAAGAAGTTGGTTTGAAAATGCCCTCTCACTAAGCTAAAAACAAAAAAAAAACAAAAAAAAACAAATGGATGGAACAGGTTTTGCAGACCCAAAATGATTAGAAAAATGTGTGGGACCAAAATATGGGCACTTCGAACTCAAATAACTTTGTTTCAAAAATGAACTACGCAAGCCTTTTCGCAATTTCAGCACGAACTCGAGCACTGGAACTGACAAATGAATATATTGCGCTAATCAGCGCAATGAGGCGGTCGCAACGGAATACAATTTGCAGTGCCAGGATACTCCGTTCAAAAAGGCATTATGGACCGCTTTTAAAAGGAAAAATGGCACGAGAAAACAATTAAACGAAGATCAAAACGTCCGAATTTTGCGAAACGAATTTTTCCATTGGATTCATGACAACGAATAGAATATTTTTCATGTTTGTCCGAACTGAATTCGGAGAAATTTTAAAATCGTTAAATTTTGAACCGGTATGCGCAGCTTTGCACCGAAAAATAAGCGATCGTCAAACATTCAAATTTTCTGATGAAATTAATTTCTATGTTATGTCTGGTTAGATGCATTTCAAATATAATTTTTTCAGATTTTTATTTTACATTTTTATGTTTATTTGAGATATATCGGTTGCCGCTACCGCAAATAATCGTCAAAACAAATTCAAACAAAGTGACTAAAATTTGATGTTTTCAATATTAAATTATTTAAATCACTTCTAAATAAAAATAAAAAAATATTAAAGATAAACTTTTCATTATAAATCAATTTCATGTTTTAATTTTCCTAAATAAATTTAAATTCATTAAATAAACTCGATTTAATTTATATACTAAACATGATCGAAATTGAAAATATTATAAAATATATTCATATCAAAACAAATTCATTCGTTATATAAAACCAAAAAAAAAATTTGTTTTTAATTTAAAATCAAAATAGTTATAAGAATACAAACAAAACTGAGTTTTAAACGAATAAAATAAAATCAAAATCAAAATTTAAATTAAATAATCGAATAAAAATACACTAAAAATTCTGGGTTGTTACAAGATTATCGTTCCTTTCAAAGGGATTTTGAAAGTTAAATCAAGTGTTTGGATTCTCATAATGGAAAAACCCGTTCCGTGTTGTACGGCGTAGTCTTATGAGATATCGTTTAGTTTTCTAAAACTGTTTAAACTGTTTACTCATACCAGTCCCATGGCTGACCCAGATTTTATTTTGTTTTGTTCTACCTAAACTCTTGGGTGCCTAAATTTGTACTGGCAGTCAAGTAGTTCAGGATTTTACAGATCTATCTAAAGGAGCTTGGAGCAGGAGGCTTCAACGTTATCTAGTTATAGTGTTGTTCCGTTGTGTTCTAAGTGTTGTACTCTGATAAGTATATGTTATACAATTGAGATTTTGTGTTTCAAAGATATGATATATTATATTTTGTTCCGCTGCGATGTGAGATTCTGTGTTGTTATTTCTGTTCGTCTTCTACCTTTTTTTCTATAAAAAAAATGATTCGGATTTTCGTGATATTTGGGTTGGATGTATGGTGTATGTAGTCAACTCTGATATTATGGATTTGCGGGCTGTTACAGTTGGTATCAGAGCTTAGGTTGAGCGAATACCTAGGCTTGTTGGAATGTGCTCATTAGAGATAGGGTCAGTAGTACCCTAGAATGAGTTGAGTGTATATATATACTAGAGAACGTATTTGTTATTTGATATAAAAACCGTTTTATATTGTGTTGACTAGTCTATGGAGTGAATTATGAATTCTGATCGAATCGTGGGATGCCACGATGTCGATAGGAATTTATAAACACTTGAACAGAAGATTGGACACAATATTGTTTTTAATAGTTGTGTTGATAGTTAGGATTATAATCGAATTAGATTATAAAACAGAAATTGTTATGTATAACCAATAGAATTTGTATAAGAATGAAATATATACAAATGAGATGAATTAAAATTGAATTCAAACAAGAATTCAGAATTTAAAATCCTGGGAGTTTGGAAAATATCTTTCTAAATGGAGTTTGAAAGAAATATAGCACTGAACTCACTTCAGTGGCTGGAAAATAATTCTGATGATGATCACAACCTCATCGGTGTTTATTTTCGAGTTTCTAAGTAATGGATTGCTACCTTAGAAAAGTTTTTGATGGAAATTTGGTTGAAAAGGAAACAAGTTGTTTGAAAATTCAAATGTTTTGAATTTGAGATGGATATAAATATATGTATATATTTATATTACTTCAAAGGAGTTTTGAAATAAAACCCTGGGAATTTGAATGATTGAAATTAAATTTAACTTAAGTAAGTTAAATGGATCGAAATGAATCAATTGAGTAAAATCATTGTGAATGAAATATGAATTGGGTGTGAATAAAGGAAAAACCAAAAGAGTTAAAAAGAAAATATATTTGTAAAACAAATAGAAAGGAAATATATTTGTAAAACAAATACAAAGGAAGTTATGTGCAAATAAATAGAAGGAGAAATATTTGTAAAAACATTTACAAATAGAATTTAAAAGGAAATATTTGTAAAACATTTACAAATAGATTAAACGGAAATATTTATTTATAGAAAATAAATAGAATATTATAAATGAGATATTTATTTGTTAAATAAATAGAATTTAATCAAAGGAATATTTAGAAGATGAATAGAAAATGGAAATATGTTTTTAACAGATAAATAGAAAAGATTAATTTATAAAAAACAGTTTATAAATTAAATTAAATATTTATCATTCAATAAATGGAATATATAAGTCTAAACTTATATAGAGAAGAGATATTGGTTTTTAACACCGATAGTTTTAAATAGAAGGGGTACACAACACTTGTATAAGTGAAGTAACGTTATTAAAGAGAACATTTATAAAGTGAAGAACCGTTACTAAAAGTAAATCTTTATAAATGAATAAACGTTATCCAATAAGAGTTATTCGAATAGGAGAACTCGATTACAGTTAGAAATAATCGATTAGAGTTAGAATAAATCGATTAGAGTAAGAATTAACCAGTTAGAGTTAATCAGTTAGGGTTAATCCGTAGAGTTAATTGAATATTAGTTATTCAATTAGAATTTATCGAATATTTGTTATTCAAATTTAGAGTTAACCAGGTAGAGTTAATTGAACATAGTTAATTGAATTAGGATTTAATTGAATGTTAGTTATTCAATTAAAGTTAATCGAATATAGTTATTGAGATAGAGTTAGTCAAACATAGTTACTCAGGATAAGTTGTCATTTCGTACGACTACTAGCGTAATTCGCAGGGCTGCAGGTAGCCTAGGACGGTCGGATGTTTCCTGAGGGAATCAGGCGTAACCATTATGATCGCTGCGATCTAGAGTCAAGCGAATGGAGTTAAATCAAATATTAGTTATTCGAATAAAGCTAAAAGGAGTTATCGAATATAGTTTATTCAAATATAGTTAAAGGAGTTATCGAATATAGTTTATTCGAATAGAGTTAAAGGAGTTATCGAATATAGCTTATTCGGAAGGAGTTAAGTGAAAAGAGATAATCAAATAGGGTTAATCGATAAGAGTTAAATCCAATAGAGTTAATTGATAAGAGTAAATTGAATAGAGTAAATCAAATATAGTTTATTCGAAGAAAGGTTTTCGAATCTAGTTATTCGATAGAGAGATTGTAACGACCCAGGGATTTTCGACTCCGAAAATCGACACAAAACCCAGCGTCGACTATTCAGACATCGAAAATACCAGATCATTAATAGAAAGAATTTAGAGGATGAGATAGAAAAGATAGAACTAATAGAATAGGAGAAGAAGAACACAGCTGAACATAATCAGAGTAAACACGAATCTCACAGCGGAACGAATAAAATATATTATATAACCTAACTTTGAAATACAAAACTGTATTGTATATACATACCATTATCAGAGTACAATACATCATATCACAGCGGAAATAGTCTCTAAATACCAACGGTGAAGTCTTCTGCTTTTAGCTCCTTCAAGCGTATCTGTAAAAGCCTGAAACACTTGACTGCCCGTACAAATTTGGGCACCCAAGAGTTTAGGGAAAACAAACAAAATAAACTCTGGGTCAGTCATGGGACTGGTGTGAGTAAATTCCAACCATATGGTTTAACTTCAAAGATCTTTCGAAAGAAAAGGATAATAGTAAGACCAGTCCACACATAAATACGGATGGTTTTTACCTTACTATAACCCAAACCATTTTTGATATCAAAATCCAGTGATATTATAATAATGTCTAATCAAATAAATAACCAAATAGTAGAACGCTTGCATCTCACGCTCTACATATATAGTATAAAATCAAAAACCCGCATGGCGCTTATTGGAGATTGGATTCCAACTATGACAAGGTATGGGACCACCTTCCGATGATGTATCTCTAGAGGCGAATACACCTGGGTTCAACAAGAACGTCTTGCAACCCGGCCCACACATGACCGACCACTCATTTCGCTTGAGTGTATCGAATGTATATCACCAACGGTTGGGCTCAAACCACCGTTCCCGAATGGGCAGAATCGATAGATTAAGAACAAAAGGAATTTCTCTAGATAGGTGATTATACACCCTAATGGGAGCGACCCACATAGCCATGCTGCCTGCCCGATTTTTGTCATTTCCCGGTTGTGAAGCTTGAGGCTACGTTTACCTTTTAGGACATCCGGCCACCATACACTTTGAATGCCACATCGTCAAACCCATCAAATCACTTGTTGATCTTCCCAAAAATATCACGGGTATAAAAGCTAAGAGAAACGAATTTCTCCGCCACCAGACGTAATATCTTGAAAAGATCGTCTTATGTGATCTTCTAAGAATACGCTGTCAGGCATTCATCCATACAAGTTGTCCTGGGACGGGACAAACATAAAGCACCATTCTAGAACAGAACGGCCATTTCATTTCACTCCGTCTTCAATTTTCTTCAGCATAATCTAATTCGCAGCGCTTATGCCTATACGGAGTGGTTTCGGATAATATATCCAACCGGTCTCTCCGTATTGACAACGAGGGTCAAAACACTTCGATAGTTGGTTATTTAACTATCAAAGTAAAAACAAACATCCAACCAGATGTATGACTATCATCACACTACCATGGGCACTTTTATTTAACATTCATCATTATCGAATCATAGTTCCCATTTCTAATAGTGTTATTTAACTCTAATCATATTTCAAACACCGAAATGATGTCATCATTTTCTGAAACGATTCTCCACTACTCGTTCTTATATTTCTTTAGACAATCATCGTTACTTATTACTTTAGAATAAGTGGATTTCAAAACAAACTGTTTAACTTCCCTAGGGAGTAGTGCTATATAAAAATCATGCTTAAGCTTAGCCAACAGCGTTACTTTAACGTTATAGTTCAAAACTCGTCATACGCTGTGATATTCCCCTTTTATAACAAATCTCGACATAACAGTCACGCTTAAGCCTAGTCAACAGCGTTGTTTTATCGCTATAGTTCAAATACTTGAAATACGCTACTATATTCCACCTTATACTGATCTTTGACATCTCTTACCGTTACAAAAATCTTGATATCTCCTTTCGTTACAAAAGTCTTGACATCTCTTTATGTTACAAAATCTTGACATCTCTTTCTGTTACAAAATATTAGCATCTCTTTCTATTACAAAAATCTTGACATCTCTTTCTGTTACAAAAATCTTAACATCTCTTTCTGTTACAAAACAAATACCATCCCTCGATAATTGTGCAGCCATTCAAGTTGGGGTATTTTAATTACCTCTCAGACCTTGATTGACGACGTTCTTACCTTAGAATAGATATAAGTTTGTAACTCTAACCCCTTATACTTTTAAATCAGTAAATGTGCTTCTTGCTATATTTTAAATATGGTTTTATGACGCCATATCCTTATTTTGAAAACTTGGTTATTACATTTGCTTTTACAAATCCATTTTTAAACATTTCTCTCCGCTTCGCCTTTCTTAGACAAATCCCTTATTAAACATTCCTCTTCGCTTTGTCTTCTTTAGACAAATCCCTTATACTTTAAAATCTTCTGTAAACTAAATCCACTATTCGAAAATTTATTACATTAGATTGATCAGCCCAATCTAATTTAATTAAATAACCAATTATTGATCAAAACAGTTTTCTTGGTAAATATTTAGCTGTGATTAACCCACTAATCAATTCTAACAAATCTTTTCATTTTGGATAACTAACATTTATTTATTCAAATAATTTCACTTGTATCGATTACTATAGAAAAATAATTTATTTCTAAATAATCTCATTTACTATTAAATAAACAATAATTGATTCTAACTAATCTTACTTAATATGAAATCAACCATAATCCATTTGTATATATCTCATTTACTTGTTCTTAAAACAATAAATACTTGTTATTAATCATCAAGTTCATCTCCGCCTACATACTTATTAATCTTATCAATATAAGAATCTACTTACCAAAGCATTTAGTAAGTATGGTGAAACACGTGCTTCGCACACGGTGGGAGTTGGTAAAATAATAGCGGTTTAAACAAATGATACATTTACGATTGGTTGTTGTCACTTTCTTAATCGATATCATCTATTGATTAAATCAAAATAACGTTCGAATTTCCATTCAACGCTAATATTAACACAAGGTTTCAAAAGTTATTTGGGTTCAAACAGTGCATCTATATAAAACACACAGTACATATAAATATTGAGGAATCCGGTTGGATTCCATCAACCGGTTTCCTGCATCCACCGATGTTAGTCAACAATTAACACTGGTTCCATCCTAGGGAATATTAAAATCGATGAAATCAGTATTCAACCGGTGATGTGTACATATGCAACGATATGTAATATTTCAACCAATTTAACCATAATTTGCCTAAACAACCATCTCACAGCATTCAATATAATTAAAATATTTAAATAAAAAGAGAGTTAGTGAATTTACTCACCTTGGCGCGTTAACCGTTAAATACGATTTGTGTTGGTTGCTTTACATCAGACGTTTGGTGTTGCCAAAATGTAACCGAGCTCCAAATGGTTTCAACTCAGTTCCACTGATTTGCATGCGCCTACCGTGACAAACAGTGCTCGGTTCTACACTGCTTCTCTCTGGTTTTACCCACCGGTTCTCTTCTCTTTCTACCGATCACCATCAACTCTTTGGCCTTTCTTTTGTTTCCTTCATAGTCATTCGGTCCATCTATACATCTGCACTCGCTCCATCGCATATGCCATGCATTCACCATCAGGACTTCCCTTTTTCAACTGTCACACGCCCAACATCACTGCCCTTTTGTTTTAAATGCGAACTCTCCATTCAAAAACAAGTTGATGCTCATGTCCCTTTTCATTAGCATACAACGTTCCCTTCTTCTTCTTCTTCTTCTTTCTTTGTTATTTCACACAGTGCCTTCCACGTTCCTTCATTTTCATGCACCCACCGTTTATATATCATTCCCCTCCAATACATCCCTTCTCTTATAACGCCAATGACCCATGCCAGACACGTTCCTCTTTCTATTTGTATTCCCCTTCGTTTGCTTCTTCTATAACGACACCATCCGATACCGCAACCCCCGTACTTGAATTCGGCTCCACCTTATTGGCCGTGAAACCGCAGCTCTAGGTTACTGTGTAGTTATTTTGTGCGACTACAATTGCACTTCATGCATGAAACAATAGATGAGGTTGACTATGGTTTCACCACACTCTCATGCGTATTTATTTTATTTTCTTCTCAAAGAAAGAAAGAAGAATTTATTTTACAAAGGAGGCTCTCTGTTTTAAATGAGATGGTGAATCCATTAAAGGTGGAACTCTCAGTATTTTTCGGAAATCAAAGAAACGATTACTCTCTCTATATATATAAGTGATGATCCTTGCGTGCCAAGGAGAATGGTACAACTAGATCTGTGCGTTGGTACTCTATGCAACAACTACCTAAGTTTCACTTGGTCATGAAATCCTATGGGTAGATGGGCTCTGTGTTGAGCTTTCACTTCTCTCATCAGTTTCGATATGAAGAGAATAGGTCGGCATGAATTGGCAATAGCTTTTGAAGGGGACAGCCTGTATCAATGTGAAGGTGTTGTCTGTGTGGAAAGGACTTATACACGTGAACTAGAGCTGTGCACAAATCCTTACCATGTGCAAGCTATCGTGAATTAAGTAGCAGCTATGCTATACTTTAGACTGCGATGTATTGTTTTCCACCTGCTGCTATGAGCTGTGTACATCGTTTGAAAAGATGAAATTAATTGTTATATCGGTGGAAGGGAGAAGTGTTTACGACTTGACAGAGAAGGCACGTGAATTCATTAAATTTGATGAGGACCAGACAGGCTTCGCGCAACATAGATGATAGGTAGACGTAGAGAATACGATTTCCAAGACCATGAGGTGAAAGTCCTTGCTTTGTATGGTTAGATCAACATATAAGTGTACGAGTATGTTTAGTCATGGTCCTTATATTAATATGTTATCTTTTTAATTGTTGTAGAGATTGGTTTACCTCAGCTTCTAAAATTATACTTACGTATGGACAGAAGTAAAAGTACGGTTGTGTTCATCGAGGTGTCACGATCCCAAAAATATAATAATATCGGTCGTTTAACTTATATTGTGAAACCCTAAAATATCGATAAAGGGTGCGAAATACTTCAAATGAAAAGTTGCATATTTAATTAATTAAAAATTACAGTAAAATTCTAAAAATTAAATTATTACTATGTCTCAAAAGAACCTTGTCTAAATTCGAAACCGATAAGAAGTTATTTCAAATAAACCGTTACGGTCGATAAACGATTTTACAGCGACTATTTGAATAATTGATTTTGACATATCTTGCAATGAATATGACGAAATCTCCATTTTCCACTTTCGTTGGAAAGATACAGTTCAACAGATTTGACCGTTTCTTGTTTCGCAGAAATCCGACTTATAATGAATTCTGTACAATCAGTTGAAGTTCAGAACGTTAAATTACGAACTGCAGCATCGTTATGAGCTTGATTATAAATAAATATATATTTTTATACGTTCAACTTCGTTTTAATTAATATATAAATCTACATATAACACCAATTCAATATTTAAACTGATTTAAATATTCAATTACGAACCGGTAAAAATGCGGGACGTTACATTCCTTCCCCCTTAAAATAATTTCGTCCTCGAAATTGCTAAGATGGGGAAAATGCTACAATCTCTATTGCAAACAGGTTAAAAATCTTTTTGGTTTACTTCATAATTTCAGTTTTCAACTGAACTGATCAAAATATTAATTCCCTTCTTTGTAACGAAAAGTTTCAAAATTCTAAAAAAAAATTCTAATATTTAAATTTTCGGAGAATTTTGTCAGCCTCTCTACTGCACGGTTCATTCGGTACTACTACCACACGCCACTCTGGGCCTTCTCCCTTTATCGGCATCCAACTTTCTCGCTTCCATTTGCAATCCATTCAGTATACCCAAATGCATCTCCAACTGATCTCCCGTCAGTTTATTCCCAATCAATAATTTTCTTAAATCCCGACTCAAATTTCTTTCCAAACTCCAGTTCAATTCCAATTCCAATAATCCAATTTTCCCAACCAAGTTCGGTTCCACAACTCAACTACTTTGCCAAATCAAATCCTTATTCTAGTGCATTTCCCACCTACTTGGCTTCAATTCAACTCAAATTTTATTTGACTTAGTCAAATTCATTATTTATATACTTCATAAGAAAAATTTAAATTTCAGAAATCAAATACCTGGGATTTTCATTTCCAATCAGTTTGAGATCATATATATTCATAACACAGCAATTCAAAACATTTGAATTTCTGAACAACTTATTTCAAAACAAAATCTTTGGTAGTAATCCGTCACTTAGCACTCGAAAATGAATACCGATAATGGTCGACTTCATCATCGGAATTTATTTCCAGCGATCAAAGTGAGTTCAATACTATATCACTTTCAAAACTCATATTCAAATACTTTTATTTGAAATTACTTCAAAAATATCTTTTCGAAACTTGGATAATATTTCAAAATTTCCCCAGGATCTTAAAATTCCATATATTTAATTCAAATTTCATTTACAAACATTTTCATGTATCAGATTTTTTTTTTATTCCAATTCTGGTTTAAATTTCAGATTCAGTATATCTGATTTTACATATTATATGTATAAAATATTTCGATTGGTTATTTATATAACCAATTCAATTATAAATCTTATTCGATCATAAGTTTACCCAACACATTCAATATATATCAGATAATTCCAATATATATGTTTTCTTTATATCAAATTACATTTTGAGTAAAATTATTTCATTTACTCTCTTTCAATACTATGTCGAAATTCTCTATCCAAGCGTTTATAAATCCCTATCGACCTCGTCAGCTAAACGCGTCGATCTGGAATTTATATACCACTCATCAGATCAATCAACACAATATAAAACAGTTTTTATATAAATTTACAAATACGCGCTCATATATATACACTCAAACTCAATCTAGAGTATTACTAACTCCATCTCTATTGAGTCACGCCACAGAGCCAAGGTAATCACTTAACCTTCAGCTCTGATACCACTGTAACGACCCAGGGATTTTCGACTCCGAAAATCAACACAAAACCCAGCGTCGACTATTCAGACATCGAAAATACCAGATCATTAATAGAAAGAAGTTAGAGGATGAGATAGAAAAGATAGAACTAATAGAATAGGAGAAGAAGAAGAACACAGCTGAACATAATCAGAGTAAACACGAATCTCACAGCGGAACGAATAAAATATATTATATAACCTAACTTTGAAATACAAAACTGTATTGTATATACATACCATTATCAGAGTACAATACATCATATCACAGCGGAAATAGTCTCTAAATACCAACGGTGAAGTCTTCTGCTTTTAGCTCCTTCAAGCGTATCTGTAAAAGCCTGAAACACTTGACTGCCCGTACAAATTTGGGCACCCAAGAGTTTAGGGAAAACAAACAAAATAAACTCTGGGTCAGTCATGGGACTGGTGTGAGTAAATTCCAACCATATGGTTTAACTTCAAAGATCTTTCGAAAGAAAAGGATAATAGTAAGACCAGTCCACACATAAATACGGATGGTTTTTACCTTACTATAACCCAAACCATTTTTGATATCAAAATCCAGTGATATTATAATAATGTCTAATCAAATAAATAACCAAATAGTAGAACGCTTGCATCTCACGCTCTACATATATAGTATAAAATCAAAAACCCGCATGGCGCTTATTGGAGATTGGATTCCAACTATGACAAGGTATGGGACCACCTTCCGATGATGTATCTCTAGAGGCGAATACACCTGGGTTCAACAAGAACGTCTTGCAACCCGGCCCACACATGGCCGACCACTCATTTCGCTTGAGTGTATCGAATGTATATCACCAACGGTTGGGCTCAAACCACCGTTCCCGAATGGGCAGAATCGATAGATTAAGAACAAAAGGAATTTCTCTAGATAGGTGATTATACACCCTAATGGGAGCGACCCACATAGCCATGCTGCCTGCCCGATTTTTGTCATTTCCCGGTTGTGAAGCTTGAGGCTACGTTTACCTTTTAGGACATCCGGCCACCATACACTTTGAATGCCACATCGTCAAACCCGTCAAATCACTAGTTGATCTTCCCAAAAATATCATGGGTATAAAAGCTAAGAGAAACGAATTTCTCCGCCACCAGACGTAATATCTTGAAAAGATCGTCTTATGTGATCTTCTAAGAATACGCTGTCAGGCATTCATCCATACAAGTTGTCCTGGGACGGGACAAACATAAAGCACCATTCTAGAACAGAACGGCCATTGCATTTCACTCCGTCTTCAATTTTCTTCAGCATAATCTAATTCGCAGCGCTTATGCCTATACGGAGTGGTTTCGAATAATATATCCAACCGGTCTCTCCGTATTGACAACGAGGGTCAAAACACTTCGATAGTTGGTTATTTAACTATCAAAGTAAAAAAAAACATCCAACCAGATGTATGACTATCATCACACTACCATGGGCACTTTTATTTAACATTCATCATTATCGAATCATAGTTCCCATTTCTAATAGTGTTATTTAACTCTAATCATATTTCAAACACCGAAATGATGTCATCATTTTCTGAAACGATTCTCCACTACTCGTTCTTATATTTCTTTAGACAATCATCGTTACTTATTACTTTAGAATAAGTGGATTTCAAAACAAACTGTTTACCTTCCCTAGGGAGTAGTGCTATATAAAAATCATGCTTAAGCTTAGCCAACAGCGTTACTTTAACGTTATAGTTCAAAACTCGTCATACGCTGTGATATTCCCCTTTTATAACAAATCTCGACATAACAGTCACGCTTAAGCCTAGTCAACAGCGTTGTTTTATCGCTATAGTTCAAATACTTGAAATACGCTACTATATTCCACCTTATACTGATCTTTGACATCTCTTACCGTTACAAAAATCTTGATATCTCCTTTTGTTACAAAAGTCTTGACATCTCTTTATGTTAAAAAATCTTGACATCTCTTTCTGTTACAAAATATTAGCATCTCTTTCTATTACAAAAATCTTGACATCTCTTTCTGTTACAAAAATCTTAACATCTCTTTCTGTTACAAAACAAATACCATCCCTCGATAATTGTGCAGCCATTCAAGTTGGGGTATTTTAATTACCTCTCAGACCTTGATTGACGACGTTCTTACCTTAGAATAGATATAAGTTTGTAACTCTAACCCCTTATACTTTTAAATCAGTAAATGTGCTTCTTGCTATATTTTAAATATGGTTTTATGACGCCATATCCTTATTTTGAAAACTTGGTTATTACATTTGCTTTTACAAATCCATTTTTAAACATTTCTCTCCGCTTCGCCTTTCTTAGACAAATCCCTTATTAAACATTCCTCTTCGCTTTGTCTTCTTTAGACAAATCCCTTATACTTTAAAATCTTATGTAAACTAAATCCACTATTCGAAAATTTATTACATTAGATTGATCAGCCCAATCTAATTTAATTAAATAACCAATTATTGATCAAAACAGTTTGCTTGGTAAATATTTAGCCGTGATTAACCCACTAATCAATTCTAACAAATCTTTTCATTTTGGATAACTAACATTTATTTATTCAAATAATTTCACTTGTATCGATTACTATAGAAAAATAATTTATTTCTAAATAATCTCATTTACTATTAAATAAACAATAATTGATTCTAACTAATCTTACTTAATATGAAATCAACCATAATCCATTTGTATATATCTCATTTACTTGTTCTTAAAACAATAAATACTTGTTATTAATCATCAAGTTCATCTCCGCCTACATACTTATTAATCTTATCAATATAAGAATCTACTTACCTGTGAAGACCCGTAACTTCCCCGTAAAGGAAAGCGTCGGATAGTTCGAGAACAAACCACAGCAGAACGCATACAGAAGAACGTTTCATTGTATATAACAACAATACATCAGATTACAAGAATATACAGAGTATAAATGAATATACACAGAAATATCAGAGATTTAAATTACATTTAAATACATAGCAGCGGAAAATAATACAATACACAACTAGAATGAGATATACGGATACAAAGCTTTCCGGATATCGTTCCAGCTGTAAACCAGGATCCTGTGAATATACATCTGCAAAACCAAAACTACTAGCTGCCCGTGTCGAAAATAAGGGCACCCAGAGTTTAGGTTAAAACAATAAACTCCAGGTCAGTCATGTGACTGGTGTGAGAACTAAAACAGTTGTTAATCTTTGTTTTTAAAGTTAGGTAAATCAAGGGACCACGCCGTATAACACGGAACGGGTTTCCTCCCAAGAATACCAGTGCATAAAACAAACAGCGCAATGCTAAATAAAGAAAGATGAAGCTGTTATAAGACCCAGGTCCTATCACACAATGCAACGCAAGCCGGGGGATAGGGTTTTCCCTTATAACAGCCAAAGAATGCTTGATACGTTTAAAACAAATCATTTGATACTACTATAAGTGCATAGTGTATAAAACAACTTCAAATCATAAGTATCAATCATAGGCGGCATGAGCGCCCCATCCCACTATGTCGCCATATATAGGATTACAAATAAAACCGCAAATGGCACGTATTTGGAAATTGGATTTCCGTCTATGAACCGAGGCAAAAGATAGTCCTCAACCGATTCGAGACGCTCTAGCCCGTGTCTCAGGCAAGCGCGCAGGCAAGCCTTGGAGCGACAGGGCCGGTCCACACGGAGTGGATTATTATGCCTGAACAATACGTCTCCCCACCCTATGGGGTGTAAGTCTGGTCCGTCAGCCGACCAGAATGCATTCGGCCGAAACCGATATAACCGAGGCGCCTCGCAACCGCAACAACCACATAAGTCAAACTCGTCAGGGCGTGTAAAACCACTGACGCCACTTCTAGCTAGAAAGAAACGCAAGTCCTCCCTGAGGTCCGTCTCCCGTTTTTGGTTCATACCGGGTGTGAAACACGCGAGGTAAACGTTACACAAAGCTATGCCACAAAGGCCGTGCTTTGATCATCACCACAAGACTTTGCTTTTCAACAGAAGCCTTGATCATTTGCATCTTAGCATGCCACACAGGCAAACCATCCTATGCAACCGATATCAGTCACACAGAATGAAATCCGGTGTCAGACACACAGTCCATTTACAAGTCCGTTCTGGGTCTGAACGAAACCGGAGGCACCTAGTACCCCGCATATCCATCGATCTCCAAGTACGTCTGGACGATCACTAACTGTTTCCATCTTCTTGGGTGTACAGCCCAATCAAGATCGTCAGTTATTACCCAAACGACGTGAAGACCTCCGGTCTTCGACCATCGTCTTCATCTTCGACTTATCGTCGTATCAGTTATTCAGAATGGGATAAACCCGGTCTTCCTGAATAACTCGCGTATATTTTATAAAAGTGTTACACAAACACAACATACGCCTCATTCCAATTCATTAGTCACTAACCGTAAATTAATCAAGAGAATAATTCCCCAAATATTAACCCCGAAGGCCGAAACCAACATCAGATCAATATTCAGAAAACCATTCTTCTTGGCTAACCGACGGTTAGTTTCTAAATTTCACATTCATAGGGAAAGGTTCCCATTAATTTTATCAAAGATAAATCCTTGAATTTATTCTTTAATCTATTTTTGAATATCAATTCAAACTAGTCGGGATTAGCGAACCTTACCGAAGTAATCATTTGTTTTAATTTCCCAATCCCAACCTATTCATCCCATGAAGTAAAACTGGTAATACTTCATATCTAACACCACAGTGTTATCGGTAAATTCAATTACCATTTCACGTTCAAATCTAATTAAAGATTTAACTATCGCCTGGAGCAAAACTGGTGATACTCCATTTTCGATCATTTCAATCTAATTAAAGATTCATTAAAACTCCACTTAGTTTTAATCGTTAACTGGGTTAAAGAATCCGTGTCATGTAAAAACACGGTTCACGATAAACCCAAAGTCACATTCATTAATTATCGGGTTAAAGAATAAGTGTTATTTAAAACACTGTTCATGATAAACCCAAAAATCAATATCAATTCAATTCCAATTAAATATCATTTAATTGGTACACTTCATCAAATCTAAATAAAAAGATTTAATCTTTTCTCAACTGGGTTCAAGAATAGTGTTAGTGAAGACACCATTCACGACAAACCCAAATCACATTCCATTAATTATCGGGTTAAAGAACAAGTGTTATTTAAAAACACTGTTCACGATAAACCCAAAAATCAATATCAATTCAATTCCAATTAAATATCATTTAATTGGTACACTTCATCAAATCTAAATAAAAAGATTTAATCTTTTCTCAACTGGGTTCAAGAATAGTGTTAGTGAAGACACCATTCACGACAAACCCAAATCACATTCCATTAATTATCGGGTTAAAGAACAAGTGTTATTTAAAAACACTGTTCACGATAAACCCAAAAATCAATATCAATTCAATTCCAATTAAATATCATTTAATTGGTACACTTCATTAAATCTAAATAAAAAGATTTAATCTTTTCTCAACTGGGTTCAAGAACAGTGTTAGTGAAGACACCATTCACGACAAACCCAAATCACATTCGATATTCAATACAAGGCTCTGAATAGAAAATATATCGGCTTATATTCAATATCGAATTCTACGACTCACAAATGTCGTATTGGAAATAACGATATCAATATATATCTTTCAAATTTCCATAACAACACCTGTATAATCACGAATTCCAACATCGAAATATTCCGAAGATAATTTCGATTCAAATCCACTCCAATGCAATCATTGGAAATTCTGGTTATTTTTAAAACCCCTTTCGAATTCAATTTATTTATTTAAAAATAAATAGAATTATATTTCTAGTTCAAAACTAGTTAATTTCGATAAAAATCTATTTTTATCTTTTCAAATATGGAGTTTTTCATCCCAATTCTTTCTAAATCATTTCTTATGATTTTACACAAATTATTACTATTTTTAATAATTTTATCAAGGCCCGTACAGTCGATTTCCATCAATGGCCATCGAACTGCACTTACAGCGACCTTTTTCGAATTTGATTTGGACATAATTCCAAATCCAACCGTTAGATTTCAAATTTCTAACATTCATTAGAAAGCTCTTTTCGATACGAACCCAACGGTTCCGGTTTTAGGAGAATCCGACGGTCGGATCTCCCGTAATGTCCGTTTGAAATAAATGGTCGAAATTCACGAACTGCCGCGGCGCGGCGCGTTCTATTCAGGCCATTATATTATATATATAATATATATAATATATACTTCGTCGATTTCTATTTAAAACGAATTATATAAATAGTTTTAAATTCGTTTCAAAAGCAATTTCAACCTCCTTTTCAATTCAAATCAAAATTGAATTCTTCTTTATAAATTCGTTTCAAAATTCATTTCTATTCAATTCAAATTTCAATTCAATTTGAATTCATTTCAATTCGTTTTCAATTCAATTCATTTCGAAATCGTTTTCAATTCAATTCATTTCGAAATCGTTTTCAATTCAATTCATTTCGAAATCGTTTTCAATTCAATCCATTTCGAAATCGTTTTCAATTCAATTCATTTCGAAATCGTTTTCAATTCAATTCAATTCGAAATCGTTTTCAATTCAATTCATTTCGAAATCGTTTTCAATTCAATTCAAAATATTCGATTTCGAAATCACTTTTCAATATTCATTTTTAAGATGAATAAAATCGATATAAATATCGTTCATGTCAAAATGGCATCAATCTAATCAACACGGCTTCATAAATTTCTATTTTCAAATATTCTATTTCAAATATTTCTTTTTCAAAATAGTTGTTATTATCAAAATATTTCGTTCAACACATGACCAATCTCAATGAATGAGTACTGTCAACACATGAACTTTTATTTTATAATATTCTTTATTTTTCAAATTGGAATGAGGCCCAATCAATCACCATATAAAGTTAATTATATGGATTTTCATACAACACATGTATATAATAACATTGAAAATAATCAACCATCAACCAAAGTGCACTACACTGTAAAAGCATCAAATATAGATATTCAACGCTTATAACAGCCTGTCAATCAATCGATCGACATATTTAATCAATCAGGATGAGTGAACTGCAAATTTCATCCCAACACCCGTGTGGGGTTTCAAACAATCAAACAAATATTTTATTCGTGCAGTTGGGCGATGTGTAAAATTTATCGTCCCAATCAATGTCATTCAAATAGGTGTACATAAACAAACCGTCTAGTTTGTAAATGAATATTCTATTTTATTCACTTCACGTTAAAAATTATATTTTTAACGATAAAACATTTTATTCCAACATATGAATTTCTATTCAGTTCATTCTTTAAATAAAATGATATTTTTATTTTTCTAACACATTTTAGAAAATTTCGGCGGCATAACGGCACGATACTAGAAACGGGACAAGGCCTAGCCTTATCCCCGGTCTAGTGAAGGCCCACGCCATTCACACATCAATCATATTCAATTCGTTATGCAAACCACAAGATTTTGGAGTAAGAGTCTAACCTAGCCTTACTCCTTCGCCTTATAACGGCGCACGTCTAATCCTAACCAATTTATCGATTCGATTTTTCACACCACAAACCACATTCAAACCAATATCGCAATCAATCACCAAACAGCCAAACAAACAAGTCCATGGTCTGTGGACGACAATGTCGGGTGCTACTAAGCACCGTCTGCATCCTAGTATATATATAAAACTAGAAAAGAAATTGAAAGGTGAGAAATTCTCACTTATAGCTATCCTAGCTCCACAGCACTTCTTTTGCAGAAAATCTTCATCGCTATCGCATCTTCGTCATCTTCGTTGCCCGTAGTCACTATATATATAAAAATCGAATTTTTAGTTCAAAGTTCAATATATAAAAATCGAATTTTTAGTTCAAAGTTCAATATATAAAAATCGAATTTTTAGTTCAAAGTTCAATATATAAAAATCGAATTTTTAGTTCAAAGTTCAATATATAAAAATCGAATTTTTAGTTCAAAGTTCAATATATAAAAATCGAATTTTTAGTTCAAAGTTCAATATATAAAAATCGAATTTTTAGTTCAAAGTTCAATATATAAAAATCGAATTTTTAGTTCAAAGTTCAATATATAAAAACCGAATTTTTAGTTCAAAGTTCAATATATAAAAATCCGTTTTTAACATTATAAAAAAAATCAGTTTTTGAAATTATAAAAAATCAGTTTTTGAAATTATAAAAAATCAGTTTTTGAAATTATAAAAAATCAGTTTTTGAAATTATAAAAAATCAGTTTTTGAAATTATAAAAAATCAGTTTTTGAAATTATAAAAAATCAGTTTTTGAAATTATAAAAAATCAGTTTTTGAAATTATAAAAAATCAGTTTTTGAAATTATAAAAAATCAGTTTTTGAAATTATAAAAAATCAGTTTTTGTTTTCTTGTAAAATCAGTTTTTATTTTCTTATAAAATATAAAATAAAAATAAAACAAATAAAATAAAAAAAAAAACGACTTACAGGGGGGCGTCGGCGGTTTCCTCGCTGGAGGGAGGGGGTGGCTTCGGCGCAGGCGAGGGCTCGGTTGTGTTGGTGTCGAGGGAGGCAAGGGAGAAGGAAGGGGGGAGGGGGGTTCGTCAATCGGAGGGCGACGCTCCTCCTATGGCTGCGCGGTGGCGGAAGATGGGGGGGGCGATCCTCGACGGCGGCCGTCGATCTTGGAGCGGCGTTCTCTTTTTTTTTTTTTTTTTTTTTTATAATTGATCTGAAATGAAAAGAGATCGGGGGGGGGGGGGGCCTGGTTAAGGGAGGAGATAATTTTTTTTTATTATTATTATTATTAATTATTTATTTATTCAAAAAGGTTGACTTTTATCCATGACCTCGAAACGAGGCCCACCGCCTGTCGTCCATAGCGTTTCACCCCCATTCTGAACACAATGGGTTATGTATCGTAGGTTGATTCGGACATTTGAATCAGTTTCCGTTTAATTTACATTTAAATCACTATATTGAATTTTAAACGTACATTTCAAATTACCGGGGTCACATACTAACTAGAAAAATTCCAGAAAAATATTTTCTAGCTTCGTATTGCTGATACGGTCCTAACAAAACTAGTTTCGTCGAATTCTGAGACCGTTAGAAAAATGGCCAATTTCCAGTCGATTAAAATACACTGAAAATGGTCAAACGCATTTTCCTTTGCCACGCTCACATATTGATTCGAAAAATTATGAAATTTGGAATCTAGCAATAATTTAACATCCCGGACCCAACAAAACTGGTTTCGTCGAAATCCGAGGTCGTTTGCAAAATGTCCATTTTTAAGGGCCTGAATTCCATAGCGACTATTCAGAATTTTCAACTGGACATATCTTTTGATCCCCGCTATGAAATTTCGATTTTTCGGATTCGTTGGAAAGATATTATCAATTAGATCCTATCATTTTTGGTTTCACTAAAATCCGGATTGTTTTGCACCCGGTACATTCAATTGAAGTTTGAAATCGAATTATCGAACTACCGCGCCATTTTCAATTCTATTTATAATTATATATATAAATATTTATATTCTAACGACGACGCGTATAATATATACGTTCGAATTATATTCAAAACAATTTCACGTCGATATTATTTAAAATAATTCATTTTAAATAATCAAAATTCGATAAAATTGCCAAAATAAAAATTTTAAACTGGCCCAGATTTTCCGGGTTGTTACAATCTCCCCCACTTAAAACTTTTCGTCCCCGAAAAGGAACAAAGTCGAAAGTGGTTTGATTATTCAGCTCTACATTCGATCTGGCTTCCATTCTCTAACTTTTTAGTTTTTGAGAATTTTCAAAATTTCAAAAATTTGGCTAACACCCTAAATTTTCGAAAAATTTCGCCATAACCTCCCCTGCAATGGGAGCATCGGGGAATTTCAAATAGCTTCCCCGGTCCTTCAGATCTCAAAAAGAAAAAGAAAAAGCCAAGCGGCTAGCCAATAGGCTCACAAAATCATCATCACCCAAACAAAACAGGAAATTATGTAGTAAACATGTACCTATTTGTCGGGCAAACAAATTTTATTCTTCGGCTCTAGCCTCCTTGCTATGACCTGTTCAATGATATATATGTATATGCAAGCAAATGCGACCAATTTTCAATATAATTCAATATTTGGTTCTATTAGGCTAAATGGTTCAAAATTAGCAAACAAATGAACAAACAACACAAACATCAATCAATTAGTGAATTAGAGTTTCAAATTCATAATTTTGATACATATACAAAAATCATGTTTTTGATGCCAATCACAACAATAGGCCCTATCTAATTTTTGGTTCTCACACCAGTCTAATGGAAATATATAGATATCACACCTTCGTTACTCGAACATGAATACTAATGACGACTAGTCAATCATCAGAATCATCTTCGGGCCACTAGAGTATGATTCTATATCTATCCAGTATATTAAAACTTCGAATACACGTGGATCAGACGTATACGCAAAATCTATATATACTGGATTGTCCAACTCAATATAAATAGATAATCAAATACGAATAATTGATTTAAATTTTCAAAACAAAAATTGTTTTCATTTGAAAAATATACTCTTCACACTCGTTCTAGGATACTACTGATCCTATCTCTAACGAGTCATTCCCATTGGATATTACTAATCCAATATCTGATGAATTCTTTCGTATGTTTCTAATGTGTCTTGTTCTCTGAGCTTTGTAAACCAAAGCTCTGATACCAACTGTGAAGACCCGTAACTTCCCCGTAAAGGAAAGCGTCGGATAGTTCGAGAACAAACCACAGCAGAACGCATACAGAAGAACGTTTCATTGTATATAACAACAATACATCAGATTACAAGAATATACAGAGTATAAATGAATATACACAGAAATATCAGAGATTTAAATTACATTTAAATACATAGCAGCGGAAAATAATACAATACACAACTAGAATGAGATATACGGATACAAAGCTTTCCGGATATCGTTCCAGCTGTAAACCAGGATCCTGTGAATATACATCTGCAAAACCAAAACTACTAGCTGCCCGTGTCGAAAATAAGGGCACCCAGAGTTTAGGTTAAAACAATAAACTCCAGGTCAGTCATGTGACTGGTGTGAGAACTAAAACAGTTGTTAATCTTTGTTTTTAAAGTTAGGTAAATCAAGGGACCACGCCGTATAACACGGAACGGGTTTCCTCCCAAGAATACCAGTGCATAAAACAAACAGCGCAATGCTAAATAAAGAAAGATGAAGCTGTTATAAGACCCAGGTCCTATCACACAATGCAACGCAAGCCGGGGGATAGGGTTTTCCCTTATAACAGCCAAAGAATGTTTGATACGTTTAAAACAAATCATTTGATACTACTATAAGTGCATAGTGTATAAAACAACTTCAAATCGTAAGTATCAATCATAGGCGGCATGAGCGCCCCATCCCACTATGTCGCCATATATAGGATTACAAATAAAACCGCAAATGGCACGTATTTGGAAATTGGATTTCCGTCTATGAACCGAGGCAAAAGATAGTCCTCAACCGATTCGAGACGCTCTAGCCCGTGTCTCAGGCAAGCGCGCAGGCAAGCCTTGGAGCGACAGGGCCGGTCCACACGGAGTGGATTATTATGCCTGAACAATACGTCTCCCCACCCTATGGGGTGTAAGTCTGGTCCGTCAGCCGACCAGAATGCATTCGGCCGAAACCGATATAACCGAGGCGCCTTGCAACCGCAACAACCACATAAGTCAAACTCGTCAGGGCGTGTAAAACCACTGACGCCACTTCTAGCTAGAAAGAAACGCAAGTCCTCCCTGAGGTCCGTCTCCCGTTTTTGGTTCATACCGGGTGTGAAACACGCGAGGTAAACGTTACACAAAGCTACGCCACAAAGGCCGTGCTTTGATCATCACCACAAGACTTTGCTTTTCAACAGAAGCCTTGATCATTTGCATCTTAGCATGCCACACAGGCAAACCATCCTATGCAACCGATATCAGTCACACAGAATGAAATCCGGTGTCAGACACACAGTCCATTTACAAGTCCGTTCTGGGTCTGAACGAAACCGGAGGCACCTAGTACCCCGCATATCCATCGATCTCCAAGTACGTCTGGACGATCACCAACTGTTTCCATCTTCTTGGGTGTACAGCCCAATCAAGATCGTCAGTTATTACCCAAACGACGTGAAGACCTCCGGTCTTCGACCATCGTCTTCATCTTCGACTTATCGTCGTATCAGTTATTCAGAATGGGATAAACCCGGTCTTCCTGAATAACTCGCGTATATTTTATAAAAGTGTTACACAAACACAACATACGCCTCATTCCAATTCATTAGTCACTAACCGTAAATTAATCAAGAGAATAATTCCCCAAATATTAACCCCGAAGGCCGAAACCAACATCAGATCAATATTCAGAAAACCATTCTGCTTGGCTAACCGACAGTTAGTTTCTAAATTTCACATTCATAGGGAAAGGTTCCCATTAATTTTATCAAAGATAAATCCTTGAATTTATTCTTTAATCTATTTTTGAATATCAATTCAAACTAGTCGGGATTAGCGAACCTTACCGAAGTAATCATTTGTTTTAATTTCCCAATCCCAACCTATTCATCCCATGAAGTAAAACTGGTAATACTTCATATCTAACACCACAGTGTTATCAGTAAATTCAATTACCATTTCACGTTCAAATCTAATTAAAGATTTAACTATCGCCTGGAGCAAAACTGGTGATACTCCATTTTCGATCATTTCAATCTAATTAAAGATTCATTAAAACTCCACTTAGTTTTAATCGTTAACTGGGTTAAAGAATCCGTGTCATGTAAAAACACGGTTCACGATAAACCCAAAGTCACATTCATTAATTATCGGGTTAAAGAATAAGTGTTATTTAAAACACTGTTCACGATAAACCCAAAAATCAATATCAATTCAATTCCAATTAAATATCATTTAATTGGTACACTTCATCAAATCTAAATAAAAAGATTTAATCTTTTCTCAACTGGGTTCAAGAATAGTGTTAGTGAAGACACCATTCACGACAAACCCAAATCACATTCCATTAATTATCGGGTTAAAGAACAAGTGTTATTTAAAAACACTGTTCACGATAAACCCAAAAATCAATATCAATTCAATTCCAATTAAATATCATTTAATTGGTACACTTCATCAAATCTAAATAAAAAGATTTAATCTTTTCTCAACTGGGTTCAAGAATAGTGTTAGTGAAGACACCATTCACGACAAACCCAAATCACATTCCATTAATTATCGGGTTAAAGAACAAGTGTTATTTAAAAACACTGTTCACGATAAACCCAAAAATCAATATCAATTCAATTCCAATTAAATATCATTTAATTGGTACACTTCATTAAATCTAAATAAAAAGATTTAATCTTTTCTCAACTGGGTTCAAGAACAGTGTTAGTGAAGACACCATTCACGACAAACCCAAATCACATTCGATATTCAATACAAGGCTCTGAATAGAAAATATATCGGCTTATATTCAATATCGAATTCTACGACTCACAAATGTCGTATTGGAAATAACGATATCAATATATATCTTTCAAATTTCCATAACAACACCTGTATAATCACGAATTCCAACATCGAAATATTCCGAAGATAATTTCGATTCAAATCCACTCCAATGCAATCATTGGAAATTCTGGTTATTTTTAAAACCCCTTTCGAATTCAATTTATTTATTTAAAAATAAATAGAATTATATTTCTAGTTCAAAACTAGTTCATTTCGATAAAAATCTATTTTTATCTTTTCAAATATGGAGTTTTTCATCCCAATTCTTTCTAAATCATTTCTTATGATTTTACACAAATTATTACTATTTTTAATAATTTTATCAAGGCCCGTACAGTCGATTTCCATCAATGGCCATCGAACTGCACTTACAGCGACCTTTTTCGAATTTGATTTGGACATAATTCCAAATCCAACCGTTAGATTTCAAATTTCTAACATTCATTAGAAAGCTCTTTTCGATACGAACCCAACGGTTCCGGTTTTAGGAGAATCCGACGGTCGGATCTCCCGTAATGTCCGTTTGAAATAAATGGTCGAAATTCACGAACTGCCGCGGCGCGGCGCGTTCTATTCAGGCCATTATATTATATATATAATATATATAATATATACTTCGTCGATTTCTATTTAAAACGAATTATATAAATAGTTTTAAATTCGTTTCAAAAGCAATTTCAACCTCCTTTTCAATTCAAATCAAAATTGAATTCTTCTTTATAAATTCGTTTCAAAATTCATTTCTATTCAATTCAAATTTCAATTCAATTTGAATTCATTTCAATTCGTTTTCAATTCAATTCATTTCGAAATCGTTTTCAATTCAATTCATTTCGAAATCGTTTTCAATTCAATTCATTTCGAAATCGTTTTCAATTCAATCCATTTCGAAATCGTTTTCAATTCAATTCATTTCGAAATCGTTTTCAATTCAATTCAATTCGAAATCGTTTTCAATTCAATTCATTTCGAAATCGTTTTCAATTCAATTCAAAATATTCGATTTCGAAATCACTTTTCAATATTCATTTTTAAGATGAATAAAATCGATATAAATATCGTTCATGTCAAAATGGCGTCAATCTAATCAACACGGCTTCATAAATTTCTATTTTCAAATATTCTATTTCAAATATTTCTTTTTCAAAATAGTTGTTATTATCAAAATATTTCGTTCAACACATGACCAATCTCAATGAATGAGTACTGTCAACACATGAACTTTTATTTTATAATATTCTTTATTTTTCAAATTGGAATGAGGCCCAATCAATCACCATATAAAGTTAATTATATGGATTTTCATACAACACATGTATATAATAACATTGAAAATAATCAACCATCAACCAAAGTGCACTACACTGTAAAAGCATCAAATATAGATATTCAACGCTTATAACAGCCTGTCAATCAATCGATCGACATATTTAATCAATCAGGATGAGTGAACTGCAAATTTCATCCCAACACCCGTGTGGGGTTTCAAACAATCAAACAAATATTTTATTCGTGCAGTTGGGCGATGTGTAAAATTTATCGTCCCAATCAATGTCATTCAAATAGGTGTACATAAACAAACCGTCTAGTTTGTAAATGAATATTCTATTTTATTCACTTCACGTTAAAAATTATATTTTTAACGATAAAACATTTTATTCCAACATATGAATTTCTATTCAGTTCATTCTTTAAATAAAATGATATTTTTATTTTTCTAACACATTTTAGAAAATTTCGGCGGCATAACGGCACGATACTAGAAACGGGACAAGGCCTAGCCTTATCCCCGGTCTAGTGAAGGCCCACGCCATTCACACATCAATCATATTCAATTCGTTATGCAAACCACAAGATTTTGGAGTAAGAGTCTAACCTGGCCTTACTCCTTCGCCTTATAACGGCGCACGTCTAATCCTAACCAATTTATCGATTCGATTTTTCACACCACAAACCACATTCAAACCAATATCGCAATCAATCACCAAACAGCCAAACAAACAAGTCCATGGTCTGTGGACGATTGTGTCGGGTGCTACTAAGCACCGTCTGCATCCTAGTATATATATAAAACTAGAAAAGAAATTGAAAGGTGAGAAATTCTCACTTATAGCTATCCTAGCTCCACAGCACTTCTTTTGCAGGAAATCTTCATCGCTATCGCATCTTCGTCATCTTCGTTGCCCGTAGTCACTATATATATAAAAATCGAATTTTTAGTTCAAAGTTCAATATATAAAAATCGAATTTTTAGTTCAAAGTTCAATATATAAAAATCGAATTTTTAGTTCAAAGTTCAATATATAAAAATCGAATTTTTAGTTCAAAGTTCAATATATAAAAATCGAATTTTTAGTTCAAAGTTCAATATATAAAAATCGAATTTTTAGTTCAAAGTTCAATATATAAAAATCGAATTTTTAGTTCAAAGTTCAATATATAAAAATCGAATTTTTAGTTCAAAGTTCAATATATAAAAATCGAATTTTTAGTTCAAAGTTCAATATATAAAAATCGAATTTTTAGTTCAAAGTTCAATATATAAAAATCCGTTTTTAACATTATAAAAAAAATCAGTTTTTGAAATTATAAAAAATCAGTTTTTGAAATTATAAAAAATCAGTTTTTGAAATTATAAAAAATCAGTTTTTGAAATTATAAAAAATCAGTTTTTGAAATTATAAAAAATCAGTTTTTTTTTCTTGTAAAATCAGTTTTTATTTTCTTATAAAATATAAAATAAAAATAAAACAAATAAAAAAAAAAAACGACTTACAGGGGGGCGTCGGCGGTTTCCTCGCTGGAGGGAGGGGGTGGCTTCGGCGCAGGCGAGGGCTCGGTTGTGTTGGTGTCGAGGGAGGCAAGGGAGAAGGAAGGGGGGAGGGGGGTTCGTCAATCGGAGGGCGACGCTCCTCCTATGGCTGCGCGGTGGCGGAAGATGGGGGGGGGGGGGGGGGGGGCGATCCTCGACGGCGGCCGTCGATCTTGGAGCGGCGTTCTCTTTTTTTTTTTTTTTTTTATAATTGATCTGAAATGAAAAGAGATCGGGGGGGGGGCCTGGTTAAGGGAGGAGATAAAATTTTTTTTTTTTATTATTAATTATTTATTTATTCAAAAAGGTTGACTTTTATCCATGACCTCGAAACGAGGCCCACAGCCTGTCGTCCATAGCGTTTCACCCCCATTCTGAACACAATGGGTTATGTATCGTAGGTTGATTCGGACGTTTGAATCAGTTTCCGTTTAATTTACTTTTAAATCACTATATTGAATTTTAAACGTACATTTCAAATTACCGGGGTCACATACTAACTAGAAAAATTCCAGAAAAATATTTTCTAGCTTCGTATTGCTGATACGGTCCTAACAAAACTAGTTTCGTCGAATTCTGAGACCGTTAGAAAAATGGCCAATTTCCAGTCGATTAAAATACACTGAAAATGGTCAAACGCATTTTCCTTTGCCACGCTCACATATTGATTCGAAAAATTATGAAATTTGGAATCTAGCAATAATTTAACATCCCGGACCCAACAAAACTGGTTTCGTCGAAATCCGAGGTCGTTTGCAAAATTTCCATTTCTAAGGGCCTGAATTCCATATCGACTATTCAGAATTTTCAACTGGACATATCTTTTGGTCCCCGCTATGAAATTTCGATTTTTCGGATTCGTTGGAAAGATATTATCAATTAGATCCTATCATTTTTGGTTTCACTAAAATCCGGATTGTTTTGCACCCGGTACATTCAATTGAAGTTTGAAATCGAATTATCGAACTACCGCGCCATTTTCAATTCTATTTATAATTATATATATAAATATTTATATTCTAACGACGACGTGTATAATATATACGTTCGAATTATATTCAAAACAATTTCACGTCGATATTATTTAAAATAATTCATTTTAAATAATCAAAATTCGATAAAATTGCCAAAATAAAAATTTTAAACTGGCCCAGATTTTCCGGGTTGTTACATTACCAAAGCATTTAGTAAGTATGGTGAAACACGTGCTTCGCACACGGTGGGAGTTGGTAAAACAATAGCGGTTTAAACAAATGATACATTTACGATTGGTTGTTGTCACTTTCTTAATCGATATCATCTATTGATTAAATCAAAATAACGTTCGAATTTCCATTCAACGCTAATATTAACACAAGGTTTCAAAAGTTATTTGGGTTCAAACAGTGCATCTATATAAAACACACAGTACATATAAATATTGAGGAATCCGGTTGGATTCCATCAACCGGTTTCCTGCATCCACCGATGTTAGTCAACAATTAACACTGGTTCCATCCTAGGGAATATTAAAATCGATGAAATCAGTATTCAACCGGTGATGTGTACATATGCAACGATATGTAATATTTCAACCAATTTAACCATAATTTGCCTAAACAACCATCTCACAGCATTCAATATAATTAAAATATTTAAATAAAAAGAGAGTTAGTGAATTTTCTCACCTTGGCGCGTTAACCGTTAAATACGATTTGTGTTGGTTGCTTTACATCAGACGTTTGATGTTGCCAAAATGTAACCGAGCTCCAAATGGTTTCAACTCAGTTCCACTGATTTGCATGCGCCTACCGCGACAAACAGTGCTCGGTTCTACACTGCTTCTCTCTGGTTTTACCCACCGGTTCTCTTCTCTTTCTACCGATCACCATCAACTCTTTGGCCTTTCTTTTGTTTCCTTCATAGTCATTCGGTCCATCTATACATCTGCACTCGCTCCATCGCATATGCCATGCATTCACCATCAGGACTTCCCTTTTTCAACTGTCACACGCCCAACATCACCGCCCTTTTGTTTTAAATGCGAACTCTCCATTCAAAAACAAGTTGATGCTCATGTCCCTTTTCATTAGCATACAACGTTCCCTTCTTCTTCTTCTTCTTCTTCCTTTGTTATTTCACACAGTGCCTTCCACGTTCCTTCATTTTCATGCACCCACCGTTTATATATCATTCCCCTCCAATACGTCCCTTCTCTTATAACGCCAATGACCCATGCCAGACACGTTCCTCTTTCTATTTGTATTCCCCTTCGTTTGCTTCTTCTATAACGACACCATCTGATACCGCAACCCCCGTACTTGAACTCGGCTCCACCTTATTGGCCGTGAAACCGCAGCTCTAGGTTACTATGTAGTTATTTTGTGCGACTACAATTGCACTTCATGCATGAAACAATAGATGAGGTTGACTATGGTTTCACCACACTCTCATGCGTATTTATTTTATTTTCTTCTCAAAGAAAGAAAGAAGAATTTATTTTACAAAGGAGGCTCTCTGTTTTAAATGAGATGGTGAAGCCATTAAAGGTGGAACTCTCAGTATTTTTCGGAAATCAAAGAAACGATTACTCTCTCTATATATATAAGTGATGATCCTTGCGTGCCAAGGAGAATGGTACAACCAGATCTGTGCGTTGGTACTCTATGCAACAACTACCTAAGTTTCACTTGGTCATGAAATCCTATGGGTAGATGGGCTCTGTGTTGAGCTTTCACTTCTCTCATCAGTTTCGATATGAAGAGAATAGGTCGGCATGAATTGGCAATAGCTTTTGAAGGGGACAGCCTGTATCAATGTGAAGGTGTTGTCTGTGTGGAAAGGACTTATACACGTGAACTAGAGCTGTGCACAAATCCTTACCATGTGCAAGCTATCGTGAATTAAGTAGCAGCTATGCTATACTTTAGACTGCGATGTATTGTTTTCCACCTGCTGCTATGAGCTGTGTACATCGTTTGAAAAGATGAAATTAATTGTTATATCGGTGGAAGGGAGAAGTGTTTACGACTTGACAGAGAAGGCACGTGAATTCATTAAATTTGATGAGGACCAGACAGGCTTCGCGCAACATAGATGATAGGTAGACGTAGAGAATACGATTTCCAAGACCATGAGGTGAAAGTCCTTGCTTTGTATGGTTAGATCAACATATAAGTGTACGAGTATGTTTAGTCATGGTCCTTATATTAATATGTTATCTTTTTAATTGTTGTAGAGATTGGTTTACCTCAGCTTCTAAAATTATACTTACGTATGGACAGAAGTAAAAGTACGGTTGTGTTCATCGAGGTGTCACGATCCCAAAAATATAATAATATCGGTCGTTTAACTTATATTGTGAAACCCCAAAATATCGATACAGGGTGCGAAATACTTCAAATGAAAAGTTGCATATTTAATTAATTAAAAATTACAGTAAAATTCTAAAAATTAAATTATTATTATGTCTCAAAAGAACCTTGTCTAAATTCGAAACCGATAAGAAGTTATTTCAAATAAACCGTTACGGTCGATAAACGATTTTACAGCGACTATTTGAATATTTGATTTTGACATATCTTGCAATGAATATGACGAAATCTCCATTTTCCACTTTCGTTGGAAAGATACAGTTCAACAGATTTGACCGTTTCTTGTTTCGCAGAAATCCGACTTATAATGAATTCTGTACAATCAGTTGAAGTTCAGAACGTTAAATTACGAACTGCAGCATCGTTATGAGCTTGATTATAAATAAATATATATTTTTATACGTTCAACTTCGTTTTAATTAATATATAAATCTACATATAACACCAATTCAATATTTAAACTGATTTAAATATTCAATTACGAACCGGTAAAAATGCGGGACGTTACAGAGATTATCGAATATAGTTACTCGAAGGGAGGAGTTATCTAATAGGGATTTATTCGAAAGAGAGTTACGTAAGGAAGTTTGAAATGTTGAGTATCAACATAAATAAGTTTTGAAAAGATAAATGGGTTTGTAGCACTTTTTCTACCTTAGCAATTTCGAGGACGAAATTATTTTAAGTGGGGAAGATTGTAATGACCCGGATTTTTATGGGTTAATTTTAAATATTTAATACGGATTTAAATATTGGGTGGATAATATAAATGAATATTTATATTAAGTTATTAGTTTAATAATCAATTTTGATTTAATATTGAATATATTAAATCATCGTAATGCGAAAATATAATTCAGTTCGAGATTTAAAACTAAATTAAATACAGTTCAAACTTCTGTTTGAATTCGAATAATAATATTAATTTATTATCGCAAAATTTATTGTTTTAAATTTACTTTATATCGATTTAAAATAATATCTTCAC
This sequence comes from Allium sativum, assembly GCA_030737875.1. Lineage (NCBI taxonomy): Eukaryota > Viridiplantae > Streptophyta > Magnoliopsida > Asparagales > Amaryllidaceae > Allium > Allium sativum. Next base: position 390,154,740 of record CM060925.1, read on the forward strand.
CATATGATCGAATCGGACTTCGTGACCTATTCCAGTGTGTCCAGAATGGTGGTTAAATCCTAGAATCGACAGTTGTTGGGTTCAGTAAGGAGCTCAGGATCAAGGGTTATCTAAATTTTTAAGGATACGGTTTTTAATTTAATTAAATTAAAATAATTTTAAGTGTTGTGTGGCTCCTTTTCTTCAACAAAATCAAGACCCACGGTGGCCTCCTTTTCTTCCACAAACAAATACATTACCGTGCCCTCCTTTGTCACTATAAATCAAACCAAAATTGTGTCTTCATTTGTTTCCACAAACACAAACTAAAACAACCTCGACTTCTTCCTATAAATCAAACCGAACAGAGGCCGATTCCTTTAATTCCCAAATATGTCGTAACTTCCGAAAATCCCCCTTTTCAATAATCCAAAATCAGAAGAAGTTCGACATCAGCATAGAGGAGCTCGCGATTCAGGTGCGTTCGAATTCGAAGTGAAGCTTGCGGTAGGTTTGTTCTTGGAAGGTCGCGATGGTACTGTTGCGTTTGTTTTTGGGTTGATCGATTTTGAAATGGTTGGATGCTTTTCGAAGAGGAAGGGTAGGGCACCAGCTAGGGGTAGTTGCGGTTGTATAGGGTTTGGAGCGTTGAAGGTTGGAGGGGATTCGATTCATGGGTCCTGGAGATGGATGGTCACGGCAATGGACTAAGTGTTGGATTTGGTTGGCGGGGTTGAGTCCGTAGAAGCATTAGCAGTCGAGTTTAAGAAATTTAGTAAATGATTGTAGCTCCTGGGAAACAGACAATTGCATGGTGCTGGAGTTTGCTAGTAGCATGCCACTATTATTCAATTTGGGAAAAGATCATTAATGGATTAAGGTTTTTTTTTTATTTTGGAATTTATTAGTACATTAGTTAAAACTAATGTTTGTGTACTGTTAAAAATAGATGTGTTTACCGTTAATCTAGAATATGGAAATTAAAAAGAAATTTAATTGGTGAACCATTAAATAAATAGTTAAGGAAGTAATTTTTGAAATTTAGAAATTTTAAGGAGAAGTTTATATATAATTGGTAATTTATTTAAATGTATAGAAAATTAGTTTATATAAAAGAATTAGTTAGCAAGAAAATAAATTTATAAACTAATCACTTGGGTATGAAATTAAATAAAGGTTAGATCTTTATTTTTGATCATTCAATAAATAAAAAATATTGTTGATTTAAACAATGTTATTTAATTTTATACAAGGTTCAAAAATCTTGAAAACAAGACCAACTGGTCGATGGCTGCGAGCTATTCGAGCTAGAAGTCGTTTGGAATTTGATGGAGTTAGCGAGAAATTTAATTTAATCGAACGTGGTTCGAGTTCTTCGGAATGGATTGCAATAAAATAAACGGTGAGTAAATCTCACTAACCGCTTTATTAGGATTTATTTTTACTCGCTAAAAATAATTGTTGTTGCTTTTTTTGAATGCTATCTGGTTTATTTAAATATATTAGTTATTTAGGGTTGACTATTATATATATATATTGGGTTGATGTTTGGTTGGATTCCAGCAGTCTCATTAGCGGATGCACGCAGTACCATTAGCGGATGATTACCCTATACGCCCCACGCTTTGATAGTGGATGACCTTCATACCGCGATATCCTGCCTCGAAGCAGGATGGGTATTATTATGTTGACTAACGTATGTGGATGCAGGAAAACAGGTTGGAGGAATCCGATTGGATTCCTCAAAAATATATTATCTGTTTGTTTATTTGTTTGCATATATACTGTCATATATGATGTGTTAGAAATCCCGTGATTTGATAACTGACTGTTTGGGGTATTTAAATATCACTGGGGCTTGAATATTGATTTATAAAAATATCAAAAAAAAGTATTTGAGATTTAAAAACGGAATTCAATTTTTATAAATAGAATTTGAATTTTTAATGAACTATAGAAAATAATAACTTGTTTTGAATATATATAAAACAAGTATTGAATTTATAAACTCTGTTTATAAATTAAAATGTGGGATTTGAATTGAATTTATAAACTTTGTTTATAAATTAAAATGTTGGATTTCAGTTGAGTTTATAAACTTTGTTTATAAATTAAAATGTGGGATTTGAATTGAATTTATAAACTCTGTTTATAAATTAAAATGTGGGATTTGAATTGAATTTATAAACTTTGTTTATAAATATATAATATGGGATTTTAAGTGAAGTATAAACATTGTTTATAAATTTAATAATGCAGAGAATTGAAATGGAAGTTGAATAAAGAAAATTCAAATATAGAATTTGAATATAGAAATTCAAATGGAGTTTGAAAATAGAAAATTCAAATAGAATTCAAAGAGAATTGAAATGGGAGTTGAATAAAGAAAATTCAAATATAGAATTTGAATAAAGAGGATTCAAATAGATTTGAATATATAGAATTTGAATAAAGGGGATTCAAATAGATTTGAATATATAGAATTTGAATAAAGAGGATTCAAATAGATTGAATATATAGAATTTGAATAGAGAATTCAAATAGATTTGAAAATATAGAATTTGAATATAGAATTCAAATGGGACTTGAATATAGAATTTGAATAGAGTTGAAAATGGAATTTGAATATGGGAAATTCAAATAGAATTGAAATGGAATTTGAATATAGAAATCGATAAGGAAACGAGCTTAAAAATAGAATTATATTTGGTTCATGAGTAGTTAAAATATATTTGAATATGTTATATTCAAATATGAAAGTGAAATAGGCAAAGGAGTTTGATTTAACAAATTTATTAACGAATTGAGTTAAAACGATCAGGTATAGTTGAAATAAATTCAACAGGCATAGACATATAGGAGACATGTATGGGATAAGGTTGATGAAGAGATATAAATATAGTGCTCGACAAAAGGTATATATTTAATTTATATATATGAGATTTTATGCGCCGTATCGGCAAGCTGCTTGGCTTTTTCTTTTTCTTTTGGATTGGTGAGGGCCATGGGAGGCTATTTGAAATATCCCGATGCTCCCGGTACAAAGGAGGTTATGGCGAATTTTTCCGGGAATTTAAGGATTTAGAATATTTTTAAGTTAATTTGATAGTTAGAAATCAACGTATCGATATATATAGAAGTCGATAAGGAAACGAACTTAAAAATAGAATAGTAAAATCAAAAAGGAGGACTAGGAATAAAATCTCGTAAGAATAGAAAGAGAAAGCGTATACGTGTTTAAAAGTGAATAAATAGTTGTATGGTATTGATTATTCGAGTAAGTAGTCATATCTGTTTTGACGTTATAAATGTAATTCAGTCAAGGTCTGAGAGGTAGTTATACCCCCAACTTGCTTGATTTCATTATTAACAAATAAATAGTAAGATTTCAGGCTCGAAAATCAATGTTGGATAAGAGTTAGTTGAATATACTATTTGGGTTGTCGTAACGATATTTTACACAACATCCATTTTAACCCAAATAAGAGTAAGTTTGGAAATATGATAAAGAATATTTCCTAAGTATAGAAATAAACGAGATCGGAAAAGAGATAAGTAATTGGAATATTTTCCAATTATAAATAGCATATATTTTCTAAAGTTTAGAAAATAAAGGAAGGCGATATTCGGAAATGTTTTCCAAATAACGTAAAAGGCCAATATGGTTATTGAAAATATTTGGTTAACAAATATTGATAAAGAAATAAAGAAGTGATTTAATTAATGGAATATTAATTAAGGGCTCAGTGATTGTTTGATAATTGGATGAACACTTGTTTTCTTTGATAGTTAAATCATTGACTATCGAAACACTTGTTTTTATTCAATAGTTAAATCATAGACTATCGAAGTTTTTGACCATCGTTGTCAATATGGAGTGACCGGTTGGATTATTATCCAAAGAACCACTCTGTATTGGCATAAGCGTTGCGAATCATATATGCTGAAGACGGAGTAAAGTGCAAGGGCTATTGTATAAGTCTTAGATAACAGTGCCTAAGATGGATGTAATGAATAGTGCCTTCGGTTAATCCTGTTCCTGGATGACTTGTACGGATGAATGTCTGACAGAGTATTTCCAGAAAGGCCACGTACATTGATTTCTTCAACCGTACCAAGAGTGGAAGCAGAGAAGGAAACTTCTTTAGCTAACAAGTAATGTACTGTTGTAGTCGTCAATTAGTGATTCTCGATGGATCTGACAATGTGGCATTCGAAGTGAATCTGATGTGATGATAAAGCGTAACCTTAAGCCTCATGAACCGGTAAATGACAGAAATCGGGCAAGCAGCATGGCTATGTAGGTCGCACCTATTAGGGTGTATAATCACCTGATCTAGAGTTTCATTTACTTCTAAAAATCTATTGTTGATGCTGTCCCATTCGGGAAACGGTTGCTGATCCCAACCGTTGGTGATATACATTCGATACACTCAAGCGAAATGAGTGGTCGGTCATGTGTGGCTGAGTTGCAAGATGTTCTTGTTGAACTCGGTGTATTCTCCTCTAGAGATACACCAGCGGCAGGTGGTTCCATACCTTGTCATTGTTGGAAATCCGTTACCCAATACGTGCTTGCGGTTTATGATTGTATATTATATATGTGAAACGTGAGATGCAAACGTTCCACTAGATTGTTATTTACTTGATTTAGACAATATTATAATATCAAAAGAGTTTTGATATAAAGATTATCGTTCCTTTCAAAGGGATTTTGAAAGATAAATCAAGTGTTTGGATTCTCATAAGGGAAAAACCCGTTCCGTGTTATACGGCATGGTCTTATGAGATATCATTTAGTTTTCTAAAACTGTTTAAACTGTTTACTCATATCAGTCCCATAACTGACCCGGAGTTTATTTTGTTTTGTTCTACCTAAAACTCTTGGGTGCCTAAATTCGTACGGGCAGTCAAGTAGTTCAGGATTTTACAGATCTATCTAAAGGAGCATGGAGCAGGAGGCTCCAGCGTTATCTAGTTATAGTTTGTTCCGTTGTGTTGTAAGTGTTGTACTCTGATAAGTATATGTTATACAGTTGAAATTTTGTATTTCAAAGATATGATGTATTATATTTTGTTCCGCTGCGATGTGAGATTCTGTGTTGTTATTTCTGTTCTTCTTCTTCCTTTTTCTTCTAAAAAAAATGATTTGTATTTTCGTGATATTTGGGTTTGATGTATGGTGTATGTAGTCAACTCTGATATTGTGGATTTGCGGGCTGTTACAGCAGGGGTTCCGATGGGCAGCTAACTGGATCGTGATTTTGGTATGTGGATTGATGCATATGGCGTGGAGTGGTGCAGTATTTTTTTTTTCGATGATGAGAAAATTGGTTTGGTCAGAGGCCGGTGATGATTTGGGTAAGACAGAGGAAGGATGTGATTTGTGTTTTGAATTGGGATGATGGAAATGTGAAAGTAGTTGCGTGACTGTTGTGAAGCTGATACTGGATGTAGAAATTTGTGTGGAGACAGTGGTTGGTTGAACTGATGGTCTGTGGTTTTGAAGGTATGGGGGTGACGCTGTTTTCTTGATGAATGGTGGAAGGGTAGGAAAGGTTGATGTCTTGTGTGATAATGATGTTCGATGTTTGTTGAACTGTGGTATGTAGTGGAATTGTAGAAGTTGTTTTGAAGTGTGGATGTTGTTTGAGGCTGGGTGATGGAGGATGACAGTGGGAATACGGGTAGATGAAAGTTAAGTATGGTGGAGTTGCGAATTGGTTATGCAGTGAAAACCAATTGCATTGTTATTTTTATTTTGATTTTTTCTGGTACTTGTGGCACGTTTTGTTCTTTGTTTTGAGGAATAATATTGGAGTCATATTCATTTTCTTGGTTGCTGGGAATACTTATTTCCTTTGGATTTGTTGAGATCATCTACATCATTCAGCCGGACTTTTATGGAGTTTGAAGCAAAGTAGTTTGTAAAATTTTCAGTTGGTTGCTTGAGTTATTTTTATTTTATTTTATTTGGGAAAATCGAATCAAAGGACCAAGCGAGAAACGAGTTAACCAAGCAATACAAAGAATTTAGAAGTCAAGCGAATTGCAAACAGTGGGATTTCAATCACTGATACTGCTCAATTTCTCTGGACGGACATCCGTACCACACTGTCAAAATTTCTAACTCTACAGGTGCTGCAGTTGCTTTTAAAAAATTCATATAGACATTGCTTATAAAAATTACTGCAGGGGCAGCGGCTTGCTTGTACAAATTTTTATTTCTCCATTTTATTACTCAGTGACTATTTTGTGATTGTAATTTCTGAATCTGTTTGGTGAGGAACGAATTTCCAAAACTAATCACTCTCGTCGATTTTCAATTATGACGCTTGATTTGATTTGCAAAATAATATAATTGAAAGGTGGTGCTTTGTGAAGTTGATTGTCTCATATAATTGGATCGCGGATATATAGTAGTTCAATTTATTGAACTATTAGCAAAAGAGGTTGCATACTACCTGTAAAACATTGGCCGTATCCCTTAGTATTTATACTATACGTGAACGTCCACAAGACCCTCTTCCCCCTTCTAATTGAGTCAGTTAATTAATAGAGCGCAACTTAGTATTTTATAGTATTTTGAAGTGAGAATAATTTCTGTCTTGCCGTGATTTCTTTAAAATGTCTGATTCAAAAAAATCCTTGAGAGAAATGTGGGATAATAATCGGAGCAGACATCCTCTTGAACAGTATGAGTATGAATTACACCTCATGAGACAATATTTTCTGAAATTTCGTGAGCCCAATGTCGACAATTTTCAAATATTTCCAAATGACCAATATTTTCAAAATCATGGATATGATCAAAATTGCGATTTCCATTCAAACTTCAATAATTTCAATTATGAGCCACATCCTCATCAAAACAGCTTTGAATCCAAATATACCTTTGATCAATATGGGGTTGTAAACCAAAATTTTCAAAATTATAGCCCACATCAACATCTTGAAAATAACCAAAATTGTAATTTTCCCTCGAATTTTAACAGTTTTGGTTACGAACATAATTTATATAATCAAAATGATTTCCAATATCATTGTCATTTCTCTGAAAATTCGAACGACCACCACATTGGAAATAATATTGATTGTGAAATTGATGTGGACTATAATTTTGAGAATCAATTCAAAACGAGAGCTCTCAAATCAACAATTTTGAAGAACATCATATTAACATTCTTAGAGAGAGGGTAGAAAAGCAAGGTAGACAGCTTGATGAAAAAGATAGACAGCTTGATGAACTTCTTTCTTTAATGAAATCTTTTAAAGAACAACTCGAGCAACAAAATCAAATTCAAACATGCGATGATTCAGAAAATAATCCATTCTTTATTGATAGTGAAAATTTTCAAACAACAACTTTTGAAATTGAGAATAATGATCTAAATGAAGTTGTTCGAAATTCAACGAATGATTTGGACTTCGATTCTCTTCAGGAAAAAGATTTAAGCTCAGATTTTGATCTTTCTCTTTCAAACTGCGAGAAACTTGAAATTTTTGAAATTGAACAAAATGAAAATGTTGAAATTTTCAAAAACTCAGAAGTGGAAATGGATTTTAATGAACCTGAATTTTTTGTATTGTATGAGGATGAGTTTCCAAATGAGGATGAAATAGATTCAAGCCACCAATCAAAGTTTGAAAATTTTGATTTTGAGATTTCAAACGAACTAGAATTTGTCAGTGTCGAAAATACATTGTCAACTGATAAAGTTGAGAAATGTGATCACATAGTCTTGAACAACACTCAAAATTTAAATTTCACGATTGCAACTGAGTTTATATACGATCACAAATTTTTGAACAATTACACTGATAAATTTGTTGAACACATGAATTATTTTTGGAATGTTTGCTTGGTTGAAAAACTTCATGTTAGGATGGCCCTGGACATTTATCTACTGGACTATAAATCTAGGTATAAAGATGAGCTGGTTTTCAAAAACTTTTGCTTATTAGAAAACATGCCTAGACATAGTGAGAATGGGATTAATCGAGCTAGAACCAAGTGTGGGGGAAAAAGTTGTTGGAATTCATTGCATCGCATGCATCGCAAACACATATATCACTGTACATATGATCCATTCTTACATATAGTTAAATTGCATTTCGTTTTACAAATCATTTTACATTCAATCCATCTTTGGGTTCTGTCTTTCACATTTAGGAAACGTGTTTACAGTGTGGACACTGTTTAGTTCTAGTGTGGGGGGAGTCTGCATTACATCCTTTTATTTTTCTTTAATTTTTTTTCATTTTCATTTTTTTCCTTTCTTTTCATATAGGACCATCATGCATTTTAGATTGTAGTAACATATCATTTTTTTTTTGAAAATACGACACATTTTAGATTGATACAACAAAATAAGTTAACGATTGTTAATCAGTTGATAGTATTTTTTTCTCTCAACTAAGATCAAATAAGAAATATGATGAAAAGTTGAATTTTGAGGGATAATAGTTTAACCGGTACATAGGGAGATTCTTAGGTGATGGCCATGAAATCTATTCTATATTGTAGTCTTTGTGTAAAAACCCGTAACTTCCCCGTAAAGGAAAGCGTCGGATAGTTCGAGAACAAGCCACAACAGAATACATACAAAATAACATTTCATTGTATATTACAACAATGCATCAGATTATAAGAATATACAGAGTATAAATGAATAAATATTACACAGCAATATCAGAGATTCAAATTACATTTAAATACATCGCAGCGGAAAATAATACAATACACAACTAGAAGAGATATACGGATACAAAGCTTTCAGGATATCATTCCAGCTGTAAACCAGGATCCTGTGAATATAAATCTGCAAAACAAAAACTACTAGCTGCCCGTGTCAAAATAGGGGCACCCAGAGTTTAGGTTAAAACAATAAACTCCAGGTCAGTCATGGGACTGGTGTGAGAACTAAAACAGTTATTGATCTTTATTTTTAAAGTTCGGTAAATCAAGGGACCACGCCGTATAACACGGAACGGGTTTCCTCCCGAGAATACCAGTGCATAAAACAACAGCGCAATGCTAAATAAAGAAAAATGAAGCTATTATAAGACCCAGGTCCTATCACACAATGCAACGCAAGCCGGGGGATAGGGTTTTTTACCTTATAATAGCCAAGAATGCTTGATACGTTGAAAACAAATCATTTGATACCATTATAAGTGCATAGTATATAAAACAACTTCAAATCATAAGTATCAATCATAGGCGGCATGAATGCCCCATAACACTATGTCGCCATATATAGGTTATACAATCAAAATCGCAAAGTCGCGTATTTGGAAATTGGGTTTCCGTCTATGAACCGAGGCAAAAGATAGTCCTCAACCGATTCGAGACGCTCTAGCCCGTGTCTCAGGAACAGAACACATCGTCCCTTGGAGCGACAGGGCCGGTCCACCGATGTGGATTAAAATGCCTGAACACTGCGTTTCCCCGCCCTTTGGGGCGTAGGTGAGCCAACTAAATGACTCCATCGGACCCGGATCGTCCGATCAAACCGAGGCGCCTCGCGACAGCAACAACCACATAAGTCAAACTCGTCAAGGCGTGTAAAACCACTGACGCCACTTTTTAGCTAGAAGGAAACGCATGCCCTCCCTGAGGTCCGTCTCCCGTTTTTGGTTCATACCGGGTGTGATACTCGCGAAGTAAAACGTTACACAAAGCTACGCCACAAAGGCCGTGCTTTGATCATCAACCACAAGACTTTGCTTTTCAACAGAAGCCTTGATCATTTGCCACTTAGGCATGCCACATAGGCAATTCACTCCGTGTGTTTGATATCCATCAATATATAACCCCTGAGCTCGTATATCTCAGAGAAGGGCGTTAAGCAAGAGAATAAATTCTCCGCCGCCAAACAGATATATATTTAATAGAGATCAATCACACGGACTAAAATCCAATGTCAGACACACAGTCCATTTACAAGTCCGTTCTGGGTCTGAACGAAACCGGAGGCACCTAATACCCCGCATATCCTTCGATCTCCAAGTACGTCTGGACGATCACCAACTGTTTCCATCTTCTTGGGTGTACATCCCAATCAAGATCATCAGTAATCACCCAAACGACGTGAAGACCTCCGGTCTTCGACCATCGTCTTCATCTTCGACTAATCATCGTATCATTTATTCAGAATGGGATAAACCCGGACTTTCCGAATAACTCGCGTATATTTTAAATAAGTGTTACACAAACACAACATACGCCTCATTCCAATTCATCAGTCACTAACCGTAAATTAATCAAGAGAATAATTCCCTAAATATTAACCCCGAAGGCCGAAACCAACATCAGATCAATATCCAGAAAATCATTCTTCTTAGCTAACCGACAGTTAGTTTCTAAATTTCACATTCATAGGGAAAGGTTCCCATTAATTTTATCCAAGATAAATTTCTTGAATTTATTCTTTAATCTATTTTTGAATATCAATTCAAAACTAGTCGGGATTAGCGAACCTTACCGAAGCAATCATTTGTTTTAATTTCCCAATCCCAACCTATTCATCCCATGAAGTAAAACTGGTAGTACTTCATATCTAACACCACGGTGTTATCGGTAAATTCAATTACCATTTCACGTTCAAATCTAATTAAAGATTTAACTATCGCCTGGAGCAAAACTGGTGATACTCCATTCTCGATCATCTCAATCTAATTAAAGATTCATTAAAACTCCACTTAGTTTTAATCGTTAACTGGGTTAAAGAATCCGTGACATTTAAAACACGGTTCACGATAAACCCAAAGTCACATTCCATTAATTATCGGGTTAAAGAACGAGTGTTATTTAAAACACTGTTCACGATAAACCCAAAACTCAATATCAATTCAATTCCAATTAAATATTATTTAATTGGTACACTTCATTAAATCTAAATAAAAAGATTTAATCTTTTCTCAACTGGGTTCAAGAACAGTGTTAATGAAGACACCATTCACGACAAACCCAAATCACATTTGATATTAAATACAAGGCTCTGAATAGAAAATATCCCGGCTTATATTCAATATCAAATTCTACGATTAACAAATTTCGTATTGGAAATAACGATATAAATATATATATCTTTCAAATTTCCATAACAACATCTGTATAATCCCGAATTTCAACATCGAAATATTCCGAAGACAATTTCGATTCAAATCCACTCCAATGCAATCATTGGAAATTCTGGTTATTTTCAAAACCATTTCAAATCCAATTTATTTATTTAAAAATAAATAGAATTATATTTCTAGTTCAAAACTCGTTCATTTCGATAAAAATCTATTTTTATCTTTTCAAATATGGAGTTTTTCATCCCAATTCTTTCTAAATCATTTCTTATGATTTTACATAAATTATTACTATTTTTAATAATTTTATCAAGGCCCGTACAGTCGATTTCCATCAATGGCCATCGAACTGCACTTACAGCGACCTTTTTCGAATTTGATTTGGACATAATTCCAAATCCAACCGTTAGATTTCTAATTTCTAATATTCTTTAGAAAGCTCTTTTCGATACGAACCCAACGGTTCCGGTTTTAGGAGAATCCGACGGTCGGATCTCCCGTAATGTCCGTTTGAAATAAATGGTCGAAATTCACGAACTGCCGCGGCGCGGCGCGTTCTATTCAGGCCATTATATATATAATATATATATATATATATATATTATAGATTATGGCGATTTCTATTTAAAACAAATTATATAAATAGTTTTAAATTCGTTTCAAAAGCAATTTCAACTTCCATTTCAATTCAAATCAAAATTGAATTCTTCTTTATAAATTCGTTTTAAAACTCATTTCTATTCAATTCAAATTTCAATTCAATTTGAATTCATTTCAATTCGTTTTCAATTCAATTTGAATTCGTTTTCAATTCAATTCATTTCGAAATCGTTTTCAATTCAATTCATTTCGAAATCGTTTTCAATTCAATTCATTTCGAAATCGTTTTCAATTCAATTCATTTCGAAATCGTTTTCAATTCAATTCATTTCAAAATATGCGTTTTCGAAACCACTTTTCATTTATGCATTTTAAAATGAATAAAATCGATATAAATATCGTTCACGTCAAAATGGCGTCAATCTAATCAACACGGCTTCATATATTTCTATTTTCAAATATTCTATTCCAAATATTTCCTTTTTAAATATTTCTATTTCAAATATTTCTATTTCAAATATTTCTATTATTAAAATATTTCGTTCAACACATGACTAATCTCAACGGATGAGTACTGTCAACACATGAACCTTTATTTTATATTGATAAAGATGTAAATTTTATTACTAAAATATTTCGTTCAACACATGACCAATCTCAATGGATGAGTACTGTCAACACATGAACCTTTATTTTATATTATTCTTTATTTTCTAAATTGGAATGAGGCCCAATCAATTACCATATAAAGTTAATCATATGGATTTTCACACATCACACGTACATAATAGCATTGAAAAATAATCAACCATCAACCAAAGTGCACTACACTGTATAAGCATCAAATATAGATATCTAACGCTTATAACAGCCTGTCAATCAATCGATCGACATATTTAATCAATCAGGATGAGTGAACTTCAAACTTCATCCCAACACCCGTGTGGGGTTTCAAACAATCAAACACAGATTTTATTTGTGCAGTTGGGTGATGTGTAAAATTTATCGACCCAATCAGTGTCCTTCAAATAGGTGTACATAAACAAACCATCTGGTTTGTAAATGAATATTTATTTATTCACATTCACGTTAAAAATTATATTTTTAACAATAAAACATTTTATTCCAACATATGAATTTCTATTCTGTTCATTCTTTAAATAAAATGATATCTTTATTTATCTAACTTATTTTTAGAAAATTTCGGCGGCATAACAACACGATACTAGAAACGGGACGAGGCCTAGCCTTATCCCTGGTCTAGTGAAGGCCCACGCCATTCACACATCAATCAAATCAATTTCATTTCACCAAACACCCAAATTCAAATCATCAAACTAATTTATGCAACCAAACAAACAAGTCCATGGTCTGTGGACGATTGTGTCGGGTGCTACTAAGCACCGTCTGCATCCTAGTATATATATATAACTAGAAAATGAAATTGAAAGGTGAGAAATTCTCACCAATAGCTATCCTAACTCCATGGTACTTTCATTTGCAGAAACCTTCGTCGCTCTCGCCTTTTTGTCATCTTCGTTGCCCGTAGCCACTACATATATAAAAATCACACATTTTTATATTTAGATGTCTTTAAAATAAAAATCACATTTTTATTTGTTTACTTTCAATTTTTAAAAATCATATTTTTACTTCGTTGTTTAATATATAAAAATCGAATTTTTATTTCGTTGTATAGATAAAAATTCTATTTTACCTCGCTATTCTCTATATAAAGATTCTGCCTTTTCACTTTTAAAGATTTCGCCTTTTCACTTTTAAAGATTTCGCCTTTATAAAAATATAGATTTCGCCCTTATGAAAATATAGATTTTATTTTCATTTCATCACTATAAAAATTACCTCTTTATTTCAACATATATATCATAAAAATCAGATTTTTATTTCGCTACATGTAAAAAGATGGTATTTTTACATTCTATATCTCATAAAGATTATATTTTTATAGTTCCTACTATGCAAAGATTATTTTTTTTATCTTTCTACAATATAAAAGATTATATTTTTACTACTTTAAAAATATAAAAATCATATTTTTATAATCGCTACTTATACAAAAATCATTCCTTTTGCTTTATAAAAATCATTCATTTTTGCTTTATAAAAATCATTCATTTTTGCTTTATAAAAATCATTCATTTTTGCTTTATAAAAATCATTCATTTTTGCTTTATAAAAATCATTCATTTTTGCTTTATACCTATTTCATAAAATGTCAATTCATACAAAATCATAAAATAGGATTAAAACAAATAATTACTAAAATTAAGAAGAACGCTCACTGTTTTTGCGCGCTCCTGAGTGGTCGGAGGCTCCTCCAGCGGTGGGTGGTCGGAGGGCTTGCGGTGGCGGCTGCTCCTCTTCGGGGGGGGGGGGGGGGGGCTTACGTCGAGGCGGAGGGCGTGGGGTCTTGGGGATGTGGTGGCGCGTTTCTGAGGGAGGGGCTGTCGATTGAAGAGGAGAGGGGAGCGAGAAGGCTGGAGGGGCGACAGTGGCCCGCCTGAGGCGCGACGGCGCTCATCGGGGGGGGGGGGGGGGGGGGGTGGGTGGGGCGGCGACGAGTCTCCCCCCGTCCGCCTCTTTCTCCCTTTTTTTTCTGCGAATTCGATTATGAACGGGGGGGGGGGGGGGGCAGAAGATAAGGGAAAGGGTTTTTTTATTTTATTATTATTTAATTATTTAATTCAACCTAAAGTTGACTTTTTCATACGACCTCGAAATGAGGCCCACCGCCTGTCGTCCATAGCGTTTCACCCCCATTCTAAACACAATGGGATATGTATCGCAAGCTGATTCGACCGTTTCGATCAGTTTCCGTTGAATTTACATTTAAATCTATATATTGAATTTTAAACGCGCATTTCAAATTACCGGGGTCACATACTAACTCGAAAAATTCTCGAAAAATATTTTCTAGCTTCGTATTGACGATACGGTCCTAACAAAACTAGTTTCGTCGAATTCTGAGACCGTTGGAAAAATGGCCAATTTCCAGTCGATTAAAATCAACTGAAACTGGTCAAACGCGTTTTCCTATGCCACGCTCACATATTGATTCGAAAAATTATGAAATTTGGAATTTAGCAATAACTTGACGTCACGGACCCAACAAAAGTGGTTTCGTCGAAATTCGAGGTCGTTTGCAAAAAGGCTATTTTTAAGGGCCTGAATTTCATAGCGACTATTCAGAATTTTCAACAGGCATATCTTTTGATTCCCGTTATGAAATTTCGATTTTTCGGATTCGTTGGAAAGATATTATCGATTAGATCCTATTCATTTTTGTTTCACTAAAATCCGGATTGTTTTGCACCCGGTACATTCAATTGAAGTTTGTAATCGAATTATCGAACTACCGCGCCATTTTCAATTCTATTATAATTATATATATATAATTATTTATATTCTAACGACGACGCATATAATATATATGTCGAATTATATTCAAAATAAATTTCTCGTCGATATTATTTAAAATAATTCATTTTAAATAATCAAAATTCGCTAGAATTGCCAAAATAAAATTTTTAAACTGGCCCAGATTTTCGGGTTGTTACACTTTGTTCAAATAAGTGGAGGACTTAAAATACTTATATTGGCTTTTCGAATCTTTGAAACTAAGTTGTGTTAAGCTGAATTCGCGTAATCTCTCTTGTTCTTATATTTTCAATAATAATAATAATAATCCAAGGGTATCCCACATTGCTTGTATATCTAGCGTTGGTGTGCAAACCCACCAAGCTCTATCCGACATGTTGTTGACAAAGTCAGCGTTGGTATATCTTGGTCTCATTTTATGAGTAGGGCACCTAAGGATTACCGACAAATTGTTGAAAAAATCAGCGTTGGTATATCTTGGTCTCATTTTATGAGTTGGACACCTAAGGATTACCGACAAATTGTTGACAAAGTCAGCATCGATTTGCACAATCCGCCAAGCTCTGTCCTAACTCTCTGTCAGTCCGCAAGGCAGTGTATGGGTGGTATACCTTGGTCTTTTAAGTTAGGTGTATGTAATTAATCATAAAATTTAACTTTTACAGAGATAGAGAATAAGCGATGATGCCCAAACATTTCTTGACCTTATTGATTTGACTAGCCATACACAAGGAAATTAGAATACCACTTTACAAACTGTGCCAAGCAAACTAAGAATCTATTTCCTGGCTGCACTATGTTATCGACCGAACCAAACTGGCCAAACTAGAGTTTAACATTTGAAAACTTGAATTTATATTGAAAATTTGTGACAAGTTGAGGTATCTAAAATAAAATCAACTGATTAAAATTTGTTAACTTAATTTGTTGTACCACTTTCCTAAAATAAGTCGTGTTTTCATTTTTATTTTCTTTTGCATATGTTTGTTTTGTTCATGTAGTTGCATTAGAACCATAGCATACTGCATTTGGATTTTGTGGGTAGTATCCATTGAAAACCCTCATGAGACACCACTCGTTCTACTAGGGACACCTAGAGGTTTAACGGCTTGTTGCATACGCTCAATGCAATCGTGTTTCCTACGAAAGTGTGACCTATCTAGTTTAGCTTTTCATTTTTTTTCTTTTTACTCGAGGACGAGTAAAAGATAAGTGTGGGGGTATTTGATTAACATAGAAATGTGTTTATTTTATGCTCTTATATCTTATCTTTTGTATATAAATAAATACTACTTGGGTTTTATTTTGTCACTTTTACAGATATGCCGATTTAGCCACATGCGGTCAGAAAATATAAAAATAGAGATCAAATTGTTGTATATTTACAATTGAAGACTTGCTGATGAAGATCTCACATCCAATTGCTTTTTGGACAACAAAATAATTGGAAGAAGGGCTATGCGTATCACAAATCAATGAAGAATTGTCAAGCAAGCAAGAGGAAAAGAGGAAAGGCCCAAATTTATTAGATTTCACTAAGTCCCATTTGTAATTCTCATTGTAAACTCTTTGGCGATTTCCCTAAGGCCTATTTGTCATTGTATTAGGGTTAGGGTTAGGGTTGGCTATCTAACCTATAAATACCCTTGTAATTTCATTGTAAAGATCATCCTGGAATTAATAAAGTTTTTTTTTCTCTTTTCTGCATTTTTTAACTTTTTCTTAGCAATTAGTGTTGTCTACACAATTAGATTTGGTAGAACACTATTTGTATTTTTTTTACTTATTTTCATTAGTGATTGACCATCTGATTAAATTCAGCGGTAATCCTAATTCTATTTTCTGTTTGTTATTTTATTCCTACAATTTAATTTCTGCTTTTTACTTGCTTCCATAGGTCAAATTGGATTTGATTAGATTCAAATCTGATTTATAGTTTTATTTGCTTTACAATTGAAAATTGTGATTTGATCGTCGGTTCAATTAGATTTGTTCTGAATCAAATTACAGTTTCAATTTTTACTGTTTTCAAAACCAACCTCCAAGATTTGTCTAACTCGCCCAAGAATTTATCTAAATAATTTGATTTAATTTACCTGTCTGTGATTCGACCTGCATACTACACGATCTGTGCGCTTGCAGAATTTATTTTAAAATTTCGCGCTTTTCTATTTCATAGGAAAGCGACGATCAGTAACATGAGTACACAGAACAAAACAACAAAGTGATTAATCATTTCATGCTTTGTGGTGCATCGGTCAACAACAAAATACATGCAGCTATGACAGTGGCCAAGCAAGAGAACAACATGAATGAGACAGAAACAACAATGGTATGTGTGCTCAATCAAGTGGTGCAACAACAGATCAGGTCAAGCAGTTATGGTTAACACAATCAAACAAAAAACAGTGATGAATGCAAAACATGGTGGACAAGCAGTAATGTGAAGTGGATATCAAAACTGAGATAAGCATGTTCAAGTAAGCCAAAGAATATTCAGAATTCAATAAACATTTTTTCATGGGAATAAACTTTCAGAATTGGTTCCAGTATTCAAAAGTTTTAATGGTTTGAATTCAATTCTGCTTTCAGAAATTAGTGGAACACTTCTGGAAATCATAAAATTAATATTGGAAAGAAAGAATTAAACTTGTCTTTATGGCATGAGCAAAGGTGGCAAGTTTTCAATGCTTATAGAAAAGTGAATCCAATTTTTTATATGGAAAGAAATCATTTGATGTTGATCTCCAGAAGTACATAGGGAAGTGTATACATATATGGGATGTTACAAGTAAATTACTTGAAACATTTTTCGGAAAGGTGTCATTGATGGGCGTAATACATTTCAAATATTTCCCAAATTACACAATCAATATTTGGCAAGAGTATATTGTGGAAATCAAATTCTGTTTTGCCAAAGTTCACATGTTTCGGTAAAACCAACCAGATGCATATTCAAAAGGAAAAATCATGTCTTGGTTCATCTCAAAATTCACTGCAAGTTTTCAAAGCCGAGGAAACCAAAAGGGGAAAGCAACACAAAACCAGCCAAATCATTATATGTGAAATCAGAGAGCAATAATAGGATTTCTATATCCTTTATTTATCACCGACTCCTCATCGGTAATAGGCTTCGAAAACCAAAAACACAGATTCAAGAGAAAAATCGAAATTATCAAATCAGAGATTCTAACATGTTTTCGATCGCAAGCAGAGAGGATAGCCCAAATCAGATCTACCAAGAGGAACAACAAATTCAAGCTACAGAGAATCAAAATCATACAGCAATAATTCAAAGTTGATTTGGGAATTCCTCAAAACCCTAAGAGCCGCCGTCATTTTTAAGAGAAAGAGATCGGGCTCAACAGATAAACATTTGGACCGGCCATTGTTTTCAAAACGGGATAACCCTTTTTTCTTAACTCTAGGGTTTTCTATTTATATTATATTGTTTTTATTTTGTTTTGTAAACTATTCGATCAGTTTCTAGAATCTGTAAAATCTCGGTAGGTTTTCTAGTTTCTTCTGTAAAACTAGACAAATTCTAGAGTCTGTAAAATTTAGGTGGTTTCCTAGTTTCATCTGTAAAACTAGGAAGTTTACTAGAGTCTGTACAACTAGGGGAAAATCTGAACTAGGGGATATAGATCAGTAAGGGGTTTTGAGCGTAGGATTAGAATAGGAGCGAGGGGTTCGCGAATTTACATGGTCTTGTAAGCGGGATCTACTCTATTACCTAGTAGAAACCTCAGGAATGCATTTTCAAATTTGTGAAATGTGTTAAAATCTTATGATATAATATGATTTGTTGATTGATAACTATTGGGATTTGGGATTATTTGTTTGCGTAACTTAGATTGAATTTATAATGGTAATCCAATTCCATCACTACTTTTTTTATGCTTCATTTTTAAATTCTTTTGAAAGTAATTGGAAATCATTGCTTTTAAAACTCTCTCCATTTTTATAAATTCATCGTAAATCCATCATTCTCTACAATGTGAAATATGCCACTTGTTCTCGGAATATTATGATTTTTGATTGACCGATCGAGATTTATGATGACCGTTCTTCCTCTTAAATTGATATTATATTTTTTTTAGTCATTTTTCATCTATATTTTAATGTCTGTATCCTTTTGATTATAACAAAAGAGGGAGAATGGATTGAGATTTTGCTTTACAAGTGAATATTATTTGAATTTTGAAAATTCCATTCAATTTTCATTCTTTTCACTCATGCACAGTTATAGGGGGAGTTTCTGTTGTAGGGGGAGCAAACAAATAGGGGGAGTTCAATATTCACTGTCAAACACATTTATTATATTCAAAATCTTATTATTTGTTTGTCATCATCAAAACGGGGAGATTGTTGTATATAACAATTATATGATTTTTGTTTGATGATAACAAACAAATATATATTATTATAAATATGTTTGTTATTGTACTGTTATACTATGTCACAGACAGGAATATAATATTATATTTAAATAAAATACGACTGTACAAGAATTCAAAAATTGAACAGTATTTTAATTGAATACAATAATTTATTTCAACATTCAAACCGTACAACTTTTATAACTCCACTATTTGTACAACAAACTGTAATTCATTAATATATTCACATTCAAGTCATATATACATTGTTCCTCTCTACAATTCACTCAATCACTCACTCTATACAATTTTCATATACACATTCTTTCACTATTACACACACTGATACTGCTTCATCTTTTGTCTTCACATCTCACTGTCAGTCCAGTCACCATCTGCTTACTTGTCAGATGAAATAGAAGCACACAAAGTACACTGCAATAGAAATAAACTTAATGCATGCAAATATAAATTTATTTTTAAATTTCATTTGCCTTAGAATTTTGGTGTGTTTCTCATCATTTTTCATGACTTGATCTGATTTATTAATCCATCCATCTATGTCTAGACCGCTTGTGATATTCACAGTGATACACTGTAAATACCACGAGGCAGACAGTATGAATACACATATTACAGTGCAAGGGCAGGAAAATTATTCTGATTGACGGCATATATAAACATGTACAAATATACACATGTGCACTGCCTCACCAATCAAAATGCAGTATAGAAACTGAGGAGTAGCCAAGTGGACCAACTTAATGTAATAACCCGAAAATCTGGGCCAGTTTAAAATTTTTATTTTGGCAATTTTGGCGAAGTATGAATATTTAAAATGAATTATTTTAAATAAAATCAACGGAAAATTTATTTTGAATATAAATAGAACGTATATATTATATACGTCGTCGTTAGAATATAAATATTTATACATAATTATAAATAGAATTGAAAATGGCGCGGTAGTTCGATAATTCGATTTCAAACTTCAATTGAATGTACCGGGTGCAAAACAATCCGGATTTTAGTGAAACCAAAAATAATAATAAAAATATAAATAAATAAATATATCTTTCCCCCCTTTTTTACTCTGCCCCCCCCTCTTTTCTTTCAGAACAGAAAACGAGAAAAAAAAAACAAAAAAAAACCGATGCTCTCCCTCAAATCGCTCAGCGATTCCGCCACCGCCTTCGTCGCACGACCGCCGTAGGTGCTGCCACCGCCGCCCTCCGACGTTGGCCCCCCCTCCTTTGCACAACCAGCGAACCACCCCTCCCCGTCTACCCATGGTCCGACGTCCCGAAACCCCCCCCCCCATTTGAAACCCTAGCCGCCGGAGCACCCCCCCCTACGCCACCAATAACGAACTCCGGCCACCCTACCAGCGATGCGAGCCCTCCTCCGAACACTAAGATGTGAGTTTTCTAATTTACTTAATATATAAAATCTGATTTATTTGAATATAAAAGCTATGGTTTTATATGCGATAAAGATTGGATTTTTGTAATATGATTTTATTTTATGTTTTAAAGCAATAAATCTTTATTTTAGAAAAGGCGAAATTTTTAAAAATATTATTTTTATATATTGAACATCGAAGTAAAAATATGATTTTTATATATAGAACATCGAAGTAAAAATATGATTTTTATATATTGAACATCAAAGTAAAAATATGATTTTTATATATTGAACATCGAAGTAAAAATATGATTTTTATATATTGAACATCGAAGTAAAAATATGATTTTTATATGTTGAACATCGAAATAAAAATAGGATTTTTATATGTTGAACTTCGAAATAAAAATAGGATTTTTATATGTTGAACTTCGAAATAAAAATAGGATTTTTATACGTTGAACTTCGAAATAAAAATAGGATTTTTATATGTTGAACTTCGAAATAAAAATAGGATTTTTATATGTTGAACTTCGAAATAAAAATAGGATTTTTATATGTTGAACTTCGAAATAAAAATAGGATTTTTATATGTTGAACTTCGAAATAAAAATAAGATTTTTATATGTTGAACTTCGAAATAAAAATATGATTTTTATATATTGAATAACGAAGTAAAAATTCGATTTTTACATAGGTGGTGAAAGCGGGCAACGAAGGTAACAAAAAGGCGAGAACGAAGAAGATTTATATAAAAGAAGAGTCAAGAGGATTGGATAGCTTCCGGTGAGAACTTCTCACTCTAAATTCTCTTTTTCTAGTTATATATATATATATATACTAGGATGTAGACGGTGCTTAGTAGCACCCGACACCCGTCATCCACAGACCATGGATGACTTGTTTGTTAAATTGTTTGGTTGTGTAGTTGGTTAGTCTAATTGATTGAAATTTGAATTGTTTGGTGAATTGAAATTGATTTGATTGATGTGTGAATGGCGTGGGCCTTCACTAGACCGGGGATAAGGCTAGGCCTTGTCCCGTTTCTAGTATCGTGCCGTTATGCCACCGAAATTTTCTAAAATATGTTAGAAAAATAAAAATATCATTTTATTTAAAGAATGAATTGAATAGAAATTCATATGTTGAAATAAAATGTTTTGTCGTTAAAAATATAATTTTTAACGTGAAGTGAAAAATAAAATATTCATTTATAAACCGGACGGTTTGTTTATGTACACCTATTTGAATGACATTGATTGGGACGATAAATTTTACACATCGCCCAACTGCACGAATAAAAATCTGTGTTTGATTGTTTGAAACCCCACACGGGTGTTGGGATGAAATTTGAAGTTCACTCATCCTGATTGATTAAATATGTCAATCGATTGATTGACAGGCTGTTATAAGCATTCGATATCTATATTTGATGCTTATACAGTGTAGTGCACTTTGGTTGATGGTTGATTATTTATCGTTGCTATTATATATATGTGTTGTATGAAAATCCATATAATTAACTTTATATGGTAATTGATTGGGTCTCATTCCAATTTAGAAAATAAAGAATATTATAAAATAAAAGTTCATGTGTTGACAGTACTCACCCATTGAGATTGGTCATGTGTTGAACGAAATATTTTAGTAATAAAAACTATTTTGAAAAAGAAATATTTGAAATAGAATATTTGAAAATAGAAATTTATGAAGCCGTGTTGATTAGATTGACGCCATTTTGACGTAAACGATATTTATATCGATTTTAAACGATTTCGAAATGAATTGAATTGAAAACGATTTCGAAATGAATTGAAAACGATTTCGAAATGAATTGAATTGAAAACGATTTCGAAATGAATTGAAAACGATTTCGAAATGAATTGAATTGAAAACGATTTCGAAATGAATTGAAAACGATTTCGAAATGAATTGAATTGAAAACGATTTCGAAATGAATTGAATTGAAAACGATTTCGAAATGAATTGAAAACGATTTCGAAATGAATTGAATTGAAAACGATTTCGAAATGAATTGAAAACGATTTCGAAATGAATTGAATTGAAAACGATTTCGAAATGAATTGAAAACGATTTCAAAATGAATTGAATTGAAAACGATTTCGAAATGAATTGAAAACGATTTCGGAATGAATTGAATTGAAAACGATTTCGAAATGAATTGAATTGAAAACGAATTCAAATTGAATTGAAAGCAAATTGAAATGAATTCAAATTGAATTGAAATTTGAATTGAATATAAATGAATTTTAAAACGAATTTATAAAGAAGAATTCAATTTTGATTTGAATTGAAAAGAAAGTTGGAATTGCTTTTGAAAACGAATTTATAACTATTTATATAATTCGTTTTAAAATAGAAATCGACGAAATATATATTATATATATTATATAAATAATATAATGGCCTGAATAGAACGCGCCGCGCCGCGGCAGTTCGTGAATTTCGACCATTTATTTCAAACGGACATTACGGGAGATCCGACCGTCGGATTCTCCTAAAACCGGAACCGTTGGGTTCGTATCGAAAAGAGATTTCTAACGAATATTAGAAATTAGAAATCTAACGGTTGGATTTGGAATTATGTCCAAATAAAATTTGAAAAAGGTCGATGTAAGTGCAGTTCGATGGCCATTGATGGAAATCGACTGTACAGGCCTTGATAAAATTATTAAAAATAGTAATAATTTGTGTAAAATCATAAGAAATGATTTGTGAAGATTTGGGATGAAAAACTCCATATTTGAAAAGATAAAAATAGATTTTTATCGAAATGAACTAGTTTTGAACTAGAATTATAATTCTATTTATTTTTAAATAAATAAATTGAATTTGAAAAGGGTTTTGAAAATAACCAAAATTTCCAATGATTGCATTGGAGTGGATTTGAATCGAAATTGTCTTCGGAATATTTCGATGTTGGAATTCGTGATTATACAGGTGTTGTTATGGAAATTTGAAAGATATATTTATATCGTTATTTCCAATACGACATTTGTTAGTCGTAGAATTTGATATTGAATATAAGCCGATATATTTTCTATTCAGAGCCTTGTATTGAATATCAAATGTGATTTGGGGTTTGTCGTGAATGGTGTCTTCACTAACACTGTTCTTGAACCCAGTTGAGAAAAGATTAAATCTTTTTATTTAGATTTAATGAAGTGTACCAATTAAATAATATTTAATTGGAATTGAATTGATATTGATTTTTGGGTTTATCGTGGACAGTGTTTTAAATAACACTCGTTCTTTAACCCGATAATTAATGGAACGTGATTTTGGGTTTATCGTGAACTGTGTTTTTTTAAATGACACTGATTCTTTAACCCAGTCAAAGATTAAAACTAAGTGGAGTTTTAATGAATCTTTAATTAGATTGAAATGATCGAAAATGGAGTATCACCAGTTTTGCTCCAGGCGATAGTTAAATCTTTAATTAGATTTGAACGTGAAATGGTAATTGAATTTACCGATAACACTGTGGTGTTAGATATGAAGTATTACCAGTTTTACTTCATGGGATGAATAGGTTGGGATTGGGAAATTAAAACAAATGATTACTTCGGTAAGGTTCGTTAATCCCGACTAGTTTGAATTGAGATTCAAAAATAGAATAAAGAATAAATTCAAGGAATTTATCTTGGAAAAAATTAATGGGAACCTTTCCCTATGAATGTGAAATCAGAAACTAACTGTCGGTTAGCTAAGCAGAATGGTTTTCTGGATATTGATCTGATGTTGGTTTCGGCCTTCGGGGTTAATATTTGGGGAATTATTCTCTTGATTAATTTACGGTTAGTGACTGATGAATTGGAATGAGGCGTATGTTGTGTTTGTGTAACACTTATTTAAAATATACGCGAGTTATTCGGAAAGACCGGGTTTAACCCATTCTGAATAACTGATACGACGATAAGTCGAAGATGAAGACGGTGGTCGAAGACCGGAAATCTTCACGTCGTTTGGGTGGTTACTGATGATCTTGATTGGGCTATACACCCAAGAAGATGGAAACAGTTAGTGATCGTCCAGACGTACTTGGAGATCGATGGATATGCGGGGTACTAGGTGCCTCCGGTTTCGTTCAGCCCCAGAACGGGACTTGTAAATGGACTGTGTGTATGACATTGGATTTCAGTCCGTGTGATTGATCTCTATTAAATATATATCTGTTTGGCGGCGGAGAATTTATTCTCTTGCTTAACGCCCTTCTCTGAGACGTACGAGCTCAGGGGTTATATATTGATGGATATCAAACGCATGGAGTGAATTGCCTGTGTGGCATGCCTAAGTGGCAATTGATCGAGGCTTCTGTTGAAAAGCAAAGTCTTGTGTTGATGATCAAAGCACGGCCTTTGTGGCGTAGCTTTGTGTAACGTTTACTTCGCGTGTTTCACACCCGGTATGAACCAAAAACGGGAGACGGACCTCAGGGAGGGCATCCGTTTCCTTCTAGCTAAAAAGTGGCGTCAGTGGTTTTACACGCCCTGACGAGTTTGACTTATGTGGTTGTTGCTGTTGCGAGGCGCCTCGGATATATCGGTCGTTCTCGAACCGATGGAGTCATTTGTTGGCTCATTGACACCACATAGGGTGGGGAAACGTAGTGTTCAGGAATTTTAATCCACATCGGTGGACCGGCCCTGACGATCCAAAGGCTTGACTGAGTACTTGGCTGAGACACGGGCTAGAGCGTCTCGAATCGGTTGAGGACTATCTTTTGCCTTGGTTCATAGATGGAAATCCAATTTCCAAATACGTGACATTTGCGGTTTTATTTGTAAACCTATATATGGCGACATAGTGGCATGGGACGTTCATGTCGCCTATGATTGATACTTATGATTTGAAGTTGTTTTATACATGATGCACTTATAATAGTATCAAATGATTTGTTTTAAACGTATCAAGCATTCTTTGGTTGTTATAAGGGAAAACCCTATCCCCCGGCTTGCGTTGCATTGTGTGATAGGACCTGGGTCTTATAACAGCTTCATTTTTCTTTATTTAGCATTGCGCTGTTTGTTTTATGCACTGGTATTCTTGGGAGGAAACCCGTTCCGTGTTATACGGCGTGGTCCCTTGATTTACCTAACTTTAAAAATAAAGATAAATAACTGTTTTAGTTCTCACACTAGTCACATGACTGACCTGGAGTTTATTGTTTTAACCTAAACTCTGGGTGCCCTTATTTTGACATGGGCAGCTAGTAGTTTTGGTTTTGCAGATTTATATTCACAGGATCCTGGTTTACAGCTGGAATGATATCCGGAAAGCTTTGTATCCGTATATCTCATTTTAGTTGTGTATTGTATTATTTTCCGCTGCTATGCATTTAAATGTAATTTAAATCTCTGATATTTCTGTGTAATATTCATTTATACTCTGTATATTCTTGTAATCTGATGCATTGTTGTAATATACAGTGAAATGTTCTTCTGTATGCGTTATGTTGTGGCTTGTTCTCGAACTATCCGACGCTTTCCTTTACGGGGAAGTTACGGGTTTACACATTGGTATCAGAGCTTTGGTTTACAAAGCTTAGAGAACAAGGCACATTAGAACCCTACGAAAGAATTCATCAGATATTGGATTAGTAAAATCCAATTAGAATGACTCATTAGAGATAGGATCAGTAGTATCCTAGAACGAGTGTGAAGGGTGAATTTTTTTAAATGAAAACAAATTTTGTTTTGAAAATTTAAATCAATTATTCGTAGTTGATTATTTATTTATATTGATTTGGACAATCCAGTATATATAGATTTTGCGTATACGTCTGATCCGCGTATATTCGAAGTTTTAATATACCGGGTAGATATAGAACCGCACTCTAGTAGCCCGACAATGTTCTGATGGTGGTTCGAAACATCATCAGCATTTATTTTCGAGTGACGAAGGTGTGATGTTTATATATATTTCCATTAGACTGGTGTGAGAACCAAAACTAATATAGCGAGAATTCATTGTTGTGATTTGGCAACAAAACATGATTTTTTGTATATGTATCAAAATTATGAATTTGAAACTCTAATTCACTAATTGATTGATGTTTGTGTTGTTTGCCTATTTTTTTGCTAATTTTGAACCATTATGCCTAATAGCATCAAATATTGAATTGTATTGAAAATTGGTCGCATTCGCTTGCATATACATATACTTACATTGAACAGGTCATAGCAAGGAGGCTAGAGCAGAGAATAAAATTTGTTTGCCCGACAAATAGGTACATGTTTACTACATAATTTCCTGTTTTGTTTGGGTGATGATGATTTTGTGAGCCTATTGGCTAGCCGCTTGGCTTTTTCTTTTTCTTTTTGAGATCTGAAGGACCGGGGAAGCTATTTGAAATTCCCCGATGCTCCCGGTGCAGGGGAGGTTATGGCGAAATTTTTCGAAAATTTAGGGTGTTAGCCAAATTTTTGAAATTTTGAAAATTCTCAGAAACTAAAGAGTTGGAGAATGGAAGCCTGATCGATCGTAGAGCTGATTAATCAAACCACTTTCGACTTTGTTCCTTTTCGGGGACGAAAAGTTTTAAGTGGGGGAGATTGTAATAACCCGAAAATCTGGGCCAGTTTAAAATTTTTATTTTGGCAATTTTGGCGAAGTATGAATATTTAAAATGAATTATTTTAAATAAAATCAACGGAAAATTTATTTTGAATATAAATAGAACGTATATATTATATACATCGTCGTTAGAATATAAATATTTATATATAATTATAAATAGAATTGAAAATGGCGCGGTAGTTCGATAATCCGATTTCAAACTTCAATTGAATGTACGGGGTGCAAAACAATCCGGATTTTAGTGAAACCAAAAATAATAATAAAAATATAAATAAATAAATAAATATATCTTTCTCCCCTTTTTTACTCTGGCCCCCCCTCTTTTCTTTCAGAACAGAAAACGAGAAAAAAAAAACAAAAAAAAAAACGATGCTCTCCCTCAAATCGCTCAGCGATTCCGCCACCACCTTCGTCGCACGACCGCCGTAGGTGCTGCCACCGCCGCCCTCCGACGTTGGCCCCCCCTCCTTTGCACAACCAGCGAACCACCCCTCCCCGTCTACCCCTGGTCCGACGTCCCAAACCCCCCCCCCCCACCCACATTTGAAACCCTAGCCGCCGGAGCACCCCCCCTACGCCACCAATAACGAACTCCGGCCACCCCACCAGCGATGCGAGCCCTCCTCCGAACACTAAGATGTGAGTTTTCTGATTTACTTAATATATAAAATCTGATTTATTTGAATATAAAAGCTATGGTTTTATATGCGATAAAGATTGGATTTTTGTAATATGATTTTATTTTATGTTTTAAAGCAATAAATCTTTATTTTAGAAAAGGCGAAATTTTTAAAAATATGATTTTTATATATTGAACATCGAAGTAAAAATATGATTTTTATATATTGAACATCGAAGTAAAAATATGATTTTTATATATTGAACATCGAAGTAAAAATATGATTTTTATATATTGAACATCGAAGTAAAAATATGATTTTTATATATTGAACATCGAAATAAAAATAGGATTTTTATATGTTGAACATCGAAATAAAAATAGGATTTTTATATGTTGAACATCGAAATAAAAATAGGATTTTTATATGTTGAACTTCGAAATAAAAATAGGATTTTTATATGTTGAACTTCGAAATAAAAATAGGATTTTTATATGTTGAACTTCGAAATAAAAATAGGATTTTTATATGTTGAACTTCGAAATAAAAATAAGATTTTTATATGTTGAACTTCGAAATAAAAATATGATTTTTATATATTGAATAGCGAAGTAAAAATTCGATTTTTACATAGGTGGTGAAAGCGGGCAACGAAGGTAACAAAAAGGCGAGAACGAAGAAGATTTATATAAAAGAAGAGTCAAGAGGATTGGATAGCGTCCGGTGAGAACTTCTCACTCTAAATTCTCTTTTTCTAGTTATATATATATATATATACTAGGATGTAGACGGTGCTTAGTAGCACCCGACACCCGTCATCCACAGACCATGGATGGCTTGTTTGTTAAATTGTTTGGTTGTGTAGTTGGTTAGTCTAATTGATTGAAATTTGAATTGTTTGGTGAATTGAAATTGATTTGATTGATGTGTGAATGGCGTGGGCCTTCACTAGACCGGGGATAAAGCTAGGCCTTGTCCCGTTTCTAGTATCGTGCCGTTATGCCGCCGAAATTTTCTAAAATATGTTAGAAAAATAAAAATATAATTTTATTTAAAGAATGAATTGAATAGAAATTCATATGTTGAAATAAAATGTTTTGTCGTTAAAAATATAATTTTTAACGTGAAGTGAAAAATAAAATATTCATTTATAAACCGGACGGTTTGTTTATGTACACCTATTTGAATGACATTGATTGGGACGATAAATTTTACACATCGCCCAACTGCACGAATAAAAATCTGTGTTTGATTGTTTGAAACCCCACACGGGTGTTGGGATGAAATTTGAAGTTCACTCATCCTGATTGATTAAATATGTCAATCGATTGATTGACAGGCTGTTATAAGCATTAGATATCTATATTTGATGCTTATACAGTGTAGTGCACTTTGGTTGATGGTTGATTATTTATCGTTGCTATTATATACATGTATTGTATGAAAATCCATATAATTAACTTTATATGGTAATTGATTGGGTCTCATTCCAATTTAGAAAATAAAGAATATTATAAAATAAAAGTTCATGTGTTGACAGTACTCACCCATTGAGATTGGTCATGTGTTGAACGAAATATTTTAGTAATAAAAACTATTTTGAAAAAGAAATATTTGAAATAGAATATTTGAAAATAGAAATTTATGAAGCCGTGTTGATTAGATTGACGCCATTTTGACGTGAACGATATTTATATCGATTTTAAACGATTTCGAAATGAATTGAATTGAAAACGATTTCGAAATGAATTGAAAACGATTTCGAAATGAATTGAATTGAAAACGATTTCGAAATGAATTGAAAACGATTTCGAAATGAATTGAATTGAAAACGATTTCGAAATGAATTGAAAACGATTTCGAAATGAATTGAAAACGATTTCGAAATGAATTGAATTGAAAACGATTTCGAAATGAATTGAATTGAAAACGATTTCGAAATGAATTGAAAACGATTTCGAAATGAATTGAATTGAAAACGATTTCGAAATGAATTGAAAACGATTTCGAAATGAATTGAATTGAAAACGATTTCGAAATGAATTGAAAACGATTTCGAAATGAATTGAATTGAAAACGATTTCGAAATGAATTGAAAACGATTTCGGAATGAATTGAATTGAAAACGATTTCGAAATGAATTGAATTGAAAACGAATTCAAATTGAATTGAAAGCAAATTGAAATGAATTCAAATTGAATTGAAATTTGAATTGAATATAAATGAATTTTAAAACGAATTTATAAAGAAGAATTCAATTTTGATTTGAATTGAAAAGAAAGTTGGAATTGCTTTTGAAAACGAATTTAAAACTATTTATATAATTCGTTTTAAAATAGAAATCGACGAAATATATATTATATATATATTATATAAATAATATAATGGCCTGAATAGAACGCGCCGCGCCGCGGCAGTTCGTGAATTTCGACCATTTATTTCAAACGGACATTATGGGAGATCCGACCGTCGGATTCTCCTAAAACCGGAACCGTTGGGTTCGTATCGAAAAGAGCTTTCTAACGAATATTAGAAATTAGAAATCTAACGGTTGGATTTGGAATTATGTCCAAATCAAATTTGAAAAAGGTCGGTGTAAGTGCAGTTCGATGGCCATTGATGGAAATCGACTGTACAGGCCTTGATAAAATTATTAAAAATAGTAATAATTTGTGTAGAATCATAAGAAATGATTTGTGAAGATTCGGGATGAAAAACTCCATATTTGAAAAGATAAAAATAGATTTTTATCGAAATGAACTAGTTTTGAACTAGAATTATAATTCTATTTATTTTTAAATAAATAAATTGAATTTGAAAAGGGTTTTGAAAATAACCAAAATTTCCAATGATTGCATTGGAGTGGATTTGAATCGAAATTGTCTTCGGAATATTTCGATGTTGGAATTCGTGATTATACAGGTGTTGTTATGGAAATTTGAATGATATATTTATATCGTTATTTCCGATACGACATTTGTTAGTCGTAGAATTTGATATTGAATATAAGCCGATATATTTTCTATTCAGAGCCTTGTATTGAATATCAAATGTGATTTGGGGTTTGTCGTGAATGGTGTCTTCACTAACACTGTTCTTGAACCCAGTTGAGAAAAGATTAAATCTTTTTATTTAGATTTAATGAAGTGTACCAATTAAATAATATTTAATTGGAATTGAATTGATATTGATTTTTGGGCTTATCGTGGACAGTGTTTTAAATAACACTCGTTCTTTAACCCGATAATTAATGGAACGTGATTTTGGGTTTATCGTGAACTGTGTTTTTTTAAATGACACTGATTCTTTAACCCAGTCAAAGATTAAAACTAAGTGGAGTTTTAATGAATCTTTAATTAGATTGAAATGATCGAAAATGGAGTATCACCAGTTTTGCTCCAGGCGATAGTTAAATCTTTAATTAGATTTGAACGTGAAATGGTAATTGAATTTACCGATAACACTGTGGTGTTAGATATGAAGTATTACCAGTTTTACTTCATGGGATGAATAGGTTGGGATTCGGAAATTAAAACAAATGATTACTTCGGTAAGGTTCGTTAATCCCGACTAGTTTGAATTGAGATTCAAAAATAGAATAAAGAATAAATTCAAGGAATTTATCTTGGAAAAAATTAATGGGAAGCTTTCCCTATGAATGTGAAATCAGAAACTAACTGTCGGTTAGCTAAGCAGAATGGTTTTCTGGATATTGATCTGATGTTGGTTTCGGCCTTCGGGGTTAATATTTGGGGAATTATTCTCTTGATTAATTTACGGTTAGTGACTGATGAATTGGAATGAGGCGTATGTTGTGTTTGTGTAACACTTATTTAAAATATACGCGAGTTATTCGGAAAGACCGGGTTTAACCCATTCTGAATAACTGATACGACGATAAGTCGAAGATGAAGACGGTGGTCGAAGACCGGAAGTCTTCACGTCGTTTGGGTGGTTACTGATGATCTTGATTGGGCTGTACACCCAAGAAGATGGAAACAGTTAGTGATCGTCCAGACGTACTTGGAGATCGATGGATATGCGGGGTACTAGGTGCCTCCGGTTTCGTTCAGCCCCAGAACGGACTTGTAAATGGACTGTGTGTCTGACATTGGATTTCAGTCCGTGTGATTGATCTCTATTAAATATATATCTGTTTGGCGGCGGAGAATTTATTCTCTTGCTTAACGCCCTTCTCTGAGACGTACGAGCTCAGGGGTTATATATTGATGGATATCAAACGCATGGAGTGAATTGCCTGTGTGGCATGCCTAAGTGGCAATTGATCGAGGCTTCTGTTGAAAAGCAAAGTCTTGTGGTGATGATCAAAGCACGGCCTTTGTGGCATAGCTTTGTGTAACGTTTACTTCGCGTGTTTCACACCCGGTATGAACCAAAAACGGGAGACGGACCTCAGGGAGGGCATGCGTTTCCTTCTAGCTAAAAAGTGGCGTCAGTGGTTTTACACGCCCTGACGAGTTTGACTTATGTGGTTGTTGCTGTTGCGAGGCGCCTCGGATATATCGGTCGTTCTCGAACCGATGAAGTCATTTGTTGGCTCATTGACACCCCATAGGGTGGGGAAACGTAGTGTTCAGGAATTTTAATCCACATCAGTGGACCGGCCCTGACGATCCAAAGGCTTGACTGAGTACTTGGCTGAGACACGGGCTAGAGCGTCTCGAATCGGTTGAGGACTATCTTTTGCCTTGGTTCATAGATGGAAATCCAATTTCCAAATACTTGACATTTGCGGTTTTATTTGTAAACCTATATATGGCGACATAGTGGCATGGGACGTTCATGTCGCCTATGATTGATACTTATGATTTGAAGTTGTTTTATACACTATGCACTTATAATAGTATCAAATGATTTGTTTTAAACGTATCAAGCATTCTTTGGCTGTTATAAGGGAAAACCCTATCCCCCGGCTTGCGTTGCATTGTGTGATAGGACCTGGGTCTTATAACAGCTTCATTTTTCTTTATTTAGCATTGCGTTGTTTGTTTTATGCACTGGTATTCTTGGGAGGAAACCCGTTCCGTGTTATACGGCGTGGTCCCTTGATTTACCTAACTTTAAAAATAAAGATAAATAACTGTTTTAGTTCTCACACCAGTCACATGACTGACCTGGAGTTTATTGTTTTAACCTAAACTCTGGGTGCCATTATTTTGACACGGGCAGCTAGTAGTTTTGGTTTTGCAGATTTATATTCACAGGATCCTGGTTTACAGCTGGAACGATATCCGGAAAGCTTTGTATCTGTATATCTCATTCTAGTTGTGTATTGTATTATTTTCCGCTGCTATGTATTTAAATGTAATTTAAATCTCTGATATTTCTGTGTAATATTCATTTATACTCTGTATATTCTTGTAATCTGATGCATTGTTGTAATATACAGTGAAATGTTATTCTGTATGCGTTATGTTGTGGCTTGTTCTCGAACTATCCGACGCTTTCCTTTACGGGGAAGTTACGGGTTTTCACACTCAACCCAGTGCAAGTGAAGGTATGTCAAGTACACATCTTATGGCTGAGGCAACCCAAATACATGCAAGCCATGTACAAAGTCAAGATGTCAAACAATTCCAAGTATGATGTAATTCGAGCAAGTATGGGTCGAGCATGCAACATAATTGCATGGCAGTATATGTACAAGTGACAGGGATCATAACAGCTCAATTCAGGACAATGCAAACAAGGCAGCACAAAGTGTACAACAAATGAAGTGGTGTATACAAGCATGTCAATGAAAAGAAGCAAATGGAAAATGGTTGGTGCAGCAAATTCAAGTGTGCATAAATAAGGAGCAGTCTCATGTTCAAGCAAAGCTCAAGTCAAAAATAGTGTATGGAATTAGAAAAAATGGTGCAGCAAGGACTATCCAAATGGTAGTATATAGGTAACATGTCAGTACCATATACATGGCTACTACATGGATGGTGTGACATTAAAATACCAACTCACACAAGGCAAGTCATCATGCAATGGTAACATAAGTACACAAAACAAAACAACAAAGTGATTAATCATTTCATGCATGGGGGTGCATCTGTCACCAACACAAATACATGCAACTATGAAAGTGGCCAAGCAAGAGCACAACATGAATGAGACAGAAACAACAATGGTATGTGTTCCGAATCAAGTGGTGCAACAACAGATCAGGTCAAGTAGTTATGTTAACAAAATCAAACTCAAAACAGTGATAAATGCAAAACATGGTGGACAAGCAATAATGTGAAGTGAAAATCAAAACTGAGATAAGCATGTTCAAGTAAGCTAAAGAAAATTCAGAATTCAATAAACATTTTTTCATGGGAAGAAACTTTCAGAATTGGTTCCAGTATTCAAAGTTTTCATGGTTTGAATTCAATTCTGCTTTCAGAAATCAGTGGAACACTTCTGGAAATCATACAATTAATATTGGCAAGAAAGAATTAAACTCGTCTTTATGGCATGAGCAAAGGTGGCAAGTTTTCAATGCTTCCAGAAAAGTGAATCCACTTTTTTATATGGAAAGAAATCATTTGATTTTGATTTCTAGAAGTACATAGGGAAGTGTATACATATATGGGATGTTACAAGTAAATTGCTCAAAACATTCTTTGGAAAGGTGTCATTGATGGGCCTAATACGTTTCAAATATTTCTCAAATTACACAATCAATATTTGGCAAGAGTATATTATGGAAATCAAATTATGTTTTTCCAAAGTTCATATGTTTTAGTAAAACCATCCAGATGCATATTCAAAAGGAAAAATCATGTCTAGGTTCATCTCAAAATTCACCGCAAGTATTCACAACCGAGGAAACCAAAAGGGGAAAGCAACACAAAATTAGCCAAGTCATTATACATGAAATCAGAGAGCAATAATAGGATTTCTATATCCTATATGTATCTCCAATTCCTCATCGATAATAGACATTGAAAACCAAAAACACAGATTCAAGAGCAAAGTCGAAATTATCAAATCGGAGATTCTTACATGTTTTCGATCGCAAGCAGAGAGGATAGCCCAAATCAGAATGACCAAGAGGAACACCAAATTCAAGCTACAAAGAATCAAAATCATATAGCAATCATTCAAAGTTGATTTGGGAATTCCTCAAAACCCTAAGAGCCACCGCCATTTTTAAGAGAAAGCGATCGGTCTCAACAGATAAACATTTGGACCGGCCATAGGTTTTGAAAGGGGATAACCCTTATTTCTTAACGCTAGGGTTTTCTATTTATATTGTATTGTTTTTAGTTTGTTTTGTAAACCGTCCGATCAGTTTCTAGAGTCTGTAAAATCTAGGTAGGTTTTCTAGTTTGGTCTGTAAAACTAGACAGTTTCTAGATTCTGTAAAATTTAGGTGGTTTCCCAGTTTCGTCTGTAAAACTAGGTAGTTTACTAGAGTCTGTAACACTAGGGGATAAATCTGATCTAGGGGATATAGATCAGTCTGGGGTTTTGAGCGTAGGATTAGAATAAGAGCAAGGGGTTCGCGAGTTTACATGGTCTTGTAAGCGAGATCTATTCTATTACCTTGTAGAAACCTTAGGAATGCAGCAGTAGGAAAGATTTTGCTAAAGCTGGTTATATCTTGTGTCATTTACTTTTCTGATTTATTTTCTATTGCATTCTGTGATCTGATTTTTTTTTTAATATCCTGCTAAAATTCAATAAACCCTATTCACCCCCCCCCCTCTAGGGTTAATCTTGATCCAACAAGTTGTATAAGAGTCAGTCCAGTGATATTCCAATTATTTTCAATGGAACAGTTTTTTTAACTTTGAAATCAAAAATCGGATTATATTTAAAATCTGTTAATTTTGAATATTGGAATATCATTGAAAATATGGGAGATATGCTAAGTAAGTATAATAAAGTTGTCAATGCTCGTGTTATGGATATTCTCTATTCTTATCTCAGTAATAAGCAGCTTGATCTTATCTCTCATTGTTTATTCGCACAGGAAATCTGGAAAACTCTCAACGCGCTGAACGAAAAATCGGACAATAGCTTAAAACCCCAAAAAGTCGACTCAGTTTCAGGTTTGTGCTTAATAGGTTGTATAGATGGAAATTCAGATGGAGACTCAATAGGAGATCTTTCTTATAAATATTTAATTCATCGTTTAAATGGTTTAACTGAATCTGTTGAGAATCTAAAATCTAAAAATAAAATTCTGAAATCTGAAAAACTTTAGTTGATTTGCAAAAATTATCTTTTGGAATCAAAGCATAATAATGTCAAGAAGTCTTCAAATTCTAATTGCAAAAATTGTTTAAATTTGAAAAATGATCTTGTTCATCAAAATAAAAACATTCAAAAACTTGAGAATGAAATCCTGATTCTAAAAGAGAACAAGATAGAGCTTGAAAGCACAAACAATTGTTTGCAAAAAGAATTTGAAAATTTTAAGACGATTGAAAAATTCCAAATATATTTTTGCTGAAAAACAAAACTTGCTGAAAACTGAGTCAATTCTGAAAGAGTTTGTAATCGAGATTGAAAAGTTCAATTGAAAAACTTGAGTTTGAAAAACAAAAATGATTTGAATCCGAGATCTCGGAATCCCAAGCCAGAATTAAATTACTTGAATCCAAAAATTTGGTTTTGAAAAAATATGATGTTGAAAGCAAGATCACCAATAACCATTGTTCAGATTTAATAAAAGAGAACGATGATCTTTAATTCAAAATTCAACAACTAGAGTCAACATTGACTAAATTTTTTGATAGTGAAAAATCTTTGAATATGTTGTTGAGAAACCAATTTTATGTTGGAAATAAAATAGGTCTTGGCTTTGGAAAAAATAATGGCTTTGAAAAACTGAATTTAAATGGTTTTAAAAATCCTTCAAATTGTTTTGGAAAAGATCGTTTTGAAAATTTAAACTCTGAAAGTTTCAAAGGATTTTTGAATCATTATTGAAGTGGGAATTTGTTTAGTAACAAACCTCTTAAACGATCTTGGATCCCAAATAAAAATAAAATGACTTTGACTAAATTCAAATAGATCCGGGTTCCTAAAGGCACGAAGATAGATTCGAATAAATTGTTATACAAACAAATTTGGGTACATAAATATGTGAATAAAACTGTGAGTGCTTTTACAAATTTGTTAGACCATTTGATCCTCTAAATTGTTAGGTACTAGAGGAGGCTGAGGAACTGCTTGCGAAAGAGAAACTGAATTCAAACTGCTTCATATCATTGATTTATTCACAGTTCCTTAGCCAAGGTTTGATGAGTTAGAGATTCTGGTTTATATCAAATTCAGGTATGATCTCTAAACTCATCTTTGTAAATATTTTTTATTTGTGTATTCCTCGTTCTACCCCTTCTATTTATTTATTTTTTTGATTTGTCGCTGCTATATTTTTTCTATGAGCCTTCTTAATTCCCAATTGTAGAATTATTGACTTTCTAGAAATTCACTTCATTTGAATAAAATTATGATGTTTTAATCATTTCTAGAACTTGAATTTAAACTTGTAATTTTCTGCAATTGTTTTGAAGTTTGATTTTTTCCTAAATTCCTAATAGTGCTGAAGTATTCTTGTTATATCTTGAACACTGTTAATATGAATTCTAAATTTTTGAAGATCTGAAAAACAATTGAAATTTCACACACTCTAATGTTTTGAGTTTCTTCTAATTCAATTTAGAAAAGTTTGAAATATTATACTCATTACAGCACACTGCTACTTCTCAGTTATGATAATTTAATTGATTTTCAAATTGGCTTGGAAATTTTGAATTGTCTTGAATCACGATGATACATCTTGAAATTCATCTTTATTCATGATCATTATGGTTGAAATTTGTTTGTTTGAAATCATCTGAAATTCTTGATATTTTGGATATCACACACCTCTTAAATTTGAAATTATCAATCTTGTGTGAATGATTCATTAAGTCTCAAAACTGGACATTGATTCAAGTGATTTCAAATAAATTATTCTTTAATTTTCTGGATCATGAATATCTCTCAAGTTTGATGTAAATGATCTGAAATTTCTCTTATACTTGTCAGAAATAATTGTGAAAATTCTTTGAAAATCTTGTCTTAAATCTCATTGTTATTTCATGATTATTTGATTTGAATATTTGTTTGTTTAAAATCATTTGAAATTATTGATTTATTGAATCTCACACATTTCTTGAATCTGAAATTAATAATCTGGTGTGATTGATTCATTGAATCTTGAGCTGTTCATATTCCATCAAATGATTTAAAATAAACTATATTTTTATTTCTTGAATCATGAACCATCTTTTGAAACCGTCAGAAATATCTGTGAAACATCCTCTTTGAAATGTTTTTCTTGACTGCTTTTTTAGATTAAAATTGGTTGCTGCTCTGATAGATGGAATTAATTTGCTTGATTGATTAATCTTGTTTGCTTAGGCTTTGTGATTAAAAATATGTTGCTTGTAATATCCTTGTTCATCTCCAGTGTCATTTTTAAAATCCTTATTAATAGAGACATCAAGTGATATCAGTTTAGAAGTGTTGATTTGTTTACTCTCATCATGTATATATTTCTTACTCCCTCCTGTCTTATATAGATCTT
Source organism: Allium sativum (assembly GCA_030737875.1). NCBI lineage: Eukaryota > Viridiplantae > Streptophyta > Magnoliopsida > Asparagales > Amaryllidaceae > Allium > Allium sativum. The sequence continues at coordinate 390,193,385 of CM060925.1, forward strand.
CATATCCATCTTCTAATTGATTTTCAATTTTAAATTATTTATTGATTACTCATTCAGAAACTGAAATCAATAACCAAATTGAACTGTATTTATAATTCATCAAAAATTTATCAGATTTTGAAATTGTGATGAGTTGTGACCACATTATATTTCACAACAAGAGGAGATTTTATTTAGATTCTCATGATGGTTGAACAGTTATTATAATATCTTTGAATTGACGATTATTTCACGACCATCATCATTATCTACCATCATGATTTTATATTAATGTGGAGAGTTAATAATTTTAAAATCTTTTTTAAACAGTGGAAATATTTGTGATAGAAATGGGACTATGTTATTATTCAAAATTAGTGATAATTGAAATTTTTTAATGATCCCGGTACAATTGAGCATATTTCATAATACGATTAATTTAGAAATTTATTTCAGTAAACATTCATGTACCTACCACTTTTCTATCATCCATATTGGTTTTATATACTGAGGAGTTTTTTCCATTTTAAACAGAAAATGAAAATAAGTACAATTGACACATAAGTGTTTCTCTAACCTCATTTAAAAATGCAACCTTTGGTCATGCATGGTTAAGAGATTACTTATAATTTAAGCTGCGACTGAACTCATTTAAAAATCCAAGCCCTGGTTATGCGAGTGTGCTCTTAAATAAAAAGAAAAAAAAGAAAAAGGAACAAATTGCTAAATAAATTTATTAATACGAAGTTCTCCATGGTATATAAAAACAGTCTATAAATCCATTTTCAAAATTTTGAAATGTGTTAAAATCTTATGATATATTATGATTTGTTAGTTGATAACTATTGGGATTTGAGATTATTTGTTTGCTTCACTTAAATTGAATTTATAATGATAGTCCAATTCCATCACTGTTTTTTTTGTGCTTCCTTTTTAAATTCTTTTGAAAATAATTGGAAATCATTGCTTTTATAACTCTCTCCATTTTTATAAATTCATCGTAAATACATCATTCTCTACAATGTGAAATATGCCACTTGTTCTCAGAATATTATGATTTTTGTTTGACTGATTGAAATTTATGATGACCGTACTTCCTCTTAAGCTGATATTATATTTTTTTAGTCATTTTTCATCTATATTTTAATGTCTGTATCCTTTTGACAATAACAAAAGGGGGAGAATGGATTGAGATTTTGATTTATGATTGAATATTTTATGAATTTTTAAAATTTTGAAAATTCCATTCAATTTTCATTCTTTTCACTCATGCATAGTTATAGGGGTAATTTCTGTTGTAGGGGAGCAAAAAAATTGGGGGAGTTCAATATTCACTATCAAACACATTTGCTATATTCAAAATCTTATTATTTGTTTGTCATCATCAAAAGAGGGAGATTGTTGTATATAACGTTGTTGTATATAACAATTATATGATTTTTGTTTGATAAACAAATATATATTATTATAAATGTGTTTGTTATTGTACTTTTATACTATACCACAGACAGGAATATAAAATTTATATTTAAATAAAATGCGACTGTACAAGAATTCAAATATTAAAACAGTATTTTATTTGAATATAATATTTTATTTGAACATTCAAACAGTAGAAATTTTATAACTCCACTATTTGTACAACACACTGTAATTCATTAATATATTCACATTCAAGTTAATATATACACTGTTCCTCTCTACAATTCACTCTATCACTCACTCTATACAATTTTCATATATACATTCTTTCACTGTTACACACACTAACACTGCTTCATCTTCTGTTTTCTGTCTTCATAGCTCACTGTTAGTCCAGTCACCATCTGCTTACCTGTCACATGAAATAGAAACACACACAGTACACTGCAATAGAAATAAAACTGAATACATGCAAATATAAATTTATTTTTAAATTTTATTTGCCTAAGAATTTTGGTGTGTTTCTCATCGTTTTTCATGACTTGATCTGATTTATTAATCCATCCATTTGTGTCTAGACAGCTTGTGATATTCACAGTGATACACTGTAAATACCACAAGGCAAATAGTATGAATAAACATACTACAGTGTAAGGGTAGGAAAATTATTCTGATTGACTGCATATACACACGTGTACAAATATACACGTGTGCAGTGCCTCACCAATCAAAATGCAGTAAACAATTGAGGAGCAGCCACGTGGAACACTCGACCAAGTGCAAGTGAAAGTATGTCAAGTACACAACTCATGGCCGAGGCAACCCAAATATATGCAATCCATGTACAAAGTCGATATGTCAAACAAGTCCAATTATGATGTAAGTCAAGCAAGTATGAGTCGAGCAAGCAACACAAGTGCATGGCGGTATATATACAAGTGACATGGATCATAACAGCTCAATTCAGGATAATGCAAACAAGGCAGCACAAAGTGTTCAACAATAAAGTGGTGTATACATGGTATACAAGCATGTCAATGAAAATAAGCAAATGGTAAATGGTTGGTGCAGCTAATTCAAGTGAGCACAAATAAGGAGCAGTCTCGTGTTCAAGCAAAGCTCAAGTCAGAAATAGTGTATGTTAAAAGTAAACAATGGTGCAGCAAGGACTATCCAAATGGTAGTATACAGGAAACATGTCAGTACCATATACATGGCTACTACATGGATGGTGCAACATTAAAATACCAACTCACACAAGGCAAGTCATCATGCAATGGTAAAATGAGTACACAAAACAAAATAGCAAAGTGATTAATCATTTCATGCATAGGGGTGCATCGGTCAACAACAGAAATACATGCAGCTATGACAGTGACCAAGCAAGAGCACAACATGAATGAGACAGAAACAACAATGGTATGTGCGCAGAATCAAGTGGTGCAATAACAGATCGTGTCAAGCAGTTATGGTTAACACAATCAAACTCAAAACAGTGATGAATGCAGAACATGGTGGGCAAGCAGTAATGTGAAGTGAATATCAAAACTGAGATAAGCATGTTCAAGTAAGCCAAAGAATATTCATAATCCAATAAAAAAAATTCATAGGAAGAAACTTTCAGAATTGGTTCCAGTATTTAAAAATTTTCATGGTTTGAATTCAATTTTGCTTTCAGAAATCTTTGGAACACTTCTGGAGATCATACAATAAATATTGGCAAGAAAGAATTAAAGTTGTCTTTATGGCATGAGCAAAGGTGGCAAGTTTTCAATGCTTCTAGAAAAGTGAATCCAATTTTTTATATGGAAAGAAATCGTTTGATTTTGATTTCCATAAGTACATAGGGAGGTGTATACATATATGGGATGTTACCAGTAAATTGCTCGAAACATTTTTTGGAAAGGTGTCATTGATAGGCGTAATACATTTCAAATATTTCCCGAATTACACAATCAATATTTTGCAAGAGTATATTGTGGAAAAAATTCGGTTTTGCCAAAGTTCATATGTTCAGTAAAACCATCCAGATGCATATTCAATAGGAAAAATCATGTCTTGGTTCATCTCAAAATTCACCGCAAATTTTCAAAGCCGAGGAAACCAAAAGGGGAAAGCAACACAAAATCAGCCAAGTCATTATACGTGAAATCAGAGAGAAATAATGGGATTTCTATATCCTATATGTATCACCAATTCCTCATCTGCATTAGGCATCGGAAACCAAAAACACATATTCAAGAGCAAAGCCGAAATTATCAAATCGGAGATTCTTACATGTTTTCGATCGCAAGAAGAGAGGATAGCCCAAACCAGATCGACCAAGAGGAACAACAAATTCAAGCTATAGAGAATCAAAATCATACAACAATCATTCGAAGTTGATTTGGGAATTCCTCTAAACCCTTAGAGTCGTCGCCATTTTTAAGAGAAAGAGATCGGGCTCAACAGATAAACATTTGGACCAGCCATGATTTTCAAAAAGGGATAACCCTTATTTCTTAACTCTAGGGTTTTCTATTTATATTTTATTGTTTTTAATTTGTTTTGTAAACCATCCGATCAGTTCCTAGAGTTTGTAAAATCTAGGTAGGTTTTCTCGTTTTGTTTTGTAAAACTAGACAGTTTCTAGAGTCTGTAAAATTTAGGTGGTTTCCTAGTTTCGTCTGTAAAACTAGGCAGTTTACTAGAGACTGTACAACTAGTGGAAAATCTTATCTAGGGGATATAGATCAGTCTAGGTTTTGAGCGTATGATTAGAATAGGAGCGAGGGGTTCGTGAGTTTACATGGTCTTGTACGAGGGATCTATTCTATTACCTAGTAGAAACCTTAGGAATGCATTTTCAATTTTATGATGACCAGTCTATCAATCCATTTTCAAATTTGTGCAATGTGTTAAAATCTTATGATATATTATGATTTGTTGACTAATAGCTATTGGGATTTGAGATTATTTGTTTGCGTCACTTAAATTGAATTTATAGTGGTAGTCCAATTCCATCACTGTTTTTTGTGCTTCATTTTATATTCTTTTGAAAATAATTGGAAATCATTTCTTTTAAAATTCTCTCCATTTTTATAAATTCATCGTAAATCCATCATTCTCTACAATGTGAAATATGCAACTTGTTCTCATAATATTATGATTTTTGTTTGATTGATTGAGATTTATGATGACCATTCTTCCTCTTAAGCTGATATTATATTTTTTTAGTCATTTTTCATCTATATTTTAATGTCTGTATCCTTTTGATGATAACAAAAGGGGAGGAATGGATTGAGATTTTGATTTATGAGTGAATATTTTATGAATTTTTAAAATTTTGAAAACTCCATTCAGTTATCATTCTTTTCACTCATGCACAGTCATAGGGGGAGTTGCTGTTGTAGGGGGAGCAAACAAATAGGGGGAGTTCAATATTCACTGTCAAACACATTTATTATATTCAAAATCTTATTATTTGTTTATCATCATGTAATAACCCGGAAATTCTGGGCCAGTTTAAAATTTTTATTTTGGCAATTTTAGCGAATTTTGATTATTTAAAATAGATTATTTTAAATAATATCGACGAGAAATTTACTTTGAATATATTTAGAACGTATATATTATATACGTCGTCGTTAGAATATAAATAATTATATATAATTATAAATAGAATTAAAAATGGCGCGGTAGTTCGATAATTCGATTTCAAATTTCAATTGAATGTACCGGGTGCAAAACAATCCGGATTTTAGTGAAACCAAAAATGATAGGATCTAATTGATAATATCTTTCTATCGAATCCGAAAAATCGAAATTTCATAGCGGGGATCAAAAGATATGTCCAGTTGAAAATTCTGAATAGTCGCTATGGAATTTAGGCCCTTAAAAATAGAAATTTTGCAAACGACCTCGGATTTCGACGAAACCAGTTTTGTTAGGTCCGGGTTGCCAAATTATTGCTAGATTCCAAATTTCATAATTTTTCGAATCAATATGTGAGCGTGGCAAAGGAAAACGCGTTTGACCAGTTTCAGTTGATTTTAATCGACTGGAAATTGGCCATTTTTCTAACGGTCTCAGAATTCGGCGAAACTAGTTTTGTTAGGACCGTATCGTTAATACGAAGCTAGAAAATATTTTTCTGGAATTTTTCGAGTTAGTATGTTACCCCGGTAATTTGAAATGTACGTTTAAAATTCAATATAGTGATTTAAATGTAAATTCAAAGGAAACTGATTGAAACGATCAAATCAACCTACGATACATATCCCATTGCTTTCGGAATGGGGGTAAAATGCTATGGACGACAGGCGGTGGGCCTCGTTTCGAGGTCGTATGTAAAAGTCGGCTTTTTGAAAATTAATTAATTAAATAAAATATTAAAAAAAAAAACTAAAACCCTCTCCTCCCCTATACGTTCTGGCCCCCCCCTTTGTTTCATTTCAAAACAAGATCCAAAAAAAAAAAAAAATTGAAACCCGTCGTTGCCAGGCCCCCCCCCCATCCCCGTCGACGACCTGCCTCGCCCCCCCTCCCCCCCCCAAGGTGGCGCCACCGCCGATGGACCCCCCCCCCCCAATCCCCTAGGGCGCGACCTCCCCTTCCCCTCCACCTTCCCTCCCGTCGCTCCCCCTCCTAGCACGAAGACCAAGGCCGAGAGCCCCTTCCCCTGCAGCGCCCAACGCCCCGACGTCAGCACCACCCTCCAGCGCCCCTCAGCTCCGCCCTCCCTTCCCCTTTCGAACCCCTAGCGAGCTACCCCCTGATCTGTACTCCTCAGTTCGAACACCTCGCCGGAGACCCCAAATCAGCAACCACTACAAATGGACAGCCGCCTTGGCAGCCGTAGGCCCCTCTCCATCTGCAAATTGATTTTTTTTAATGGAAAAAGGTGAGTCTTTATTTCTATTTTTATTTATCTATGTAAATAAAATATGGTTTTCATAGGAAATGATTTTAGACATAAGAATATGATTTTTATATTTTCAAAGTAATAAAAATATGATTTTTATATTTTTAAAGTGTTAAAAATATAATCTTTACTATATAGAAGATGTAAAAATATGATTTTTGGTTAGGTAGAGAATTAAAAATATAACTTTTACATGATAGGAATATTAAAAATATCATCTTTATATGTGTAGAAAAATAAAAATGAGATTTTTATAAAGATGAAATCTTTAAATTTGAAAAGGCGAAGTCTATGTTTTTATAAGGGCGAAATCTTTATTTTAGAAAAGGCGAAATCTTTATTTTAGAAAAGGCGAAATATTTATATGGAAAATAGCGTGATAAAAATATAATTTTTATCTATATAACATAGTAGTAAAAATTCAATTTTTATATATTGAATAGCAAAATAAAAATTCAATTTTTATATATTGAATAGCAAAATAAAAATTCAATTTTTATATATTGAATAGCAAAATAAAAATTCGATTTTTATATATTGAATAGCAAAGTAAAAATTCGATTTTTATATATTGAATAGCAAAGTAAAAATTCGATTTTTATATATTGAATAGCAAAGTAAAAAATCAATTTTTATATATTGAATAGCGAAGTAAAAATTCGATTTTTACATATGTAGTGGTTACGGGCAACGAAGATAACGAAGATGCGATAACGATGAAGATTTCTATCAAAGAAGAGTCAAGATGATTGGATAGCTATCTGTGAGAATTTCTCACCTTTCGCTTTCTTTTTTTCTAGTTATATATATACTAGGATGCAGACGGTGCTTAGTAGCACCCGACACAATCGTCCACAGACCATGGACTTGTTTGTTTGGTTGCATAGATTAGTTTGATGATTTGATTTGAATTTGGTTGTTTGGTGAGTATGATTGATGTGTGAATGGCGTGGGCCTTCACTAGACCGGGGATAAGGCTAGGCCTTGTCCCGTTTCTAGTATCGTGCCGTTATGCCGCCGAAATTTTCTAAAATATGTTAGAAAAATAAAAATATCATTGTATTGAATAAATGAACCGAATAGAATATTCATAGGTTGAATAAAATGTTTTGTCGTTAAAAATATAATTTTTAACGTGAATGTGAATAAATAAATATTCATTTACAAACCAGACGGTTTGTTTATGTACACCTATTTGAAGGACATTGATTGGGTCGATAAATTTTACATATCGCCCAACTGCACAAATAAAATCTGTGTTTGTTTGTTTGAAACCCCACACGGGTGTTGGGATGAAATTTGAAGTTCACTCATCCTGATTGATTAAATATGTCGATCGATTGATTGACAGACTGTTATAAGCGTTAGATATCTATATTTGATGCTTATACAGTGTAGTGCACTTTGGTTGATGGTTGATTATTTTCAATGCTATTATATGTGTGTAATGTATGAAAATCCATATGATTAACATTATATGGTGATTGATTGGGCCTCATTCCAATTTGAAAAATTAAGAATTTATAAAATAAAGGTTCATGTGTTGACAGTACTCATCCATTGAGATTGGTCATGTGTTGAACGAAATATTTTTATAATAACAACTATTTTGAAAAAGAAATATTTGAAATAGAATATTTGAAAATTGAAATTTATGAAGCCGTGTTGATTAGATTGACGCCATTTTGACGTGAACGATATTTATATCGATTTTATTCATTTTGAAATGAATTGAATTGAAAACGATTTCGAAATGAATTGAATTGAAAACAATTTCAAAATGAATTGAATTGAAAACGATTTCGAAATGAATTGAATTGAAAACGAATTCAAATTGAATTGAAAGCGAATTGAAATGAATTCAAATTGAATTGAAATTTGAATTGAATAGAAATGAATTTTAAAACAAATTTATAAAGAGGAATTCAATTTTGATTTGAATTGAAAAGAAAGTTGAAATTGCTTTTAAAACGATTTTAAAACTATTTATATAATTCGTTTTAAATAGAAATCGACGAAGTATATATTATATATATAATATAATGGCCTGAATAGAACGCGCCGCGGCAGTTCATGAATTTCGACCATTTATTTCAAACGGACATTACGGGAGATCCGACCGTCGGATTCTCCTAAAACCAGAACCGTTGGGTTCGTATCGAAAAGAGCTTTCTAACGAATGTTAGAAATTTGAAATCTAACGGTTGGATTTGGAGATACGTCCAAATCAAATTCGAAAAAGGTCGCTGTAAGTGCAGTTCGATGGCCATTGATGGAAATCGACTGTACGGGCCTTGATAAAATTATTAAAAATAGTAATAATTGGTGTAAAATCATAAGAAATGATTTAGAAAGAATTGGGGTGAAAAACTCCATATTTGAAAAGATAAAAATAGATTTTTATCGAAATGAACTAGTTTTGAACTAGAATTATAATTCTATTTATTTTTAAAGAAATAAATTGAATTTAAAAAGGGTTTTAAAAATAACCAGAATTTCCAATGATTGCATTGGAGTGGATTTGAATCGAAATTGTCTTCGGAATATTTCGATCTTGGAATTCGTGATTCTACGGATGTTGTTACGGAAATTTGAAAGATATATATTTATATCGTTATTTCCAATACGACATTTGTTAATCATAGAATTTAATATTGAATATAAGCCGATATATTTTCTATTCAGAGCCTTATATTGAATATCCAATGTGATTTGGGTTTGTCGTGAATGGTGTCTTCACTAACACTGTTCTTGAACCTAGTTGAGAAAAGATTAAATCTTTTTATTTAGATTTAATGAAGTGTACCAATTAAATAATATTTAATTGGAATTGAATTGATATTGATTTTTGGGTTTATCGTGAACAGTGTTTTAAACAACACTCGTTCTTTAACCTGATAATTAATGAATGTGATTTTGGGTTTATCGAGAACTGTGTTTTTAAATGACACAGATTCTTTAACCCAGTTAACGATTAAAACTAAGTGGAGTTTTAATGAATCTTTAATTAGATTGAAATGATCGAGAATGGAGTATCACCAGTTTTGCTCCAGGCGATAGTTAAATCTTTAATTAGATTTGAACGTGAAATGGTAATTGAATTTACCGATAACACCGTGGTGTTAGATATGAAGTACTACCAGTTCTACTCCATGGGATGAATAGGTTGGGATTGGGAAATTAAAACAAATGATTACTTCGGTAAGGTTCGCTAATCCCGACTAGTTTTGAATTGATATTCAAAAATAGATTAAAGAATAAATTCAAGAAATTTATCTTGGATAAAATTAATGGGAACCTTTCCCTATGAATGTGAAATCAGAAACTAACTGTCGGTTAGCTAAGCAGAATGGTTCTCTGGATATTGATCTGATGTTGGTTTTGGCCTTCGAGGTTAACATTTGGGGAATTATTCTCTTGATTAATTTACGGTTAGTGACTGATGAATTGGAATGAGGCGTATGTTGTTGTAACACCCCGCGAATTCTATAACTGTGAAATTCACAAATTAAAGTATAATTGATTTCAAATCAAAGAACTAAGGGAAACGGGATACGCCATTGCGTTCCTCTCGGAAAAATACGCAAAATAGAGTCCGAGTTTTCGAAAAACGGAGTCCGTATGAAGAAGATATGGCCTTCGGAAGTTTCTGAATTAAGTTTAAAATTCGAACAGAATAAAACAACTCAGAAAAAAATTAATAATCGGGCCCAATTGGCCAGGGCGGGACAACTCCCGCCTAATGCACCCAGGTCGACTGGGCTGTCGACCTGGTCTAGCCAGGTCGACAGGGCTGTCGATAGGGCTGTCGACCTGGTCCAGAGCCAGGTCGAACCCAGCCCAACCTGGCTGGCCTATTCTATGTTGGTCGATTTTCAGAAGTCTGCTTTGTCATTAGGGCTAGGTGGCAGGCTCTAATTGGTCTCTCTTTCGAATGAATGGCTATGATCAATCCAAGCAACATCGATGGTCCTAATCAGTTCATAACCCTATGAAAATGACCCTAGACTCAACCTAATCTATTCATTCAAAAATAAGAACAAAGCCGCCATGTTGCTGAGGAACGACTAAGAGTAGCCACCAATTGGAGAGAGGATTAGGAGGCAAATTCTAAAAGCATAAAGCAACTTAATCAAATCAAATCGCATCTCCAAATCCCTAAATTGGAGAATTCGCCACACCATTGTAAGTAGAGTATTATTTTGGTATGAACAAATAACTGTGTTGGTTTGTATACTTGATTGTGGTGATAAATAATTCATATTTGTGCGATTCTATGATTCTTATCGATTTGGAATATTGTATACGTTTGGATATTCTCGAATTATGTTATTCATTATAAAAAAAACTACATGTTTGCGGTAGTTTTATGCAAGTATACGTTTGGAATATTCGCAAATTATGTAATCCATGTTGAAGCTACATGTATGTAGTTGTTTAATTGAAACTCATGCAAGTTTGGGGTTTTGCTACTATGCCATCATAATGTATATTTTTGTACAAAAATCATTTTGTATGTAATTGGAACAAATTTGGGTTATTATAGTTCATATGAAACTATGTTGAAATTTTGGCACCATGATCTATGCTTTTGTACTAGAAAACCTACTTGCAAACTTATGAATATGACTAGGCTATGATTGATATTTTGCATAATTGAAATCCATGTTAGGTCTATATTGTTAACAAGAATTATATGATGACATATGTGGTACATAGCTAGGTTAGACTCAAAAATCCCTTTTGCAAGTTTGCATGACTAAAGTAAAAATCATGATTTCATGTTAGAAATATTTATGCCATGGTTATGTGAATAGATTTAAAATCATGATTAAGTTGAACTATACTTTTGTGTTAGTAATAAAAGTAAGCACCTTTGTAAACATGTAGTAATCTTATGAACATGATTTGCTTATGTTTGACATTATGCCTGAATAAAAATATAGGTTTATGTTGTAGTTAAGCCTATGTGTCAATAGTGATATTCTTAACTTAACTACAAGTTTACATGGTTTGATTCATGTCACTTATGCTTTATGACCAAAGTATATGTTACCACTATGCAAGTACACCAGTTTCTATTTTGTAGTTCCAACGTCACGTTGCAAGTTCATGCGTTCACATTCCCCTTTTTGTGTATGTAATCACGCTTTAAGCCTCCCCTTTTTCTCATGGCTAAGTTGGGCTTAAAAGCCTAAGCCCAACATATATTACAATAAACGAACGTATTAAACGGGGGAAAATAGCGTTGGGCCAAATTAATTAATAAATGAAAATATAAAGTAGAAGGGCCCAAATTCAAGTATGAGTTGGGCCCATGATTGGTGTAACCTTTACACCATTAACTTAATAATGGGCCGCAAATATTTACATATAAGAAAATAAAGAAGAAAGACAAAATATGTAAATGTAGAACATACGATGTGTTTAACCCGAGGTTGGATTGAGTTGTGATGTAAACCTGCCCGGAACCGCCCGGCTGTCTAGTAGTCACAACAATACCTATCCAATGTGGGAGGTTAAACATGGAGCCCAATAAGGACCCGAGGTTAGACTGAGTTGTGGCGTAAGACTGCCCGGAACCAACCGGCAACAGGCAGCCACAACAATACCTGTCTAATGTGAGAGGTCAAGGCTTTAATAAGACAATTAAGGCTGAGTCAGGATTGTTAGGATTAAGTGAACTAAAGACTTAATCAAAATGGAACATGCTAAACTAAACGGACTGGTGGGGGTTAGGTTAGAAAACACTTAACCAACTTAGCATGTTGGCTAGAGATAGAAAACCTAGTAACGGGGTACCCTTTTCAGCAGTAACCCTAGAAGGTGTATCATGATACCCTGAAACTAGGCAGGGTGGGGCACGATTACTGGGCTGATTGTAAGAGGTCAAATCGACGGCGGTGGTGTAGCAGTGTAGGTTCTAACGGGGTGCGGGCGTGCACACACTCCGGCGCAGAAAAATAAGGCACTGGACACCAGTAGCATACCTGTGCATTCTAGGATTGTGTCGGGCCGCCACCATGTGACTTGATACACCCCATGGTGGGACCAGCATAGGTAACTACAACATCGGGGGCCGTAAGACACATGTAACTATGCGAGTAGGAGCCGATCATCATAGAATGGATCACATCACCCTGATTATGGGGTGCCAGTTGGGAACTAGTTTATATGGGTTCGGAGATTAACATGGGGTACGATAGTATATTCGACCCTAGACAACTTAACCAAGTTTATAGTGCTTTCCCACTTCTTGTTTATACTTATCATACACAGTTCTTTATTCATAGACAGAATAGTCCTAGACTTACTCAGGCTTTATGTCTGACTCTACTTTTCTTTCGTCTTCTTTTCTTCCGTTCCCCCCCCCCCAAGTCCACAGGGAGGGAACACAGCAGCTTGACCAGCCTTAACATCCAGCTTGAAGAGGAGAAATGTATTGCTTGGAACTTTTCGTTTTGAACTATGGCTTTGGACAACCACTATGGGGCTTTTGCAGTTTATCTATGTTTTCTTTATGCTTCTTTAAATAATGTAATCAAGACAGATTATGGAAGTGTTATGTTATGTTTTTGGAAAAGATGTAAGACAATTATGGTGATGTTGTTGTAGCACGTATTTGCTTTTATGAAATAAGAGTTGTTGTTTTTCCGTTGTTTACAAATATGTGTTCTTATATCTGTCTTGTATATCTGTGACTTATACTTATAAACCTCCACCAAAATTAGGGCATTCCCTTTGAGAGTGACCCTAACGGAGGTGGGGTGTTTCACTTGTGTTTGTGTAACACTTATTTAAAGTATACGCGAGTTATTCGGAAAGACCGTGTTTATCCCATTCTGAATAACTGATACGACGATAAGTCGAAGATGAAGACGGTGGTCGAAGACCGGAAGTCTTCACGTTGTTTGGGTGATTACTGATGATCTTGATTGGGCTGTACACCCAAGAAGATGGAAACAGTTGGTGATCGTCCAGACGTACTTGGAGATGGATGGATATGCGAGGAAAGTGCCTCCGGTTTCGTTCAGACCCAGAACGGACTTGTAAATGGACGGTGTGTCTGACATTGGATTTTAGTCCGTGTGATTGATCTCTATTAAATATATATCTGTTTGGCGACGGAGAATTTATTCTATTGCTTAACGCCCTTCTCTGAGACGTACGAGCTCAGGGGTTATATATTAATGGATATCAAACGCATGGAGTGAATTACCTGTGTGGCATGCCTAAGTGGCAATTGATCGAGGCTTCTGTTGAAAAGCAAAGTCTTGTGGTTGATGATCAAAGCACGGCCTTTGTGGCGTAGCTTTGTGTAAAGTTTGATTCGCGAGTTTCACACCCGGTATGAACCAAAAACGGGAGACGGACGTCAGGGAGGGCATGCGTTTCTTTCTAGCTAGAAGTGGCGTCAGTGGTTTTACACGCCCTGACGAGTTTGACTTATGTGGTTGTTGCTGTTGCGAGGCGCCTCGGTTATATCGATTTCGGCCGATGCATTCTGGTCGGCTGACGGACCAGACTTACACCTCATAGGGTGGGGAGACGTAGTATTCAGGCATAATAATCCACATCGATGGACCGGCCCTGAGGATCCAAGGGGCAGTTGCGGCTGTTCCTGAGGGGCGGGCTAGAGCGTCTCGAATCGGTTGAGGACTATCTTTTGCCTCGGTTCATAGATGGAAACCCAATTTCCAAATACGTGATTCTGCGGTTTTATTTGTAGAGCCTAGTATGGTGACATAGTGGGATGGGGCACTTATGCCGTCTATGATTGATACTTATGATTTGAAGTTGTTTTATACACTATGCACTTATAATAGTATCAAACGATTTGTTTTAAACGTATCAAGCATTCTTTGGCTGTTATAAGGGAAAACCCTATCCTCGGCTGCGTTGCATTGTGTGATGGGACCTGGGTCTTATAACAGCTTCATTTTTCTTTATTTAGCATTGTGCTGTTTGTTTTATGCACTGGTGTTCTTGGGAGGAAACCCGTTCCGTGTTATACGGCGTGGTCCCTTGATTTACTTAACTTTAAAATAAAGATTTATAACTGTTTTAGTTCTCACACCAGTTACATGACTGACCTGGAGTTTATTGTTTTAACCTAAACTCTGGGTGCCCTTATTTTGACACGGGCAGCTAGTAGTTTTGGTTTTGCAGATTTATATTCACAGGATCCTGGTTTACAGCTGGAACGATATCCGGAAAGCTTTGAATCCGTATATCTCATTCTAGTTGTGTATTGTATTATTTTCCGCTGCTATGTATTTAAATGTAATTTAAATCTCTGATATTTCTGTGTAATATTCATTTATACTCTGTATATTCTTGTAATCTGATGCATTGTTGTAATAAACAATGAAATGTTCTTCTATATGTGTTCTGTTGTGGCTTGTTCTCGAATTATCCGACGCTTTCCTTTACGGGGAAGTTACGGGTTTTCACAGTTGGTATCAGAGCTTTGGTTTACAGAGCTCGAGAACAAGACACATTAGAACCATACGAAAGAATTCATCAGATATTGGATTAGTAATATCCAATTAGAATGACTCGTTAGAGATAGGATCAGTAGTATCCTAGAACGAGTGTAAAGAGTATATTTTTCAAATGAAAACAAATTTTTTTTTGAAAATTTAAATCAATTATTCGTATTTGATTATTTATTTATATTGATATGGACAATCCAGTATATATAGATTTTGCGTATACGTCTGATCCACGTATATTCAAAGTTTTAATATATTGGATAGATATAGCATCGCACTCTAGTCGCCCGAAGATGATATTGATGATAGCGATCGCATCATCAACATGTATGTTCGAGTTTCGAAGGTGTGATTTTCTATATATTTCCATTAGACTGGTGTGAGAACCAAAACTAATATAGCTAGAATACATTGTTGTGATTTGGCATCAAAACAAGATTTTCTGTATATGTATCAAAATTATGAATTTGAAATGATAATTCACTAATTGATTGATGTTTGTGTTGTTTGTTTATTTGTTTGATAATTTTGAATCATTATGCCTAATTGAATCAAATATTGAATTATATTGAAAATTGGTCGCATTTGCTTGCATATACATATACTTACATTGAACAGGTCATAGCAAGGAGGCTAGAGCAGAGAATAAAATTTGTTTGCCCGACAAATAGGTACATGTTTACTACATAATTTACTGTTTTGTTTGGGTGATGATGATTTTATGAGCCTATTGGCTAGCCGCTTGGCTTTTTCTTTTTCTTTTTGAGATCTGAAGGACCGGGGAAGCTATTTGAAATTCCCCGATGCTCCCGGTGCAGGGGAGGTTATGGCGAAATTTTTCGAAAATTTAGGGTGTTAGCCAAATTTTTGAAATTTTGAAAATTCTCAGAAACTGAAAAGTTGGAGAATGGAAGCCAGATCGAACGTAGAGTTGATTAATCAAACCACTTTCGACTTTGTTCCTTTTCGGGGACGAAAAGTTTTAAGTGGGGGAGATTGTAATAACCCGGAAATTCTGGGCCAGTTTAAAATTTTTATTTTGGCAATTTTAGCGAATTTTGATTATTTAAAATAGATTATTTTAAATAATATCGACGAGAAATTTACTTTGAATATATTTAGAACGTATATATTATATACATCGTCGTTAGAATATAAATAATTATATATAATTGTAAATAGAATTAAAAATGGCGCGGTAGTTCGATAATTCGATTTCAAACTTCAATTGAATGTACCGGGTGCAAAACAATCCAGATTTTAGTGAAACCAAAAATGATAGGATCTAATTGATAATATCTTTCTATCGAATCCGAAAAATCGAAATTTCATAGCGGGGATCAAAAGATATGTCCAGTTGAAAATTCTGAATAGTCGCTATGGAATTCAGGCCCTTAAAAATAGAAATTTTGCAAACGAGCTCGGATTTCGACGAAACCAGTTTTGTTAGGTCCGTATTGCCAAATTATTGCTAGATTCCAAATTTCATAATTTTTTGAATCAATATGTGAGCGTGGCAAAGGAAATCGCATTTGACCGGTTTTAGTTGATTTTAATCGACTGGAAATTGGCCATTTTTCTAACGGTCTCAGAATTCGGCGAAACTAGTTTTGTTAGGACCGTATCGTCAATACGAAGCTAGAAAATATTTTTCTGGAATTTTTCGAGTTAGTATGTGACCCCGGTAATTTGAAATGTACGTTTAAAATTCAATATAGTGATTTAAATGTAAATTCAAAGGAAACTGATCGAAACGATCAAATCAACCTACGATACATATCCCATTCTGTTCGGAATGGGGGTAAAATGCTATGGACGACAGGCGGTGGGCCTCGTTTCGAGGTCGTATGTAAAAGTCAACTTTTTGAAAATTAATTAATTAAATAAAATATAAAAAAAAACTAAAACCCTCTCCTCCCCTATACGTTCTGGCCCCCCCCCCCCCTTCGTTTCATTTCAAAACAAGATCCAAAAAAAAAAAATTGAAGCCCGTCGTTGCCAGGCCCCCCCCATCCCCGTCGACGACCTGCCTCCCCCCCCCCCCCCAATGTGGCGCCACCGCCGACGGACCCCCCCAATCCCCTAGGGCGCGACCTCCCCTTCCCCTCCACCTTCCCTCCCGTCGCTCCCCCTCCTAGCACGAAGACCAAGGCCGAGAGCCCCTTCCCCTGCAGCGCCCGACGCCCCGACGTCAGCACCACCCTCCAGCGCCCCTCAGCTCCGCCCTCCCTTCCCCTTTCGAACCCCTAGCGAGCTACCCCCTAATCTGTCCTCCTCAGTTCGAACACCTCGCCGGAGACCCCAAATCAACAACCACTACAAATGGACAGCCGCCTTGGCAGCCGTAGGCCCCTCTATATCTGCAAATTGATTTTTTTTAATGGAAAAAGGTGAGTCTTTATTTCTATTTTTATTTATCTATGTAAATAAAATATGGTTTTCATAGGAAATGATTTTAGACATAAGAATATGATTTTTATATTTTCAAAGTAATAAAAATATGATTTTTATATTTTTAAAGTGTTAAAAATATAATCTTTACTATATAGAAGATGTAAAAATATGATTTTTGGTTGGGTAGAGAATTAAAAATATAATTTTTACATGATAGGAATATTAAAAATATCATTTTTATTTGTGTAGAAAAATAAAAATGAGATTTTTATAAAGATGAAATCTTTAAATTTGAAAAGGCGAAGTCTATGTTTTTATAAGGGCGAAATCTTTATTTTAGAAAAGGCGAAATCTTTATTTTAGAAAAGGCGAAATCTTCATATGGAAAATAGCGTGATAAAAATATAATTTTTATCTATATAACATAGTAGTAAAAATTCGATTTTTATATATTGAATAGCAAAATAAAAATTCAATTTTTATATATTGAATAGCAAAATAAAAATTCGATTTTTATATATTGAATAGCAAAATAAAAATTCGATTTTTATATATTGAATAGCAAAGTAAAAATTCGATTTTTATATATTGAATAGCAAAGTAAAAATTCAATTTTTATATATTGAATAGCAAAGTAAAAATTCGATTTTTATATATTGAATAGCAAAGTAAAAATTCAATTTTTATATATTGAATAGCGAAGTAAAAATTCGATTTTTACATATGTAGTGGTTACGGGCAACGAAGATAACGAAGATGCGATAACGATGAAGATTTCTATCAAAGAAGAGTCAAGATGATTGGATAGCTATCTGTGAGAATTTCTCACCTTTCACTTTCTTTTTTTCTAGTTATATATATATACTAGGATGCAGACGGTGCTTAGTAGCACCCGACACAATCGTCCACAGACCATGGACTTGTTTGTTTGGTTGCATAGATTAGTTTGATGATTTGATTTGAATTTGGTTGTTTGGTGAGTATGATTGATGTGTGAATGGCGTGGGCCTTCACTAGACCGGGGATAAGGCTAGGCCTTGTCCCGTTTCTAGTATCGTGCCGTTATGCCGCTGAAATTTTCTAAAATATGTTAGAAAAATAAAAATATCATTGTATTGAATAAATGAACCGAATAGAATATTCATAGGTTGAATAAAATGTTTTGTCGTTAAAAATATAATTTTTAACGTGAATGTGAATAAATAAATATTCATTTACAAACCAGACGGTTTGTTTATGTACACCTATTTGAAGGACATTGATTGGGTCGATAAATTTTACATATCGCCCAACTGCACAAATAAAATCTGTATTTGATTGTTTGAAACCCCACACGGGTGTTGGGATGAAATTTGAAGTTCACTCATCCTGATTGATTAAATATGTCGATCGATTGATTGACAGACTGTTATAAGCGTTAGATATCTATATTTGATGCTTATACAGTGTAGTGCACTTTGGTTGATGGTTGATTATTTTCAATGCTATTATATGTGTGTAATGTATGAAAATCCATATGATTAACATTATATGGTGATTGATTGGGCCTCATTCCAATTTGAAAAATTAAGAATTTATAAAATAAAGGTTCATGTGTTGACAGTACTCATCCATTGAGATTGGTCATGTATTGAACGAAATATTTTGATAATAACAACTATTTTGAAAAAGAAATATTTGAAATAGAATATTTGAAAATAGAAATTTATGAAGCCGTGTTGATTAGATTGACGCCATTTTTACGTGAACGATATTTATATCGATTTTATTCATTTTGAAATGAATTGAATTGAAAACGATTTCGAAATGAATTGAATTGAAAACGATTTCGAAATGAATTGAATTGAAAACGATTTCGAAATGAATTGAATTGAAAACGAATTCAAATTGAATTGAAAGCGAATTGAAATGAATTCAAATTGAATTGAAATTTGAATTGAATAGAAATGATTTTTAAAACGAATTTATAAAGAAGAATTCAATTTTGATTTGAATTGAAAAGAAAGTTGAAATTGCTTTTGAAACGATTTTAAAACTATTTATATAATTCGTTTTAAATAGAAATCGACGAAGTATATATTATATATATTATATATATAATATAATGGCCTGAATAGAACGCGCCGCGCCGCGGAAGTTCATGAATTTCGACCATTTATTTCAAACGGACATTACGGGAGATCCGACCGTCGGATTCTCCTAAAACCGGAACTGTTGGGTTCGTATCGAAAAGAGCTTTCTAACGAATGTTAGAAATTTGAAATCTAACGGTTGGATTTGGAGATACGTCCAAATCAAATTCGAAAAAGGTCGCTGTAAGTGCAGTTCGATGGCCATTGATGGAAATCGACTGTACGGGCCTTGATAAAATTATTAAAAATAGTAATAATTGGTGTAAAATCATAAGAAATGATTTAGAAAGAATTGGGGTGAAAAACTCCATATTTGAAAAGATAAAAATAGATTTTTATCGAAATGAACTAGTTTTGAACTAGAATTATAATTCTATTTATTTTAAAGAAATAAATTGAATTTAAAAAGGGTTTTAAAAATAACCAGAATTTCCAATGATTGCATTGGAGTGGATTTGAAACGAAATTGTCTTCGGAATATTTCGATCTTGGAATTCGTGATTCTACGGATGTTGTTACGGAAATTTGGAAGATATATATTTATATCGTTATTTCCAATACGACATTTTTTAATCATAGAATTTGATATTCAATATAAGCCGATATATTTTCGATTCAGAGCCTTATATTGAATATCCAATGTGATTTGGGTTTGTCGTGAATGGTGTCCTCACTAACACTGTTCTTGAACCCAGTTGAGAAAAGATTAAATCTTTTTATTTAGATTTAATGAAGTGTACCAATTAAATAATATTTAATTGGAATTGAATTGATATTGATTTTTGGGTTTATCGTGAACAGTGTTTTAAACAACACTCGTTCTTTAACCCGATAATTAATGAATGTGATTTTGGGTTTATCGAGAACTGTGTTTTTAAATGACACGGATTCTTTAACCCAGTTAACGATTAAAACTAAGTGGAGTTTTAATGAATCTTTAATTAGATTGAAATGATCGAGAATGGAGTATCACCAGTTTTGCTCCAGGCGATACTTAAATCTTTAATTAGATTTGAACGTGAAATGGTAATTGAATTTACCTATAACACCGTGGTGTTAGATATGAAGTACTACCAGTTCTACTCCATGGGATGAATAGGTTGGGATTGGGAAATTAAAACAAATGATTACTTCGGTAAGGTTCGCTAATCCCGACTAGTTTTGAATTGATATTCAAAAATAGATTAAAGAATAAATTCAAGAAATTTATCTTGGATAAAATTAATGGGAACCTTTCCCTATGAATGTGAAATCAGAAACTAACTGTCGGTTAGCTAAGCAGAATGGTTCTCTGGATATTGATCCGATGTTGGTTTCGGCCTTCGGGGTTAACATTTGGGGAATTATTCTCTTGATTAATTTACGGTTAGTGACTGATGAATTGGAATGAGGCGTATGTTGTGTTTGTGTAACACTTATTTAAAGTATACGCGAGTTATTCGGAAAGACCGGGTTTATCCCATTCTGAATAACTGATACGACGATAAGTCGAAGATGAAGACGGTGGTCGAAGACCGGAAGTCTTCACGTTGTTTGGGTGATTACTGATGATCTTGATTGGGCTGTACACCCAAGAAGATGGAAACAGTTGGTGATCGTCCAGACGTACTTGGAGATGGATGGATATGCGAGGAAAGTGGCTCCGGTTTCGTTCAGACCCAGAATGGACTTGTAAATGGACGGTGTGTCTGACATTGGATTTTAGTCCGTGTGATTGATCTCTATTAAATATATATCTGTTTGGCGGCGGAGAATTTATTCTCTTGCTTAACGCCCTTCTCTGAGACGTACGAGCTCAGGGGTTATATATTGATGGATATCAAACGCATGGAGTGAATTGCCTGTGTGGCATGCCTAAATGGCAATTGATCGAGGCTTCTGTTGAAAAGCAAAGTCTTGTGGTTGATGATCAAAGCACGGCCTTTGTGGCGTAGCTTTGTGTAACGTTTGATTCGCGAGTTTCACACCCGATATGAACCAAAAACGGGAGACGGACGTCAGGGAGGGCATGCGTTTCTTTCTAGCTAGAAGTGGCGTCAGTGGTTTTACACGCCCTGACGAGTTTGACTTATGTGGTTGTTGCTGTTGCGAGGCGCCTCGGTTATATCGGTTTCGGCCGATGCATTCCGGTCGGCTGACGGACCAGACTTACACCCCATAGGGTGGGGAGACGTAGTGTTCAGGCATAATAATCCACATCGGTGGACCGGCCCTGAGGATCCAAGGGGCAGTTGCGGCTGTTCCTGAGGGGCGGGCTAGAGCGTCTCGAATCGGTTGAGAACTATCTTTTGCCTCGGTTCATAGATGGAAACCCAATTTCCAAATACGTGATTCTGCGGTTTTATTTGTAGAGCCTAGTATGGCGACATAGTGGGATGGGGCACTTATGCCGTCTATGATTGATACTTATGATTTGAAGTTGTTTTATACACTATGCACTTATAATAGTATCAAACGATTTGTTTTAAACGTATCAAGCATTCTTTGGCTGTTATAAGGGAAAACCCTATCCTCGGCTGCGTTGCATTGTGTGATGGGACCTGGGTCTTATAACAGCTTCATTTTTCTTTATTTAGCATTGCGCTGTTTGTTTTATGCACTGGTGTTCTTGGGAGGAAACCCGTTCCGTGTTATACGACGTGGTCCCTTGATTTACTTAACTTTAAAATAAAGATTTATAACTGTTTTAGTTCTCACACCAGTCACATGACTGACCTGGAGTTTATTGTTTTAACCTAAACTCTGGGTGCCCTTATTTTGACACGGGCAGCTAGTAGTTTTGGTTTTGCAGATTTATATTCACAGGATCCTGGTTTACAGCTGGAACGATATCCGGAAAGCTTTGAATCCGTATATCTCATTCTAGTTGTGTATTGTATTATTTTCCGCTGCTATGTATTTAAATGTAATTTAAATCTCTGATATTTCTGTGTAATATTCATTTATACTCTGTATATTCTTGTAATCTGATGCATTGTTGTAATATACAATGAAATGTTCTTCTATATGTGTTCTGTTGTGGCTTGTTCTCGAACTATCCGACGCTTTCCTTTACGGGGAAGTTACGGGTTTTCACACATCATCAAAAGGGGGAGATTGTTGTATGTAACGTTGTTGTATATAACAATTATATGATTTTTGTTTGGTGATAACAAACAAATATATATTATTATAAATGTGTTTGTTATTGTACCATTATACTATATCATAGTCAGGAATATAATATTTATATTTAAATAAAATACGACTGTACAAGAATTCAAATATTGAAACAATATTTTATTTCAATTTAATAATTTATATCAACATTCAAACAGTACAAATTTTATAACTCCACTATTTGTACAACAGACTGTAATTCATTAATATATTTACATACAAGTTCATATATACATTGTTCCTCTCTACAATTAAATCTATCACTCACTCTATACAATTTTGATATATACATTCTTTCACTGTTAGACACAACGGACACTGCTTCATCTTCTGTCTTCTGTCTTCACAGCTCACTCTCAATCCAGTCACCATCTGCTTACCTGTCACATGAAACAGAAACACACACAGTACATTGCAACAGAAATAAAACTGAATACATGCAAATATAAATTTATTTTTAAATTTTATTTGCCCCAGAATGTTGATGTGTCTCTCATCATTTTTCACTTGATCTGATTTATTAATCCATCCATCTGTGTCTACACAGCTTGTGATATTCATAGTGATACACAATAAATACCACAAGGCAGACAGTATGAAAACACATATTACAGTGCAGGGGAAGGAGAATTATTCTGATTGACTGCATATGCACACGTGTACAAATATACACGTGTGCACTGCCTCGCCAATCAAAATGCAGTATAGCAACTAAGGAGTAGCCACGTGGACCAGCTCGACCCAATGCAACTGAAAGTATGTCAAGTACACAGCTCATGGTCGAGGCAACCCAAATACATGCAAGCCATGTACAAAGTCAAGATGTCCAACAAGTCCATGTATGATGTAAGTCGAGCAAATATGGGTCGAGCAAGCAACACAAGTGCATGGCAGTATATGTATAAGTGACATGGATCATAACAGCTCAATTCAGGACAATGCAAACAAGGCAGCACAATGTGTACAGCAATAAAGTGGTGTATACATGGTATACAAGCATGTCAATGCAAAGAAGCAAATGGTAAATGGTTGGTGCAGCAAATTCAAGTGTGCACAAATAAGGAGCAGTCTCATGTTCAAGCAAAGCTCAAGTCAGAAATAGTGTATGGAACAAGTAAACAATGGTGCAGCATGGACTATCCAAATGGTAGTATACAGGTAACATATCAGTACCATATACATGGCTACTACATGTATGGTGCGACATTAAAATACCAACTCACACAAGACAAGTCATCATGCAATGGTAAAATGAGTACACAAAACAAAACAACAAAGTGATTAATCATTTCATGCATGGGGGTGCATCGGTTAACAACATAAATACAAGCAGCCATTTAAGTGGCCAAGCAAGAGCACAACACGAATGAGACAGAAACAACAATGGTATGTGTGCATAATCAATTGGTGTAACAACAGATTAGGTCAAGCAGTTATGGTTAACACAATCAAACTAAAAATAGTGATGAATGCAAAACATGGTGGACAAGCAGTAATGTGAAGTGAATATCAAAACTGAGATAAGCATGTTCAAATATGCCAAAGAATATTCAGAATTCAATAAACATTTTTTAATAGGAAGAAACTTTCAGAATTGGTTCTAGTATTCAAAAGTTTTCATGGTTTGAATTCAATTCTGCTTTCGGAAATTAGTGGAAATCATACAATTAATATTGGCAAGAAAGAATTAAACTTGTCCTTATGGCATGAGCAAAGGTGGCAAATTTTCAATGCTTCCGAAAAAGTGAATCCAACTTTTTATATGGAAAGAAATCATTTTATTTTGATTTCCAGAAGAACATAGGGAAATGTATACATATATGGGATGTTACAAGTAAATTGCTCAAAACATTTTTGGGAAAGGTGTCATTGATAGGCGTAATGCATTTCAAATATTTCCCGAATTACACAATCAATATTTGGCAAGAGTATATTGTGGAAATCAAACTCGGTTTTGCCAAAGTTCATATGTTCAGTAAAACCATCTAGATGCATATTCAAAAGGAAAAATCATGTCTTGGTTCATCTCAAAATTCACCGCAAGTTTTCAAAGCCGAGGAAACCAGAAGGGGAAAGCAACACAAAATCAGCCAAGTCGTTATACGTGAAATCAGAGAGCAGTAATAGGATTTATATATCCTATATGTATCACCAATTCCTCATCGGCATAGGCATCGAAAACCAAAAATACAGATTCAAGAGAAAAGTCAAAATTATCAAATCGGAGATTCTTACATGTTTTCGATCGCAAGCAGAGAGGATAGCCCAAATCAGATCGACTAAGAGGAAAAAAAATTCATGCTACAAAGAATCAAAATCATATAGCAATCATTTGAAGTTGATTTGGGAATTCCTCTAAACCCTAAGAGCCGCCGCCATTTTTAAGAGAAAGAGATCGGGCTCAACGGATAAACTTTTGGACCGGCTATAGTTTTCCAAATAGGATAACCCTTATTTCTTAACTCTAGGGTTTTCTATTTATATTGTATTTTTTTTTCATTTGTTTTCTAAACCGTTCGATCAGTTTGTAGAGTATGTAAAATCTAGGTAGGTTTTCAAGTTTCGTCTTGTAAAACTAGACAGTTTCTAGAGTCTGTAAAATCTAGGTGGTTTCCAAGTTTCATCTGTAAAACTAGGCAGTTTACTAGAGTCTGTAAAACTAGGGGAAAATATGATCTAGGGGATATAGATCAGTCTATGGTTTTGAGCGTAGGATTAGAATAGTTGCGAGGGATTCGCGAGTTTACATGGTCTAGTAAGAGGGATTTGTTCTTTTACCTAGTAGAAACCTTAGGAATGCAATTTCAAATTTATGATGACCAGTCTATCAATCCATTTTCAAATTTTGAAAAGTGCTAAAATCATATGATATATTATGATTTGTTGACTGATAGCTATTTGGATTTGAGATTATTTGTTTGCGTCACTTAAATTGAATTTAGAATGGTAGTCAAATGCCATCACTGTTTTTTTGTGCTTCATTTTTAAATTCTTTTGAAAATAATTGGAAATCATTTCTTTTAAAACTCTCTCCATTTTTGTAAATTCATCGTAAATTCATCATTCTCTGCAATGTGAAATACGCCACTTGTTCTCAGAATATTATGAATTTTGTTTGATTGATTGCGATTTATGATGACCGTTCTTCCTCTTAAGCTGATATTTTATTTTTTAGTCATTTTTCATCTATATTTTAGTGTCTATATCTTGATGACAACAAAAGGGGGAGAACGGATTGAGATTTTGATTTATGAGTGAATATTTAATGTAACAACCTGAGATTTGGGTCCAATTTAAAATTTTTATTTTAGGAATTTTAATGGATTTTTATTATTTAAAATAATTTATTTTAAATAATAATGACTAAAAAATTTATTTTAAAACGAATAAAATTAATTTAATTATAAAAGGAGTTTAAAACAGCGCTGCGGTTTGAAAATTTGAACTTTGATTGAATATACAGGATTCAATATAAATCAGAATTGAGCGAAACAAGAAATGTTTAAATTTGTTTAATCATATCTTTCTAACGAATTAGAAAAACTGAAATTTCACTTTATAATTTGAAAGTTATGTCCAGTATAAAATTTAGAAAAGTCGTTGTAGAATTTATATATATATTTTAATATAATATATAACCCTTAAAATAGCCATTTTGCAAACGACCTCGGTTTTCGACGAAACCACTTTTGTTGGAACCGGAATGTTATTTTATTACTAAGTTTAATTTTCTAGAATTTTTTTAATTTATATGTGAGCGTGGCAAAAGAAAATGTGTTTTGACCGTTTCAGTCAGTTTTAATCGACTTGAAAATAGCCATTTTTCAAAGAGTCTCAGAATTCGACGAGATTAGTCTTGTTAGGACCGTATCGTCAAAACATAACTAGAAATATTTTTTCTGTAATGTTTAGAGTCCGTATGGGGCCCCAGTAATTTAAAATGTACATTTAAATTTAATATTAATTGATTTTTATTTTAATTTAAAGAAAAACATATCGTAATAGTCGAATTGGGTTACAAAACATGTTCCATTGTGTCCGGGATGGGGATTATTAGCCGGGGGCGACACTCGTTGGGTTTCGATTGGAGTTTGTATGAGTAATAGTGTATTTTTCGATTTTAAATAATGAAATATACCATATAAATACTGTGGAATACGAAACCCTAAATCACAATACAGTGGCCGCCATATTCAAAAATAATCAATGGCCACGGAGCACCATATTTCTTCCTCCGATTTCTTAAAGACTAGTGCGAATTAAATCATGAAAGTAAAACAAATGTCGAAGAGCTTTTCGAGCTCTAGAGGATGGACGGATATGATGGGGTATGATGGCCTGAGCTGATCGAATTTGAGGCTCAAAGCCAACGAAGTTGAACGGGTTTCGGGGCCAACCTAGGCCACCGAGTTGGGCGAGCGTGGGGGGCGAAGGAAGGCCTTGGCGGCGGCGATGGAGTGGTGCGATCTGATGGACGGTCGGAGGTCTGGGGGAGGGCATGCAAGGAGAGATAACGACGAGGAGTTGGGTTCATTTTGATACCGGAAACGAAGAAGAAGAAGCAACAGTGGGCGGCCACGATTTTCCAATGAAATATAATTAAGGTTAAGAAATTAATAATTTAGTTATCTATTTTATTCAAATCTTTAAATGATGATAACTTGACCAAATTAAATCGAAATTCAGAAATTCCAAAAGCATCAGAATCGTCTTCGAGAGATCTACGCGATGGAACTGTCCACGACCAGAACATAGCACTTTGAAAATCCAGCCAAATTTGAACACGAACGATTTCTGAAAACCAATCGATGTGAGATTTCTATATCTAAAATTAATTAAAATTATCAATTATTTCTCGTATTTAAATGCCATGTATATATGATTTTTTAAATCCAGATCTGTGATGTATGTTATTGGATTTGTTGTTGATGATGATTGTTGTTGTATGTGTTTAGTTAGATTTAGATCTAAAAAAAAAAATTATTTTAGATCTATAAATATTGATCTAGACCATAAAGTTTCTCTATTTCGATTCCTGAACATAATTTATTGAGATTTGTAATAAAATTTCGTTTTCATTGTTTACATCAAAATATCACCATAATTGATTACATAAAATATGGTTTTCGCTTAAATTGTTTCAGCCAAAAAGGAATATATTTTAGATATCGTTTCAACTAAAATAACATATTTTGTTGGCAATTTGTTCAAAATAAGAAGAACACACTTTTATGGTCATTTAGTATAAATGAAAGGTTAATGGTAGAAGGAATAGTTATAAAGGGCATATGTTTATCGTCGATAAGTTACAAATAAAAGTATAGTCATTTAAGATTATCTTTTTATGGATAAATTGTTCGCTTTAAGAAGAAACATTCCCATTTACACTGGAATTTAGTTGAAATTAAAAAGAACAAAATTAACATTAATTTTTGTTGAAATTAAAAGATTCATTTTCCATTATAATTTTTATTTTTATTTTGTTGAAATTAAAAGACTCATTTTTTTTTATGTCCATCTTGTTTGAAAATAAAAAGATTCATTGGTTAATTAATATGTTGTCACCTAAAAGAATACCGTTTTGTCACTTGAAATAAAAGAGAATTTTGTCACTTTTTAAAGAATGAAATAAAAAGAGAATTTTTGTCACTTATAAAGAATGAAATAAAAGGACAACATTTTTGTCAAAATTTGATTAGTAAAAAAAAAAAAAAGAATCACATTTTTTTTATAAAAACTTGATTAGAAAAATAAAAACAACATTTTTTTGAAATGTGTTATGCAAATCAAAATTAACATTTTTGATTAGAAATTGGTTAGAAATATAAAAACAACATTTTTATACCTTGAAAAGAATTAGACAAATTTATCATTTCTTATCAAATATAAAAGAATGAGAAAAATATACATTTCTTATCAAATGTAAAAGAAGGAGAAACATATGCATTTTTGGTCAAAGATAAAAGAATGACAAAAATATTCATTTTTGTCAAATGTAATGAATGAAATGAAAACATTCTTTTTTATCATTTAAAAAGAGTGAAGTAAAAATACTCATTTTGTTTACATTGAAATGAATTAGATTTAAACATAATTTTTATTAGAAAATGTAAATTAAAATAAAAAGGGACATTCTTGTCATTTAAAAGAGTGAATTAAAAACATACATTTTTATGTAATATTATTCTCATTAAAAGAATAGGATCAAAGGATTGCATTTTTATGTGATATTGAAAATAGACATTTTTGCTCATATAAAAAGATGAGACCAAAATAATCACTTTTGGTCATTAAATAGAGTTAAACCAAAATAAACATTTTTGGTCATTAAAAGAGTTTAACCAAATTATACATTTATGTCATTATGAAGAAAGATTATATTTTGATCATTAAAAGGGATAAAAGTAAATTAGCATTTTTGTTTGCTTTTAAAGAATGAAGACAAAAATAACATTTTTGTTTACTTTAGAGGTTTAGACAAAATCATCATATTTTGTCACATTAAAAAGATTTGACAAGTAGCATATTTTGGTACATTGAACAGAATTTGACAAAATTATCATATTTTGTACATTAAAAGTAATTAGAAAAAATTGCATTTTTGTTACTTTAGAAGGATTAGAAAAAAAGAGACTGTAACGACCCAGGGTTTTCCCGGCCCCGAAAATCGACATAAGTACCTTTACCGTAACTCAGGTCGACCTTCCAACACCGAAAACACTGGACGTTATTAGAAAGAATTTAGAGGGTGAGATAAGAAAGAAAGAAATATTAGAATAGAAGAAGAAGAACCAACATAACACAGTCTCACATCGCAGCTGAACAAAATATAATAATGGAAATAATTTTATTGAGAGCTTGGAATAACTTACAATCATCAGAGTATATCAACATCACTGGACAGTTATAATAATCTGTCCCATACACAGCGGAAGTAGTTATATAATATCATACATCTGGACTCTTCCAGCTTGTCTCTTCACAGCATTCGATAACCTGAACCTGTACATCCCGGGCTAACCCGAGCATTTACAAAACACCGGGTCAGTCTGGTGAACCAGAGTGAGATAAACTCGCACAGTATTAAGGTATCACACAACTTGATTTTAAAGTTAAAATCCTTTCGAAAGAAAAGGATAATCGTAAGACCAAATCCACACATAAACACGGACGGTTTTTACCTTAAGATAACCCAAAACAGTTTGAAATCAATATCTTGTCTGATATTATAATAATGTCTAAATACAAGTAATATCAAATCTAGTAGAACGCTTGCATCTCACGCTCTACATATATAGTATACAAACAAAACCGCTGGCGCTTATTGGAGATTGGATTCCAACCATGACCAGGTATGGGACCACCTGCCGCTCGTGTATCTCTAGAGGCGAATACACTGGGTTCAACAAGAACGTCTTGCAACCCGGCCCTCACATGACTGACCACTCATTTCGCTTGAGTGTATCGAATGTATATCACCAACGGTTGGGCGCTACCCACCGTCTTCCCGAAAAGCGACAGCATCG
Source organism: Allium sativum (assembly GCA_030737875.1). Lineage (NCBI taxonomy): Eukaryota > Viridiplantae > Streptophyta > Magnoliopsida > Asparagales > Amaryllidaceae > Allium > Allium sativum. The sequence continues at coordinate 390,223,395 of CM060925.1, forward strand.
ATAGATTAAAGAAGCAAAAGGAATTTCTCTAGATAGGTGATTATACACCCTAATGGGAGCGACCCACATAGCCATGCTGCCTGCCCGATTTTTGTCATTTCCCGGTTGTGAGGCTTGAGGTTTTAATTTACCTTTAGAACATCTGGCCACCGTTCACTTTGGATGTCACATCGTCAGATCCGCCAGATACCACTAATTGATGTCCACAAAAATAAACTAGTTGGGAGCTACCCAACTATGACACGTTTGAAGAAATCAACGTACGTGACCTGTTGGAAATACTCCGTCAGACATTAGTCCATACAAGTCATCCAGGAACAGGATGAACCGAAGGCACCCTCCTACTGCATCTCATATAGGAATCACCCCATGGTCAGTAGCGAGCAGTCCTTGCAATCCACAGATTCCAACCACGACAGAACCCCAGTATATCTCCGGGTCGAATCAGAGATTGTAAGTGGTTCTTCCGCTTTATGAAAACTATGGTCTTCAAATGCTCCATCTCGATGACGTCCTCTATATTTTCGTATTTGTTGGACGGAATGGTTTTTGAATATAACTCGATCCCGGTCTTCCCGTACCAACAAACGTATAGGCCAGATTTGATAGTTGGTGATTTAACTATCAAATAAACAACCATTCAACCATAAAATAAAAATAGAATTTTATTTACTTCACAGCTTCCAGTGTTTATTCTTATTGAATAAACACAATCTTATGTTTCCCTTTCGTGGAAATTCTCTTATATTTCCCTTTTTACTTTGGTATTCTCATCCTATAAGTATGTACCTCAATGTTTTACTAAACATTGTATTATTATTTCTAAAGGAGATAATAAACTCTTACCGTCCTTTATATCATCACAACTAATATCATCTTCAGGTAATTTCGAAGTCATTCAAGTTGGGGTATTTTGATTACCTCTCAGACCTTGATCAACAACGTCCTTATCTTCAGATAAATATAAGTCATGATCCAAACCCCAATATCTTATTCCAATATCAAATCAAATTCTGATTAACTATTTAATCCAAACTATAGCTTTACAAATTCACTTTATCTTTTGGAAATCTCTTTTTCCTCTACAATAAAACCAATATTGCTTAATCCATTGATTATTTAATTTCTTACCAAACATCGCTCGTATTAACTTCCCATTTTGATTAAGTACTTTGTTTCCTAACTGGTTTATTATCACAGACCTTATTACTTAATCCTTTTACCAAACTTAATTATAAATCCCTTTTTCCTATTTCCTTTTTCCTTCTGGGAAATCTCAAGTTCCAATTACCGCCCTTAAGTATTTCTATTTCCAAATCAATTTACTCGCTTTATAAACCATGTTTTTCATCTCAGGTTAATCATAACTCCTTTATATCTTCATTTTTCTTTACTTAATCAAATCGTTAAGTAAACCCATCATTTAAGCTATACCTTTGCTTAAACCCCTTTATAACCCTATTTTAAATTCGACTTATCTGCTTATATATTCTACTAACATGAGCCTTTACTTTATCAAAACAATAACTCATAACTTTTGAATAATAGAAGTACTTGGTCCCTTTTAAAGTTGCTTTATTCAAAATAATATATTTAAAACCTAAAATAAGTTATAACCTCATAAAGGTCGATCCTCTTGATGATAAAAATCCATGATTGTCTGACAGGTAAAGTGATACCAAATTACTCAACCAATATTGTCACTGGTTAAACAAATCAACCGTTGCATTTCAATTCAATGGTTATCGGTTAATTCATCTGTCCGATCAGAACTGTTCTATTTATCTGATAATACCTGACGACCATCAATCGACAAACATATCACGCAAACAATTCAACCAAATTCAAAACATGATTATTTTATAGACATGATAAATAAAGGGGATTTCCTTTATTGGATTTAATCGTTAAAAATAACGATTATATAACTTACTGACTTCAAACGACCGTATAAAATTCATTGTTCAAATCAATAATACCTAACTAGTAGACGGTCAATCACTAGCAACCAGAGTGCATAAAACAAAAACCCAATTTATATAAAATATAAACGGGAAGAAACTGAGTGAGGTTAACTCACATTGACTGGTTTGGGTCGTTCAGCGTTGGTTTTTAATTAAATTAAACAGCGTTTAATTTAATTAAAAATTTCCCGTCCTTCCAGTCCTGACAGACACTGCTTCATCTCGATCTAACGGTTCCAACGGTTCCAACGAACCTGATTTTGTCAAAATCCGTTAAGGTACGAACGAGATATCGTGAAAACAAATCTATAAAGTAATTTAAACTTTAAAACTTGAATTTAAATTGGGCCTTTTACCTTAATTGTTCGGCCCACCCAAAGAAACCCGACCCGCCATTCTCATCAAAACCCTACCCTTCGTCTCCAGATCCACAAATAACCACCGCCTCCACACAAATCAACATTCTCCAGAAAATTCTCCCATGGCCGAAACCATCGCCATCGCCCCCTTTCAGCTACATCGGAGATCGCTGCCTCGCAACCCCCTCCTCCACGCAACCGCCTCCTCTTCAACTCGATTTGCCAAGCCCTACGCAACTTCTTCAACCATCAATCCCGCTCGCTGATCAATCTCCAAGCTTCCGGAAATATAATAGCTTCCTCCCTCTTCCACTCCATACTTTAGACCACCCAAACGAGACTTCCATTGTTCAGATCCAAAACCCTAAGCCCACGGTTTTGAACCGAAACATCAGTGGATCTATGGATCTGAAATGCAGCCATCCCAAGCTAAGTATTTTTAACTAAATTTTATTTTTGATTTTCTATAAGTGGTTGAGCGATTTTTGTTTGCTGTATTGTTCATATGTTTCTGAACTTGGTGAAACTTTATGCGTGAATACATGTGTATATATAGTGGTTGATTTAGTTGGATTAGATCAACGTCTATCATCACTTGCCCTAGGTAGATTCGGCTATGTTTAGGCCATTGGGGTTTTGCTTTTAGATCAGTGTACTGGTGATGGTTTTGTGTGATGGTACTGATCACTGCAACTTGTTTTGGTCGAGATTGGATGCATTAAAGTTAGGTTCTTTGTTCACAGTAATTTGCTAGTATAGGTTATGTAGATTTTCAGCTACGACTCGTTCAATCAGATCTCTTTTTTATCTATTTTGACTTGACTGAAAATGGTATAAATATATATACGCACATTGGATTTCATCCTACTTAGCTGTCTTTGTACTAAAATTTGATGTCCGAATATACACATGGATCTTAGTTGTTGATTGATTGTGAATATATATTTGTTTTTGTTCAAGTTTTGCTGTTCAAAAGTCGTCATGTTCTTTCTAGTTGTACACGTCCTCCTTTAGCTGTTTGCTTTCCTTCCCTTAGCTGTTTTAGTACTGTTTCATAGCTGTGCCCTTAGCCATGTATTGTCATGTTCATTAGCTGCTCTCCTCACTGATTTTAGCTGTTCATGAATTTAGTACTATATATTTTTAAATACTTATAGGTTTTTTTTTTATACATCTTTGCCGTGTAGATTTGATATATTAATAGACCTATTTCTTCAACTATACATTATACTTGTGTCTATGAATACACTAGGCTATCTCGATTTGTCTGCATAGATTTTCTGTATCAGTATGTACATACCCTACCTCTTAGCTGTTACATAGCTATATAGATTTTAGCTGTTTCCCACTTAAATTTCTCATAGCTGTTTATTATTATTATTATTTTTTCTTAAAATTTTATTTCAGAGTTAGATACAGCCTTGACCGAATATACATGTTCATGGATTAGTACTGACACCATATATATGCAAGCTAACCATGTTTTAAGTGATGATTAAGAACAAGGTGGAAACCTGTCTGTATGCCAAAAAATGGAGATATATTTATCCAAAAATTTGTAACATGAATTCTAGGTTGTTTAGAGAATCAAGCTGTGTGTTTTTGTCTAGTACATTATAAAATTTGTTACAGTTAGTACATATATATATTTGATTCTCCTTCCAGTTGTCCATTTTCTTGTTTTGATTTGATGTATGAGCAAATCTTATTCTTTAGCTACGCCTAGTACTGTTTTTGAGTTGTTTATGAATTTATATATATACATATTTTTTTTATATATATATCCTGATGGGCTTACGGTTTTCTTGCAGCTCATGATCGAACTGTGATAGAGGCTCTAAGGGTTGTATGATGCTTAGCAGGCAAGTGTTGGCTTTTCATGTACTACTCTGCTCAGATATCAATCAAATGATCGAACTGTTCATTTGGAATGGTGGCTATGACTTGTTTCTTTAGTACAGATACTTTAAATTGTCAATAGGTTTTGGGTTCAAGACTTCAAGTACAGTATAGGTTGTACAGGAAATTGACCTTATGTATCAATGTATTCAGTTGTTTATTGTATTATATAGATTTGATTGATATGCTAATAAATACATATATCTGTTTTCCTTAGCTGTTCTTGTACTGCTCGGCTCTTCCTTTAGATGTGCCTATCTGCATCTATGGTTATATCTACATTTCATTGTTTCAAGGAAGAGACAAGGCATGTTGACGTAAAGTTTTGAAAGTGATCCTTTTGTGCATTTGGTTTTGCATTGGCCGAAAATTTTGTACATATATTTTTCATTTGTTCCAACCGTTTCATGCATGAACTTGTTCTCTTTGTATTTGCACTTATCCATGCTATTGTATATATTCGTTTCTTTGTAATGACTAGTTTGCCTTTTGTATCTGCCTTGACAGTATTTCATATGCGTACAAATAATACATGAATATGTAGGTTGATTTGATGCATTAGCACTTTTGAAAATATGTTATATACATTAAAATTTTGTTGTTCTATGTATTTTGGTTTCCTTTTTTATAAAAATCCATTTACGACCATATATGTTAAATAAACGAAATATATATGTTGTAAATTCATTTAGAATTCTAAATCGATATTTAAAATAATAAAATACACTAGATATTTAACAACAAAAAATACGGGTCGTTACATTCTTTTCCCCTTAAAATAATTTCGTCCTCGAAATTGCTAAGTAAGAGGAATGTTCTCGTCCCAATTAGTCTCAAAATAATTATGGAATTTTTTCCAAAATTCTAAGTTATAAATTTTCGAAGGATCCGCCGGCATCTTCCTTGCGTGGCCCGACCAAACCAACTGCAAACGCCACTCTGGGCCCCACTTTGATCCATGAAACCAACCGAGTATCCACTCAGGGTAATAAAACAAATTACAAATCCACCTGATTAATGTTTACCTTTTTGGTTGAGCAACTAAACCCAAATTTCAAATCAATTACGGCCCTTTTCATTTTCAGTCTACACTTAACTTGATATACAATAATCATTATAGAGTTAAATCCTTCCAGTTTCATTTCAAATTTTATTTAAAATTATTATATAGAATCATTATCATCGCTTTCAATTTATTTATCTCGAAATTATTCAATCCATCTTATAACCAACTAAACAACAATGCACAATCCAATCAACCAGATCAAACAATTTTTTTTTTCCGACTCCAAATTTTAATTACAATACCCAATTCTTAACCATGTTAAGTTTCAAACTCATATTGGATTAACTATTTACTTTTTCTAATTTACACTGCCATTTCAAACTCAAATTTTGATTTCTACTTCAATCATTATCCATTTCCTCTTTCTACTTTTATATATGGAAAATTTGGTTTATATTAGACCATTCCAATTCATGATTAAATAAATCAAACAACTCAAAATCAATCATAAAATTATTCTGTTTCTATACAAAAATATAATATGGCCAAAATTATTTCATCTGACCACCTTCATAAAACATTATTATGTCAGTTGCTAGTTTAAAATCGAACTGATCAAATGACACAATATATAAAACACTTTTTAATATAGAATTTACAAATACGCTCTCATATACACTCAAACTCAATCTAGGGTGTTACTAACCCCATCTCTATTGAGTTACATCACAGAGCCAAGGTTATTACTAAACCATTGCTCTGATACCACTGTAACGACCCAGGGTTTTCCCGGCCCCGAAAATCGACATAAGTACCTTTACCGTAACTCAGGTCGACCTTCCAACACCGAAAACACTGGACGTTATTAGAAAGAATTTAGAGGGTGAGATAAGAAAGAAAGAAATATTAGAATAGAAGAAGAAGAACCAACATAACACAGTCTCACATCGCAGCGGAACAAAATATAATAATGGAAATAATTTTATTGAGAGCTTGGAATAACTTACAATCATCAGAGTATATCAACATCACTGGACAGTTATAATAATCTATCCCATACACAGCGGAAGTAGTTATATAATATCATACGTCTGGACTCTTCCAGCTTGTCTCTTCACAGCATTCGATAACCTGAACCTGTACATCCCGGGCTAACCCGAGCATTTACAAAACACCGGGTCAGTCTGGTGAACCAGAGTGAGATAAACTCGCACAGTATTAAGGTATCACACAACTTGATTTTAAAGTTAAAATCCTTTCGAAAGAAAAGGATAATCGTAAGACCAAATCCACACATAAACACGAACGGTTTTTACCTTACGATAACCCAAAACAGTTTGAAATCAATATCTTGTCTGATATTATAATAATGTCTAAATACAAGTAATATCAAATCTAGTAGAACGCTTGCATCTCACGCTCTACATATATAGTATACAAACAAAACTGCTGGCGCTTATTGGAGATTGGATTCCAACCATGACCAGGTATGGGACCACCTGCCGCTCGTGTATCTCTAGAGGCGAATACACTGGGTTCAACAAGAACGTCTTGCAACCCGGCCCTCACATGACCGACCACTCATTTCGCTTGAGTGTATCGAATATATATCACCAACGGCTGGGCGCTACCCACCGTCTTCCCGAAAAGGGACAGCATCGATAGATTAAAGAAGCAAAAGGAATTTCTCTAGATAGGTGATTATACACCCTAATGGGAGCGACCCACATAGCCATGCTGCCTGCCCGATTTTTGTCATTTCCCGGTTGTGAGGCTTGAGGTTTTAATTTACCTTTAGAACATCTGGCCACCGTTCACTTTGGATGTCACATCGTCAGATCCGCCAGATACCACTAATTGATGTCCACAAAAATACCCTAGTTGGGAGCTACCCAACTATGACACGTTTGAAGAAATCAACGTACGTGACCCCGTTGGAAATACTCCGTCAGACATTCGTCCATACAAGTCATCCAGGAACAGGATGAACCGAAGGCACCCTCCTACTGCATCTCATATAGGAATCACCCCATGGATCAGTAGCGAGCAGTCCTTGCAATCCACAGATTCCAACCACGACAGAACCCTAGTATATCTCCGGGTCGAATCAGAGATTGTAAGTGGTTCTTCCGCTTTATGAAAACTATGGTCTTCAAATGCTCCATCTCGATCGTCATCTGACGTCCTCTATATTTTCGTATTTGTTGGACGGAATGGTTTTCGAATATAACTCGATCCCGGTCTTCCCGTACCAACAAACGTATAGGCCAGATTTGATAGTTGGTGATTTAACTATCAAATAAACAACCATTCAACCATAAAATAAAAATAGAATTTTATTTACTTCACAGCTTCCAGTGTTTATTCTTATTGAATAAACACAATCTTATGTTTCCCTTTCGTGGAAATTCTCTCATATTTCCCTTTTTACTTTGGTATTCTCATCCTATAAGTATGTACCTCAATGTTTTACTAAACATTGTATTATTATTTCTAAAGGAGATAATAAACTCTTACCGTCCTTTATATCATCACAACTAATATCATCTTCAGGTAATTTCGAAGTCGTTCAAGTTGGGGTATTTTGATTACCTCTCAGACCTTGATCAACAACGTCCTTATCTTCAGATAAATATAAGTCATGATCCAAACCCCAATATCTTATTCCAATATCAAATCAAATTCTGATTAACTATTTAATCCAAACTATAGCTTTACAAATTCACTTTATCTTTTGGAAATCTCTTTTTCCTCTACAATAAAACCAATATTGCTTAATCCATTGATTATTTAATTTCTTACCAAACATCGCTCGTATTAACTTCCCATTTTGATTAAGTACTTTGTTTCCTAACTGGTTTATTATCACAGACCTTATTACTTAATCCTTTTATCAAACTTAATTATAAATCCCTTTTTCCTATTTCCTTTTTCCTTCTGGGAAATCTCAAGTTCCAATTACCTCCCTTAAGTATTTCTATTTCCAAATCAATTTACTCGCTTTATAAACCATGTTTTTCATCTCAGGTTAATCATAACTCCTTTATATCTTCATTTTTCTTTACTTAATCAAATCGTTAAGTAAACCCATCATTTAAGCTATACCTTTGCTTAAACCCCTTTATAACCCTATTTTAAATTCGACTCATCTGCTTATATATTCTACTAACATGAGCCTTTACTTTATCAAAACAATAACTCATAACTTTTGAATAATAGAAGTACTTGGTCCCTTTTAAAGTTGCTTTATTCAAAATAATATATTTAAAACCTAAAATAAGTTATAACCTCATAAAGGTCGATCCTCTTGATGATAAAAATCCATGATTGTCTGACAGGTAAAGTGATACCAAATTACTCAACCAATATTGTCACTGGTTAAACAAATCAACCGTTGCATTTCAATTCAATGGTTATCGGTTAATTCATCTGTCCGATCAGAACTGTTCTATTTATCTGATAATACCTGACGACCATCAATCGACAAACATATCACGCAAACAATTCAACCAAATTCAAAACATGATTATTTTATAGACATGATAAATAAAGGGGATTTCCTTTATTGGATTTAATCGTTAAAAATAACGATTATATAACTTACTGACTTCAAACGACCGTTTAAAATTCATTGTTCAAATCAATAATACCTAACTAGCAGACGGTCAATCACTAGCAACCAGAGTGCATAAAACAAAAACCCAATTTATATAAAATATAAACGGGAAGAAACTGAGTGAGGTTAACTCACATTGACTGGTTTGGGTCGTTCAGCGTTGGTTTTTAATTAAATTAAACAGCGTTTAATTTAATTAAAAATTTCCCGTCCTTCCAGTCCTGACAGACACTGCTCCATCTCGATCTAACGGTTCCAACGAACCTGATTTTGTCAAAATCCGTTATAGTACGAACGAGATATCGTGAAAACAAATCTATAAAGTAATTTAAACTTTAAAACTTGAATTTAAATTGGGCCTTTTACCTTAATTGTTCGGCCCACCCAAAGAAACCCGACCCGCCATTCTCATCAAAACCCTACCCTTCGTCTCCAGATCCACAAATAACCACCGCCTCCACACAAATCAACATTCTCCAGAAAATTCTCCCATGGCCGAAACCATCGCCATCGCCATCGCCCCCTTTCAGCTACATCGGAGATCGCTGCCTCGCAACCCCCTCCTCCACACAACCGCCTCCTCTTCAACTCGATTTGCCAAGCCCTACGCAACTTCTTCAACCATCAATCCCGCTCGTTGATCAATCTCCAAGCTTCCGGAAATATAATAGCTTCCTCCCTCTTCCACTCCATACTTTAGACCACCCAAACGAGACTTCCATTGTTCAGATCCAAAACCCTAAGCCCACGGTTTTGAACCGAAACATCAGTGGATCTATGGATCTGAAACGCAGCCATCCCAAGCTAAGTATTTTTAACTAAAGTTTATTTTTGATTTTCTATAAGTGGTTGAGCGATTTTTGTTTGCTGTATTGTTCATATGTTTCTGAACTTGGTGAAACTTTATGCGTGAATACATGTGTATATATAGTGGTTGATTTAGTTGGATTAGATCAACGTCTATCATCACTTGCCCTAGGTAGATTCGGCTATGTTTAGGCCATTGGGGTTTTGCTTTTAGATCAGTGTACTGGTGATGGTTTTGTGTGATGGTACTGATCACTGCAACTTGTTTTGGTCGAGATTGGATGCATTAAAGTTAGGTTCTTTGTTCACAGTAATTTGCTAGTATAGGTTATGTAGATTTTCAGCTACGACTCGTTCAATCAGATCTCTTTTTTATCTATTTCGACTTGACTGAAAATGGTATAAATATATATACGCACATTGGATTTCATCCTACTTAGCTGTCTTTGTACTAAAATTTGATGTCCGAATATACACATGGATCTTAGTTGTTGATTGATTGTGAATATATATTTGTTTTTGTTCAAGTTTTGCTGTTCAAAAGTCGTCATGTTCTTTCTAGTTGTACACGTCCTCCTTTAGCTGTTTGCTTTCCTTCCCTTAGCTGTTTTAGTACTGTTTCATAGCTGTGCCCTTAGCCATGTATTGTCATGTTCATTAGCTGCTCTCCTCACTGATTTTAGCTGTTCATGAATTTAATACTATTTATATATTTTTATATACTTATAGGTTTTTTTTTATACATCTTTGCCGTGTAGATTTGATATATTAATAGACCTATTTCTTCAACTATACATTATACTTTTAGTTGTTCATTCCTGTGTCTATGAATTCACTAGGCTATCTCGATTTGTCTGCATAGATTTTCTGTATCAGTATGTACATACCCTACCTCTTAGCTGTTACATAGCTATATAGATTTTAGCTGTTTCCCACTTAAATTTCTCATAGCTGTTTATTATTATTATTATTATTTCTTAAAATTTTATTTCAGAGTTAGATACAGCCTTGACCGAATATACATGTTCATGGATTAGTACTGACACCATATATATGCAAGCTAATCATGTTTTAAGTGATGATTAAGAACAAGGTGGAAACCTGTCTGTATGCCTAAAAATGGAGATATATTTATCCAAAAATTTGTAACATGAATTCTAGGTTGTTTAGAGAATCAAGCTGTGTGTTTTTGTCTAGTACATTATAAAATTTGTTACAGTTAGTACATATATATATTTGATTCTCCTTCCAGTTGTCCATTTTCTTGTTTTGATTTGATGTATGAGCAAATCTTATTCTTTAGCTACGCCTAGTACTGTTTTTGAGTTGTTTATGAATTTATATATATACATTTTTTTTATATATATCCTGATGGGCTTACGGTTTTCTTGCAGCTCATGATCGAACTGTGATAGAGGCTCTAAGGGCTGTATGATGCTTAGCAGGCAAGTGTTGGCTTTTCATGTACTACTCTGCTCAGATATCAATCAAATGATCGAACTGTTCATTTGGAATGGTGGCTATGACTTGTTTCTTTAGTACATATACTTTAAATTGTCAATAGGTTTTGGGTTCAAGACTTCAAGTACAGTATAGGTTGTACAGGAAATTGACCTTATGTTTCAATGTATTCAGTTGTTTATTGTATTATATAGATTTGATTGATATGTTAATAAATACATATATCTGTTTTCCTTAGTTGTTCTTGTACTGCTCGGCTCTTCCTTTAGATGTGCCTATCTGCATCTATGGTTATATCTACGTTTCACTATTTCAAGGAAGACACAAGGCATGTTGACGTAAAGTTTTGAAAGTGATCCTTTTGTGCATTTGGTTTTGCATTGGCCGAAAATTTTGTACATATATTTTTCATTTGTTCCAACCGTTTCATGCATGAACTTGTTCTCTTTGTATTTGCACTTATCCATGCTGTTGTATATATTCGTTTCTTTGTAATGACTAGTTTGCCTTTTGTATTTGCCTTGACAGTATTTCATATGCGTACAAATAATACATGAATATGTAGGTTGATTTGATGCATTAGCACTTTTGAAAATATGTTATATACATTAAAATTTTATTGTTCTATGTATTTTGGTTTCCTTTTTTATAAAAATCCATTTACGACCATATATGTTAAATAAACGAAATATATATGTTGTAAATTCATTTAGAATTCTAAATCGATATTTAAAATAATAAAATACACTAGATATTTAACAACAAAAAATACGGGTCGTTACAGAGACATTTTTGTGTCATTTTAAAAAGGATGAAGTAAAATATTCATTTTGTCATTAAAAATGACTGAGACCGAAAATATACTTTTTGGTCAATAAATAAGAATTAAGATTTTATTGTCATTCGTTAACAATAAAAGGGATTGAAATAAGAGATAAGATTTTATTGTCATTTGCTAACAATAAAAAGAATGGTAATAAAAGACAAGAATTTTTATCGCCATTTGTTAACAATAAAAAGAATTGAGATGTTTGTTTGTGATGTGAAATGTCTGATGTGTTAAATATAATGTTACTATATTCAAACTGAATATTACACTTCCATTTATAAGTCATCTGACTTGTTTATGTGATTGGGACGATAATTTTCACACATCGCCCAAATGCACAAATAATTTATCATTTGTTTGTTGGATGAAACCCCACATGGGTATTGGGATGATATTTGACAGACACTAAGCCCAATATTTAGTTGTAGAATCCACTCTGGTTGATTATTTGAATGTGTGATAATTATTTATCATGGCTATTGATTATATGCAATGTATGGTTGTTGAGTGAGTCAAATTCCAATGAAGAATATTCTTAGAAAAAGAATATTTTAGATAAAAAGAATATATTTTAGAAAAATATATTTATTGATATGAACTAGTCATTAATTAGAATAGATCATTAAAATTAGATTTAATGAAGTTTTCCAATTAGTGAGTATTTAATTGAAATTAAATAAATTGGATTTTGGGTTTGTCGTGAATAGTGTCTTAAATAACACTGTTCTTAAACCCCGTATGAAGAGAATAATCTTTTAATTTGGATTATTAAAGTTTTCAGTTATATCTAGTAATTGAAAGAAGATGAAATGTGAGTTGGTTTATTTGTGAACCGTGTTTTTAAGTGACATGTGTTTTTTAACTCAACTGACGGTGAAAATATGATCTGGAATTTATGACTCTTTTATTAAGATTTAAATGAGAATTTTCCAAAAGCCAAGTTTTCCAATGTAATATATTAAATTGGGATTGAATGGAATTCGAATTAACAATAACCGAGATAAGCTTCTGTAAAAGAAAACCGATACTACATATGGAATTTAAGAGGCTTTGCCGTTATTCCATTTATATTATTGGTCGGATACAGAAGTTTATAACGATTATATTTTGATTTGATTTCCGTGAAGATTCCATAATTTATGGAAGACGATTTTGGGTTTATCGCGAACTATGTTTTAAATGACATTAGTTCTTTAACCCAGTTAAAGATAAGATTAATTTCTTAAATTTAATTAATCATTGAGTAATGATTCTTTGATATCTAAAACCAAATTGGGTTTTTAATAAATCTTTAAAAGGAAGATTCAAGAATAAACTTAAAGGATTTACCTTTGATATAAGAATGTGAATATCTTATTAGAAGAATATTCTGAATTGGAATGAGACGTTGGGTGTGCTTATTTAGTACTTGATTTTTAATTATAAATACGTGAGTTATTCGGGAAGACCGGGTTTAACCCATTCTGTATAATTACTACGACGATGAAGAGTCGAAGATGAAGACGGTGGTTGAAGATCGACGATCTTCACATCGAATGGATGTGTTGCTACTGAGACCCATGATGGGAGCAGCTACCTTAAAGGGGCTTCAGTGGTGGCCGTCCGGACTATTGTTGATTGTTCAGATTTGGTTTTCGCTCAGACCCAGAGCATAAGCTAGTAAATGGATGTGTGTCTGACATTGGATTTCGTTCCATGTGAATTAAATTGATCTTTATTAATGTAAATCTGATTGGTGGTGGAGAATTTATTCTCTGCTTAACACCTTGGTATATATTAATAGTGATTAATCGCATGGCGTGAATTGTCAATGTGGCACGCCAAGATACAATTGATCAAGGCTTTTGTTGAAAAGCAGGGCCTTGTGCGATGATCAAAGTATTGCCTATTATGATATAACTTTGTGTATAGCGTGACTTCGCGAGCCTCACACCCCGGTATGAGTCAAAAACGGGATACGGACTGCAGGGAGTGCACACGTTTCTTTCTAGCTAGAGTGATGTCAGGGACCTACCAGCGCTGACATTTTACTTATGTGGATGATGGATTTTGAGGCGCCTCAGATTTTTATAGGCCGTTAGTGGTCATACTATAGGTCCAAAGGGACCGGGAAGCGTGTATTCAGGCATAATTAATCCACTACCCTTAGGTAGGGACCGGCCCTGAAGATCCAAGGGTTCACTGCGGGGGATCCTGAGGCATTTGCTAGAGTGTCTCGAATCGGAGAGGAGCTTGCCCCTAGCCTCGACTCATGATGGAAATCCAATTTCCCATACAACCTTGCGGTTTTGATTGCAGAACTAGTATGGCAACATAGTAGGATGGGGTACTATGCTGTCTATGATTAATACATTATGATTGAAATTGTTTTTGAAATATATATATATACCCATAGATATACACACAAATACTAAATCCGTTTTATCATATCAAGCATCTTTTAACCATTATAAGTTAAAACCCTATCCTCCGGTTTGCGTTGCATTGTGTGATGGGACTTGGGTCTTATAATGGTTTCATTTTTCTAAAAAGCATTGCGTTGTTTAACGATTTATTTTATTTATGCACTGGCAATCCAATGGAGTAAACCCGTTCCACGTTAGCGGCGTGGTCCTGTGATTAGCCTTATTATTAGATAGTTAAGTTAAGATTTCTCATACTAGTCCCATGACTGACCTGTAGTTTGTTTCACTGGCAAACTCGGGTGCCCTTATTTTCCACACGGGCAGTCGAGTAGCTTCTTGCAGATATATTTACAGGATCCTGGTCTACAGCTGAAGCGATATCCGGAAAGCTCTGTATCCGTGTATTCTTTTCGGTTGTGTATTTGTATTATTTTTCCGCTGCTATTTAAATGTAATTTAAATCTCTGATATTATTGTATTTCTTTTATGTAATAAGTATTCATACTCTGTTATATTCTGGTACTCTGATGTAATTGTTGTAATCAGCAATAAAATGTTCTTCAGTTTGTGTTCTGATGCGTGTTGTTCTCAAAGCAATCCATGCTTTCCTAAACGGGGAAGTTTGGGTCGTCACGTTTGGTATCAGAGCTTTGGTTTACAGAGCTCGAGAACAAAACACATTAGAACCGAATGAAATAATTCAACAGAGATTGGATTATTAATATCCAACGAGAATAACTCGTTAGAGAGAGGATCAGTAATATCCTAGAACGAGTGTGAAGAGTATTATTTTCTTTAAAATAAAATGAAAACAAATTTAGTTTTGAAAATTTTATCTTAAAATACGTATTTGAGTATATTATATTTTAATGTGGACAATCGAGTATATAAAGATTTCGAATATACGAGTAATTAACGGATATTCGAAGTTTTAATATACTGGATAGATATAGAATCACACTCTAGTCGCCCGGAGATAATTCTGATGATGGGGCCCCATCACCAGTATTTATGTTCGAGTTTCGAAAGTGGGATTTCTATATATTTCCATTGACTGGTATGAGAATCAACACTTAGTTAGGACACATTGCTGTGATTTGCACTAAGAATATGATTTTTGACTATATATAAGAGTTAGATATATTTGAAAAGATAATCACCAAATTGATTAATGGTTGTGATGTTTGATAATTAGTTTCGCTAATTAAAATATTAGTATGATAATCAATAAAACCAATAAATAAAATATTTAAAGTTTAGTTAGTTAATTAAACAACTTTTAGCTTCGTTCCTTTTCGAGGACGAAAAGATTTTAAGTGGGGACGATTGTAACAACCCGAGATTTGGGGCCAATTTAAAATTTTTATTTTAGGAATTTTAATGGATTTTTAATATTTAAAATAATTTATTTTAAATAATAACGACTAAAAAATTTATTTTAAAACGAATAAAATTAATTTAATTATAGAAGGAGTTTAAAACAGCGCTGTAGTTTGAAAATTTGAATTTGAACTTTGACTGAATATACAGGATTTAATATAAATCAGAATTGAGCGAAACAAGAAATGTTTAAATCTGTTTAATCATATCTTTCTAACGAATCAGAAAAACTGAAATTTCACTTTATAATTTGAAAGTTATGTCCAGTTTAAAATTTAGAAAAGTCGCTGTAGAATTTATATATATTTTTTAATATAATATATAACCCTTAAAATAGCCATTTTGCAAACGACCTCGGTTTTGGACGAAACCACTTTTGTTGGAACCGGAATATCATTTTATTGCTAAGTTTAATTTTCCAGAATTTTTCGAATTTATACGTGAGCGTGGCAAAAGAAAATGTGTTTTGACTATTTCAGTCAATTTTAATCGACTTGAAAATAGCCATTTTTCAAAGAGTCTCAGAATTCGACGAGATTAGTCTTGTTAGGACCGTATCATCAAAACATAACTAGAAATATTTTTTCTGTAATTTTTAGAGTCCGTATGAGGCCCCGGTAATTTAAAATGTAGGTTTAAATTTAATATTAATTGATTTTTATTTTAATTTAAAGAAAAACATATCGTAACAGTCGAATTGGGTTACAAAACATGTTCCATTGTGTCCGGTATGGAGGTTATTAGTCGGGGGCAACACACGTTGGGTTTCATTGGAGTTCGTATGAGCAATAGGGTATTTTTCGATTTTAAATAATGAAATAATATGAAATATACCGTATAAATACTGTGGAATACGAAACACTAAATCACAATACAGTGGCCGCCGTATTCAAAAATAATCAATGGCCATGCAGCACCATATTTCTTCCTCCGATTTCTTAAAGACTAGTGCGAATTAAATCATGAAAGTAAAACAAACGTCGAAGAGCTTTTCGAGCTCTAGAGGATGGACGGATATGATGGGGTATGATGGCTTGAGCTGATCGAATTCGAGGCTCAAAGCCGACGAAGTTGAACGGGTTTGGGGCCAACCTAGGCCATCGAGTTGGGCGAGTGTGGGGGGCGAAGGAAGGTCTTGGTGGCGGCGATGGAGTGGTGCGATCTGATGGACGGTCGGAGGTCTGGGGGAGGGCGCGCAAGGAGAGATAACGACGAGGAGTTGGGTTCATTTTGATACAGGAAACGAAGAAGAAGAAGCAACAGTGGGCGGCCACGATTTTCCAATGAAATATAATTAAGGTTAAGAAACTAATAATTTAATTATCTATTTTATTCAAATCTTTAAATGATGATAACTTGACCAAATTAAATCGAAATTAAGAAATTTAAAAAGCATCGGATTCATCTTCGAGAGATCTACGCGATGGAACTGTCAACGACCAGAACAGAGCACTTTGAAAATCCAGCCAAATTTGAACACGAACGATTTTTGAAAACCCATCGATGTGAGATTTCTATATTTAAAATTAATTAAAATTATCAATTATTTCTCGTATTTAAATGCCATGTATATATGATTTTTTAAATCCAGATATGTGATGTATGTTATTGGATTTGTTGTTTGTTGATGATGATGATTGTTGTTGTATGTGTTTAGTTAGATTTAGATCTGAAATAAAAAATATTTTTTTATTTTAGATCTATAAATATTGATCTTGACCATAAAGTTTCTCTATTTCGATTCCTGAACATAGTTTATTGAGATTTGTAATAAAATTTCGTTTTCATTGTTTACATCAAAATATCACCATAATTGATTACATAAAATATGGTTTTCGCTTAAATTGTTTCAGCCAAAAAGTAATATATTTTAGATATCGTTTCAACTAAAATAACATATTTTGTTGGCAATTTGTTCAAAATAAGAAGAACACACTTTTATGGTCGTTTAGTATAAATGAAAGGTTAATGGTAAAAGGAATAGTTATAAAGGTCATACGTTTATCGTCGATAAGTTACAAATAAAAGTATAGTCATTTATGATTACCTTTTTATGGATAAATTGTTCGCTTTAAGAAGAAACATTCCCATTTACACTGGAATTTAGTTGAAATTAAAAAGAACAAAATTAACATTAATTTTTGTTGAAATTAAAAGATTCATTTTCCATTGTAATTTTTTTTGTTGAAATTAAAAGACTCATTTTTTTTATGTCCATCTTGTTTGAAAATAAAAAGATTCATTGGTTAATTAATATGTTGTCACCTAAAAGAATACATTTTTGTCACTTGAAATAAAAGAGAATTTTTTCACTTTTTAAAGATTGAAATAAAAACAGAATTTTTGTCACTTATAAAGAATGAAATAAAAGGACAACATTTTTGTCAAAATTTGATTAGTAAAAAAAAAAAGAATCACATTTTTTTTTATAAAAACTTGATTAGAAAAATAAAAACAACATTTTATTTGAAATGTGTTATGCAAATCAAAACTAACATTTTTGATTAGAAATTGGTTAGAAATATAAAAACAACATTTTTATACCTTGAAAAGAATTAGACAAATTTATCATTTCTTATCAGATATAAAAGAATGAGAAAAATATACATTTCTTATCAAATGTAAAAGAAGGAGAAACATATGCATTTTTGGTCAAAGATAAAAGAATGACAAAATTATTCATTTTTGTCAAATGTAAAGAATGAAATAAAAACATTCTTTTTTATCATTTAAAAAGAGTGAAGTAAAAATACTTATTTTGTTTACATTGAAATGAATTAGATTTAAACATAATTTTTGTTAGAAAATGTAAATTAAAATATAAAGGGACATTCTTGTCATTTAAAAGAGTGAATTAAAAACATACATTTTTATGTAATATTATTCTCATTAAAAGAATATGATCAAAGGATTGCATTTTTATGTGATATTGAAAATAGACATTTTTGCTCATATAAAAAGATGAGAACAAAATAATCACTTTTGGTCATCAAATAGAGTTAAACCAAAATAAACATTTTTGGTCATTAAAAGAGTTTAACCAAATTATACATTTATGTCATTATGAAGAAATATTATATTTTGATCATTAAAAAGGGATTAAAGTAAATTAGCATTTTTGTTCGCTTTAAAAGAATGAAGACCAAAATAACATTTTTGTTTACTTTAGAGGTTTAGACAAAATCATCATATTTTGTCACATTTAAAAGATTTGACAAGTAGCATATTTTGGTACATTGAAAAGAATTTGACAAAATTATCATATTTTGTACATTAAAAGGAATTAGACAAAATTGCATATTTGTCACTTTAGAAGGATTAGAATAAAAGAGACATTTTTGTGTCGTTTTAAAAAGGATGAAGTAAAATATTCATTTTGTCATTAAAAATGAATGAGACCGAAAATATACTTTTTGGTCAATAAATAAGAGTTAAGATTTTATTGTCATTCGTTAACAATAAAAGGGATTGAAATAAGAGATAAGATTTTATTGTCATTTGCTAACAATAAAAAGAATGGGAATAAAAGACTAGAATTTTTATCGCTATTTGTTCACAATAAAAAGAATTTAGATGTTTGTTTGTGATGTGAAATGTTTGATGTGTTAAATATAATGTTAGTATATTCGACTGAATATTACTATTCCATTTATAAGTCATCTGACTTGTTTATGTGATTAGGACGATAATTTTCACACATCGCCCAAGTGCACAAATAATTTATCATTTGTTTGTTGGATGAAACCCCACACGGGTATTGGGATGATATTTGACAGACACTAAGCCCAATATTTAGTTGTAGAATCCACTCTGGTTGATTATTTGAATGTGTGATAATTATTTATCGTGGCTATTGATTATATGCAATATATGGTTGTTGAGTGAGTCAAATTCCAATGAAGAATATTCTTAGAAAAAGAATATTTTAGATAAAAAGAATATATTTTAGAAAAATATATTTATTGATATGAACTAGTCATTAATTAGAATAGATCATTAAATTTAGATTTAATGAAGTTTTCCAATTAGTGAATATTTAATTGAAATTAAATTAAATAAATTGGATTTTGGGTTTGTCGTGAATAGTGTCTTAAATAACTCTGTTCTTAAACCCCGTATGAAGAGAATAATCTTTTAATTTGGATTACTAAAGTTTTCAATTATATCTAGTAATTGAAATAAGATGAAATGTGAGTTGGGTTATTTGTGAACCGTGTATTTAAGTGACATGTGTTCTTTAACTCAACTGACAGTGAAAATATGATCTGGAATTTATGAATCTTTTATTAAGATTTAAATGGGAATTTTCCAAAAGCCAAGTTTTCCAATGTAATATATTAAATTGGGATTGAATGGAATTCGAATTAACAATAACCGAGATAAGCTTCTGTAAAAGAAAACCGATACTACATATGGAATTTAAGAGGCTTTGCCGTTATTCCATTTATATTATTGGTCGGATACAGAAGTTTATAACGATTATACTTTGATTTGATTTCCGTGAATATTCCATAATTTATGGAAGACGATTTTGGGTTTATCGCGAACTATGTTTTAAATGACATTAGTTCTTTAACCCAGTTAAAGATAAGATTAATTTCTTAAATTTAATTAATCATTGATAATGATTCTTTGATATCTAAAACTAAATTGGGTTTTTAATAAATCTTTAAATGGAAGATTCAAGAATAAACTTAAAGGATTTACCTTTGATATAAGAATGCGAATATCTTATTAGAAGAATATTCTGAATTGGAATGAGACATTGGGTGTGCTTTTATAGTACTTGATTTTTAATTATAAATACGTGAGTTATTCGGGAAGACCGGGTTTAACCCATTCCGAATAATTACTACGACGATGAAGAGTCAAAGATGAAGATGATGGTTGAAGACCGACGATCTTCACATCGAATGGATGTGTTGCTACTGAGACCCATGATGGGAGTAGCTACCTTAAAGGGGCTTCAGTGGTGGCCGTCCGGACTATTGTTGATTGTTCGGATTTGGTTTTCGCTCAGACCCAGAGCATAAGCTAGTAAATGGATGTGTGTCTGACATTGGATTTCGTTCCATGTGAATTAAATTGATCTTTATTAATGTATATCTGATTGGTGGTGGAGAATTTATTCTCTGCTTAACACCCTGGTATATATTAATAGTGATTAATCGCATGGCGTGAATTGTCAATGTGGCACACCAATATACAATTGATCAAGGCTTTTGTTGAAAAGCAGGGCCTTGTGGGATGATCAAAGTATTGCCTATTACGGTATAGCTTTGTGCATAGCGTGACTTCGTGAGCCTCACACCCCGGTATGAGTCAAAAACGGGATACGGACTGCAGGGAGTGCACACGTTTCTTTCTAGCTAGAGTGATGTCAGGGACCTACCAGCGCTGGCATTTTACTTATGTGGATGATGGATTTTGAGGCGCCTCTGATTTTTATAGGCCGTTAGTGGTCATAATATAGGTCCAAAGGGACCGGGAATCGTGTGTTTAGGCATAATTAATCCACTACCCTTAGGTAGGGACTAGCCCTGAAGATCCAAGGGTTCACTGCAGGGGATCCTGAGGCATTTTCTAGAGTGTCTCGAATCGGAGAGGAACTTGCCCCTAGCCTCGACTCATGATGGAAATCCAATTTCCCATACGACCTTGCGGTTTTGATTGTAGAACTAGTATGGCGACATAGTAGGATGGGGTACTATGCCATCTATGATTAATACATTGTGATTGAAATTGTTTTTGAAATATATATATACCCATAGATATACACACAAATACTAAATCCGTTTTATCGTATCAAGCATCTTTTGACCATTATATGGTAAAACCCTATCCTCCGGTTTGCGTTGTATTGTGTGATGGGACTTGGGTCTTATAATGATTTCATTTTTCTAAAAAGCATTGCGTTGTTTAACGATTTATTTTATTTATGCACTGGCAATCCAATGGAGTAAACCCGTTCCGCGTTAGCGGCGTGGTCCTGTGATTAGCCTTATTATTAGATAGTTAAGTTAAGATTTCTCATACCAGTCACATGACTGACCTGTAGTTTGTTTCACTGGCAAACTCGGGTGCCCTTATTTTCCACACGGGCAGTCGAGTAGCTTCTTGCAGATATATTTACAGGATCTTGGTCTACAGCTGAAGCGATATCCGGAAAGCTCTGTATCCGTGTATTCCTTTCGGTTGTGTATTTGTATTATTTTTCCGCTGCTATTTAAATGTAATTTAAATCTCTGATATTATTGTATTTCTTTTATGTAATAAGTATTCATACTCTGTTATATTCTGGTACTCTGATGTAATTGTTGTAATCAGCAATAAAATGTTCTTCAGTTTTTGTTCTGATGCGTGTTGTTCTCAAAGCAATCCATGCTTTCCTAAACGGGGAAGTTTGGGTTGTCACATTTAATGAATTTTTAAAATTTTTAAAATTCCATTTAATTTTCGTTCTGTTCACTCATGCACAGTTAAAAGGGGAGTTTGTGTTGTAGGGGTAGCAAACAAATAGGGGGAGTTCAATATTCACTGTCAAACACATTTATTATTCAAAATCTTATTATTTGTTTTTCATAATCAAAAGGGGGAGATTGTTGTATATAACATTGTTGTATATAACAATTATATGATTTTTGTTTGATGATAACAAACAAATATATATTTGTATAAATGTGTTTGTTATTGTACTGTTATACTATATCACAGTCAGGAATACAATATTTATTTTTAAATAAAATACGACTGTACAAGAATTCAAATATTGAACAGTATTTTATTTGAATATAATAATTTATTTCAACATTCAAACAGTACAAATTTTATAACTCCACTATTTGTACAACACACTGTAATTCATTAATATATTCACATTCAAGTTCATATATACATTGTTCCTCTCTACAATTCACTCTATCACTCACTCTATACAATTTTCATATATACATTCTTTCACTGGTACACACACTAACACTGCTTCATCTTCTGTCTTCTGTCTTCACAGCTCACTGTCAGTCCAGTCACCATCTACTTACCTGTCACATGAAACAGAAACACACACAGTACATAGCAATAGAAATAATACTGAATACATGAAAATATAAACTTATTTTTAAATTTTATTTGCCTTAGAATATTGGTGTTTTTCTCATCATTTTTCATGACTTGATCTGATTTATTAATCCATCCATCTGTTTCTAGACAGCTTGTGATATTCACAGTGATACACTGTAAATACCACAAGGCAAACAGTATGAAAACGCATATTACAGTGCAGGGGCAGGAAAATTATTTTGGTTGACTGCATATGCACACATGCACAAATATACACGTATGCAATGCCTCGTCAATCAAAATGCAGTATAGCAACTGAGGAGTAGCCACGTGGACCAACTCGACCCAGTACAAGTGAAAGTATGTCAAGTACACAGCTCATAGCCGAGGCAAGCCATGTACAAGTCAAGATGTCAAACAAGTCCAAGTATGATGTAAGTCGAGCAAATATGGGTCGAGCAGTTATGGTTAACACAAAGTGTATAGCAATAAAGTGGTGTATACATGGTATACAAGCATGTCAATGCAAAGAAGCAAATGGTAAATGGTCGGTGCAGCAAATTCAAGTATGCACAAATAAGGAGCAGTTTCATGTTCAAGCAAAGCTCAAGTCAGAAATAGTGTATGGAACAAGTAAACAATGGTGCAACATGGACTATCCAAATGGTAGTATACATGTAACATGTCAGTACCATATACATGGCTACTACATGGATGGTGCGACATTAAAATACCAACTCATACAAGACAAGTCATCATGCAATGGTAACATGAGTACACAGAACAAAACAACAAAGTGATTAATCATTTTATGCATGGGGGTGCATCGGGTAACAACACAAATACATGTAGCTATTTAAGTGGCCAAGCAAGAGCACAACACGAATGAGACAGAAACAACAGTGGTATGTGTGCACAATAAGGTGGTGTAACAACAAATCAGGTCAAGCAGTTATGGTTAACACAATCAAACTAAAAACAATGATGAACATGGTGGACAAGCAGTAATGTGAAGTGAATATCAAAACTGAGACAAGCATATTCAAATAAGCCAAAGAATATTCAGAATTCAATAAAAAAAATTAGGGGAAGAAACTTTTAGAATTGGTTCCAGTATTCAAAAGTTTTCATGGTTTGAATTCAATTCTGCTTTCGGAAATTAGTGGAACACTTCTGGAAATCATACAATTAATATTGCAAGAAAGAATTAAACTTGTCTTTATGGCATGAGCAAAGGTGGCAAGTTTTCAATGCTTCCGAAAAAGTAAATCCAATTTTTATATGGAAAGAAATCATTTGATTTTGATTTCCAGAAGTACATAGGGAAGTGTATACATATATGGGATGTTACAAGTAAATTGCTCGAAACAATTTTGGGAAAGGTGTTATTGATGGGCGTAATACATTTCAAATATTCCCCGAATTACAAAATCAATATTTGGCAAGAGTATATTGTCGAAATCAAATTCGGTTTTGCCAAAGTTCATATGTTCAGTAAAACCATCCATATGCATATTCAAAAGGAAAAATCATGTCTCGGTTCATCTCAAAATTCACCGCAAGTTTTCAAAGCCGAGGAAACCAAAAGGGGAAAGCAACACAAAATCAGGCAAGCCATTATACGTGAAATCAGAGAGAAATAATAGGATTTCTATATCTTATATGTATCACCAATTCCTCATCGGCATAGGCATCGAAAACCAAAAATACAGATTCAAGAGAAAAGTCGAAATTATCAAATCAGAGATTCTTACATGTTTTCGATCACAAGCAGAGAGGATAGCCCAAATCAGATCGACCAAGAGGAACAAAAAATTCAAGCTACAAAGAATCAAAATCATATAGCAATCATTCGAAGTTGATTTGGGAATTCCTCTAAACCCTTAGAGCCGCCGCCATTTTTAAGAGAAAGAGATCGGGCTCAACGGATAAACATTTGAACCAGCTATAGCTTTCAAAAGGGGATAACACTTATTTCTTAACTCTAGGGTTTTCTATTTATATTGTATTTTTTTAATTTGTTTTGTAAACCATCCGATCAGTTTCTAGAGTATGTAAAATCTAGGTAGGTTTTCTAGTTTCGTCTTGTAAAACTAGACAATTTCTAGAGTCTGTAAAATCTAGGTTGTAATAACCCGGAAAATCTGAGCCAGTTTAAAATTTTTATTTTGGCAAATTTAGCGAATTTTGAATATTTAAAATAGATTATTTTAAATATAATCGACGAGAAATTTATTTTGAATATAATTCGAACGTATATTTTATATACGCCGTCGTTAGAATATAAATATTTATATATAATTATAAATAGAATTGAAAATGGCGCGGTAGTTCGATAATTCGATTTCAAACTTCAATTGAATGTACCGGGTGCAAAACAATCCGGATTTTAGTGAAACCAAAAACATTAGGATCTATTTAATAATATCTATCCAACGAATCCGAAAAATCAAAATTTCATAACGGGAATAAAAAGATATGTCCAGTTGAAAATTCTGAATAGTCGCTATGGAATTCAGACCCTTAAAAATAGACATTTTGCAAACGACCTCAGATTCCGACGAAACCAGTTTTGTTGGGTCCGCAGTGTCAAGTTATTGCTAGATTCCAAAATTCATAATTTTTCGAATCAATATGTGAGCGTGGCAAAGGAAAACGCGTTTGACCAGTTTTAGTTGATTTTAATCGACTGGAAATTGGCCATTTTTCTAACGGTCTCAGAATTCGACAAAATTAGTTTTGTTAGGACCGTATCGTCAATACGAAGCTAGAAAATATTTTTATGGAATTTATAGAGTTGTTATGTGACCCCGGTAATTTGAAATGTACGTTTAAAATTCAATATAGTGATTTAAATGTAAATTCAAAGGGAACTGATTGTAACGATCAAATCAGCTTACGATACATATCCCATTGTGTTCGGAATGGGGGTAAAACGCTATGGACGACAGACGGTGGGCCTCGTTTAGAGGTCTTATGTAAAAGTCAACTTTTTACAAATAAAATAAAATAAAAAAATTATATTCTCTCTCCTTAACTACCCAGCCCCCCCCCCCACCCCGATTTCATTTTACAGAAAAAAAAAGAAGAAGAAGAAGAAGTCAGAGCGGGGAGGAGCCGCCGCCCTCCCCGATGACCTCCTCGCCGCCGTCGCGGTGGCGTGACTTCCCCCCCTCCTCCAGTTCGAGCGCGACCCCCTTTCCCCCTCGCCCTCGCGTCTCGCTCCTCTTCCCCTCCTCCGTCCACCGCGGCCTCAGCCGTGTCGCCACCCACCTCCGCCCCTCGCCCAGGCCTCCACCTCCCTCCAGCGCCGACGCAGCACCCCCCCCCCCCCCCGTTCACTGTAAGTTTTGTTTTTTTTATTATTTATTTATTTATTTTCATTTATCTGAGAATTTTTATTTGATTTTAAAAACAGAATTTTTATTTGATTTTAAAAACAGAATTTTTATTTGATTTTAAAAACAGAATTTTTATTTGATTTTAAAAAAAAACTGAATTTTTTATAATGGTTAAAACTGAATTTTTATAATGGTGCAAGATTTGATTTTTCGAAAGTAAAAGATGTGATTTTTCTAAAAGTAAAGATTTGAATTTTTAGAAGAAAAAGATCGTATTTTTATATGGAGAAAGCGTGATAAAAATTCAATTTGTATATATGTGAAGTAGGCGAGGTAAAGAAACGATTTTTAAATTATAGTTGTAGAAAAAAATATTTTTATAATATAAGTAAGTAAAAATATAATTTTTATATTATACAAAGGTTAAAACTATAATTTTTATAGTTTAGAAAAGGATAAAAATTCGATTTTTATATATTGAATAGCAAAGTAAAAATATGATTTTTATATTTTTAAAGTATTAAAAATATGATCTTTACTATGTAGAAGATGTAAAAATATAATTTTTACATGATAGGCGTATTAAAGGCGAAATCTATATTTTTGAAAAGGCGAAAACTTCATATTTAAAAAGGCGAAAACTTCATATTTAAAAAGGCGAAAACTTTATATATGAAAAGGCGAAATCTTTTTATATAGCAGCGATGTAAAAATGGAATTTTATCCATATAGCGAAGTAAAAATTCGATTTTTATATATTGAATAACGAAATAAAAATTCGATTTTTACATATGTAGTGACTACGGGCAACGAAGATGACGAAGATGCGATAACGATGAAGATTTCTATCAAAGAAGAGTCAAAATGATTGGATAGCTATCGGTGAGAATTTCTCACCTTTCAATTTCTCTTTCTAGTTACATATATATACTAGGATGCAGACGGTGCTTAGTAGCACCCGACACAATCGTCCACAGACCATAGACTTGTTTGTTTGGTTGCATAGATTAGTTATATGATTTGATTTGAATTTGGTTGTTTGGTGATTTTGATTGATGTGTGAATGGCGTGGGCCTTCACTAGACCGGGGATAAGGCTAGGCCTTGTCCCGTTTCTAGTATCGTGCCGTTATGCCGCCAAAATTTCCTAAAATAAGTTAGAAAAATAAAAATATAATTTTATTGCGTAAATGAACAAAATAGAAATTAATGTGTTGAAAGGAAATAAAATATTTATATAGTTAAAAATATTTTATCGTTAAAAATATAATTTTTAACGTGAATGTGAATAAATAAAATATTCATTTACAAACCGGACGGTTTGTTTATGTACACCTATTTGAAGAACATTGATTGGGACGATAAATTTTACACATCGCCCAACTGCACAAATAAAATCTGTGCTTGATTGTTTGAAACCCCACACGGGTGTTGGGATGAAATTTGAAGTTCACTCATCCTGATTGATTAAATATGTCGATCGATTGATTGACAGGCTGTTATAAGCGTTAGATATTTATATTTGATGCTTATACAGTGTAGTGCACCTTGGTTGATGGTTGATTATTTTTCAATGCTATCTTATACGTGTGATGTATTAAAATCCATATAATTAATATTATATGGTGATTGATTGGGCCTCATTCCAATTTAGAAGATAAAGAATATTATAAAGTAAAGGTTCATGTGTTGACTGTACTCATCCGTTGAGATTAGTCATGTGTTGAACGAAATATTTTAACAATAAAATTTATATCTTTATCACTATAAAGTAAAGGTTCATGTGTTGACTGTACTCATCCGTTGATATTAGTCATGTGTTGAACGAAATGTTTTAACAATAAAATTTGCATCTTTATCATATATGAAATTAGAAACTAACCGGAAAATAGATGAGATGAGTGGTCTCCTGAATATTGATCTGATGTTGGTTTCGGCCTTCGGGGTTAATATTCAGGGAATCATTCTCTTACTAATTTACAGTTGGAGTCTGATTTAATATCAAAAGATAGATACCTTAATTTTATAAAATATATTAAATAACAAAAATAGTCACACGTGGACAGTACTCATTCGTTGAAGTCGTGTGTTGACAAAAATAAATATTCATTTGTTGAATAGAATATTTGAAAATAGAAATATATGAAGCCGTGTTGGTTAGATTGACGCCATTTAGACGTGAACGATATTCATATCGATTTTATTCATTTTAAAATGAATATTGAAAAGTGATTTCGAAATCGCATATTTTAAAATGAAATTCGAATTAAATTGAATAGAAAACGAATTCTAATTGAATATATAACAAATTGAATTCGAATTGAATATAAAACGAATTTGATTTCAATTGAATATATAATGAATTTGATTCAAATAGAAAACGGAAATGAATGGAATATAAAACGATTTTGAAATGAATTGAATATAAAATGATTTCGAAATGAATTGAATATAAAACGATTTCGAATTAAAGTGATTAGAAAACAAATTGAATTCAAATTGATTAGAAAACGAATTTGATTTAAATTGATTAGAAAACGAATTTGATTTAAGTCGAATAGAAAACCAATTTGAATTGAATCGAATAGAAAACCATTTGAATTGAATTGAAAACGAATTCAAATTGAATTGAAAGCGAATTGAAATGAATTCAAATTGAACTGAAATTTGAATTGAATAGAAATGAATTTTAAAACGAATTTATAAAGAAGAATTCAATTTTTCTTTGGATTGAATGGAAGCTGAAATTGTTTTTGAAACGAATTTAAAACTATTTATATAATTCGTTTTAAATAGAAATCGACGAAATATATATTATATATATTATATATATAATATAATGGCCTGAATAGAACGCGCCGCGACGCGGCAGTTCGTGAATTTCGACCATTTATTTCAAACGGACATTACGGGAGATCCGACCGTCGGATTCTCCTAAAACCGGAACCGTTGGGTTCGTAACGAAAAGAGCTTTCTAACGAATATTTGAAATTCAAAATCTAATGGTTGGATTTGGAGATACGTCCAAATAAAATTTGATAAAGGTCGCTATAAGTGCAGTTCGATGGCCGTTGATGGAAATCGATTGTACGGGCCTTAATAAAATTATTAAAATAGTAATAATTTGTGTAAAATCATAAGAAATGATTTGGGAAAAATTGGGGTGAAAAAAACTCCATATTTGAAAAGATAAAAATAGATTTTTATCGAAATGAACTAGTTTTGAACTAAATTTAAAACCCAATTATTTTTAAATAAATAAATTAGATATAAAAAGGGGTTTTAAATAATCGGAATTTCTAATATATTTGATTGGATTTGAAATGGGTTTGTCGTGAACGGTGTTTTAAATAACACTAGTTCTTTAACCCGATAATAAATAGAATGAGATTTGGGTTTGTCGTGGACTGTGTTTTAAATAACACCTAGTTCTTTAACCCAGTAAAAGGAGTTTTTATGAATCTGCAATTAGATTGAAATGTGAATTTGTAATCTAAATTATCAAATTTAGAAAGTAAGCGAGAATGGAGTATCACCAGTTTTGCTCCAAAGCGATAGTTAAATCTTTAATTAGATTTGAACGTGAAATGGTAATTAATTTTACCGATAACACCGTGGTGTTCGATATGGAGTACTACCAGTTTTGCTTCATGGGATGAATAGGTTGGGATTGGGAAATAAAATAAATAATTACTTCGTTATGGTTCGCTAATCTCGACTAGTTTGGAAAACCATAATTTGGTTTGAAACGACATCCAAAGGAAGATTAAAGGATAAATTTTAAAGAATTTATCTTGGATAAAATTAATGGGAACCTTTCCCTAAAAATGTGATTTTATGAATAAAAGAATATTCTGAATTGGAATGAGGCGTATGTTGTGTTTGTGAAACATTTGTTTTTAATATACGCGGGTTGTTCGGAAAGTCCGGGTTTACACCCATTCTGAAGAACCGATTCGACGATATGTCGAAGATGAAGACGGTGGTTGAAGACCGGAAGTCTCCACATCGTTTGGGTGATTACTGACGATCCTGATTGGGCTGTACACCCAAGAGGATGGAAATAGTTGGTGGTCGTCCAGACGTACTTGGAGATGGATGGATATGCGAGGAAAGTGCCTCCGGTTTCGTTCAGACCCAGAACGGACTTGTAAATGGATTGTGTGTCTGACATTGGATTTTATTCTGTGTTGATTGATTTCTATTAAATATACATCTGTTTGGCGGCGGAGAATTTATTCTTTTGCTTAACGCCCTTCTCTGAGACGTACGAGCTCAGAGGTTGTATATCGATGGACATCAGTCGCATGGCATGAATTGCCTGTGTGGCACGCTAAGATGCAATGATCAAGGCTTCTGTTGAAAAGCAAAGTCTTGTGGTTGATGATCAAAGCACGACCTACGTGGTAGCTTTGTGTATAACGTGAATTCGCGAGCCTCACACCTCGGTATGAGTTAAAAACGGGATACAGACTGCTGGAAGAGCACGACGTTTCTTTCTAGCTTTGGTGGTGTCAGTGACTTACCAGCCCTGACATTTATATACTTTTCACCTTTGTGGTTGTTGGAATGAGGCGCCTCGATTATAGGTCTGTAAGGACCGGGAAACGTGTTTTCAGGCATAATTAATCCTCTAACGTAAGTGAGGACCGGCCCAGCCGAATCCAGGGTTGCCCAGAGTGCGTAGCCCTGAGGCATTTGCTAGAGTGTCTCGAACGCGGAGAGGAGCTTGCCCCTTGCCTCGACTCATGACGGAAATCCAATTTCCAATATGTGCATTTCGGTTTTAATTGTAGAACTAGTATGGCGACATAGTAGCATGGGATGCAATGCCGTCTATGATTTATATTTATGATTGAAATGTTTTGACACTATACACTTACTATAGTATCAAATGATTTGTTTTAAACGTACCAAGCATGTTTGGCTATTATAAGGTAAAACCCTATCCTCCGGCTTGCGTTGCATTGTGTGATGGGACCTGGGTCTTATAATAGCTTCATTTTTCGAAAAAGCATTGCGTTGTTTATTCTATGCACTGGTATTCTTGGGAGGAAACCCGTTCCGTGTTATACGGCGTGGTCCCTTGAATTACTCTCTTTTAAAGTAAAGTTTTAAATGACTGTTTTAGTTCTCACACCAGTCACATGACTGACCTGGAGTTTATTGTTTTAACATAAACTCTGGGTGCCCCTATTTTCCGCACGGGCAGCTAGTAGTTTTGGTTTTGCAGATTTATATTCACAGGATCCTGGTTTACAACTGGAATGATATCCGGAAAGCTCTGTATCCGTATACCACCTTCTAGTTGTGTTTTATACTATTTTTCCGCTGCTATGTAATTTATTGTAATCTCTGATATTTATCGTATGTAATTTATTCATTTATACTCTGTATATTCTTGTATCTGATGGAATTGTTGTAATAACAATGAAATATTCTTCCGTCTGCGTTCTGTTTTGTCCTGTTCTCAAACGATCAGGGGTTTCGAACGGCCTAGATTGGTTTAACGACTGATTCGGATCGAGCGAAATTCCTTGCCGTCACATTTGGTATTAGAGCTTTGGTTTACAAAGCTCGAGAACAAGACATATTAGAACCATACAAAAGAATTCATCAGATATTGGATTAGTAATACCCAATTAGAATGACTCGTTAGAGATAGGATCTGTAGTATCCTAGAACGGGTGTGAAGAGTATATTTTCCAATTGAAAACAATTTTGTTTTGAAAATTTAAATCATTTAATATGTATTTGAATATTTATTTATTTTGAATATGGACAATCTAGTATATAAAGGTTTTGCATATACACGTCATGAACGTATATTCGAAGTTTTAATATATTAGATAGATATAGAATCACACTCTAGTCGCCCGGACCTGATTCTGATGATTGACGCGTCATCATCAGTAATTATTTTCGTGTTTCGAAGGTATGATATCTATATATTTCCATTAGACTGGTGTGAGAACCAAAACTAATAGAGTTAGAACACATTGTTGTGAATTGGCATCAAAAACAAGGTTTTCAGTACATATATCAATATTATGAATTTGAAACTCTAATCCACTAATTGATTGATGTTTGTGTTGTTTGTTTATTTTTTTGCTAATTTTTAACCATTATGCCTAATTAAATCAAATATTGAACTATATTGAAAATTGGTCGCATTTGCTTGCATATATATATATACTTACATTGAACAAGTCATAGCAAGGAGGCTAGAGCAGAGAATAAAATTTGTTTGCCCGACAAATAGGTACATGTTTACTATATAATTTACTGTTTTGTTTGGGTGATGATGATTTTATGAGCCTATTGGCTAGCCGCTTGGCTTTTTCTTTTTCTTTTTGAGATTCGAAGGACCGGGGAAGCTATTTGAAATTCCCCGATGCTCCCGGTGCAGGGGAGGTTATGGCGAAATTTTTCGAAAATTTAGGGTGTTAGCCAAATTTTTGAATTTTTGGAAAATTCTCAGAAACTGAAAAGTTGGAGAATGAAAGCCAAATCGAACGTAGAGTTGATTAATCAAACAACTTTCGACTTTGTTCCTTTTCGGGGACGAAAAGTTTTAAGTGGGGGAGATTGTAATAACCCGGAAAATCTGAGCCAGTTTAAAAATTTTATTTTGGAAAATTTAGCGAATTTTGAATATTTAAAATAGATTATTTTAAATATAATCGACGAGAAATTTATTTTGAATATAATTCGAACGTATATATTATATACGCCGTCGTTAGAATATAAATATTTATATATAATTATAAATAGAATTGAAAATGGCGCGGTAGTTCGATAATTCGATTTCAAACTTCAATTGAATGTACCGGGTGCAAAACAATCTGGATTTTAGTGAAACCAAAAACATTAGGATCTATTTAATAATATCTTTCCAACGAATCCGAAAAATCAAAATTTCATAACGGGAATAAAAAGATATGTCCAGTTGAAAATTCTGAATAGTCGCTATGGAATTCAGGCCCTTAAAAATAGACATTTTGCAAACGACCTCGGATTCCGACGAAACCAGTTTTGTTGGGTCCGCAGTGTCAAGTTATTGCTAGATTCCAAATTTCATAATTTTTCGAATCAATATGTGAGCGTGGCAAAGTAAAACGCGTTTGACCAGTTTCAGTTGATTTTAATTGACTGGAAATTGGCCATTTTTCTAACGGTCTCAGAATTCGACGAAATTAGTTTTGTTAGGACCGTATCGTCAATACGAAGCTAGAAAATATTTTTATGGAATTTATAGAGTTGTTATGTGACCCCGGTAATTTGAAATGTACGTTTAAAATTCAATATAGTGATTTAAATGTAAATTCAAAGGGAACTGATTGTAACGATCAAATCAGCTTACGATACATATCTCATTGTGTTCGGAATGGGGGTAAAACGCTATGGACGACAGGCGGTGGGCCTCGTTTAGAGGTCTTATGTAAAAGTCAACTTTTTACAAATAAAATAAAATAAAAAAAATTATATTCTCTCTCCTTAACTACCCAGCCCCGCCCCCCCCCCCCCCCCGATTTCATTTTACAGAAAATTAAAAAAAAAAAAAGAAGAAGAAGAAGAAGTCAGAGCGGGGAGGAGCCGCCGCCCTCCCCGATGACCTCCCCGCCGCCGTCGCGGTGGCGTGACTTCCCCCCCCCCCCTCCTCCAGTTCGAGCGCGACCCCCTTTCCCCCTCGCCCTCGCGTCTCGCTCCTCTTCCCCTCCTCCGTCCACCGCGGCCTCAGCCGTGTCGCCACCCACCTCCGCCCCTCGCCCAGGCCTCCACCTCCCTCCAGCGCCGACGCAGCACACCCCCCCCCCCCCGTTCACTGTAAGTTTTTTTTTATTATTTATTTATTTATTTATTTTCATTTATCTGAGAATTTTTATTTGATTTTAACAACAGAATTTTTATTTGATTTTAAAAACAGAATTTTTATTTGATTTTAAAAACAGAATTTTTATTTGATTTTAAAAACATAATTTTTATTTGATTTTTAAAAAAAAACTGAATTTTTTATAATGGTTAAAACTGAATTTTTATAATGGTGCAAGATTTGATTTTTCGAAAGTAAAAGATGTGATATTTCTAAAAGTAAAGATTTGAATTTTTAGAAGAAAAAGATCGTATTTTTATATGGAGAAAGCGTGATAAAAATTCAATTTGTATATATGTGAAGTAGGCGAGGTAAAGAAACGATTTTTAAATTATAGTTGTAGAAAAAAATATTTTTATAATATAAGTAAGTAAAAATATAATTTTTATATTATACAAAGGTTAAAACTATAATTTTTATAGTTTAGAAAAGGATAAAAATTCGATTTTTATATATTGAAAAGCAAAGTAAAAATATGATTTTTATATTTTTAAATATTAAAAATATGATCTTTTACTATGTAGAAGATGTAAAAATATAATTTTTACATGATAGGCGTATTAAAGGCGAAATCTATATTTTTAAAAAGGCGAAAACTTCATATTTAAAAAGGCGAAAACTTCATATTTAAAAAGGCGAAAACTTTATATTTGAAAAGGCGAAATCTTTTTATATAGCAGCGATGTAAAAATGGAATTTTATCCATATAGCGAAGTAAAAATTCGATTTTTATATATTGAATAACGAAATAAAAATTCGATTTTTACATATGTAGTGACTACGGGCAACGAAGATGACGAAGATGCGATAACGATGAAGATTTCTATCAAAGAAGAGTCAAAATGTTTGGATAGCTATCGGTGAGAATTTCTCACCTTTCAATTTCTCTTTCTAGTTACATATATATACTAGGATGCAGACGGTGCTTAGTAGCACCCGACACAATCGTCCACAGACCATGGACTTGTTTGTTTGGTTGCATAGATTAGTTATATGATTTGATTTGAATTTGGTTGTTTGGTGATTTTGATTGATGTGTGAATGGCGTGGGCCTTCACTAAACCGGGGATAAGGCTTTGTCCCGTTTCTAGTATCGTGCCGTTATGCCGCCAAAATTTCCTAAAATAAGTTAGAAAAATAAAAATATCATTTTATTGCGTAAATGAACGAAATAGAAATTAATGTGTTGAAAGGAAATAAAATATTTATATAGTTAAAAATATTTTATCGTTAAAAATATAATTTTTAACGTGAATGTGAATAAATAAAATATTCATTTACAAACCGGACGGTTTGTTTATGTACACCTATTTGAAGAACATTGATTGAGACGATAAATTTTACACATCGCCCAACTGCACAAATAAAATCTGTGCTTGATTGTTTGAAACCCCACACGGGTGTTGGGATGAAATTTGAAGTTCACTCATCCTGATTGATTAAATATGTCGATCGATTGATTGACAGGCTGTTATAAGCGTTAGATATTTATATTTGATGCTTATACAGTGTAGTGCACCTTGGTTGATGGTTGATTATTTTTCAATGCTTTCTTATACGTGTGATGTATGATAATCTATATAATTAATATTATATGGTGATTGATTGGGCCTCATTCCAATTTAGAAGACAAAGAATATTATAAAGTAAAGGTTCATGTGTTGACTGTTCTCATCCGTTGAGATTAGTCATGTGTTGAACGAAATATTTTAACAATAAAATTTATATCTTTATCACTATAAAGTAAAGGTTCATGTGTTGACTGTACTCATCCGTTGATATTAGTCATGTATTGAACGAAATGTTTTAACAATAAAATTTGCATCTTTATCATATATGAAATTAGAAATTAACTGGAAAATAGATGAGATGAGTGGTCTCCGGAATATTGATCTGATGTTGGTTTCGGCCTTCGGGGTTAATATTCAGGGAATCATTCTCTTATTAATTTACAGTTGGAGTCTGATTTAATATCAAACGATAGATACCTTAAATTTATAAAATATATTAAATAACAAAAATAGTCACACGTGGACAGTACTCATTCGTTGAGATTAGTTGTGTGTTGACAAAAATAAATATTCATTTGTTGAATAGAATATTTGAAAATAGAAATATATGAAGCCGTGTTGGTAAGATTGACGCCATTTAGATGTGAACGATATTCATATCGATTTTTTTCATTTTAAAATGAATATTGAAAAGTGATTTCGAAATCGCATATTTTAAAATGAAATTCGAATTAAATTGAATAGAAGACGAATTCGAATTGAATATATAACAAATTGAATTCGAATTAAATATAAAACGAATTTGATTTCAATTGAATATATAATGAATTTGATTCAAATAGAAAACGGAAATGAATGGAATATAAAACGATTTTGAAATGAATTGAATATAAAACGATTTCGAAATGAATTGAATATAAAACGATTTTGAATTAAAGTGAATAGAAAACAAATTGAATTCAAATTGATTAGAAAACGAATTTGATTTAAATTGATTAGAAAACGAATTTGATTTAAGTCGAATAGAAAACCAATTTGAATTGAATCGAATAGAAAACCATTTGAATTGAATTGAAAACGAATTCAAATTGAATTGAAAGCGAATTGAAATGAATTCAAATTGAATTGAAATTTGAATTGAATAGAAATGAATTTTAAAACGAATTTATAAAGAAGAATTCTATTTTGCTTCGGATTGAAATGGAAGTTGAAATTGTTTTTGAAACGAATTTAAAACTATTTATATAATTCGTTTTAAATAGAAATCGACGAAATATATATTATATATATAATATAATGGCCTGAATAGAATGCGCCGCGGCAGCTCGTGAATTTCGACCATTTATTTCAAACGGACAATACGGGAGATCCGACCGTCGGATTCTCCTAAAACTGGAACCGTTGGGTTCGTAACGAAAAGAGCTTTCTAACGAATATTTGAAATTCAAAATCTAACGGTTGGATTTGGAGATACGTCCAAATCAAATTTGATAAAGGTCGCTATAAGTGCAGTTCGATGGCTGTTGATGTAAATCGATTGTACGGGCCTTAATAAAATTATTAAAATAGTAATAATTTGTGTAAAATCATAAGAAATGATTTGGGAAAAATTGGGGTGAAAAAAACTCCATATTTGAAAAGATAAAAATAGATTTTTATCGAAATGAACTAGTTTTGAACTAAATTTAAAACCCAATTATTTTTAAATAAATAAATTAGATATAAAAAGGGGTTTTAAATAATCGGAATTTCTAATATATTTGATTGGATTTGAAATGGGTTTGTCGTGAACGGTGTTTTAAATAACACTAGTTCTTTAACCCGATAATAAATAGAATGTGATTTGGGTTTGTCGTGGACTGTGTTTTAAATAACACCTAGTTCTTTAACCCAGTAAAAGGAGTTTTTATGAATCTGCAATTAGATTGAAATGTGAATTTGAAATCTAAATTATCAAATTTAGAAAGTAAGCGAGAATGGAGTATCACCAGTTTTGCTCCAAAGCGATAGTTAAATCTTTAATTAGATTTGAACGTGGAATGGTAATTAATTTTACCGATAACACCGTGGTGTTAGATATGGAGTACTACCAGTTTTGCTTCATGGGATGAATAGGTTGGGATTGGGAAATAAAATAAATAATTACTTCGTTATGGTTCGCTAATCTCGACTAGTTTGGAAAACCATAATTTGGTTTGAAACGACATCCAAACGAAGATTAAAGGATAAATTTTAAAGAATTTATCTTGGATAAAATTAATGGGAACCTTTCCCTAAAAATGTGATTTTATGAATAAAAGAATATTCTGAATTGGAATGAGGCGTATGTTGTGTTTGTGTAACATTTGTTTTTAATATACGCGGGTTGTTCGGAAAGTCTGGGTTTACACCCATTCTGAATAACCGATTCGACGATATGTCGAAGATGAAGACGGTGGTTGAAGACCGGAAGTCTCCAAATCGTTTTGGTGATTACTGACGATCCTGATTGGGCTGTACACCCAAGAGGATGGAAATAGTTGGTGGTCGTCCAGACGTACTTGGAGATGGATGGATATGCGAGGAAAGTGCCTCCGGTTTCGTTCAGATCCAGAACGGACTTGTAAATGGATTGTGTGTCTGACATTGGATTTTATTCTGTGTTGATTGATTTCTATTAAATATACATCTATTTGGCGGCGGAGAATTTATTCTTTTGCTTAACGCCTTTCTCTGAGACGTACGAGCTCAGAGGTTGTATATCGATGGACATCAGTCGCATGGCATGAATTGCCTGTGTGGCACGCTAAGATGCAATGATCAAGGCTTCTGTTAAAAAGCAAAGTCTTGTGGTTGATGATCAAAGCACGACCTACGTGGTAGCTTTGTGTATAACGTGAATTCGCGAGCCTCACACCTCGGTATGAGTTAAAAACGGGATACGGACCGCTGGGAGAGCACGACGTTTCTTTCTAGCTTTGGTGGTGTCAGTGACTTACCAGCCCTGACATTTATAAACTTTTCACCTTTGTGGTTGTTGGAATGAGGCACCTCGATTATAGGTCTGTAAGGACCGGGAAACGTGTGTTCAGGCATAATTAATCCTCTAACGTAAGTGAGGACCGGCCCAGCCGAATCCAGGGTTGCCCAGAGTGCGTAGCCCTGAGGCATTTGCTAGAGTGTCTCGAACGCGGAGAGTAGCTTGCCCCTTGCCTCGACTCATGACGGAAATCCAATTTCCAATACGTGCATTTCGGTTTTAATTGTAGAACTAGTATGGCGACATAGTAGCATGGGATGCAATGCCGTCTATGATTTATATTTATGATTGAAATGTTTTGACACTATACACTTACTATAGTATCAAATGATTTGTTTTAAACGTACCAAGCATGTTTGGCTGTTATAAGGTAAAACCCTATCCTCCGGCTTGCGTTGCATTGTGTGATGGGACCTGGGTCTTATAATAGCTTCATTTTTCGAAAAAGCATTGCGTTGTTTATTCTATGCACTAGTATTCTTGGGAGGAAACCCGTTCCGTGTTATACGGCGTGGTCCCTTGAATTACTCTCTTTTAAAGTAAAGTTTTAAATAACTGTTTTAGTTCTCACACCAGTCACATGACTGACCTTGAGTTTATTGTTTTAACCTAAACTCTGGGTGCCCCTATTTTCCGCACGGGCAGCTAGTAGTTTTGGTTTTGCAGATTTATATTCACAGGATCCTTGTTTACAGCTGGAATGATATCCGGAAAGCTCTGTATCCGTATACCACCTTCTAGTTGTGTTTTATACTATTTTTCCGCTGCTATGTAATTTATTGTAATCTCTGATATTTATCGTATGTAATTTATTCATTTATACTCTGTATATTCTTGTATCTGATGGAATTGTTGTAATAACAATGAAATGTTCTTCCGTCTGCGTTCTGTTTTGTCCTGTTCTCAAACGATCAGGGGTTCGAACGGCCTAGATTGGTTTAACGACTGATTCGGATCGAGCGACATTCCTTGCCGTCACATAGGTGGTTTCCTAGTTTCATGTAATAACCCGAAAATCTGGGCCAGTTTAAAATTTTTATTTTGGCAATTTTAGCGAATTTTGATTATTTAAAATGAATTATTTTAAATAAAATCGACGAAAAATTTATTTTGAATATAATTCGAACATATATATTATACGCGTCGTCATTATAATATAGATATTTATATATAATTATAAATAGAATTGAAAATGGCGCGGTAGTTCGATAATTCGATTTCAAACTTCAATTGAATGTACCGAGTACAAAACAATCCGGATTTTAGTGAAACCAAAAACATTAGTATCTAATTGATAATATCTTTCCAACGAATCCGAAAAATCAAGGTTTCATAGCGGGAATCAAAAGATATGTCCAGTTGAAAATTCTGAATAGTCGCTATGGAATTCAGGCCCTTAAAAAATTGAAATTTTGCAAATGACCTCGGATTTCGACGAAAACACTTTTGTTGGATCCGCGGTGTCAAATTATTGCTAGGTTTCAAATTTCATAATTTTTCGAATCAATATGTGAGCGTGGCAAAGGAAAACGTGTGTGACCAGTTTCAGTTGATTTTAATCAACTGGAAATTGGCCATTTTTCAAACGGTCTCAGAATTCGACGAAACTAGTTTTGTTAGGACTGTATCGTCAATACGAAGCTAGAAAATATTTTTCTGGAATTTTTTGAGTCCGTATGTGACCCCGGTAATTTTAAATGTACGTTTAAAATTCAATATAGTGATTTAAATGTAAAAATAAAGGAAACTGATTCAAACGATCAAATCAACCTATGATACATATCCCATTGTGTTCGGAATGGGGGTAAAATGCTATGGACGACAGGCGGTAGGCCTCGTTTCGAGGTCGTATGTAAAAGT
The DNA here is from genome assembly GCA_030737875.1 of Allium sativum. Lineage (NCBI taxonomy): Eukaryota > Viridiplantae > Streptophyta > Magnoliopsida > Asparagales > Amaryllidaceae > Allium > Allium sativum. Next base: position 390,263,783 of record CM060925.1, read on the forward strand.
CAACTTTTTTGAAATAAAATAATAAAAACAAAATATAGAAAGCCTCTCTCCTCTCTTCCTTAATTCCTCTCTGGCCCCACCCCCTTCAAAAGGAAATTCAGAATATATAAAAAAAAGGGGGAAATCAGAAGGGGGATCGCGACCTCGTCGCCCCCCCCAGAAAATCGCCGTGCCGCCGTTGATGGCACCCACCGCCACCTTACTCCGATCGCTACCCCCTCCCTCGTTCGATTCCCGCCCCCACAAAACCGAACCAGTCGCCATCACATCCCCCACCGTCGAAGCCGCCTCCACCTATCAGTAGCCGCCATCAGGGAGAGCGCCACATTCAACCGCGAGCAAGGGAGGAGCGGTTCCGAGCTCTAGGGCTTGCGTTATGGGTTCTGCGTGGAACCTGGAAGGATGCAGAACGTGAAGAAGGATTGGAGGAAGGAAAGGCCAGATTTTTCTTTGGGGTAAATTACTTTAACTGATTTACAAACTAACATTGTTTTCTAGGATATATATATGTATATGTATAAAAAAAAATATGATTTTTTATTTTTAAAGTATTAAAAATATAATCTTTCATATAGAAGACGGATAATAATATAATTTTTATAATATAGGAAAGTTAAAAATATAGTTTTTATATTTTTAAATTAATAAAAATATGATTTTTACAAAGTGGAAATACAAAAATATAATTTTTATATAGAATGGAGCGTCGAAACTTTATTTTTGAAAAGGCGAAAACTTTATTTTTGAAAAGGTGAATCTTTATTTTTGAAAATAGAAAAGGCAAGATCTTTATATGGAGGATAACGGAGGAAAAATAGAATTGTTATCTTATGGAGTAAAAGTAAAAATTCGATTTTTATATATTGAATAGCATGGTAAAAATTCGATTTTTATATATTGAATAGCAAAGTAAAAATTCGATTTTTATATATTGAATAGCAAAGTAAAAATTTGATTTTTATATATTGAATAGCAAAGTAAAAATTCGATTTTTATATATTGAATAGCAAAGTAAAAATTCGATTTTTATATATTGAATAGCATGGTAAAAATTCGATTTTTATATATTGAATAGCAAAGTAAAAATTCGATTTTTATATATTGAATAGCGAAGTAAAAATGTGATTTTTACATATGTAGTGAAAGTAGCAACGAAGATTTCTATCAATGAAGTGCCGTGGAGCTAGGATAGCTATGAGTGAGAATTTCTCACCTTTCACTTTCTTTTCTCTAGTTATATATATATATATATATATATATATATATATATATATATACACTAGGATGCAGACGGTGCTTAGTAGCACCCGACACAATCGTCCACAGACCATGGACTTGTTTGTTTGATTGCAAAAATAAGTTAGATTATTTGATTGAAATTGAATTGTTTGGTGAGATGAATGGATTTGATTGATGTGTGAATGGCGTGGGCCTTCACTAGACCGGGGATAAGGCTAGGCCTCGTCCCGTTTCTAGTATCGTGCCGTTATGCCGCCGAAATTTTCTAAAATATGTTAGAAAAATAAAAATATCATTTTATTGAATAAAATGTTTTATCGTTAAAAATATAATTTTTAACGTGAAGTGAATAAAATATTCATTTACAAACCGGACGGTTTGTTTATGTACACCAATTTGAATGACATTGATTGGGACGATAAATTTTACACATCGCCCAACTGCACAAATAAAATCTGTGTTTGATTGTTTGAAACCCCACACGGGTGTTGGGATGAAATTTGAAGTTCACTCATCTTGATTGATTAAATATGTCGATCGATTGATTGACATGCTGTTATAAGCGTTAGATATCTATATTTGATGCTTATACAGTGTAGTACACTTTGGTTGATGGTTGATTATTTTTCAATGCTATTATACATGTGTTGTATGAAAATCCATATAATTAACGTTATATGGTAATTGATTGGGCCTCATTCCAATTTGAAAAATAAAGAATAATATAAAATAAAGGTTCATGTGTTGACAATACTCATCCCTTGAGATTGGTCATGTGTTGAACAAAATATTTTAGCAATAAAATTTACATCTTTATCAATATAAAATAAAGGTTCATGTGTTGACAGTACTCATCCCTTGAGATTGGTCATGTGTTGAACGAAATATTTTAGCAATAAAATTACATCTTTATCAATATAAAATAAAGGTTCATGTGTTGACAGTACTCATCCCTTGAGATTGGTCATGTGTTGAACGAAATATTTTAGCAATAAAATTTACATCTTTATCAATATAAAATAAAGGTTCATGTGTTGACAGTACTCATCCCTTGAGATTGGTCATGTGTTGAACGAAATATTTTAGCAATAAAATTTACATCTTTATCAATATAAAATAAAGGTTCATGTGTTGACAGTACTCATCCATTGAGATTGGTCATGTGTTGAACGAAATATTTTGATAATAACAACTATTTTGAAAAAGAAATATTTGAAATAGAATATTTGAAAATAGAAATTTATGAAGCCGTGTTGATTAGATTGACGCCATTTTGACGTGAACGATATTTATATCGATTTTAATCATTTTGAATGAATTGAATTGAAAACGATTTCGAAATGAATTGAATTGAAAATGATTTCGAAATGAATTGAATTGAAAACGATTTTGAAATGAATTGAATTGAAAACGATATCGAATTCAAATTGAACTGAAAGTGAATTGAAATGAATTAAAATTGAATTGAAATTTGAATTGAATAGAAATGAATTTTAAAACGAATTTATAAAGAAGAATTCAATTTTGATTTGAATTGAAAGGAAAGTTGAAATTGCTTTTGAAACGATTTTAAAACTATTTATATAATTCGTTTTAAATAGAAACCGACGAAGTATATATTATATATATTATATATATAATATAATGGCCTGAATAGAACGCGCCGCGCCGCGGCAGTTCGTGAATTTCGACCATTTATTTCAAACGGACATTACGGGAGATCCGACAGTCGGATTCTCCTAAAACCGGAACCGTTGGGTTCGTATCGAAAAGAGCTTTCTAACGAATATTAGAAATTCAAAATCTAACGGTTGGATTTGGAGTTACATCCAAATCAAATTTGAAAAAGGTCGCTGTAAGTGCAGTTCGATGGCCATTGATGGAAATCGACAGTACGGGCCTTGATAAAATTATTAAAAATAGTAATAATTTGTGTAAAATCATAACAAATGATTTATGAAGACTTGGGATGAAAAACTCCATATTTGAAAAGATAAAAATAGATTTTTATCAGAATGAACTAGTTTTGAACTAGAATTACAATTCTATTTATTTTTAAATAAATAAATTGAATTTGAAATGGTTTTGAAAATAACCAGAATTTCCAATGATTGAATTGGAATGGATTTGAATCGAAATTGCCTTCGGAATATTTCGATATTGGATTTCGTGATTATACAAATGTTGTTATGGAAATTTGAAAGATATAGATATATATATCGTTATTTCCAATACGATATTGGTTAGTCGTAGAATTTGATATTGAATATAAGCCGGTATATTTTCTATTCAGAGCCTTGTGTTTAATATCAAATGTGATTTGGGTTTGTCGTGAATGGTGTCTTCACTAACACTGTTCTTGAACCCAGTTGAGAAAAAGATTAAATCTTTTTATTTAGATTTAATGAAGTGTACCAATTAAACAATATTTAATTGGAATTGAATGGATATTGATTCTTGGGTTTATCGTGAACAGTGTTTTAAACAACACTCGTTCTTTGACCCGATAATTAATTAATGTGATTTTGGGGTTTATCGTGAACTGTGTTTTTAAATGACACGGATTCTTTAACCCAGTTAACGATTAAAACTAAGTGGAGTTCTAATGAATCTTTAATTAGATTGAAAAGATCGAAAATGGAGTATCACCAATTTTGCTCCAGGCGATAGTTAAATCTTTAATTAGATTTGAACGTGGAATGGTAATTGAATTTACCGATAACACCGTGGTGTTAGATATGAAGTATTACCAGTTTTACTTCATGGGATGAATAGGTTGGGATTGGGAAATTAAAACAAATGATTACTTCGATAAGGTTCGTTAATCCCGACTAGTTTGAATTGATATTCAAAAATAGATTAAAGAATAAATTCAAGAAATTTATCTTGGATAAAATTAATGGGAACCTTTCCCTATGAATTTGAAATTTAGAAACTAACTGTCGGTTAGCTAAGCAGAATGGTTTTCTAGATATTGATCTGATGTTGGTTTCGGCCTTCGGGGTTAATATTTGGGGAATTATTCTCTTGATTAATTTACGGTTAGTGACTAATGAATTGGAATGAGGCGTATGTTGTGTTTGTGTAACACTTATTTAAAATATACGTGAGTTATTTGGAAAGACCGGGTTTACCCCATTCTGAATAACTGATACGACGATAAGTCGAAGATGAAGACGATGGTCGAAGACCGGAGGTCTTCACGTCGTTTGGGTGATTACTGATGATCTTGATTGGGCTGTACACCCAAGAAGATGGAAACAGTTAGTGATCGTCCAGACATACTTGGAGATCGATGGATATGCGGGGTACTAGGTGCCTCCGGTTTCGTTCAGACCCAGAACGGACTTGTAAATGGACTGTGTGTCTGAAATTGGATTTTAGTCTGTGTGATTGATCTCTATTAAATATATATCTGTTTGGCGGCGGAGAATTTATTCTCTTGCTTAACGCCCTTCTCTGAGACGTACGAGCTCAGGGGTTATATATTGATGGATATCAAACGCATGGAGTGAATTGCCTGTGTGGCATGCCTAAGTGGCAATTGATCGAGGCTTCTGTTGAAAAGCAAAGTCTTGTGGTGATGATCAAAGCAAGGCCTTCGTGGCGTAGCTTTGTGTAACGTTTATTTCGCGTGTTTCACACCCGGTATGAACCAAAAACGGGAGAGGACGTCAGGGAGGGCATGCGTTTCTTTCTAGCTAGAAGTGGCGTCAGTGGTTTTACACGCCCTGACGAGTTTGACTTATGTGGTTGTTGCTGTTGCGAGGCGCCTCGGATTGATCGGTCGTTCTCGAACCGATGGAGTCATTTAGTTGGCTCACCTACGCCCCATAAGGCGGGGAAACGCATGTTCAGGGTTTAAGTTTAATCCACATCGGTGGACTGGCCCTGAGGATCCAAGGCTTGACTGAGTACTTGTCTAAGGCTCGGGCTAGAGAGTCTGGAATCGGTTGAGGACTATCTTTTGCCTCGGTTCATAGATGGAAACCCAATTTCCAAATACGTGACATTTGCGGTTTTATTTGTAGAGCCTAGTATGGCGACATGATATATGGTACCCATGCCGCCTATGATTGATACTTATGATTTGAAGTTGTTTTATACACTATGCACTTATAATAGTATCAAATGATTTGTTTTAAAACGTATCAAGCATTCTTTGGCTGTTATAAGGGAAGACCCTATCCCCCGGCTTGCGTTGCATTGTGTGATAGGACCTGGGTCTTATAACAGCTTCATTTTTCTTTATTTAGCATTGCGCTGTTTGTTCTATGCACTGGTATTCTTGGGAGGAAACCCGTTCCGTGTTATACGGCGTGGTCCCTCGACTTACCTAACTTTAAAAATAAAGATTAACTGTTTTAGTTCTCACACCAGTCACATGACTGACCTGGAGTTTATTGTTTTAACCTAAACTCTGGGTGCCCCTATTTTGACACGGGCAGCTAGTAGTTTGGTTTTGCAGATTTATATTCACAGGATCCTGGTTTACAGCTGGAACGATATCCGGAAAGCTTTGTATCCGTATATCTCCTTCTAGTTTTGTATTGTATTATTTTCCACTGCTATGTATTTAAATGTAATTTAAATCTCTGATATTTCTATGTAATATTCGTTTATACTCTGTATATTCTTGTAATCTGATGCATTGTTGTAATATACAATGAAATGTTCTTCTGTATGTGTTCTGTTGTGGTTTGTTCTCGAACTATCCGCCACTTTCCTTTACGGGGAAGTTACGGGTTTTCACAGTTGGTATCAGAGCTTTGGTTTACAAAGCAGAGAACAAGGCACATTAGAACCCTACGAAAGAATTCATCAGATATTGGGTTAGTAATATCCAATGGGAATGACTCGTTAGAGATAGGATCAGTAGTATCCTTGAACGAGTGTGAAGAGTATATTTTCAAATGAAAACAATTTTGTTTTGAAAATTTAAATCAGTTATTCGTATTTGATTATTTATCTGTATTGATTTGGACAGTCCAGTATATAAAGAATTTGCATATACGACTTGCAAACGTATATTCAAAGTTTTAATATATTGGATAGATATAACATCACACTCTAGTCGCCCGGAGATGATATTGATGATAGCGATCGCATCATCAACATTTACGTTCGAGTTTCGAAGGTGTGATTTTCTATATATTTCCATTAGACTGGTGTGAGAACCAAAACTAATATAGCTAGAATACATTGTTGTGATTTGGCATCAAAACGTGATTTTCTTTATAGATATCAAAGTTATGAATTTCAAATGATAATTCACTAATTGATTGATGTTTGTGTTGTTTGTTTAATTGTTTGATAATTTTGAACCTTTATGCCTAACTAAATCAAATATTGAATTGTATTGAAATTTGGTCGCATTTGCTTGCATATACTTGCACTTATATTGAACAGGTCATAGCAAGGAGGCTAGAGCAGAGAATAAAATTTGTTTGCCCGACAAATAGGTACATGTTTACTACATAATTTACTGTTTTGTTTGGGTGATGATGATTTTATGAGCCTATTGGCTAGCCGCTTGGCTTTTTCTTTTTCTTTTTGAGATCTGAAGGACCGGGGAAGCTATTTGAAATTCCCCGATGCTCCCGGTGCAGGGGAGGTTATGGCGAAATTTTTCAAAAATTTAGGGTGTTAGCCAAATTTTTGAAATTTTGAAAATTCTCAGAAACTAAAGAGTTGGAGAATGGAAGCCAGATCGAGCGTAGAGTTGATTAATCAAACCACTTTCGACTTTGTTCCTTTTCGGGGACGAAAAGTTTTAAGTGGGGAAGATTGTAATAACCCGAAAATCTGGGGCAGTTTAAAATTTTTATTTTGGCAATTTTAGCGAATTTTGATTATTTAAAATGAATTATTTTAAATAAAATCGACGAAAAATTTATTTTGAATATAATTCGAACGTATATATTATACGCGTCGTCGTTATAATATAGATATTTATATATAATTATAAAAGAAATATTTGAAATAGAATATTTGAAAATAGAAATTTATGAAGCCGTGTTGATTAGATTGACGCCATTTTGACGTAAACGATATTTATATCGATTTTATTCATTTTGAAATGAATTGAATTGAAAAATGGCCAATTTCCAGTTGATTAAAATCAACTGAAACTGGTCAAACACGTTTTCCTTTGCCACGCTCACATATTGATTCGAAAAATTATGAAATTTGAGCGAAAATCTGATATAGGGGATAAAGATGAGTCTAGGGTTTTAAGCGTAGGATTAGAATAGGAGCGAGGGGTTTGCGGGTTTACATGGTCTAGTAAGAGGGATTTGTTCTATTACCTAGTAGAAACCTTAGAAATGCAATTTAAAATTTATGATGACCAATCTATCATTCCATTTTCAAATTTTTGAAAAGTGTTAAAATCTTATGATATATTATGATTTGTTGACTAACAGCTATTGGGATTTAAGATTATTTGTTTACGTCACTTAAATTGAATTTATAATGGTAGTCCAATTCCATCACTATTTTTTTTGTGCTTCATTTTTAAATTCTTTTGAAAATAATTGGAAATCATTTCTTTTAAAACTCTCTCCATTTTTATAAATTCATCGTAAATCCATCATTCTCTATAATGTGAAATATGCCACTTGTTCTCAGAATATTATGATTTTTGTTCGACTGATTGAGATTTATGATGACCGTTCTTCCTCTTAAGCTAATATTATATATTTTTTAGTCAATTTTCATATATATTTTAATGTATGTGTCCTTTTGATGATAACAAAAGGGGGAGAATGGATTGAGATTTTGATTTATGAGTGAATATTTTATGAATTTTTTTAATTTTGAAAATTCTATTCAATTTTCATTCTTTTCACTCATGCACAGTTATAGGGGGAGTTTCTGTTGTAGGGGAATTAAACAAATAGGGGGAGTTCAATATTCACACTCAAATACATTTATTATATTCAAAATCTTATTATTTGTTTGTCATCATCAAAAGGGAGAGATTGTTGTATATAACGTTGTTGTATATAAAAATTATATGATTTTTGTTTGATGATAACAAACAAATATATATTATTATAAATGTGTTTGTTGTTGTACTGTTACACTACATCACAGACAGAAATATAATATTTATATTTACATAGAATACGACTGTACAAGAATTCAAATATTGAAACAGTATTTTATTTGAATATAATAATTTAATTCAACATTCAAACAATACAAATTTTATAACTCTATTATTTGTACAACACGCTGTAATTCATTAATATATTCACATTCAAGTTCATGTATACACTGGTCCTCTCTACAATTCACTCTATCACTCACTCTATACAATTTTCATATGTACATTCTTTCACTGTTACACACACTAACACTGCTTCGTCTTCTGTCTTCATAGCTCCCTGTCAGTCCAGTCACCATCTACTTACCTGTCACATGAAACAAAAACACACACAGTACACTGCAATAGTAATAAAACTGAATACATGCAAATCTAAATTTATTTTTAAATTTTATTTGCCTCAGAATAATGGTGACTTTCTCATCATTTTTCGTGACTTGATCTGTTTATTAATCCATCCATTTGTGTCTAGATAGCTTGTGATATTCACAGTGATACACTGTAAATACCATAAGGCAGAGAGTATGAATACACATATTACAGTGCTGGGGCAGGAAAATTATTCTGATTGACTGCATATACACACGTGTACAAATATACACGTATGCACTGCCTCGCCAATCAAAATGCAGTATAACAACTGAGGAATAACCACGTGGACCAACTCGACCCAGTGCAAGTGAAAGTATGTCAAGTACACAGCTCATGGCCGAGGCAACCCAAATACATGCAAGCCATGTACAAAGTCAAGATGTCAAACAAGTCCAAGTATGATGTAAGTTGTAATGACCCAGATTTCCATAACATCGGAGTTGACTATATACATCATACGTCCAACCCAAATATCATGAAAATACGGAACATTTTTTTTTGGAAGAAAGAGATAGAAGAAGAACAGAAACAATAACACAGAATCTCACATCGCAGCGGAACAAAATATAATATATCATATCTTTGAAATACAAAATCTTAACTGTATAACATACACTTATCAGAGTACAACACTTACAACACAACGGAACCACTATACTAGATAACGCTGAAGCCTCCTGCTCCAAGCTCCTTTAGATATATCTGAAAAATCCTGAACTACTTGACTGCCCGTACAAATTTAGGCACCCAAGAGTTTAGGTAGAACAAAATAAAATAAACTCCGGGTCAGTCATGGGACTGGTATGAGTAAACAGTTTAAAACAGTTTCAGAAAACTAAATGATATTTCATAAGACCACGCCGTATAACATGGAACGGGTTTTTCCCTTATGAGAATCCAAACGCTTGATTTAACTTTCAAATCCCTTTTGGAAGGAACGATAATCTTTATATCAAAACTCTTTTGATATTATAATAATGTCTAAATCTAGTAGATAACAATCTAGTGGAACGTTTGCATCTCACGTTCCACATATATATACAAATCATAAACCGCAAGCACGTATTGGGTAATGGGTTTCCAACTATGACAAGGTATGGAACCACCTTCCGCTGGTATATCTCTAGAGGAGAATACACCGAGTTCAACAAGAACATCTTGCAACTCAGCCACACATGACTGACCACTCATTTCGCTTGAGTGTATCGAATGTATATCACCAACGATTGGGATCAGCAACCGTTTCCCGAATGGGACAACATCGACAATAGATTTTTAGAAGTAAATGAAACTCTAGATCAGGTGATTATACACCCTAATAGGTGCGACCTACATAGCCATGTTGCTTGCCCGATTTCTGTCATTTACCAGTTGATGAGGCCAGAAGCTACGCTTTATCATCACACCAGATTCACTTCGAATGCCACATCGTCAAATCCATCAAATCACCGATTTACGTCCCTAACAGTACATTACGTGTCAGCTAAAAGAAGTTTCCTCCTCCGCTTCCACTCTTGGTACAGTTGAAGAAATCAATGTACGTGACCTTTCTGGAAATACTCTGTCAGACATTCATCCATACAAGTCACCCACGAACAGGATGAATCGAAGGCACAATTTCTATTAATAGAAAAAGTCCTTGCACTCTACTCCGTCTTCGATTATCTTTATATAATCTGATTCGCACGCTACTGCCAATACGGAGTGGTTCTTCGGATAATAATCCAACCAGTCTCTCCATATTGACAATGATGGTTAAAACTCCGATAGTCTGTGATTTAACTATCGAATAAAAACAAGTGTTTCGATAGTCGATGATTTAACTATCGAACAAAACAAGTGTTCATCCAAACATCCGACAAATCAGTGAGCCTTTAATTAATATTCCATTAATTAAATCTCTTCTCTATTTCTTTATCAATATTTGTTAACCAAATATTTTCATATATCGCCTCCTTTATTTTCTAACTTTAGAAATATTTATTATTCTATTTCCAAGCTTACATTTATTTGGGTTAAACCGGATGTTGTGTAAAACATCGGTACGACAACCCAAATACTATATTCAACTAACTCTCATTCAACATTGATCTTCGAGCCTGAAATCTTACTGTTTATCTGTTAATAATGAAATCAATCAAGTTGGGGTATAACTACCTCTCAGACCTTGACTGAATAACATTTATAACGTCAAAACAGATATGACTACTTACTTGAATAATCAATACCATACAACTATTGATTCACTTTTAAACATGTATACTCTTCCTCTTTCTATTCTTACTAGATTTTATCCCTAGTCTTCCTTTTTGATTATACTATTCTATTTCTAAGTTCGTTTCCTTATCGACTTCTATATATTTTGATATGTTAATTTCTAACTATCAAATTATCTTAAAAATATTCTATGTCCTTAAATTCCCGGAAAAATTCGCCATAACCTCCTTTGTACTGGGAGCATCGGGAAAATCCCCAAACTGCCACACAGGCCTTCTCCAATCAAAAAGAAAAAGAAAAGCCAAGCGGCTAGCCGATACGGCACATAAAATCTCATATATGAATTAACTACGTACCTTTTTTGTCGAGCAATCTATATATATACCTTCTAACACATTATTCCAAGCCTGTCTCCTGTATATTTATACCTGTCCAATCTATTTTAACTATACCAATCATTGTAACTAAATTTGTTAAATAAATTTGTTACTTAACTCTTCAGTCTATTTCACCTTCATATTTGAACATGACATGTTCAAATATATTTTAACTTGCATATTAACAAATTCTAATTATACTCATACTCTCGTTTCCTTATCGACTTCTTATTCAAATTCCAATTCAATTCTATTTGTATTCTCTTTATTTAAACTTCATTTGAATTCTATTTTCAAATTCTATAGTTTAAAGTCCATTTGAATTCTCTATTCAAATTCTATAGTTTAAAGTCAATTTGAATTCTATATTCAAATTCTATAGTTTTCCTGCATTATTTATAAACAACATTTATAACTTCATTTAAAATCCCCCATTATATATTTATAAACAAAGTTTATAAATTCAATTCAAATCCCACATTTTCCTTTATAAACAAAGTTTATAAATTCAATTCAAATCCCATCTTTCATTTATAAACAGAGTTTATAAATTCAATTCAAATCCCATCTTTCATTTATAAACAGAGTTTATAAATTCATTTCAAATCCCATCTTTCATTTATAAATAGAGTTTATAAATTCAATTACTTGTTTTATATACCTTCAAAACAAGTTAATATTTTCTATAGTTTTATTTAAAATTCAAATTCTATTTATAAAAATAGAATTCCCTTTTTAAATCTCAGATACCCTTTTCGATATTTTTATAAATCAATATTCAAGCCCCAGTGGTATTTTTAAACAATCAAATCAACCAATTTTCAATCATTTGATTTTTAACACATCATATATGAATATATATGAAATCAAACAAATAAACAGATAATATTTTTTTTTGAGGAATCCAGTTGGATTCCTCCAACCTGTTTTTCCTGCATCCACAGACGTTAGTCAACATAGTAATACCCATCCTGCTTCGAGGCAGGATATCGCGGTATAGAAGGTCATCCACTAATCATAGCGTAGGGCGTATAGGGTAATCATCCGCTAATGAAACCGCGGGCATCCGCTAATGAGACTGCGGGAATCCAACCAATCACCAAACCAATATATATATATCCTAAATAACTAATATATATTTTAAAACAATCAGACAACATTCAAACAAGCACAGACAATTATTTTTAACTATATAAAAATAAATTCTAAATAAATGGTGAGTGAGGTTTACTCACCGGAATTTTGCAGTTGTCGAGTATCCCGTTTATTGCCCAATCACCGGCTACGAATCTTTTAGAATGATTTCGTACCTACAATAATTTTATTCAAATTTACTTATTAACATTTATTTATTGAAATTGATTATTTGAATAAATAAATAAATTTCCTATATGTTTTTTTTTTGTTCTTTAATGGTTACTAAATCAATTTTAACTTAACCCATGAAATTGAACAAACCTATTTTCTTTAAACATTAAACTAATTCAATTTCAATAAGATAAATATTAGTAAACTAACTTAATTTACCTTAAATTTCCTTATCGCCCATTTCTCCCTGAATTAGCAACCAGGCCACCATTCTTCACCATCACTGGAACCAGCCAAATAAACCCCCTTGTCAACACCGAACCCTAGCACACCAGAGAGCTCGCGACCTGCTGTTGCTTGCAAGTTCGTACCAAATTTCCGCACCTCCCCAATTCATCACTTGTGAAGTCGAACACCAGGTCTTCCATCATCGCACTGTCTGTAACAGCCTCCGACAATCGCCAGTCCTCCCTCAAACAACATCGCAACTCCTCTGCATCTCAGAACAACCGATGCTAACACCGCTCCCACCAAATCACCTAGTGTCGAACGGAAGTCGTACCCACTGTCGCACCCAAATATCCGCGCTCACGCTTACGCTCACGCTCCGCTAGTTTTTGATTACATCTCCAGACAACCTCCAGTACATCTCCGCGCTCACGCTCCACTGTCCCACCCAAATCGAAGGTCACAGAGGATCTCGCGTTGCCCTTATAGATCACGATTTTGAAATGAAAGATGAAAGAGGAATTTGTTTATGAAAGTTTTCGATTTTCATTTTCAGAAAGAATGAGGGGAGCGCCCCTTTTTACTTCGGTTTTAGATTTTGATTTTGGTTCTGAGAGGCTCGGTTTGATTTATAAGGTGGGGGTTGGTTTGATTTGTGGAAATGGAGAAAGGCACGACTTTGTTTTTCAGTCGTGTGGTTTTAAATGGAAGGAGATGTGGCCATTTTATTTTCCACTTGATTTTATATTTAAAACTCGTATCCTTTAATTAAAATACTCCTTGACTGCGAACTCCTTTCTGACCTCCAATCCACAAAATCGAGCCATTTTACCATCCTCAGCAAATTGTACTCGCTTCCACCCATACCACAATTTATCATTGACCCACACCGCAATTTTTCATTAGCCCCACCATCAACGTTCACACGCCTTTTCCACATCCACCCTCATCTGCCAACTGCTTTCAGAAACCCAAACTCCACAATAGTACTTCCATCTCCCCGATCCCATAATTTTCTCCCCAAAACACACAAACTCATCCGTTCCCATTCACACAACCAACCATTTACCTTCAGACCTTCTGCCATCCCCCTCTCATAAACCACCAACATATTCACAACCACCTACCCAGTTTGATTCAAACACCTCTGCCGCATAACCTTTCACATCACCCACATATAATTCGCAACATCCTGCCCACAACATCTCCGTCAATAAAATAGATCAACCTGAGTCCATCCTGAAACGCCATCATCACAAACCGTGTTTATCTTCACAGCTTTCACCACCTTCGATCATCACCAAGGATCAACACAAAACCCAAAACCTGATTCGCCCATTCCAAAACAGTGAGCAAACGAAACCCAATTGGAAGTTGCCACGTACCCTTAATCTACTACCGGAATCCACCCAAATTCGATCACCCAATTTCGACTTGTTTCAACTGACCCAAAAATCGAAATTCCAATTTGGTCAAATCCTTTTTGCTCGCAAATTCAAAAATCGAACTCACATATCAATTTTAAGTAACAAATCCGTTTCGAATTAAAATAATAATATTAATAAGCGAGGCTTGTGATCGAGTTTCCTCTGAAGTCTGAATTTTCTGCTATCTTTCTCTGAGCACAAAATGGAGAAATATTTATTGATCGTGAACTGGTTTTGTAACACCCCACATCCGTTAAGGTCACTCACAAAGGGAATGCCTTAACTTCAATGGAGCATTATGGGTACTGGAACAGAAATATTACAAGACAGACATATATAAAACAACGGAAAGTAAAGTGGAAGTCCTTCAAATCATTTATTAAATATAAGTGTTTACAAGAAAAGCCCATTAACTTCCAATACCCAATTACATAGTTAAAATATCTATCTTGCTCAAAAACAAAGAAGCATAAAAACAAACTGTAGTATTCCCCAATAAAGCAAAGCAAGCCATAGCCAAGAGAAATCCAAGCCATATATGAAAGAGCCTTGGAGCTTGGTAAGATCCGAACTCAGCTGTATTCCCACCCTGTGAACCTGGGGGGGGGGGGGACGGAAGAAAAAGAGGCGAAACAAAACGGGTCAGTCATAAAGACTGAGTAAGTCCTAGTGACTTCCAGCACAAAAATAGGTAAAGATAATATGGCATGAGTAAACTGAAAGTAAACATAAGAATGATGACAAGATAAGCAACAGGCAAGATAACTAAGGATAACATGATGTATTTTTGTCAAGTAACATCGCAAGGTTCCCATTCAAGATAAACTAAGTATAATTTCGTAAGATTCCTATCAAGCATATCACGATTCCTCTGCTTCGCCATTAAAAGATTTCTGTGATATCTATTTGCTCTGCACCACCTAACTAGCATCCTCACAAGTGTCTTACAAGGAATGATCCGTATTCTTACTAGTACTCCAACTAGTGTCCTATGTAACAAGGATCCTTACCCCCTACTAGTGTCCCAACTAGTAGCCTATGTTATATAATAAGGTGATCTCACCCACTACTTAGAAATCATAATACTAGTCTTATGTACCCCTAGCTGACTACATAGATGCCGCCTGCCCCTATCTCCACTAGGTGTACCCACCAATCCCCATGCGATCGGCTCCCTAACTCGTAGATACCTGTGCTGGCCCCACAGTGGGGTGTATCATTCCCCAAAGTGGCAACCCGATACAACGGAGATGCACGGCTTATACCTACACGATGCAACAACGTCTTACCTACCAGCCCGGGTCCACACACGCATATGAAACCCGTTGGACTTGCGTTGCCACCGCTAACCCGTTTGGCCTCTTATAGTCAAGCCCAGTATGCGTGTCCCGTCCTCGACTTGGGTCGAGCCCACAAAGATACGTTTGGGTTACTGGTTGAAATGGGCCCCCTTTCCTCAACACAAGCTTCCCACCTATGCTTGGTCCCCTCTAGTAATTCTTACTTAACCCCTTCTTATTCATGTCCACTTACATGCTTAAATTTTGGTTAAGTATACACTAGTTATGTCTTACATGTTACACATATCCTCCACTTAACCCCTACATCATCCTCATGTCTTAATACATGCTTTATCTTGGTTAAGTGCTTATAGGTTATATTTTACATGTCATTCATATTACCCCCAACGTCTGGGTTTAACCAAGCGCCTTGGCTTTATCTGCCATTAGACCGTATGTCTATCCATTAATTATGCGCTTGTGCTACCTCATCAGTCTTATCATTTAACTTGGTTATTTCCATTCAAACCAACCTTCAACTTTGCTTATTAATTCAATTCTTAACTTGCACTATATTAAGTCCATTAATAAGCCCACAACATGTTATTCCCATTATTCATACATTAACCCCTCGTTATGGTACAATAACATGTTCTTATTCAATCTTTACAACCAAGTACCCCTTAACTTACAGACACACTGGAGAGAGAGAATAATTCCCTAAATACCAACCCCGAAGACCAGAATCAACATCAGATTGGTACTCAGAGTATTATCCAACCTAACCAATGTTTTGTTCCTTCTTATAATATAACCTATGTTGCCTTCAATTGTAAATTCATTCTTGTCTTTACGTATTTCTTAATCTGCAATGAAGCACATCTTTCCTTATTACATAAGTTATCTCGTCTTATCTATTGTTCTGCCTAACTTAATTTATTCCATAAGTTATCATTCCCACCTAGGCATTAATTAAGATTTACTTAACTCAACTATTCATGTCATAACAGTTAAGTGTCTTTAGCCTGGTCATATTACTTAACCCACCCATTCATAACTTATTGGTTAAGTGTCCTTAGTTTACTTAACCCTACCCACTGGTCTAATTACCATGTTATGTTGGTTAAGTATTACTATTCGTATTTCCACATGTAACCCACTTAACCCCCATGTCCCACCACATGTTTATCTGGTTAAGTATTTTTTAATTCATTAAGGCCGTAACCTTATAAAGACCTCTCACATTAGACTGACATTTATGGCAGTTGGATTCGCCGGGCGCGTCCGGGCGGTCTTACACCATAAAAGAGTCTAACCTCGTGTCTTTACTACTGTTACGCTTTTAATTTGGGCCTAGGATCTCACATATTGGGCTACCATTTGTGACTACTGGATTCGCTGGGCAGGTCCGGGCAGTTTTACGTCACAAATGAGTCCAACCTCGTGTCCTAAGCATTGATTATCACTTATAAACTTTTACCCCAGTCTTAATAATTTCCCTATTCAAATTATTAATTAATTCCTAATTTAACGATGTCCATAATTGACTCAATTATGTTCATCAATTAATGGTATGCAAAATCATACCAATTTTACCACAATTTACCTTATGCCATTAAATGCAACTTATCTCAATTTATATTTATCCCTCCTTTAAGGCTATTACATTCCAACTACCCAAAACCCACTTAGGCGTGTTCATATTAGCCCCTTTTCAAGACATAAATTATCATATGTGTTTCAACTACAAATCTCACATAATTAACATATGCCCAAGTTCTAGATTACATGACCGTTTTACATATGCCTATTTCATACCAAATTTACATATGTTCAGTTTCATGCCATTTTATATGTATGCCAAATTTATGCCAATTTACACCTATCAAGTTCTAGCCAAATTACATAGGCCAATCCCAATTCTTTCAATTACCATTTTAATGGCAGTGCCCAATTATCAAATTTCTTATTAATGGCAATAATACCCATATATCCAATTTTCATGTTATGCCATCAATTCCACCAATCACATATATCCAATAGGTAATATTCCCATACTTTTCCCCGTATTCAATCGTATGCAAAATCGTGGCTTAGGCCTAGATCCGAAATTAATCTAGGTTCATCAAAAGAAAATAAATAGGGGAAAGGTAGAATTTTGCAATAAAACAAGATCAGAGAGAAAACAGCATAAATCATCATGACAGGCATAAAGATTAGATCTTGATAATAATATCAACATGAATCCAAGAAACTGATTTACAACGATTGAATAGAGCATGAACTAGACATAAGAAGGGAGATGAACAAGTCTCAAAACCCAAGGTTCAAAGGTAAACAGGAATAGATCTGAATTGATAAACATGCTTATATCTAATTACACTTTATTCCATAGCCATATTAAAATTATGTATTTTAATCTAAAAAGTAACTAGAACTTACATAGCACGGCTAGCGAATTAAGAACTGAAATCGATGTAGAAACGTTGTAGCATTGTTGATTCATCTCCTTGAATTGTTGTAGAAGTCTTCATCTTTGCATTGGATTGCGTATGAAAGCTTAAGAAGAAGATTAGAGACGACGGTCATGACCAAGAGGGATTTCAGCAGCATAACGGTGGCTAGACATGTTGTAGTGAATTAGGGTTTAGGCATCAGGGGGTTTATATAGGATTAGGCAGACCAATCTGGACAGAAAATGAGACTAGAAACATCAGAATGCACCCAGGCCCAAAAGTGGGCTCGGGGACCAGGTCGACCCCCAGGTCGACTACCCAGTCGACCTGGTCAGGGGGGTCGACTACCCAGTCGACCTGGGTCTGGGCGGGAAATTCCCCGCCCAGTCTGTTCTGGGTTTTTAATTCGAAATTTGAATTCGAATTCGAGCTGTTTTGAGCTCTGAAAATTCCTGAAACTTCGGAGGGCCATATCTCCCTCATACGGAATCCGATTCTCGCAAACTCGGACTTGTTTTCAAGAAGAATTTCGAGACGAACGCAACGACGCAACCCGTTTTCCCTTATTCTTAATTTAAAATTTAATTCTGCCTTGACGCTTGTATTAACATGTTATAAAAATTCGGGTTGTTACATTTCCCCTCCTTAAAGGATTCCGTCCCCGAAATCTTCAAGTTAAGAAGAATGTGTCCTACCATCCAATCATCCATTTACTCAATCATCAATCACAGGAATTCATTGTCCTTAAGAAATTTCTAATGTTGTATGAACATATGCAAGAAGTGTGTGTATATGTTCCTTGTCTAATGCAAATGATCAGGCCTGATTGATCTTCTAGATGCAAAATATGTTTAGTGCCATGAGTCCAACATGTATGAAAATAGTCCTAGTCACATAAACACTATATGTGTGCACAAACATCC
This sequence comes from Allium sativum, assembly GCA_030737875.1. Classification (NCBI taxonomy): domain Eukaryota; kingdom Viridiplantae; phylum Streptophyta; class Magnoliopsida; order Asparagales; family Amaryllidaceae; genus Allium; species Allium sativum. Next base: position 390,282,721 of record CM060925.1, read on the forward strand.
GTCCATATGCAACATCCACATGATAACACATTCAATTCCATCCATAAACAAGTGTAAACACTCATGCATATGCAATATGAAAGGTGACTGAGCCGATCTAGTGCCTAATGTGTGTAAATGATCCACGAGCAACCACTTGCAACCATCAATCATAACATGTCTCAAACACATGTTTACACCCAATTGTTCCTATCTAAGGATATAATCGAATGATAGAAGCAAGTAAAAATTTTAAGCCCATTAGGCAACGTCAAAACTGGAAATCTACGCCACATATATATTGATTAGGAGAAGAACTCCCTAAGCATCAGCCCCGAAGACCGAAATCAACATCAGACTGACACCCAAAGAATTACTCAACCCAACCAATATATATCTTTCTTAGGAAACTAAGCATGATGGGCTCCTTTTAAGTCATAAGAAATCCCTTCCTAAAACCAACCCATATCCTATAAAACCCAAAAGGTTTAATTAACCCAACGGACACCCTCATGCCCCAACATGTATTACTAACAGATGAGTCATACTCCCTATGGGGTTTGCAACAGAAATTAGATTGAGAATAGGACCGAGAGGATATACACAAAAGATAGCATGCGAGTAAGCTCTACAGGAAAAGAGGGATCAAGGATATACTCTTAAAAAGAGATATGATGCACGAATATAGTCTTCAATCTTCTAAGCCACATTCCCTTGAGCTTAACTCCATTGTGCTTTGACCATCTTTAACTTCACAATTTCGTAGCTTCTTAATTCTTGTTTCCAAAATATGAGTTGGAACTCATTTCACTATTGCCTCTCGTTCCACTTTCACTTATTCTCCTTTTAGTATACTTGGCTTACACATAACAGCGTACTCATGGTTTCACACAAGCTCTCCAAAATTCACTAGTAAATCTTGGATCTCGTTCACTTACTAGAAATTATTCCACATAGTTGAGTTATCTCTTGAAAATAAACAAATGTCAACCATGTTGCCCAATGTACTTACTTAGGTGACTCTCTACAACTCATGCATAAGTGAAATGACCCATCCGCCTTAGGGGCGAACACTACTCGAGCGGATCAACTAATGTATCAACAGATTCTAGGTAACTAATCCTAATAGAACCCTAAAGGTTACACGCGACTTCGAGGGTATTACCGAGGCAAGCCAAAAGTCTAACTACCCTCCTTTCGAAACCGAGAATGGCACCCTTAATGGATAACCGCTTCATCCCTAGAATCAACCCATAGCTCACAAAAACATGAGCATTCCTTCTAAACTCAACACTTATCATAGACATTCTCAAATCCTAACAAGTCATGAATAAATGAGTCGATTCCCCAACAGGATTTGAGACAAAAATGGGATCCTCAACTACGCTAGTACTAAGGTGCAGAGACTCAACTATCGAAGCAGAATTAAAAGGATGCGATGTACAAAAACAAAGTTCTAGCGGGATGATAGAAAGAAAAGCTGAACCTTTAACAGAAACGTTACCACCTCCCTTAGGTACGCTAGTAGTGAGAGCATACAATTTCCCTCTCGACGATCTTGTCATTTGCCCTTGTCCTTGTCCTACAATACTTAACTACACGTCCTTTCTCACCAAGCTAAAGATACTCTCTCTTGTCATGGGTTTTACTATGCTTTCACTTTGGCCTCTTTCCTTTCACCTTTTTCCTCTTTCTTACTATCCTTGTATATCTTGTTGACAAGTCTCTCGAAAGCTACCTCCAACGCACGACAACTCTACACAGCTTGAAATAAGATTAGACACAGATGGAACTACTGCGGCTACAGATGGAGGTTGGGCACTTCTTTGCCCTCTGACATATGTCGGATGCCTACGAAACTATGGTGAAAAGAGAGAGAAGAGATTTCAAGAGAGAATCAAAAGATAGTGCATATGGCTTTGGCGAATATGCCTTTTAATCAAAACAAAGTTTTCTTGAAAATTTGCTTCTTTGTAAACGTTTTGAAAACTAGTTTCAGAAGGTTTTTGAAAACTTTTGCCCAGTCTGGTAAACCTTCTGCTCTGATACCAAATGTAACAACCCACATCCGTTAAGGTCACTCACAAAGGGAATGCCTTAACTTCAATGGAGCATTATGGGTACTGGAACAGAAATATTACAAGACAGACATATATAAAACAGCGGAAAGTAAAGTGGAAGTACTTCAAATCATTTATTAAATATAAGTGTTTACAAGAAAAGCCCACAAACTTCCAATACCTAATTACATAGTTAAAATATATGTCTTGCTCAAAAACAAAGAAGCATAAAAGCAAACTGTAGTATTCCCCAATAAAGCGAAGTAAGCCATAGCCAAGAGAAATCCAAGCCATACATGAAAGAGCCTTCGAGCTTGGTAAGATCCGAACTCAGCTGTATTCCCACCCTGTGAACCTGGGGGGGGGGGGGGAACGGAAGAAAAAGAGGCGAAACAAAACGGGTCAGTCATAAAGACTGAGTAAGTCCTAGTGAATTCCAGCACAAAAATAGGTAAAGATAATATAACATGAGTAAACTGAAAGTAAACATAAGCATGATGACAAGATAAGCAACAGGCAAGATAACTAAGGATAACATGATGTGATTTTTGTCAAGTAACATCGCAAGGTTCCCATTCAAGATAAACTAAGTATAATTTCGTAAGATTCCTATCAAGCATATCACGATTCCTCTGCGTCGCCATTAAAAGATTTCTATGATATCTATTTGCTCTGCACCAACTAACTAGCATCCTCACAAGTGTCTCACAAGGAATGATCTATATTCTTACTAGCACTCCAACTAGTGTCCTATGTAACAAGGATCCTTACCCCCTACTAGTGTCCCAACTAGTAGCCCGTGTTATATAATAAGGTGATCCCACCCACTACATAGAAATCATAATACTAGTCTTATGTACCCCTAGCTGACTACATAGGTGCCGCCTGCCCCTATCTCCACTAGGTGTACCCACCAATCCCTATGCGATCGGCTCCCTAACTCGTAGATACCCGTGTTGTCCCCACAGTGGGGTGTATCATTCCCCAAAGTGGCAACCCGATACAACGGAGATGCACGGCTTATACCTACACGATGCAACAACGTCTTACCTACCAGCCCGGGTCCACACACGCATATGAAACCCGTTGGACTTGCGTTGCCACCGCTAACCCATTTGGCCTCTTATAGTCAAGCCCAGTATGCGTGTCCCGTCCTCGACTTGGGTCGAGCCCACAAAGATACGTTTGGGTTACTGGTTGAAATGGGCCCCCTTTCCTCGACACAAGCTTCCCACCTATGCTTGGTCCCCTCTAGTAATTCTTACTTAACCCCATCTTATTCATGTCCACTTACATGCTTAAATTTTGGTTAAGTATACACTAGTTATGTCTTACATGTTACCCATGTCCTCCACTTAACCCCTACATCATCCTCATGTCTTAATACATGCTTTATCTTGGTTAAGTAATTATAGGTTATATTTTACATGTCATTCATATTACCCCCAACGTCTGGGTTTAACCAAGCGCCTTGGCTTTATCTGCCATTAGACCCTATGTCTATCCATTAATTATGCGTTTGTGCTACCTCATCAGTCTTATCATTTAACTTGGTTATTTCCATTCATACCAACCTTCAACTTTGCTTATTAATTTAATTCTTAACTTGCACTATATTAAGTCCATTAATAAGCCCACAACATGTTATTCCTATGATTCATACATTAACCCCCGTTATGGTACAATAATATGTTCTTATTCAATCTTTACAACCAAGTACCCCTTAACTTACAAACAAACTGGAGAGAGAGAATAATTCCCTAAATACCAATCCCGAAGACCGGAATCAACATCAGATTGGTACTCAGAGTATTATCCAACCTAACCAATGTTTTGTTCCTTCTTATAATATAACTTATGTTGCCTTCAATTGTAAATTCATTCTTGTCTTTACGTATTTCTTAATCTACAATGAAGCACATCTTTCCTTATTACGTAAGTTATCTCGTCTTGTCTATTGTTCCGCCTAACTTACTTTATTCCATAAGTTATCATTCCCACCTAGGCATTAATTAAGATTTACTTAACTCAACCATTCATGTCATAACAATTAAGTGTCATTAGCCTGGTCATATTACTTAACCCACCCATTCATAACTTATTGGTTAAGTGTCCTTAGTTTACTTAACCCTACCCACTGGTCTAATTACCATGTTATGTTGGTTAAGTATTACTATTCGTATTTCCACATGTCACCCACTTAACCCCCATGTCCCACCACATGTTTATCTGGTTAAGTATTTCTTAATTCATTAAGGCCGTAACCTTATAAAGACCTCTCACATTAGACTGACATTTATGGCAGCTGGATTCGCCGGGCGGGTCCGGGCAGTCTTACACCATAAAAGAGTCTAACCTCATGTCTTTACTACTATTACGCTTTTAATTTGGGCCTAGGACCTCTCACATTGGGCTACCATTTGTGACTACTGGATTCGCCGGGCGGGTCCGGGCAGTTTTACGTCACAAATGAGTCCAACCTCGTGTCCTAAGCATTGATTATCACTTATAATCTTTTACCCCAGTCTTAATAATGTCCCTATTCAAATTATTAATTAATTCCTAATTTAACGATGTCCATAATTGACTCAGTTATGTTCATCAATTAATGGTATGCAAAATCATACCAATTTTACCACAATTTACCTTATGCCATTAAAGGCAACTTATCTCAATTTATATTTATCCCTCCTTTAAGGCTATTACATTCCAACTACCCAAAACCCACTTAGGCGTGTTCATATTAGCCCCTTTTCAAGACATAAATTATCATATGTGTTTCAACTACAAATCTCACATAATTAACATATGGCCAAGTTCTAGATTACATGACCGTTTTACATATGCCTAATTCATACCAAATTTACATATGTTCAGTTCATGCCATTTTATATGTATGCCAAATTTATGCAAATTTACACCTATCAAGTTCTAGCCAAATTACATATGCCAATCCCAATTCTTGCAATTACCATTTTAATGGCAATACCCAATTATCAAATTTCATATTAATGGCAATAATACTCATATATCCAATTTTCATGTTATGCCATCTATTCCACCAATCACATATATCTAATAGGTAATATTCCCATACTTTTCCCCGTATTCAATCGTACGCAAAATCGTGGTTTAGGCCTAGATCCGAAATTGATCTAGGTTCATCAAAAGAAAATAAATAGGGGAAAGGTAGAATTTTGCAATAAAACAAGATCAGAGAGTAAACAACATAAATCATCACGACAGGCATAAAGATTAGATCTTGATAATAATATCAACATGAATCCAAGAAACTGATTTACAGCGACTGAATAGAGCATGAACTAGACATAAGAACGGAGATGAACAAGTCTCAAAACCCAAGGTTCAAAGGTAAACAGGAATAGATCTGAATTGATAAACATGCTTATATCCAATTACACTTTATTCCATAGCCATATTAAAATTAAGTATTTTAATCTAAAAAGTAACTAGAACTTACATAGCACGGCCGGCGAATTAAGAACTGAAATCGATGTAGAAACGTTGTAACGTTGTTGATTCATCTCCTTGATTTGTTGTAGAAGTCTTCATCTTTGCATTGGATTGCGTATGAAAGCTTAAGAAGAAGATTAGAGACGACGGCCATGACCAAGAGGGATTTCAGCAGCATAACGGTGGCTAGACATGTTGTAGTGAATTAGGGTTTAGGCATCAGGGGGTTTGTATAGGATTAGGCAGACGAATCTGGACAGAAAACGAGACTAGAAACATCAGAATGCACCCAGGCCCAAAAGTGGGATCGGGGACCAGGTCGACCCCCAGGTCGACTACCTAGTCGACCCGGTCAGGGGGGTCGACTACCCAGTCGACTCCCCAGTCGACCTGGGTTTGGCGGGAAATTCCCCGCCCAGTCTGTTCTGGGTTTTTAATTCGAAATTTGAATTCGAATTCGAGCTGTTTTGAACTCTGAAAATTCCTGAAACTTCGGAGGGCCATATCTCCCTCATACGGACTCCGATTCTCGCAAACTCGGACTCGTTTTCAAGGAGAATTTTGAGACGAACGCAACAGCGCAACCCGTTTTCCCTTATTCTTATTTTAAAATTTAATTCTGCCTTGACTCTTGTATTAACATGTTATAAAAATTTGGGTTGTTACAGGTTTCCTTTTTTCTGATTTGTTCTGTGTTTGGTAAGTGTCGTTTTGGGTAAGGAATTGTGGATTGTCTTAATATTTGGGTAGTGTGATTTGTTTCCTGAAAACAATGAGGGGCTTGAGTCCTTTAAAGGGCAACTGGGATTTGTGGCTTTGCAATTGTGATTCGTGATTTTGGTTTATGAGCGAGCCTATTTAGTAAAGTGTTGAGTACGTGGCTTGAACTTAATCTTGTGTTGGCTTATTTGCATGATCTTGGTTTTATTTGTTAGTGCTCTTAGTTCGTAAGCTGGGTCTAGTTTTATTTATTTATTTTGTTTAGTTCTTTTTTTTAGGTCCTACTTAGTCGTCGGTTTGCCGTCTTTCATTTCATTTGTTTCAATTGTTTTTTTCTTTCAAAAAAAAAAGGAATCCAGTCTGTTTCGTTTTTTTAATTCTTCTGAGTCCATTTTTTTCTTTTCATTTGTTTTCCTTTCTTTTTGAAAATAAAAACAAAATCAAAAATTCGAAAGGAGAAAAAAGAATTCAAGCAATCAAATAAAGATTGAAAGGCCAACGTATTTGCAAACACTTTGATTTTAATCGCAATTATTCCGGATGGACAGCCATAACCCATTGTAATATTTTCTGAACTCTACAGGTACTCTGCTGCATTGAAAAAAATAAAGAAATTGTTTGTAAAAAATTTCTGCAGGGGCAGCAGCTTGCTTGTGCAACATTTTAAATTTTTGCAGTTATTATTGTCTGATTTTTGTGGTTGACTAATATTTCCATAACTGAAATCTTCATTCTCATTGTTTTCAACAATAAAAACAGACGTTGCAAAATAATATAATTGAAAAGTGGTGCTTTGTGAAATTGATTGTTTCGTATAATTGGATCGCAGATATATAGTAGTTCAATTTATTGAACTATTAGCAAAAGAGGTTGTATACTACCGTAAAACATTGGTCGTATCCCTTAGTATTCATACTATACGTGAACAGCCATAAGACCCTCTTCCTCCTTCTAATTGAGTCAGTTAATTAATAGAGCACAGCCCATTCTTTTATACTATTTTGAACTAAGAATAATTTCTGTCTTCCCTTGGTTACATTTAAATGTCTGATTCAAAAAAATCCTTGAGAGAATCGTGGGATAATAACCTGAGAAGACGTTCCATGGACGAGTATGAGTATGAATTACAACTCATGAGGCAAAATTTTCCGAAATTTCGTGAGCCCAATGCCAACAATTTTCAAAATTTTCCAACTGAACAACATTTTCAAAATCATATAAATGATTGAAATTGCGATTTCAATAATTTCGATTATGGGCCATATCCGCATCAAAATAGCTTTGAATCCCAATATAACTTTGATCAACATCAATATGGGTTTGTAAACCAAAATTTTCAAAGTTATAGCCCATATCAACATCTTGAAAATAACCAAAATTGCAATTTTCCATTGAATTTCAATGGTTTTGGTTACGAACATAATTTTTATAATCAAAATGATTTCCAATATCATTAGCATTTTTCTGAAAATTCAAACAACCACCTCATTGGAAATAATATTGATCATGAAATTGATGTAGACTATAATTTTGAGAATCAAGAAATCCAAAACGAGAGCTCTCAAATCAACGATTCTGAAAAATATCATCTTAACATTCTTAGAGAGAGGGTAGAAAAACACGATAGACAGCTTGATGAAAAAGATAGACAGCTTGATGAACTTCTTTGTTTAAGGACATCTTTTAAAGAACAACTCGAACAACAAAATCAAATTCAAACATGCGATGAATCAGAATATAGTCCATTCTTTACTGATAGTGAAAATTTTCAGATAACAACTTTCGAAATTGAGAATAACGATCTAAATGAAGTTGTTCAAAATTCAACAAATGATTTGTACTTCGATTCTTTTCAGAAAAAAGATTTAAGCAAGGATTTTGATCTTTCTCTTTCAAACTGCGAGAAACTTGAAATTTTTGAAATTGAACAAAATGAGAATTTTGAATTTTTCAATTCAAATTTGGAGAAGGATTTTAATAAACATGAATTTTTTGGATTTTATGAGGATGAGCATCCAAATGAGGATGAAATGGAATCAAGCCACCAATCCAAGTTTGAAAATCTTGATTTTGAGGTTTTAAACGAACTTGAAATTATCATTGTTGAAAATATGTTGTCTAGTAATGAAATTGAGAAATGTGATCACATAGCCTTGAACAACACTCATAATTCAAATTTCATTCAATTTATATACGATCACAAATTTTTGAACAATTACACTGATAAATTTGTTGAACACATGAATTATTTTTGGAATGTTAGCTTGGTTGAAAAACTTCATGCTAGGATGACACTGGACATTTATCTATTGGACTATAATTCTAGGTATAAAGATGAGATGGTTTTCAAAAATCTTTGCTTATTAGAAAATATGCCTAGACATAGTGGGAATGAGATTCATCAGGCTAGAACTAAGTTTGGGGGGAAAAGTTGGTGGCATTCTTTGCATCGTATGTATCGCAAACACATATATCATTGTACATATGATCCATTGTTACATATAGTTAGATTGCATTTCATTCTATAAATAATTTTGCATTTAATCCATCTCTGGGTTTTATCGTTCAAATTTAGGAAACGTGTAACAGTGTGGACACTGCTTAGATCTAGTGTGGGGGGAGTCTGAATTTCATTCATTTTTCATTTTTCTTTATTTTTATTTCTTTTCATTTTCATCCATTTAAATAGGACCATCATGCATTTTAGGTCGTAGTAACATGCCAAATATTTTTTTTTTGAAATACGACTCATTTTAGATTGATACAACAAAATAAGTTAACGATTGTTAGTCAGTTGATAGTATTTTTTCTCTCTCAACTAAGATCAAATAAGAAATATAATGAAAAGTTGAATTTTGAGGGATAATAGTGTAACTGGTACATAGGGAGATTCTTAGGTGATGGCCATGAAGTCTATTCTATATTGTAGTCTTTATTTAAATGAGTGGAGGACTTAAAATACTTATATTGACTTTTTGAATCTTTAAAACTAAGTTGTGTTAAGCTGAATTCGCGTAATTCTCTCTTGTTCTTATATTTTCAAGAATAATAATAGCAGTCCAAGGGTATCCAACAATGCTTGTATATCTAGCATTGGTGTGCAAACCCGCCAAGCTCTATCTGACATATTGTTGACAAACTCAGCGTCGGAATATCTTGTTCTCATTTTATGAGTTGGACACCTAAGGATTACCGACATGTTGTTGACAAAGTCAGCGTCGGAATATCTTGGTCTCATTTTATGAGTTGGACACCTAAGGATTACCGACATGTTGTTGACAAAGTCAGCGTCGGTCTGCACAATCCGCCAAGCTCTGTCCTAACTCTCCATCAGTCCGCAAGGCAGTGTATGGGTGGTATACCTTGGTCTTTAAGTTAGGTGTATGTAATTAATCGTAAATTTCAATCTTTATAGAGATAGAGAATAAGAGATGATGCCCAAACACTTCTTGACCTTACTGATTTGACTTTCCATACACAAGGAAATTAGAATATCACTTTGCTAACTGTGACAAGCAAACTAAGAATTTATTTCATGGCTGCACTATGTTATCGACCGAACTAACTGGACAAACTGAAATTTAACATTTGAAACTTGAATTATGTTGAAAATTTGTGACAAGTTGAGATATCAAAAATAAAATCAACTGACTAGAAATTGTCAACTTAATTTGTTGTACCACTTTCCTAAAATAAGTCGTGTTTTCATTTGCATATGTCTGTTTCATTCATGTAGTTACATTAGAACCATAGCATACTGCATTCAGATTTTGTGGGTAGTATCCGCTGAAAATCCTCATGAGACACCACTCGTCATACTAGGGACACCTAGAGGTTTAACGGATTGTTGCATACGCTTAATGCAATTGTGTTTCCTACGAAAGTGTGACCTACCTAGTTTTTTTTTTTTTTTTTTTGTTTTACTCGAGGACGAGTAAAAGATAAGTGTGGGGGTATTTGATCAGCATAGAAATATGTTAATTTATGCACCTATATTTTATCTTTTTGTATATAAATAATTATTACATTGGGTATTATTTTGTTGTTTTTATAGATTTGTTGTCCATACCTCATTCAGCCTTAAAAGTGAAGAACAGATGCCATTTACTTGAAGAATTGCATAAGAGCTTTCATTGGAGGCTGGATGTGTTCACATTGGTCACATTAGAAGAAGATTGGTAGAAAAGATCCCTAAAGATGTCATTGGAGGCTGTTTGTGTTCACATTAGTCACTTTGGAAGGAGATTGGTGGAAAATATCTTTTGGGATATGCTATTGGACCACAATCTTTGATGAGAAGGCCCATTAGAGGATTAGGGTTTCCAATTCACCTATAAAAGCACATGTATACCCATTGTAACGATGGTTCCCATTATTCTGTACTCTTATCCTCGAATTAATAAAGTTTTCTTCTTTTTCTCTTTTCTGCAATTTTTATTTTCTTAGCAATTAGTGTAGTCTACACAATTAGATTTGGTAGAACACTATTTGTATTTTGCAATTATTTTTTATTAATGATTGACCGTCTGATTAGATTCAGCGGTAACCCTAATTTTATTTCTTGTTCGTTATTTTAATTTCTATTCTTTTTATTTGATTTCCTAGGTCATATTGAATTAAATATAGATTTGATTAGATTCAGATCTGTGGTCAATTCAATAATAGTTTTATTGCTTTTCTGTTTCAGTTTTAATTTTTATTGTTTTTCAACCCATACTCCAAATTTTGTCTAGCTCGCCCAAGAAATTAAATAAATAATTTAATTTAATTTACCTTCCTGTGATTTGACCTGCATATTACATGATCTGTGCGTTTGAAGTATTTATTTTAAAATTCGCGCTTTTCTAATTCTTAGGAAAGCGACAAACAATGGCGTAAATTTTGAAAACTAAATATAGATTAATTTTTGATTTTCTAACCAATTGTTTGGGTGGTATATTTGGTCACCATGTTAGTCTCACACGTTAAAGGTCCACAGTTCGAACGTAGGCTTAGACAACCTACTTTTTCCCCTTTTTGTTGAAATCTAAAATATTTTTTTATCCAAACAACAAACTAAACAAATTAACTATATTTTAGGTAATTAGACTAGTCAATTGTAACTTTTTCCTTCTATTTCCTATGAACTAAGCCTGAGATATAGAGGTATACGAATCCATAACATGGACATAACTAAAAACCATTGGAAGATAGGCTTAACCAACTACATATGGAGTGGATTTTTCCATAGTTTCATTTAGCAACAGATAAATCTGGACAAATTCACTTCATCTTTAGTTTTCTAGTTAATTATTGCCCGCAAATTCATTCCACCTTCAATTTGTTACACACGACTTAAAACTACAAAGCAATATGACAATAATTTCAGCTAAAAAAATTCTAAATTTTGAAGTATAGGGCATAAAAGTTATGACATCCATAATAGGAGAGCATGTTTCTTTAAAGTCAAAACCTAGTGACGACTTATTAAATCTTATATCAATCTTCTGAGAAACTGCAAGGCTTATCAAATATCAAAATGTTATGACATCCATAATAAGAGATAATGTTTCTTTAAAATCAAAATCTGGTCTCTACAGGAAACCTTGCATAAAAAGTCATGCCTTGTCTCACAACTTCATTATTATCATTTCGTTTTCTTATTTAAAGTGCCTCCTTTTTGCAGTTTGTATGCAACTAATATTCATTTATTAAAACACTTCATGTACTTACAATTTTTGTTTCAATCAGGTTTGCATATTGCAAACCTCATTTGATGAATAAGACAAATTTCAACAAAACTAATTTAAAATCAACGTAGAGGAACATCTTTGCAGTTGGAAGTTCATTGATTTAATCAGTGGATTGAAGGATTTTGGAGGAGAAAAGTTAGGAGATGTTGGTCGTTCGTTATGATGGCGGCGGCACATTCATGCGTTGAAAACGGAGAAAGAATTGACCCAAAATGGAGTTGGCTGAAGGAATTTATATATAGTGTTGGAAAGAAACTATTAATATAATATTATAATGAAACTTCATGGTGGAGTAATTCTCAAAAACCGCAACGTATGACCTCCAATCGAGGTGAAACTCATAATCCTATCATAGAAAAATATTCCGGATCCGATGGGACAGGTTTCATCGAATTCCGAGGTCGTTTGTAAAAGTCCTTTATAAATCACAGGCTAAAAATCACACATTTAAATTTTCCCTGATCACAAAATAAATCCTATAAACTTGAAACCTTGCAATTATACTAGACCTTTCCCTTATGGATCCAACGAAATTAACTTCGTTAAAATAGGAGTTGGTTTGGTCAGTCATTTATTCGTGTTGCCACGATCAAACGGTAAGTCCGATTGATACTAAAATTGAAATCTTATAATAATTAAGTAATACGAATCCAACAGCACAAATTTCGTCGCATTTTGAGACTTTTTTCCGATATGCTATTTTTATACGCACTGCAATGCTATTTTGGACACCAAATTACCCCGTCTCCAAAAATAACAAACTATGTATCTCTTCTGACTCTAATCGTCGATACGAACTCAATGGAATTGGTTTCGCATCTTAGTTCGATCGTCTTCTCAAGTTACATTCAAATACCCCTCTATTAAATTAATTTAATTTATTTACGTGCTATAGAAAATGACTTGGTGTTTTCGGCTACCGTTGTCACATACGACATTGGTTTTCCACGAAATTTAATATCGTGCAATAATTTAACGAACCCTGTTCCAATGAAACTAATTTCATCGAAAGCGGAGACCGTTGCAAAAATCGCTATTGTAACGCTTATATAATATTAATAAAATATTATATAAATTGCAAACTAATCGAATTAAATAACAATAAATTATTATAATCATAAATACCCACTGGAAATATCATATAGCTCTAAATATAAATTATACAACTCGATGTCATCAACTTCGAGTTAAACGTTATCCAAATTATATAGAAATCTTTATTAATTTATTAAATAAACATTATAGTTTATTAATGAATTCCATAACGAATATTTTAAAATTTGATTTGGACATAACTAACAATCTATAACATGAAATCTGGATTTTTCTCATCCATATGAAAATTATAATCAACAAGAATCCAACATTTCTTGTTTCACAGAAATCCGACTTATATCGGATCCTGTATTTTCAATTAAAGTTCAAAACTCAATATTACGAACTACTATGTCATTACGACCTCGTTTTATATTATATATAAATTTAACGTTCAAACTTCGTTATATAATCGAAATATGTATTTTAAATTTCAAATCACTATTTAAAATAATAAATTAAATATTTGACTACAAAAAATATGGGACATTACACTTCCTTTTCCCTTTTTTGCTGAAATCTGAAGTATTTTGTTATTCGGACAAAAACTTAAATACATTAAACAAATTTTTGATATGTAAACAAGTTAATTCTAAATCAAGCCTTCTCTTTCCTATCAACCAATCATGAAATGCAGTGGAACAACAATCCAAAACACGAGCACGACTAACGAACTATAGAAAGACGGGGTTAACCAACTAAAGATGGAGTGGATTTGTCTGTATTTTCATTTAGCCATAGATGAATAATGTGAACAAATTCACTCCATTTTTTGGTTTTCAAATTAACTATAGCTAACGAACTCACTCCATATTAAATTTGTTGCACATGAATTTAAATGACACAACAAAATGGCATAAATTTTAGCTAATAAACTTCTAAATTATACAGTACATGACATAAATGTTAAAAAGTAATTATAGAGTAAAATTTGAATTTGAAACCAGTTGTTTGGGTGGTGTAGTTGGTCATCACGTTAGTCTCACACACTAAAGGTCCCCAGTTCGAACCTGGGCTCAAACAACATACTCCTTTTTCCCCTTTTTTGCAAAATCTAAAATATTTTGTTATCCAGACAATAATTCAAACATACTAAACATAATTTTGTTACGTAGACATGCTAATTCGAAATCACGCCTTCTATTTCCTATCAACTAAGCATGAAATGCAGTGGTATATACCAATATGAAACACAAATACAACTAACAAACCATAGGAAGATGGGCTTAACCAAGTAAAGATGGAGTAGATTTGTCTATAGTTTCATTTAGCTATAGATAAATAATGTGGACAAATTAGCTCTATTTTTAATTTTCTGGTTAAATATAGCTGAAAAATTCACTCCATCTTCAATTTGCTACACATGACTTAAAACTAATAAATAATAAAAAAAATCATCTAACTAATTTCTAAATTATACAATATATGTCCTAAATGTGAAAAACCAATTATATAGTTAATTTTGATTTCTAACTAATCTTTTCGGTGGTGTAGATGGTCATCATGTTAGTCTCACACGCTAGAGGTCCCTTGTTCGAACCCGACTCCATAAACTTAGATTTTTTTTTTCCTTTTTGCTGAAATTTGAAATATTTTTGTTATCAAGACAACATATTTAAATACACTGAACATAGTTTTAATATGGAGACAGATTAATTGTAAATTATGCCTTCTTGTTCATATCAATTAAGAATAAGATGTAGAAGAATGTAAATCCCCAACAAGAACACAACAAATAAAGCATATGAAGATGGGCTTAACCAACTAAAGAAGAAGTGGATTTATCCATGTTTTCATTTAGCTATAGAAAAGTAATGTGAACTAGTGCAATCCATCTTCAGTTTTCTGGTTTACTATACCTGATAAATTCACTCCATCTTCAATTTGTTACACTCGACTTAAAACTGCAGAATAATATGACAAAAATTTCAGCCAACAAATTTGTAAATTTTGCGGTTAATGGCGTATATGTTAAGAACTAATTATAGAGTAATTTTTGACTTCCTAACTAATTGTATGGGTGATGTAGTTGGTCATCACGTTAGTCTCACAAATTAAAGGTTCCTAGTTTAAACTTGGGATTTGACAACATACTTCATTTTCCTTTTTTTGGGTGAAATTTGAACTATTTTGTTATTCAAACAAAAATTTAAATACATTAAACCTATTTTTGATATGTAAATAGGTTAATTCTAACTCGTGCCTTATATTTCATATCAACTAAGCATGAAATGCAGTGTTACACCAATCCAAAACATGAACACAACTAACAAACCATAAGAAGATGGGCTTAGTCAACTGATGGAGCTGATTACTCTATATTTTCATTTAGCTACAAATAAATAATGTAGACAAATTCACTCCATTTTTTGTTTTCTGGTTAACTATATGTAACAAATTCATTCCATCTCCAATTTGTTATACATGACGTAAAATTTTAAAATAGTATTGCATAAATTTCAGCTAACAAATTTCTAAATTATACAGTGCATGGCATAAATGATAAAAACCTATTACAGAGTAATTTTTGATTTTCAAACCAATTGTCTTGGTGGTGTAGTTTGTCATCATGTTAGTCTCACACATTAAAGGTCCCCAGTTCAAACCTGGGCTTAGACAACCTACTTTCTTTTTATGCTTTTTTTTATTGAAATATGAAATATTTTGTCATCTAGACAATAATTCTAATACACTAAAAATATTTTTGATACGTGGATAGGTAAATTCTAACTCATGCCTTCTACTTCCTATCAACTAAGCATGAAAAGCACATGCATACCAATTCGAAACACGAACACATATAACAAACCATAGGAAGATGGGCTTAATCAACTAAAAATGGAGCAAATTTGTCTATATTTTCATATATCTACTGATAAATAATGTGGATAAGTTCACTCCATATTTAGCTTTCTGGTTGACTATAGCTGACAGATCCACTCCGCCTTCAGTTTGTCACGCATGACTTTTAAAAAAAACAATGTGACAAAAATATTTGTTAACTAATTTCTAAATTAGGCAGTATATGTTATAAATGTTAAAAACCAATTATAGAGTAATTTTTTATTTTTAACTAATTGTTTGGGTGGTGTAGTTGGTCATCATGTTTGTCTCAGATGCTAAAAGTCCCTTGTTTAAACCTTAGCTCAAACAACCTACATCTTTTTCCCATTTCGCTGAAATATGAAATATTTTTGTTATCCAAACAACATATCTAAAAAAATTGAACATAGTTTCGATATACAGACAAATTTACTATAACTTGTGCCTTCTGGTTAGAGGAATGTGAATTTAAAAAAAACACAACTAAAAAACAATAGGAAGATAGGCTGAACCAACTAAAGAAAGAGTGGATTTGTCCATATTTTCATTTTGCTATAGACAAATAATGTGAACTAATTCACTCCATCTTTAGTTTTCTGGTTAACTACAGCCGACAAATTCACCCCATCTTTAATTTGTTACACATGAATTAACACTACAAAACAATATGGCAAAAATTTCAGCTAACAAATTTCTAAATTTTGTAGTACATGGCACAGATGTTAAAAACTAATTATATAGTAACTTTTGATTTTCAAACCAGTTGCCTGGGTGGTGTAGTTGGTCATCACGTTAGTCTAACACACTAAAGGTCCCCAGTTCGAACCTGGGCTCAGACATATCATTCTTCTTTCCTTTTTGATGAAGCCAAAAATATATTTTTATCTAGACAACAACATTAAACAAACTAAGCATGTTTTTGCTATATTGACACGTCAATTGTAACTTGTGCCATTTGGTTTCTATCAACTAAGCATAAGATGCAAAGGTATACGAATCGACAACACGAACATAAATAAGAAACCATATAAAGATGGGCTTAATCAACTGAAGATGTAGTGGATTTGACCATATTTTCATTTAGCTATAGATAAATAATGTGGACAAATTCACTACGTCTTCCGTTTTCTGGTTAACTATTCCATCTTCGATTTGCAACATAAGACTTAAAACTATAAAACAATATAGCATAAATGTAACAACCCAGAAAATCAGAACCAATTTAAAACAAGGCCATAAATGGCGCGGTAGTTTGAAAATTTGAATTCGAACTTTGACTAACTGTATAGGATTCAAAATAAACCGGATTTTAGTGAAATCAAAAATATTTAAATCTGTTTAAAAATATCTTTCTAACGAATCTGAAAAATCGAAATTTCACAGCGGGAATCAAAAGTTATGGTCAGTTGAATATTCAGAAAGGTCGCTATGGAATAAATATAGCCCGTAAAAATAGACATTGTAACGTCCCGTATTTTTTGTAGTCAAATATTTTATTTAATTTATTATTTTAGATATTTTATTTGGAATATTAATGGTTTTAAATATTGAATTCGTTATTTAAAACGAAGTTTTAACGTTAATGTTATTTATATATAAATCGAGCTCGAAATGGCGCGGTAGTTCGTAATATTGAATTTTGAACTTCAACTGAATATACATGATTCGATATAAGTTGGATTTCTGTAAAACAAGAAACGTTGGAACCGTATCGATGATAATTTTCATATGAAAAAGAAAAATACAGATTTTGTGTTATAGATTGTTAGTTATGGCCAAATCAAATTTTAAAATAATCGCTATGAAAATCGTTATTAAATTATAGGCCTTTAAAATAGCCGTTTTGCAAACGGACTTCATTTTCGATGAAACTAGTTTCACTGGAACTGTATCGTTAAATAATTGTATGGTGTTGAATTGTGTGGCAAACCGATGTCGTATGTGGTCGCAGTAGCCGTAAACGCCCGTTCATTTTCTATAGCGTGTAATTAAATTTAACAAAGGGATATTTGGGGATAACTTGAGCAGATGATCGAATTTAGACATGAAACCAATTCCATTGAATTTGTGTCATCGATTAGGGTCAGAATAGGTATATAGTTTATTATTTTTGAAGACCGGGAAATTTGGGGTCCAGAATGGCATTGCGGTGCGCGTACAAATAGCCTACCGGGAAAACGGTCTCAGAATGCGACGAAACTAGTGCCGTTGGGTTCGTATTGATTAATTATTGTAGGATTTCAAGGTTTCAAGTTGAGTTGATTTATTTGGTGATCGTGAAAAATTTAAACGTGTGTTTATTTCTGGTTTTATAAAGGAATTTTTTTCAAACGATGTCGGAATTCGACGAAACTTATCCCATTGAGTCCGGAATACTTTTTTACACTAAGATTAGCCTTTTTATCGGAAAACAGAAATTTTATATGGTGGGTTTTAACGTGATTTCTCACAACGAAGTTGCGTACACTATTTTATTAAAAAAAAATCATCCCATCCATCCTATGTTTCACTTGCGAAGTGTACAGCATGCGCTCCAACTATTTCTGAACTGCTTGCATCCCACACAAAGTTTTCTTGCGTCCCAATTCCCCATTGTTGTTGCTTTCACCTCTCGTGCACCAAAACAGTTGCGTTCAATTCCTTGGCTACCAAGCCATCTGAAAACCGTGCCTTCCAAGTAATTGTTGTTTTATTTTTTTTATATTTTTTATTCGAAATCTCTGCCAAGTAACGAGATAAAATATAATTTTTCTAATACCATGCTCTCCACGAAAACTTGGCTCCCACGTTTGATTCCTCCTATAAAACGTTGTGCTGCTTCATATTTTTGTTCTTCCCAGAAACGAAAAACACTTTATTTCTTCCAACAGAAAAATAAAATCCAACCTCTGTTCGCTCGTTTAAATCTGTACTCCATTTTCAAAACAAAAGCCTTCTTTCCTCGGACTTAAACACGACTCCTCTTCGCGATCCAACCGTAATCTCATTTCATGAAATACAAAACTCAACTCCAGTTCTGTTGAGCCGTGAATGAATGGAACGCAAGTGGAGTTGACACAATATTAGACTGGAGAAAATCTGGGCTCGAGATGTTTTGAAATGAGAAGTGTACCGTGTGTACATGGGAGGAATAAGAAATGAATTACTGGCCTAGGATTAATGAACCGTGTGTGCAAGGAAGGTGAAAGCTTGAACGTGGACAAGGTTTTCAGCAGTGGGAAGTGGAGACGGTGCTGGGTTGATCAGAGGAAGGCGCGGGTCTTTGGGTGGTCGGGAATCAGTGATGGGTGAACGGTGTTTCAGTGGGGATCTAAAAGAAAAGGCGTGGACAACAGGTGGCAGGGCGGAGCGTTGAACGAAGAAGACGAGTTATTGCGAAGTGGTACGCATGCACGATGATGGAATCTGGGGCTTTCGGAAATGCTTGTGTGAAGAGGAGAAGTAGAAACTGCAGGTGAAGAAGAAGCGTTAGCATGCGGTTTAGTTTCGGAATTTATAGAAGAAAAATTAACAGTAAGCACCCTTTTGTCTAATCATGTTTACACCCTATAAACCTGTTTAGTGCCTAACCGAGGAATTTTGTGCCTAGTCTACTTTAATTGGGCCTAGTTTAAGTATGGACGTGGCCAGTTAGATATCTTTAATATATATATATATAACGGTATAGTATAGAATGCCCAAATCTGTTATTGTGTCGAACCGTGATTTTATTGTGCATAACCTAAGTACAACGTGCCTAACTTCATAATTATGTTTTGAAAGTATGTATAATCATGGTACATAAGTAGGTGATGTAAATAAATAATTATTCTTAGGTTCTTAATGAGGTCCGTGAAAGATTATCGTGCCTGGAAATATATGTACTTAGTTTTTGAACGTGCCTAAACCTCGTTGTAAACTTACTCAATCGAGTTTTAGCGTAAAATAAATAAATAAATAAATAAATAAAATAAATAAATAAATAAATAAAACATTATTTAAAGTTTTAATGATATTAATTTATAAGTGAGTAACGCATATAATTTATAACGTGCTCATACGTGTACAGAATCAGACCGGACAAGGAGCGTTGAAGCCGTCTCGATGGGCGTTACATTTTTGGAGCTGGTTGGACGAAGTTAAAGACAACTAAGATATTCAGTTGAATTAAACATTGTTTTAATTTAACTGAAATGAACCATTTTAACGACAAATGTAAACCCAAGGTGAGTTAAACTCACTCAGGTTTTCCCCTACATATATTTTATATAAGTCGGGTTTTATAATTGTGTGCTATAGTTGTTAATGGTTGTTGTTTATTTGTTCGTTGTTAATTTTATATTCATGTGTGGACTGAATAGTTAAATTAAACGTTCGTTTAATTTAATTGAAATAAATCGTTTTTTTTAACGATTAAATCCGGTTGAGGTAACTTACCTCAGTGGTTACGTTTATAACACTATAAACATTATGATCAAATAGATGAATGCTTGAAATGTTGTTATTATCCCAGTATTGATTGACCATTATTATTAATCTGTTTTATTTCATCTGTCTAGATGAAAACGAATATTGAACTGAATGATTTGAATTGTGGTAACCATTGTTTTGCAGGGAATAACAGGTTGGATAATATTGATAACATTTATCAATATGATAAAATTGTTTGTTATGAAATGTGAAATTAGTGTATATTTCACGGGTTGATACTATAGTAGCCATTTGCCTCTTTAGTACCGTCGATGGAAAGAAATGATTTTCGAAATCGATATTAAATGGATTTCGAGCGGTTTCAAAGTTATAAATATATTTTTATATGATTTTAAAATGCGACTCTTATGGCAAAGATAGTAGTCGAAGCTAAATTTACAAATTTATAACTAACAGAAATGTAAGAGATTATCAAATAAATGTTTAAACGATATAAATTTATCGAATTGGCTATTCAAAAGTTGAAATGATTTTGTAAAAGCCTTATCGGTCGGAAGGGAAGTTTAAGTGTAGTTCAAAATAGGATCATTGGACCGTGAATATATGAGAATGTGTAAAAGAGTTCAAAGAGAAATGTTTTGTTATAAATGATCTTTTTTAAAAAACGGTGTTTCAAATAAATACGATATGTGATTTAATATCATTTCGTGAATGAGATTAACAAATCAATGGATTGGAAATGAGTGGTGATTTGGAAATGGGATTTGATATTTTAAATGAAACAAAGTTGAAATTGTGAATATGAATGCGATTGAGTTAAACAAATGGAAGTAAGTTTATTGCTAGGTTCGGAATGTCAACTGAAGGCACAAGTATAAATGAGGTTAATGTTTTGGATAACAACAATGAATACTAGTTGTCGATAATGAACTGCAAATGAGATTTATAAACAAAGTTAAAGATGTGGAAATGAAACCGAATGCAACTTAATTTACAAATGATTTTGTAAATGGAAATTTAAAGTTTTGGAAATGAAATCGAATTAGTAATTAAAATTAAGGGTTTGTGAATGCGATTTCTAACATTTGTTAAAAATAAGATGAACTATTTTAGACATGAAATTTTGTGAAGGATTATCATGTTTTAATCAACGACCAAGTGGTCGAGCATGAGTTAAAGAGAATGTGACAAGTAAAATGGTTTTGAAATGAAATCTGTAAATGTTTGCTACAAATGATAAATTGAATTGTTTTGACAAATATCAATATAAGGATTTGAAAAGATATCAACATAGTAACGGTATTGATATAAGATTTATAAAAAACTTTGTTCTTTAACAAATGAAATTTAGTTGTTAAAAGGGATTTATAAGGCAATAATAAAGAGATATTAAGGAAATTTTGTAAGGATTCTATTTCTAATAGAATCGAAGCTCATATATAATATTGTAAAGGATTATTAACATAAATATAAAGATTTAATAGGAGTTTACTTAAGTAACATGGTCGAGATTTAAGTAGTTTTCCAAAGGATGGGATTAGTTTATAAACAAGAATATTCTTAATTTATAATAAGAAGTAAATGCGTTGTTTCAAATATTGGAAAATATAATTAACGGACAGTTCGTTAAAAAGGCTAAATGATACTGAGTATCGAATCAGTGAATCCATTTTCTGTTATGGATGAATGGTTGTTTTATTTGATAGTTAAATAACCGACTATCAAAAATGGCCTATACGATTGTTGTTACGGAAATACCGGGATCAAATTTATATTTGAAAACCATTCCGTCCAGCAAATACGAATACGTTAAAGATATTGATTCAAGATGGAGCTATTGAAGACCGTGGATCTTCATAAGCGAAAGGATTACTTAAAATCTCTGACTTGCAAGCAGAGAAAAACTGTGATTTGTTGAATATATGATTTTTTGTTTGATGATAACAAATAGATTTTTACTGATGTGTTTGATGCTGAAATAATTAGTATTATTGGTTGACGATGCTTTACACAAAATACAGGAAATTTACACAAGTTTTTGTCTTCCAATAATATATTTTATTCCACAAAACAATTACATACTCTCACTTATTACATTTTCTTTTGTTTCAAATTCACAATTACAAATAAATTCATTTCAAATGTCTACACTTCATACACAACTCTCTGCTGGATACACTCTGCTTTGCACACTCTTGCTATCCCAAGTTTTTGTTGCATCATCCTGAAACCTGTCGCACAAGAAAAAATACACACAGTACACTGGAACTAAAATAAATACTGAACAAATAAGATTTTTATAGTTTGTGGTTCTCTATTTGTCTCAGTTTTCTGTGTGTTTCTCTCATCATATTTCAGACTTGAACAGCCACGCCATAACCATACTGGTTTGCTGATCAGAACCAGCTGATTCTGATCAACCTCAACACAGTACAGTTTGACTGCTATTTTTTTTTCTCTCTAGGGTCACAAGACAAGATAAAAATCAAAAAGAAAATGGAAATACTTCAACAAAATCAAAAGCTGTGTGAATCACCAAAGTCAACATGGAGCCAAAAATAAGCAAGGTCAAGTAGTGGAGCATTATCAATGGCACAAGCATGGATGTATACAACATAGTCTAAGCAGCAAAACTCATGCTTCAAGAACAAAGTGAATGGCAACAAAATGGTTCAGAAATATGGTCGAGCTAAATGGCATATCATACAGCCTCATATGAACACACAAGAATCATCAAAGTAAAGATGCATGGTTAGACATCTCAGCATTGGTACATTCAAGTCTCGGGTACAAAGTGGAGAGTAAAAGTGGTCGATTCATACACAAATGGAGCAAGTCAGGTTCACAAAACATGAATTATGCAGGTGCAAATATGAGTGAGCACAGCATGGATCAACTACAACAACTCTTGAATATACAAAATGGAGTATGGCAACATAATACAAATCATGGTTGAGCTGTAAGAAATCAATTGTACATGGTGGAGACAGCAAAAGCGTGTTCCAGTTAGAAAAAGGAACAACTTCCAAAATGAAGGCCGAGCAAAAGTAACCATGCAAGTGTACCTGTGTGCAACAGCATATGCATGTGTATATACACAGAAAACAGAATGGTCAAGAAGAAATGGAAATGCGCATAGCAGCATGAACAAGCAGGAAAACATCAGTGCAACAGATCAAGTGTTCGAGCATTCCATACGTTTTTTTTTCTCAAGAAGCTAAAATGGCAATTATAATATATATATATATGTGTGTGTGTGTGTGTGTGTGTGTGTGTCAGCATGGGTATATATGTCCGGCTAAGTGAAGTATGGTTGTACAAAACAGTATGTATGAACTCAAGTCTCAAGGCAGCTACTCATTTAATTCAGTAAAAATAATGAGGGGTAAAATGATCTATGCTCAATCATTTTTTTTTGGTAAGGAATTATTCAAGTTTTATATGATTCCAGAAATGAAGTCAATACCATGGAAAGCAACTTAAATTGAGGGAACAAACAAAATCATGCAAGGGGTAAAATCAGTTCGGTAAATACATTCAAGGCCAAGAACAATACCAGGTTCATCAGCAAACAAAGGCAATTTTTTTATGGCAAGAAATTTTCTAGAAATCACAGAAATTTTCCTGTTTTGGCAAGAGTTTATTCGACAGAAAATTACTCAAATAATTTTGCAACCAAAATGAGTCAAGGATGTTTTTCAATTTTTAAATAAGGCATCATATTTAACACTTCCAGATTTCTTGTCAATAATTTCAGGAATTCAAAGACCGAAACAAATCAGTGGGAAAATTCACAGCGAATAATTCAAGTTGACTCATTTTTAATCAAGGCCACAAATTCAATCACGCAGTCAAAAGGGAAAGTAGCCAAATCAAAGCAGGCCAAGTCTTTAATGCGAAATCAGAGAGCAAGGGTTTCAAAAACCCTATAAATGCACACGTTTTCATCATCGACAGACAAGCAACTCATTCAAGAAACAATTCACAACCTCAAAGTTTAAAACAGAGAACTTACAGTGATCTATAGAAGCAGAAAACAGATCAAAGTTGATCTCGAAGACAGAATAAATCAACAGGAAGAACGTCGAACCATGGTGATTCAATTGTGAAAAAGCCTTAAACAATTCAGAGAAACCCTAGCCGCCATTCTCAAGTCTCAGAACAAAAAGCAATCGGACAACACAAATGAGAGAGTGGGCCGACTTTTTTTTTACTTGGCTAAGCCAAGTTATTTAATAAAGGGGGTGTTTCTATTTTATTTGTTTTTGTCTTTTTTCTTTATTTTAATCTTGTGTCAACAATTGTTTTTTTTTTAGTTTGATTTAAAACTAGGTATACAGTTTACTGGTTTGTAGATTGGGAAAATCTGGTCTAGGGTACACAGGCCAGTCTAGGATTTTGAGTTTAGGGTCAGACAGGAGCAGGAGCTGCGAGTTTACATAGGATTGTAAGCGGGATCTGTTTGTACTATCTAGTAGAAATCTTAGAAAGGCAGCAGTAGGCACAGTTTGCCAAAGCTGGGTATTTCTTGCGTGTGATTTTTTTTTATCTCTTTGTTTGTTTTTTTTTTTTTTGTTAAAACCCTATTCACCCCCCCCCCCCCTCTAGGGTTATTATCGATCCTACAATTGGTATCAGAGCTGGTTAGAGAATATGATAGGGGGTTCTCGCTTGGCTGTTTGGTGGCGAGCAGGAGACTCTTACCCCTACACATCCCAATATGAAGATTGGGTTGGTTGTTGCAGTCGAGAGGCTGGCCGTAAAATCAGTTCTGAGGTATCACTGTATGTCACGGTGGGAGGTTAGCCCACTGCCTGATGGTTGCAAAGCCTAGGGCTGTTACATTTGGTATCAGAGCCAGTGTGTAACCCTAGAATTATGACTTCCGTGAACAATGCTTTTTCTGAAGGTCAATCTATTGCTAGACCACCCATGTTCAATGGTGGTGATTACGCATATTGGAAAGCTAGGATGAAAATTTATCTTGTGTCTGTCGATTACGATGTCTGGGATATCATTGAAACTGGGTATAAATCTCCTACTGAAATTGTTAATGGAATTGTAACACCTAAACCAAAAAGTAGGTGGGATGCGAATTATAAGAAACTATACTCTATAGATTCTAAAGCTATGAATGCTCTGATTTGTGCTCTGGATAAAACAGAATATAATAGAATTTCTCATTGTAATACAGCCCAGGAAATTTGGCATACTCTGGAAGTCACACACGAAGGAACTTCTCAGGTTAAAGAATCCCTTCTTGCCATGTTCAGCAATGAATATGAAAACTTCATCATGCAGAAGGATGAGAGCA
The DNA here is from genome assembly GCA_030737875.1 of Allium sativum. NCBI lineage: Eukaryota > Viridiplantae > Streptophyta > Magnoliopsida > Asparagales > Amaryllidaceae > Allium > Allium sativum. The sequence goes on from CM060925.1 coordinate 390,308,328, forward strand.
TCAAGGACATGTATGGACGCTTCTCTGTGCTGGTCTACAATGCTAGAGCTCTTGGAAAGGTCTATACAGAAGTGGAACTTGTGAGAAAGATTTTGCGTGTTTTGCCAATGAACTTTGAAGCAAAAGTCACAGCTATTCAAGAATCTAAAGACCTGAGTAAGCTAAGCATGGAAGAGCTTATCGGAAATTTAATGACGTATGAAATGGAGCTAAAAGCAAGAGAAGATCGCAACAACTCAGATCTGAAGAAGAAGTCAATAGCTCTGTCCAACACCGTTACCAGTGATGGTGAAGATCCTATTGAACAGCTTGCCATGGCAGTCAGACAACTCACGAAGTGGAGAAAGTTCAAACCTCGTAGAAATAAATCAAAGACCAACAATTCAGAAGACGAACCACTCTGCTACAACTGTCAAAAGCCGGGACACATAAAACCAAATTGTCCACTTCTCCAAAGAAACAAGAAGAAGAAGAAAGCTTTTGCTATAACTTGGGATGACGAGGAAGGAGAAGAAGATTCAGACAGCAGTGAGGAAGAAAGCAACCTGTGCTTCATGGCAAAGTCAGATCTAGAAGATGCCAACGAAGAAACCACTGAGGTATACAGTTATAACGATCTAGTTTTAATGTGTAAACATCTTTCTGAAATTATTGACACATTAGAATCTGAAGCAGAGAAACTGAAAGAAAAAAACCTTGATCCCATTTACAATAATAAGAAGCTGAAATCTGAACTTGAAAACTCTTCAAAAAATAACAATCTAGATTGTGAAATTTGTAAGGCTGTGAATCTAGAACTCTCAACACTCAAGTGCACCGTGGAAAATCTAGAAAAAGTAAATCTGACTCTAAAAGAAGATGACACTAAAAGAAAGAACTACACTTCACTTATGAACGAGAACACAATATTAAGAACGAGAGTTCAAGATCTTGAAGTTACTTTGAATAAATTCTCAATTGGTCAAACATCTTTTAACATGTTGCTTGGAAACCAACTATTTGCAAATAATAGAAAAGGACTTGGCTTTGGAAAGATACAAGAAAAAATGACTAAAATTGACAATGTTAAAAGTAAAGGTATCTTTCTGAAATGTGTAAAATGTGGAGAAATTGGTCACAGCCATGAAAACTGCAATAAGAGTCAGAAGTTCAAAAAGGTTTGGGTTCCTAAATACTTGGCACACAATTATCATAATTGGACCACCAATAAAAGGAAAAATCAAATCTGGGTGCCAAAAGAATCTTATGATTATCATTTTTCTACTAATGATATGCTTGGACCTAGAAGATTCTCTGGGTCGTCCTCTTCTCTGTACGTGTAGGTATGTTGGCGGGCTAAGGAGCAGCAGAAATGGTATTTGGATTCAGGTTGCTCCAGACATATGACAGGAGACAAAAGATTGTTCCTTAGCCTTGAAAAACATAAAGGTGGGAATGTGACTCTAGGTGACAACAGCAAATGTAAAATTATTGGTAAAGGAAAAGTAGGTAACAGTATTTTTGCCTTAACCGATGTCTTATATGTTGATAATCTATTTCACAATCTTATCTCTATCAGTCAACTCTGTGATAAAGGAATGAATGTTGTGTTTGATAGTAACGTTTGCAAAATCATAGAAATATCCTCTGGAAAGGTAGTTTTTACAGGGAAAAGAATTGGAAATGTCTACACACTCTCTTTCGATGATGTAATTGTTTCTAGGTGCTTGATAGCAATGGAAGAGGAGGCAATTCTATGGCACAGAAGGCTAGCACATGCAAGTATGGGTCTTCTTAAAAGACTGGAAACAAATGAACTTGTCAGAGGTTTACCTCATCAGAAATTCAAAAATAACAAAGTGTGTAAAGCCCGTACTATGGGAAAACTTAGTCGTTCATCTTTTCGTCCAAAAAATGTTGTTAGTACATCACGCGTACTTGAATTGATTCATATGGATTTGTTTGGACCTACTGACATTGCTAGCTTAAATGGTAAACGCTATTGTTATGTATTGGTCGATGATTACTCTAGATTTACATGGGTTTACTTTCTAGCCAAAAAATCTGAAACTTTTGATTATTTTTCAAAATTTGTTCAAAATGAAAAGGGAATTTCAATTAAAACCTTGAGAAGTGACCATGGAGGTGAATTTGAAAATTTAGATTTTGAAAAACTTTGTGAAGAAAATGGTTTTAAACATGAATTTTCCGCTCCACGAACACCTCAACAAAATGGGGTAGTTGAAAGGAAAAATCGTACATTACAAGAAATGGCTAGATCTATGTTATGTGAATATAATTTACCTCAAGTCTTCTGGGCTGAGGCAGTAAATACTTCATGCTATGTAATGAACAGAGTTATGATTAGACCAATACTTAATAAAACGTCATATGAACTTTGGTCTGACAAAAAGCCTAACATTTCGTATTTTAGAGTGTTTGGATGTCCTTGTTATATTTTGAACACAGGAGAACAGCTTGGGAAATTTGAGCCAAAAACGATTGATGGAATTTTCATGGGTTATTCCTCAAGAAGCAAAGCTTACAGAATCTTCAATAAACAATCAAGGACAATTATGGAAACCATCAATGTAAAGTTCAATGAATCAGATATGGATATGATCTCTGAAGATGATAAAGATGATGGTGGTGCTCAAGAAGTTGAACAAGAAAGCAACGATGTTGAAGCAAACAACGAAGAAGCCACTGAAGCAGCAACAAATGTTGAAAGACTGAAATTCAAGCCCAGTCATCCTCCAGATTTGGTAATCGGAAGCCCAACAGCTGGGGTTCGTACACGTTCCTCTCTCAATAAGGATGTCTGTACTTTTTGTATCCATAATGCTTTTGTATCTGAAATAGAACCAGGTTCTTATGATATTGCGCTTAATGATGATTTCTGGTTGTTAGCTATGCAAGAAGAACTTAACCAGTTTGAGAGAAACAAAGTCTGGAACTTGGTACCTAGGCCAAAAGACTATCCAGTTGTTGGAACAAAGTGGGTGTTTAAGAATAAGCTTGACGAGTCTGGAAATGTAATTAGAAACAAAGCTAGGTTGGTTGCTAAGGGATACAATCAAATCGAAGGCATTGACTTTGATGAGACATTTGCCACAGTAGCTAGGTTAGAAGCGATTAGAATCATGTTGAGCTTTGCATGTTTTAAAGGTTTTAAACTAAAACAAATGGATGTGAAAAGTGCCTTTCTGAATGGAGAACTAAAAGAAGAGGTTTATGTTGAACAACCCCCTGGTTTTGAGAATCTCGATTTTCCAAATCATGTGCATAAACTAGAAAAAGCATTGTATGGCCTTAAGCAAGCTCCTCGAGCTTGGTATGATTGTCTCTGTACTTATCTTTTGGAAAACGGTTTTAAAAAGGGGTGTGCTGACACAACTCTGTTTCTATTACATGACGGTGATGATTTTTTGATTGTTCAAATCTATGTTGATGATATCATTTACGGTGCTACTAATGATGTCTTGTGTGAAAAATTTGAAAAAGTTATGCAAGACAAATTTGAGATGAGCTTGGTGGGAGAACTGAAGTATTTTCTTGGCTTTCAAATCAAACAGAGCAGCAAAGGCATTTTTATCTCTCAAACAAAGTATGTAATGGAGTTACTGAAGAAATTTGGAGTGGAAGATGCAAAACCAATGAAAACACCAATGAGTCCAACAACCAAGCATGACAAAGATGAAAAAGGTGTTACTGTTGATCAGAAAAAATATCGCGGTATTATCAGTTCACTTCTTTATCTTTCTGCTTCTAGACCCGATATTATGTTTTCTGTTTGTTTGTGTGCTCGCTTTCAATCTAATCCAAAAGAATCTCATTTAAAGGCCACAAAACGAATTCTGAGATATCTGATACACACACCAAATCTTGGTTTATGGCATCCATCCTGTGACAACTTTAATTTAGTTGGGTTTACCGATGCTGATTATGCTGGGTCACTCACTGATAGGAAGAGTACTAGTGGAACTTGTTTCATGCTAGGTCATTCACTTGTTTCATGGTCAAGTCGTAAACAAAATAGTGTTGCTTTATCCACCACTGAGGCTGAATATATTGCTTTAGGAAGCTGTTGTGCACAGATTTTATGGATGATGCAGACTTTATCTGATTTTGGGCTTTGCTATAAACGAGTTCCTTTAAAGTGCGACAGTAAGAGTGCAATTGATTTATCAAGTAATCCTGTACATCATTCACGCACAAAACACATTGATGTGAGACACCACTTTCTTAGAGATCACATTGCTAATGAAGACATTTGTATTGAATTTATTCCAACAGAATCTCAGCTTGCTGATATTTTCACAAAACCCCTTCCAGAAGATAGGTTTTGCAGATTACGATTGGATTTGGGAATTATAGAAATAAATTAATCTCTTTGCATTTTTGGGTAAATTTTCTCTTAAGATGTTCTGTTATCAATACCATCTTCTGACAAATAATCCAGTCCTCAAAACATCAAGAAAAGAACATTTTCTTTGGACATTTTTCTTATAAAATTGTGACTGTACAAGATTTCAGAATATGAGATGGATGAAAGTTTGTCTGCAACTCTGATATGATTGAATATATCTTATAATATGAGTATTTTAGGATTTTTTTTCACAAACCATCTCTGCCACTATCACCCTTCTACCATCCATCATTGTTTTATATATATTAAGGGGATTTTAAAAGAAAAAAAAAATTTATATATATATAATAAGTAGTTCTCTGACCTCATTTAAAAATCCAAGCTCTGGTCATGAACGGTTATGAGTTTACTTATTTTCATGCTGCAACTAATCCCATTTAAAAATCCAAGCTCTGGTTATGAGTGGTTAAGTGTGCTCTTGATGTATATTTTTTTTAGATCTGTTAAAATCCTCTCTGATATATATTAAATAACTCCTCATTCCATCCTCTGCTTGTGTAAAATGTATTCCTAATTTATGAATTATTATGATTTTTTATCCGATTGCTTGGGGTTTACAGCTCTGATTCTGTCAAAACAACTTGATTTCTAACTACGGTCCATATATTTTGCAAATGTTCAGAACTGTTCATCTTTTGATGATTACAAAGGGGGAGAAGAAGTTAAGATTTTGTTGTGTTGTTTACAGACATCTATAGATTTTATTTTTCCATTAATACTAAGTGTTTAATTATTTTCTATTTTTTGTGTCTGTTTACAATTGGTAGGGGGAGCACAAATATAGGGGGAGTTCATTTCAAACACATTCTGTTATCCTTAAAAATCTTAAGTCTGTTTGTCATCATCAAAAGGGGGAGTTTGTTGAATATATGATTTTTTGTTTGATGATAACAAATAGATTTTTATTGATGTTTTTGATGCTAAAATAATTAGTATTATTGGTTGACGATGCTTTACACAAAATACAGGAAATTTACACAAGTTTTTGTCTTCCAATAACATATTTTATTCCACAAAACAATTACATACTCTCACTTATTACATTTTCTTTTGTTTCAAATTCACAATTACAAATAAATTCATTTCAAATGTCTACACTTCATACACAACTCTCTGCTGGATACACTCTGCTTTGCACACTCTTGCTATCCCAAGTTTTTGTTGCATCATCCTGAAACCTGTCGCACAAGAAAAAATACACACAGTACACTGGAACTAAAATAAATACTGAACAAATAAGATTTTTATAGTTTGTGATTCTCTATTTGTCTCAGTTTTCTGTGTGTTTCTCTCATCATATTTCAGACTTGAACAGCCACGCCATAACCATACTGGTTTGCTGATCAGAACCAGCTGATTCTGATCAACCTCAACACAGTACAGTTTGACTGCTGTTTTTTTTTCTCTCTAGGGTCACAAGACAAGATAAAAATCAAAAAGAAAATGGAAATACTTCAACAAAATCAAAAGCTGTGTGAATCACCAAAGTCAACATGGAGCCAAAAATAAGCAAGGTCAAGTAGTGGAGCATTATCAATGGCACAAGCATGGATGTATACAACATAGTCTAAGCAGCAAAACTCATGCTTCAAGAACAAAGTGAATGGCAAAAAAATGGTTTAGAAATATGTTCGAGCTAAATGGCATATCATACAGCCTCATATGAACACACAAGAATCATCAAAGTAAAGATGCATGGTCAGACATCTCAGCATTGGTACATTCAAGTCTCGGGTACAAAGTGGAGAGTAAAAGTGGTCGATTCATACACAAATGGAGCAAGTTAGGTTCACAAAACATGAATTATGCAGGTGCAAATATGAGTGAGCACAGCATGGATCAACTACAACAACTCTTGAATATACAAAATGGAGTATGGCAACATAATACAAATCATGGTTGAGCTGTAAGAAATCAATTGTACATGGTGGAGACAGCAAAAGCGTGTTCCAGTTAGAAAAAGGAACAACTTCCAAAATGAAGGCTGAGCAAAAGTAACCATGCAAGTGTACATGTGTGCAACAGCATATGCATGTGTATATACACAGAAAACAGAATGGTCAAGAAGAAATGGAAATGCGCATAGCAGCATGAACAAGTAGGAAAACATCAGTGCAACAGATCAAGTGTTCGAGCATTCCATACGTTTTTTTTTTCTCAAGAAGCTAAAATGGCAATTATAATATATATATATATATGTGTGTGTGTGTGTGTGTGTCAGCATGGGTATATATGTCCGGCTAAGTGAAGTATGGTTGTACAAAACAGTATGTATGAACTCAAGTCTGAAGGCAGCTGTTCATTTAATTCAGTAAAATTAATGAGGGGTAAAATGATCTCTGCTCAATCATTTTTTTTGGTAAGGAATTATTCAAGTTTTATATGATTCCAGAAATGAAGTCAATACTATGGAAAGCAACTTAAATTGAGGGAACAAACAAAATCATGCAAGGGGTAAAATCAGTTCGGTTAATACATTCAAGGCCAAGAACAATACCAGGTTCATCAGCAAACAAAGGCAATTTTTTTATGGCAAGAAATTTTCCAGAAATCACAGAATTTTTCCTGTTTTGGCAAGAGTTTATTCGATAGAAAATTACTCAAATAATTTTGCAACCAAAATGAGTCAAGGATGTTTGTCAATTTTTAAATAAGGTAGCATATTTAACACTTCCAGATTTCTTGTCAATAATTTCAGGAATTCAAAGACCGAAACAAATCAGTGGGAAAATTCACAGCGACTAATTCAAGTTGACTCATTTTTAATCAAGGCCACAAATTCAATCACGCAGTCAAAAGGGAAAGTAGCCAAATCAAAGCAGGCCAAGTCTTTAATGCGAAATCAGAGAGCAAGGGTTTCAAAAACCCTATAAATGCACACGTTTTCATCATCGACAGACAAGCAACTCATTCAAGAAACAATTCACAACCTCAAAGTTTAAAACAGAGAACTTACAGTGATCTATAGAAGCAGAAAACAGATCAAAGTTGATCTCGAAGACAGAATAAATCAACATGAAGAACGTCGAACCATGGTGATTCAATTGTGAAAAAGCCTTAAACAATTCAGAGAAACCCTAGTCGCCATTCTCAAGTCTCAGAACAAAAAGCAATCGGACAACACAAATGAGAGAGTGGGCCGACTTTTTTTTTACTTGGCTAAGCCAAGTTATTTAATAAAGGGGGTGTTTCTATTTTATTTGTTTTTGTCTTTTTTCTTTATTTTAATCTTGTGTCAACAATTGTTTTTTTTTAGTTTGATTTAGAACTAGGTATACAGTTTACTGGTTTGTAGACTGGGAAAATCTGGTCTAGGGTACACAGGCCAGTCTAGGATTTTGAGTTTAGGGTCAGACAGGAGCAGGAGCTGCGAGTTTACATAGGATTGTAAGCGGGATCTGTTTGTACTCTCTAGTAGAAATCTTAGAAAGGCAGTAGTAGGCACAGTTTGCCGAAGCTGGGTATTTCTTGCGTGTGATTTTTTTTTTTATCTCTGTGTTTTTTTTTGTTAAAACCCTATTCACCCCCCCTCTAGGGTTATTATCGATCCTACATGATTTAGTCATGGTTAAAATCTACGAGTTCGCAAGGACTTCTCGCTACTGATTTTCAGGGTGATTCCTCGAATGCAGTAGGGGAGTACTTTCGGTTCATCCTGTTCCGGGGTGACTTGTATGGATGAATGTCTGACAAAGTATTTCCAGAAAGGTCACGTACATTGATTTCTTCAACTGTACCAAGGGTGGAGGCAGAGAAGAAAAATTCTTTTAGCCAACACATAAAGTATTGTTGTGGACGTCAATTAGTGACTGTTGATGGATCTGACGATGTGGCATTCAACGTAAATGTGATGTGCTGATAAAGCGTAGCCTCAAGCTTCATCAATTGGGAAATGACAAAAATCGGACAGGCAGCATGGCTGTGGGTCACTCCCATTAGGGTGTATAATCACCTATTTAGAGAAAATCCATTTCCTTCTTTAATCTATTTCGATGCTGTCCCTTTTCGGGAAACGGTGGTTTGAGCCCAACCGTTGGTGATATACATTCGATACACTCAAGCAAAATGAGTGGTCGGTCATGTGAGGGCCGTGTTGCAAGACGTTCTTGTTGAACCCAGTGTATTCGCCTCTAGAGATACATTATCGGTAGGTAGTCCCATACCTTGTCATAGTCGGAATCCAATTTCCAATAAGCGCCCGCGGTTTTGTTTACTATATATGTGGAGCGTGAGATGTAAGGGGTCCACTAGATTGGTATTTACTTGTATTTAGACATTATTATAATACCAGACAAGATATTGGTTTCAAAAATGTTTTTGGTTATCGTAAGGTAAAAACCGTCTGTATTTATGTGTGGATTTGGTCTTACGAATATCCTTTTCTTTCAAAAAGATTTCGAACTAAAAAATCAAGTTGTGTGATACCCTTAAACTTAGTGTGTTTTTCTCACTCTGGTTCACCAGACTGACCCGGTGTTTTGTAAATGCTCGGGTTAGCCCGAGTTGTTCAGGTTCAGGTTCTCGAATGTTGTGAAGAGACGAGCTGGAGGAGTTCAGACGTATGGTTATATATATAGCTACTATTCCGCTGTGTGTGTTGTATATGAGGACAAATTATTATAACTGTCCAGATATGTTGATGTACTCTGATATTGTAAGTTTTTATTTCAAGCTCTCAATAAAGATTTATTTCTATATTATACTTTATTCCGCTGCGATGTGAGACTCTGTGTTGTGTTGGTTCTTCTTCTTCTTCTATTCTAATATTTCTTTCTTTCTTACCGCACCCTCTAATTTCTTTCTAATAACCATCTGGTGGTTTCGATACTTGTGTTTTGACAGCTGATACGGAATTTGTGTATTATTGTCAGGATTCGTGCGTCGAATTCCCAGGTCGTTACAGTGGTATCAGAGCTATTGGTTTAGTAATAACCTTGGCTTTGTAGTGTAACTCGATAGAGATATGGTTAGTAATATCCTAGATCGAGATTAAGCGTATATATATGAGAGCGTATTTGTAAAAAATTTATATACAAATGTTTTTTGTTTTGTAAAGACGATAAATGAAATAATTTTACCCAAATATATTTTTGTATAGAAAAGAAACAATTTTATTATATTATTGAAATATTGGGATGGTTGAATGATTTGAATAATATTCAAATTTGGATTAAGAATTTTAATTTTAATTTAACTTGGTTAAGTGAAATTAAATTGAGGAATGATGTTGAAATCAAATAAAATTAATTTAGATTTGAAATTTTGATGAATTATTATTGAAATATGTTAAGCCAAAGTAAATATAAATATTGAATACAAATTCAATTAATTTGGTTGAGTTGTTGGTGCATTGGCTGTTAATTGGTATTGACTGGGTGTTTGATGGGTCGAATATAAATTCATTAACAATTTTTAAAGTTGAATGAATTGGAAACTAAATTCCAGAATTATAAATTCAAAGGAAACCATATGAATTGGAACTGGATAGTTTAACCCTGTGTTTGCATGTGAATAATGATATATGGTTGATTATGGAAATTTGCTTAGTTATTTTGGCTAATAAATGAAATGTCATTTAAACATGTCATGTAATTATCACTTACGTGTTAAACTGAGTTGAGTACAGGTGCCAGATGACTTTGAGGATTAGATTTTGATCGAGTAGATAGAGCAAGTAAGCTCAGTAGCGCTTGTAAAAGGTACGCTTACGCAAAAATATAAATTTTGGTTTTTGGTTTTGTTTTCCGACCGTATGGGTCGATGAATATATATTATTTGTTTCTGCGATATCGCAGATGTCAATCCATGCAGGGGAGACTCTACCGAATTTTTCTGGGAATTTAATTTATTAGAAAGTATTCAATATTTTTGAAAATATTTATTTATGATATTGAATTAGTTTTAAATAAATTTGGATTTGGAAATTAACGGGTTTGTAACGTTCTTTCTTACCTTAGCAATTTCGAGGACGAAATTATTTTAAGGAGGGAAGAATGTAACGTCCCGTATTTTTTGTAGTCAAATATTTTATTTAATTTATTATTTTAAATATTTTATTTGGAATATTAATGGTTTTTAAAATTGAATTCATTATTTAAACGAAGTTTTAATGTTAATTTTATTTATATAAAAATCAAGCTCGAAATGGCGTGGTAGTTCGCAATATTGAATTTTGAACTTCAACTGAATATACAGGATTCGATATAAGTCGGTTTCTTTGAAACAAGAAACGTTGGAACCGTATCGATGATAATTTTCATATGAAAAAGAAAAATCCAGATTTCATGTTATAGATTGTTAGTTATGGCCAAATCAAATTTTAAAATAATCGCTATGAAAATCGTTATTATTAGACCAAAATCTGGGCCTAACACCCAAAATCCTCACAATCACATAATAAATGTAGTAAAAGCAGTAAAAAAAACAGGGAACACACAATATTTTTATAGTGGTTCGGCTCAAACCAAGCCTACGTCCACTTTATAATTCCTTAAATCCTAAGAAATTACAATTATAACGCCGTCTCACAATCCGTGAGATTCAATTACAAGAGTTTATACACATAATCCACGTTTTATTTTGTGGAGAAAAGAGAAGAATTTGGTTGTGGTAAAGTGCAAAGTCCTTGCACTTCAGTAATGGTGGAAGTCGTGAAGAGTTATCGCCAAAAAGATCCTTGAAAATGCCTTCAAATGGTGTATTTATAGCTGTAGGAGAGCTTCTGGGAAGACCGGTTCGTGATGGGGTATGTGGCACCCGATCCGGTAAAATAGGAGAGCAAGTAGCCTTTAGAATAGGTCAAAACAGTGTGCGTACCAGCAGGTTCGGGGGTCGGATCGTGGTCATAGGGTCGGTTCGTGGTCATGGGATCGTGATCCCCATATACACCACGAACGGGTCGTGATGGCGAGTCGGAGGTGTATCGTGATGGAGTTGGTGGTCCACGAGTCGGGGTGCTTCACGAGACGAGGGGGCGATCCGATGAGGGGCGATCCGATGATGCATGAGCCATACTCCGATCGTGTGACGCTTCATCGCTTTATCCAGGAAATTGCCAGATTACACCAGTTTACGGAAACGGGCGTAACTTTCAAACCGTAAGTCCGATTGAGCCAAACCAAAGCTCAAACTGAAGCTAATTCAGAGATCTACAAGAGTTATTGAGCTGAGCTCTATAATCGTTGTTTTCGAACCCAAAAGAGGTCTTTTGATAGGAGTTTCAGTCCTTTCTTTGTTCGTGATGCGACTTTGACCAAATCGCTGCCTGTCTTCTGACGATGTTCTCCGTATCCAAGCGCGATGCTATCCAGATATTTAGTGTGACAACTTTTACCAAAAAGTGTGTCAACAAGTTTGCATGTAGAACATATCTTGCTGGTTGAAGGAAGATGTGTTCTGGATAGTCCAGGAAATCTATAAGCCATAGAAATTCGATAATGCCATGACCTTGCCAAGTCTGCCAGCTACAGATATAATCCATACCTGTTAAGAGATAAAGGAAAAACAAACTTGCTAAATCCTGGCGATATTGTTCAAATTTTCTGAGCATAAACCATGCTTCGGCGTCTAATGAGCATAAACCATACTCAAGGGATGTTTGAGTCATCCTACCAAATCCTGACAAGGGCCAACATTTCTAGGCATAATCCATACCCAGAAGTCCAAATCGAGTATAATCCATACCCGATTTCTTTTGTCACATCCTGACAAGACCGTTTGCAGGGCATAGTCCATACCCTAGAGTTCAAACCGAGTATAATCCATACCCGATTTCTTTTGTCAAATCCTAACAAGATAATTTGTCGTTCCTAAGTATAATCCATACTTAAGATTCCAAAGTGAGTATAAAACATACTCAGACCTGAAGTAGAGCTACGCTTGCCACAGCCTGACAAGATATTCCGTTCCTAGGCATAATCCATACCTAGAGTTCCATAATAAGTATAAGCCATACTTTAACCGAAGTTGAGGATCCTGCCACATCCTGACAAGATACTTAAATTCTCCAAACATAATCCATGCTTGGAAAGTCCTTATTCAATTCAAAATGCAAAACCAAAGCAAATCCTGATTGGTTTGACACGAAGTCCAAAGCACGCTTTGGGGCTACATCCTAACCCCGTACGTGTGTACTCCGATTCAACCAATCAGAAAACCTAATGAAAGCAAAAAACAAATCTTAAAGCCTAAGAAATGCAGAAAATGAAAGTTGATCTCATCCAGATCAGTTGATGATGAGCCCACGAGAGCTCGATCTAGGGTCATTCCCTCTCCGGGGAGCAGTAGATGGAAGCGCAAGTGTTGTTGGTGGTTTCACATACTCGGGCAGCTCTCCACGTCTAACCCGTTCCTCAATCAAATCACGAAGATGACTGCATTCATTCGTGTCATGTCCGTCCATGTCGTGGAATATGAAGTGCTTTCTACAATCGCATTCTCTTTGCGATGGCTTCCTTCTGCGAGGCTTTGGGTAGGAGATAACACCGTTTGTGTCCAGATAGATGTCTGAGAGTGAGGCATTGAGTTCAGTGTACTTTTCATATCTGGGCCCTCTCCGGGGCTGAGTGTTGCGGTCATTCTTGACGGCGGCTTTTCCTTTGCTATTTCCAGAATCAGACGGTTCTCCATCTTTGAGCATATTGACATCGAGAACTTTCTTCTCAGAAGTTTCGTCTTCCTCACGCAGGAATCTGTCTGCTTCAAGGTAGAATTTGCCGAGGTTTCGCGATGCATCTCGGTACAAAGATTTTTTGAATTCCGTGTTATACAAGACGCCGGATACGGCTGCCATCAATACCATGGATGGTTCAGGGCGATCAACTGATGTTGCTGCAATGTTGAATCTTTCTAGAAAGGAACGCAGAGTTTCTCTAAGCCTCTGCTTGATTGTGGTGAGTGACATGACGTTCTTGGGTCGTGCGATGTGGACCAGAAACTGTTTAAGGAAGCGAGCGACCAACATATTCCAGCTGTTGATCGATTCCGTTTCTAAATGCCGAATCCACATGGCTGCTATATTAGTCAGAAAGAGGGGAAAACAGTTAGCCATGATGTTTTCCGATGCCGATTGAACTTCCATATGTCGTTTGTAGCGCATTAGGTGCACGGTAGGATCCGTCCTGCCATTGTATGGCTCCAGTTGTGGGAGTTTGAAATCCGGGGGATTACGGGAATTCCTGATTTCCTAAGTGAATGGGTTGTGATTGACGTCATCTACGTCATTCTGATAGGTGCAGCCTCTTGAGAGGCGTTGAGTCAGATCAGTGAGTCGATTGCCTTCAAAAAGTTGTTGCAAACTACCAAAATCAAAGCTGGTGCCCCTAGCGTTGAATGTAGAAGAAGATGGAAGTTGGTGAGCTGTCGCCTGGGGATCGCGGCTCGCGGATCGTTGATCGAGGGGGGCGACCCAACCCGGTTCAAGGGGGACGGTTCGTGAGGTAGGTTCGTGAAGTCCAGCTCGTGAGGCCGGATCGTGAAGCAGGGGGGCGATCCGACTGGGTCCTGGAGGTAGATCGCGAACCGTTTGATGCTGTTGAGGAGCAGGAGCACGCAATCCGGTGTCTATATGAACCTGAGCTGAAGTAGGTTGCTGTGGATTTGCAATAGGGAGTGGGTTGCCCCCAAGCACTAGTGCTGGCAGGTCGCAGGTCGCTGGGCCCGACCCGATCTGATCGTGGTGGCCTGTGCGAGCCGCTTCGGTGGCTCCGTCTCCAATGACTTGAGCGTTGCCCGGCCTTCCATCCATCCGAGCGAAGAATTGGTTTATCATTTCCTGTTGTTTCTGGAGGAGATCGTCTTGTCGTGCCATCTGATCTCTCAGTTCAGCGAGAACTCCATCCATCTCATCTCTGGTCAAGTATGCAGAAGGATCTCCATGAGAGGAAGCTTCCTGGCTTGCCTCATTCCTTGTGTCTTCAGCGTCAGCATCATCAGCATGAGAGGACGTTCTAGTCTTCTTCCTTTTGATTGCCATTTATCCAATAGCCAAAAAATCCAAGCAGAAGTTGAAGTTGTCGTGTGCCCCCCTTTCCTAGCACGCCAAAATGTTAGACCAAAATCTGGGCCTAACACCCAAAATCCCCACAATCACAGAATAAATGTAGTAAAAGTAGTAAAAAAAACAGGGAACACACAATATTTTTATAGTGGTTCGGCTCAAACCAAGCCTACGTCCACTTTATAATTCCTTAAATCCTAAGAAATTACAATTATAACGCCGTCTCACAATCCGTGAGATTCAATTACAAGAGTTTATACACGTAATCCACGTCTTATTTTGTGGAGAAAAGAGAAGAATTTGGTTGTGGTAAAGTGCAAAGTCCTTGCACTTCAGTAATGGTGGAAGTCGTGAAGAGTTATCGCCAAAAAGATCCTTGAAAATGCCTTCAAATGGTGTATTTATAGCTGTAGGAGAGCTTCTGGGAAGACCGGTTCGTGATGGGGTACGTGGCACCCGATCCGGTAAAATAGGAGAGCAAGTAGCCTTTAGAATAGGTCAAAATAGTGTGCGTATCAGCAGGTTCAGGGGTCAGATCGTGGTCATATGGTCGGTTCGTGGTCATGGGATCGTGATCCCCATATACACCATGAACGGGTCGTGATGGCGAGTCGGAGGTGGATCGTGATGGAGTTGGTGGTCCACGAGTCGGGGTGCTTCACGAGACAAGGGGAGCGATCCGATGAGGGGCGATCCAAGGATGCATGAGCCATACTCCGATCGTGTGACGCTTCGTCGCTTTATCCAGGAAAATGCCAGATTACACCAATTTACGGAAACAGGCGTAACTTTCAAACCGTAAGTCCGATTGAGCCAAACCAAAGCTCAAACTGAAGCTAATTCAGATATCTACAAGAGTTACTAAGCTTTGCTCCGTAATCGCTATTTCCGAGCCCAAAAGAGGTTTTCTGATAGGAGTTTCGGGCCTTTCTTTGTTCGTGATGCGACTTTGACCAAATCGATGCCTGTCTTCTGACGATGTTCTCCGTATCCGAGCGCGATGCTATCCTGATATTCAGTGTGACAGCTTTTACCAAAAAGTGTGTCAATAGTTATTAAATTATAGGTCTTTAAAATAGCCGTTTTGCAAACGGACTTCGTTTTCGATGAAACTAGTTTCATTGGAATCGTATCGTTAAATTATTGTATGGTGTTGAATTGCGTGGCAAACCGATGTCGTATATGGCCACAGTAGCCGTAAACGCCCGTTCATTTTCTATAGCGCGTAATTAAATTTAATAAACGGATATTTGGGGATAACTTGAGCAGACGATCGAATTTAGCCATGAAACCAATTCCATTGAATTCGTATCGTCGATTAGGGTCAGAATAGGTATATAGTTTATTATTTTTGAAGACCGGGAAATTTGGTGTCCAGAATGGCATTGCGGTGCGCGTACAAATAGCCTACCGGGAAATCAGTCTCAGAATGCGATGAAACTAGTGCCGTTGGGTTTGTATTGATTAATTATTATAGGATTTCAAGGTTTCAAGTTGATTTGATTTATTTAGTGATCGTGAAAAATTTAAACGCGTGTTTATTTCTGGTTT
Organism: Allium sativum; assembly: GCA_030737875.1. Lineage (NCBI taxonomy): Eukaryota > Viridiplantae > Streptophyta > Magnoliopsida > Asparagales > Amaryllidaceae > Allium > Allium sativum. Next base: position 390,324,284 of record CM060925.1, read on the forward strand.
TATAAAGGAATTTTTTTCAAACGATGTCGGAATTCGACGAAACTTTCCCATTGAGTCCGGAATACTTTTTGACACTAAGATTATCCTTTTTATCAGAAAACAGAAATTTTATATGGTGGGTTTTAACATGATTTCTCACAACGAAGTTGCATACACTATTTTATTAAAAAAAATCATCCCATCCATCATATGTTTCACTTGCGAAGTGTACAGCATGCGCTCCAACTATTTCGGAACAGCGTGCATCCCACACAAAGTTTTCTTGCATCCCAATTCCCCAATGTTGTTGCTTTCACCTCTCGTGCATCAAAACAGTTGCGTTCAATTCCTTGGCTACCAAGCCATCTGAAAATCGTGCCTTCCAAGTAATTATTGTTTTATTTTTTTTTAATTTTTTTCGAAATCTCTGCCAAGTAACGAGATAAAATATAATTTTTCCAATACCGTGCTCTCCACGAAAACTTGGCTCCCACGTTTGATTCCTCCTATAAAACGTTGTGCTTCTTCATACATTTGTTCTTCCCAGAAACGAAAAACACTGTATCTCTTCCAACAGAAAAATAAAATCCAACCTTTGTTCGCTCGTTTAAATCTGTACTCCATTTTCAAAACAAAAGCCTTCTTTCCTCGGACTTAAACACGGCTCCTCTTCGCGATCCAACCGTAATCTCATTCACGAAATACAAAACCCAACTCCAGATCTGCTGAGCCATGAATGAATGGAATGCAAGTGGAGTTGATACAGTATTAGACTGGAGGAAATCTGGGCTCGAGATGTTTTGAAATGAGAAGTGTACCGTGTGTACATGGGAGGAATAAGAAATGAATTACTGGGCTAGGATTAATGAACCATGTGTGCAAGGAAGGTGAAAACATGAACGTGGACATGGTTTTCAGCAAGGGAAGTGGAGACGGTGCTGGGTTGATCAGAGGAAGGCGCGGGTCTTTGGGGGTGGTCGGGAATCAGTGATGGGTGAACGGTGTTTCAGTGGGGATCTAAAAGAAAAGGCGTCGACAACAAGTGGCAGGGCGGAGCGTTGAACGAAGAAGGCGAGTTGTTACAAAGTGGTGCGCATGCACGATGATGGAATCTGGGGCTTTCGGAAATACTTGTGTGAAGAGGAGAAGTAGAAACTGTAGGTGAAGAAGAAGCGTTAGCATGCGGTTTAGTTTCAGAATTTATAGAAGAAAAATTAACAGTAAGCAACCTTTTGTCTAATCATGTTTACACCCTATAAACCTGTTTAGTGCCTAACCGAGGAATTATGTGCCTAGTCTACTTTAATTGGGCCTAGTTTAAGTATGGACGTGGCCAGTTAGATATCTTTAATATATATATATATATAACGGTATAGTATAGAATGCCTAAATCTGTTATTGTGTCTAACCGTGATTTTACTGTGCATAACCTAAGTACAACGTGCCTAACTTCATAATTATGTTTTGAAAGTATGTATAATCATGGTACATAAGTAGATGATGTAAATAAATAATTATTCTTAGGTTCTTAACGAGGTCCGTGAAAGATTACCGTGCCTGGAAATATATGTACTTAGTTTTTGAACGTGCCTAAACCTCTTTGTAAACTTACTTAATCGAGTTTTAGCGTAAAATAAATAAATAAATAAAATAAATAAAATAAATAAATAAATAAATAAAACATTATTTAAAGTTTTAATGATATTAATTTATAAGTGAGTAACGCATATAATTTATAACCTGTACAGAATCAGACCGGACAAGGAGCGTTGAAGCCGTCTCGACGGGCGTTACATTTTTGGAGCTGGTTGGACGAAGTTGAAGACAACTAAGATATTCAGTTGAATTAAACGTTGTTTTAATTTAACTGAAATGAACCGTTTTAACGACAAATGGAAACCCAAGGTGAGTTAAACTCACTCAGTTTTCCCCTACTTATATTTTATATAAGTCGGGTTTTATAAATGTGTGTTATACTTGTTAATAGTTGTTGTTTGTTTGTTTGTTCGTTGTTAATTTTATATTCATGTATGGACTGAACAGTTAAATTAAACATTTGTTTAATTTAATTGAAACAAATCGTTATTTTTAATGATTAAATCCAATTGAGGTAACTTAACTCAGTGGTTACGTTTATAACACTATAAACGTTATGATCAAATAGATGAATGCTTGAATTGTTGTTATTATCCTAGTATTGATTGACCATTATTATTAATCTGTTTTATTTCATCTGTCTAGATGAAAACGAATATTGAACTGAATGATTTGAATTGTGGTAACCATTGTTTTGCAAGGAATAACAGGTTGGAAAATATTGATAACATTTCTCAATATGATAAAATTGTTTGTTATGAAATGTGAAATTAGTGTATATTTCACGGTTTGGTACTATAATAGCCATTTGCCTCTTTAGTACCGTCGATGAAAATAAATGATTTTCGAAATCGATATTAAATGGATTTCGAGCGGTTTCAAAGTTATAAATATATTTTTATATGATTTTAAAATGCGACTCTTATGGCAAAGATAATAGTCGAAGCTAAATTTACAAATTTATAATTAACAGAAATGTAAGAGGTTATCAAATAAATGTTTAAACGATATAAATTTATCGAATCGGCTATTCAAAAGTTGAAATGATTTTGTAAAAGCCTTATCGGTCGGAAGGGAAGTTTAAGTGTAGTTCAAAATAGGATCATTGGACCGTGAATATATGAGAATGTGTAAATGAGTTCAAAGAGAAATGTTTTGTAATAAATGATCGTTTTTAACAAACGGTGTTTCAAATAAATACGAAATGTGATTTAATATCATTTCGTGAATGAGATTAACAAATCAACGGATTGGAAATGAGTGGTGATTTGGAAATGGGATTTGATATTTTAAATGAAACAAAGTTGAAATTGTGAATATGAATGGGATTGAGTTAAACAAATGGAAGTGAGTTTATTGCTAGGTTCGGAATGTTAACTGAAGGCACAAGTATAAATGAGGTTAATGTTTTGGATAACAACAATGAATACTAGTTGTCGATAATGAACTGCAAATGAGATTTATAAACAAAGTTAAAGATGTGGAAATAAAACCGAATGGTGAGTTGTCGTACTTAATTTATAAATGATTTTGTAAATGGAAATTTAAAGTTTTGGAAATGAAATCGAATTAGTAAATAAAATTAAGGGTTTGTGAATGCGATTTGTAACATTTGTTAAAAATAAGATGAACTATTTTAGACATGAAATTTTGTGAAGGATTATCATGTTTTAATCAACGACCAAGTGGTCGAGCATGAGCTAAAGAGAATTTGACAAGTAAAATGGTTTTGAAATGAAATCTGTAAACGTTTGCTACAAATGATAAATTGAATTGTTTTGATAAATATCAATGTAAGGATTTGAAAAGATATCAACAGAGTAACGGTATTGATATAAGGTTTATAAAAAACTTTGTTCTTAAACAAATGAAATTTAGTTGTTAAAAGGGATTTATAAGGTAATAATAAAGAGATATTAAGGAAATTTTATAAGGATTCTATTTCTAATAGAATCGAAGCTCATATATAATATTGTAAAGGATTATTAACATAAATATAAAGATTTAATAGGAGTTTACTTAAGTAACATGGTCGAGATTTAAGTAGTTTTCCAAAGGATAGGATTAGTTTATAAACAAGAATATTCCTATTTTATAATAAGAAGTAAATGCGTTGTTTCAAATAATGGAAATTTGGAAAATATAATTAACGGATGGTTCGTTAAAGAGGCTAAATGATACTGAGTATCGAATCAGTGAATCCATTTTCTGTTATGGATGAATGGTTGTTTTATTTGATAGTTAAATAACCAACTATCAAAAATGGCCCATACGATTGTTGGTACGGAAAGACCGGGATCGAATTTATATTCGGAAACCATTCCGTCCAGCAAATACGAATACGTTAAAGATATTGATTTAAGATGGAGCTATTGAAGACCGTGGATCTTCATAAGCGAAAGGATTACTTAAAATCTCTGACTTGCAAGCAGAGATAAACTGTGATTCGGTTGTGGTTAAAATCTACGAGTTCGCAAGGAATTCCCGCTACTGATTTTCAGGGTGATTCCTCGAATGCAGTAGGGGAGTACCTTCGGTTCATCCTGTTCCGGGGTGACTTGTATGGATGAATGTCTGACAAAGTATTTCCAGAAAGGTCACGTACATTTATTTCTTCAACCGTACCAAGAGTGGAGGCAGAGAAGAAAACATCTTTTAGCCAACACATAAAGTATTGTTGTGGACGTCAATTAGTGACTGTTGATGGATCTGACGATATGGCATTCGAAGTAAATGTGATGTGCTGATAAAGCGTAGCCTCAAGCTTCATCAACCGGGAAATGATAAAAATCGGGCAGGCAGCATGGCTATGTGGGTCGCTCCCATTAGGGTGTATAATCACCTATTTAGAGAAAATCCATTTCCTTCTTTAATCTATTTCGATGTTGTCCCTTTTCGGGAAACGGTGGTTTGAGCCCAACCGTTGGTGATATACATTTGATACACTCAAGCGAAATGAGTGGTCGGTCATGTGGGGGCCGTGTTGCAAGACGTTCTTGTTGAACCCAGTGTATTCGCCTCTAGAGATACACTATCGGCAGGTGGTCCCATACCTTTTCATAGTCGGAATCAAATTTCCAATAAGCGCCCGCGGTTTTGTTTACTATATATGTGGAGCGTGAGATGTAAGCGGTCCACTGGATTGGTATTTACTTGTATTTAGACACTATTATAATACCAAACATGATATTGGTTTCAAAAATGTTTTGGGTTATCGTAAGGTAAAAACCGTCTGGATTTATGTGTGGATTTGGTCTTATGATTATCCTTTTCTTTCAAAAAGATTTCAAACTAAAAAATCAAGCTATGTGATACCCTTAAACTTAGTGTGTTTTTCTCACTCTGGTTCACCAGACTGACCCGGTGTTTTGTAAATGCTCGGGTTAGCCCGGGTTGTTCAGTTTCAGGTTCTCGAATGTTGTGAAGAGACGAGCTAGAGGAGTTCAGACGTATGATTATATATATAGCTACTATTCCGCTATGTGTATTGTATATGAGGACAGATTATTATAACTGTCCAGATATGTTGATGTACTCTGATATTATAAGTTTTTATTTCAAGCTCTCAATAAAGATTTATTTCTATATTATACTTTATTCCGCTGCGATGTGAGACTCTGTGTTGTGTTGGTTCTTCTTCTTCTTCTATCCTAATATTTATTTCTTTCTTACCTCACCCTCTAATTTCTTTCTAATAACCATCTGGTGGTTTCGATACTTGAGTTCTGATAGCTGATACGGGATTTGTGTATTATTGTCAGGATTCGGGGGTCGAATTCCCGGGTCGTTACAGACATTTTGCAAATGACCTCCGTTTTTGACGAAACCACTTTTGTTGGATATGGAATGTCAAATTATTGATAGATTCCAGTTTTCATAATTTTTGGAATTAATATATGAGCGTGGCAAAGGAAAATGTGTTTGGTAATTTCAGTTTGAATTGGATCGACCAGAAAAAGGCCATTTTTCAAACGGTCTCCAAATTCAACGAAATTAATTTTGTTAGGACCGTATCGTAATACGAAGCTAGATATAATTTTTCTAAATTTTTTGAATTAGTATGTGGCCCCAAAAAATTAAAATGTACGTTCAAACCCATATTTGAATGTTTTATATTTTAATTTGAAGAAAAACTGACTGAAACAGTCTAATGGGCTTACGAAACATATTCCATTGTGTCCGGAATGGGGGTATTTAGCTCGGAACGATAGTCGTTGGGTTTAAATTGGAGTTCGTTTGGAAAAACAGATATTTTTGGAATTATAAATATCATGGGCCAATCAGAATTTTTATAAAAAAAGTTATATATTTTCTCTCTCACCGATCCTCTCGATCTCGACGGCGAAATTTTTTAAAACCTTCTCCTCTCGATTACTCCAAATCCGCTCAACGAAATAGAATGGCCCTTTGGAACTTTTTGTAGATCTAGTCAAGAGCTTCAAATCCGTATAGGGTTCACCCCCTATCGTCGCGCCACTATCGAGAATTGCGCCTTCGAAGTGGAGGACTTTGAACCACCGCCGTGGACGCCAAAGGCCACAGAAGTGGGCCCCACTTCAGGCGCACGTGCGTCCCTCCTTCCTCTTCGACGTGGCGCTGGCTGATTGACCTCTCGTGCAACGATTCGCAAGCAAATCTAAAACCTAGTTTTGAACACTTCAGCTGAGGTAACGACCTTTATTATTTAAACTGTTTTATAGCACTTTAAAGCGCTACGAATCGTGATTTCACTATAAAAATCATATCTTTTTGCTATGTTGTCGAAATCTAGTGAAACAAGAGACATTGGACTCGTGGCTACGTCTTCTACATTCTAGAAGAGACCGGAGAAATTTTGGAGCTTCCGACAATTTTTGGAGGAGTGGAACCCAATGCGAGATTTCTAAATTCAAATTTGAATGGAATAGCGATGTATAAATTATATGATCGATGTATAAGTTATATAAGTGTTGTACACCTCATGTATAAGTATTGTATAAATTATATGTGCGAGGTATAAGTTATATATACGTTGTAAAAATCATATGTTCGTTTAATGGAGTTGAAATGAAATTGAAATGAAATTGAAATATATTCATATACGTATATATATACTCCCCTCGTCCACAAATCATGGACGATATATATTGGTTATGATTGTTTGGATTTTGGTTAACGTGAAATTTGGTTGATAAATGCGAATGGTTGATATGGTTGTTTGTGGTTGTTGGAATGAAATAAAATCAGAATTGTTTGTGAAAAAATATTCAATATGATATGAAAATGATCGAAATGATTAGATCCTTAGGATAAGCCCCTTAGAGAACGCCGCGAGGCCTAAGGCAGTGCAAGGAGCCGTACTCGGGACGGTGCCGGTTTTAAACCCCCTACCATTATGCTACTGAAAATTTCTGAAATATTCATGTGTTTGAATTATATTCATATGTTGAAATATATTCATGTGTCAATAATTTATTCATGATTGAAATAAATTTTTTAGACGATAAAAATCACATTTTTATCATGTATATGAAGTGTTAAAAATATTCACGTGTTGAATAAATTCTTTGAACGATAAAAACATCATTTTTATCAAGTATATGAAGTGTGAAAAATATTCATAGGTTGAATAAATGGTTTGAACAACAAAATTAACATTTTTATTGTATGGATAAGTTGCTAAAAATATTCATGTGTTGAAACAAATATGTGTGAGTTAAAAATATTATTTTTAACCCGTATATGAAGTGAAAATGGTTTGGAAATCGAAGAATGAATTATATATATATATATATACATATAAATTAAATTAAAACGAATAACAACACTGCAGTTCGCGTTTTGGAATCGTGATTTTAAAAGATTATACCGAGAAATCTGACCATCGGATTTCCCCGAAACTGAAACCGTTGGGTTCGCTTTGAAATTATCTTTCCAACGATATCAAATTAGTAAAGATCCAACGGTTAGATTTTGTGAAATGTTCAATTCAAATCTGAGGAAAAACAGCGCCATAATGAATTATATATATATATATATATATATATATAATAAAACGAATAACGACGCTGTAGTTCGTGTTTTGAAATCGTAACTTTAAACGATTATACCGGGAGATCCGACCGTCGGATTTTCTCAAAACTGGAATGGTTGGCTCCGCTTTGAAAAGATCTTTCCAACGATATAAATTTGTAAAGATCAAACAGTTAGATTTTCAGATATGTGTAAATCAAATCTGAAGAAAAACAGCGCCATGGCCGCGTTATGGCCTGAAGCGTCGTTTAAATAAATGGGTTATTTTTAAATAAATAAAAATAGCGATAAATTATTATAAAATATTATAAATGATATGGAATGGAAATAAATCGAATTTACTCGGTTTATTGGATATTTGATGGTTGAATTTGTTTGACATGAAAATTATATTAATGAACTGAAGTATGGATGTCAAATAATTTAACCATGGAAATGAATTGATTTGAATTCGAAATATACGTGAATTATTTGAAAAGGCCGAGTTAAATATCATTTCAAATAATTGGTCGATGATTAGAAGTCGAAGATATGAAGACGGTGCAAGACCGATGATCTTCACATCGAATGGATGGCTACTAATGCCTTTGATGGGAGTTTCTGCCCTGAAGAGGTTACAATGGTGGTTGTCTGGACGTACTTGTTGATCATTCGGATGTGCGAGGGCCTCCCTCCTGAACTGGACATATGGGACGAGGAATAAGGTGCCTCCGGTTTCGTTCAGACCTAGAATGGACTTGTACATGGATATGTGTCTGATGTTGTAGGTTGACAGCGTGGCATACAGAGATGCTGTGATCAAGGATTTTGTTGAAAAGCAGAGTCTTGTGGTTGATGATCAAATCATGGCCTTAATATAGCTAGCTTTGTGTATAGCGTTGATTCGCGGGCCTCATACCCCGATATGAACCAGAAACGGGAGAGGACATCAGGGAGGACATGCGTTTCCTTCTAGCTAGGAGTGGTGTCTGGGTTTTACACTCCCGGACGTTTTACTTATGTGGATGATGGATAGCGAGGCGCCTCAGTTATTTCGGTCTCTGCGGAGCCGATGGATTGTTTGGTAGACATACCGGCCAGTTTGACGCCATATAGTGCGGGGAAACGCAGTGTTCAAGCAATTTAATCCACTCCGTGTGGAACGGCCCTGACGATCCAAAGGCTTGACAGAGTACTTGCCTGAGATATGAGCTAGAGCTTCTCGAAGCGGTAAGGATGATCCCTTGCCTTGGTTCGTGACAGAAATCCAATTTCCAAATACGACATTGTGCGGTTTTGATTGTAAACCTATATGGCGACATGATATATGGTACCCATGCTGTAACAACCCGGAAAATCCGAACCAATTTAATATTTTTATTTTGGCTATTTCAGTGAATTTTGAATAGTTAAAATAATTTATTTTAAATAATAACGATTAAAAATTTATTTTAATCGAGGTTGGAGCAAATATATTTATTTTGACTTCAAAAGGAATTGGTAGTACGGTAGTTCGAAAAGTCAAACTTGAACTTTGACTAAATATACCGGATTCAAAATCTAACAGATTTTAGTGAAACCCAAAATATCTAAATCTGTTTGAAAATATCTTTCCAACGAATCCGAAAAATCAAAATTTCATAGCGGAAATCAAAAGTTATGGCCAGTTGAATATTCAGAATGGTCGCTATAGTATAATTTATAGCCCGTATAAAAGGCCATTTTTCAAACGACCTCCGTTTTCGACGAAACCACTTTTGTTGGATCTCGAATGTCAAATTATTGCTAAGTGCAATTTTCCAGAATTTTTGGAATTAATATGTGAGCGTGGCAAACGAAAATGTGTTTTGTCAGTTCTAGTCAAATCTGATCGACTTGAAAATGACCATTTTTCAAACGGTCTCGGAATTCATCGAAATTAATTTTGTTAGGACCGTATCGTCAAAACAAAGCCAGAAATATTTTTTTGGAATTTTTTGAGTTCGTATGTGGCCCCGGTGGATTTAAATATACGATCGAATTCATTTATTAAAGTATTTAAATATTAAATTAAAGATTTCAAGCCACAGATAGTCGTTTGGGCTGACGAGACCAAGCCCATTGGATCCGGAACGGGGGATATTGGATGGGGTCAACTTCGATTGGACTGAAATTGGATTGGTTTAGAACTTTTGGATTTATTTGTAAAATTAGCATTAAAATAATATAAAAATACATGCTTCTTCCTCAAACCCTAATTGTACACTGTAGCCGCTGCCTCTTCTTTGAACCCATGGCCGAAAATACTCCCACCTTCCTCCTCTAAAATCTTGCAATCCTCACAACAAAAACTCCCACTTCTTTAGACTTTTATAGAGATTCTTCTGCTCTACCCATCCATACGGACAACCTAACCTGAAATTGCATAGTCCGAGTGTTCTACCCCTCCAAACCCGCGCCAAAACAACCACCGCCACCCCCCATAGCTCGATCAAGCAGCACCAAAGATGCCCCCCTGTGCGCCTCCCATAGCTCTCCAGCATGGCATATTCTGATCGAGACGAAGTTGAACGGATTGTAATAGAATCGAAACCTAGAATCGAAGCAATTGGGTTTACTTACGGCCGTGTATTGTGTTGAGGAAGAAAGGGTAAATTCCCTTTTGATTATTTTAATAATTTAATTTAAAATTATTATCTATCTTTTTTAAATCCTAACTAATTCATACGACATCGAAAATGAACGATTTTAGATTCTGTGCGATCGTAGAGACGAGATCTACGCTGCTGTTCTAACTAGAAGCGATTCCGAGCTGATAAAATTTTGACCAAATTTGCAGATCCAAACAATTTAGATTCACGACTGTGATATTTCTGGTTTCAAATAATTTATTAATTTAATTATTTTTCTCGCTATGTAATGATTGTATGTATACGATTTAGATCTGCTATGTTCTAAAATTTTGGATGATTGATCTATTGATTGGTGATGAATAAATATAGATTTGTTAATTAAATTATAGATCTGTATGTGTTACGTAAATTAAAATACATCATGTTTGTTAATATTTTGTTGGATAATATATATTAAACAAAAATGGATTGTCATGTTTATTGAGTTGAAATAGAATTGTCAATTCAATGAAAAATATCATTTTTACTTATATTATTGAGTTGAAATAGAATTGTCAATTCAATGAAAAATATCATTTTTGTTTATATTATTGAGTTGAAATAGAAATGTCAATTCAATGAAAAATATCATTTTTGATTATATTATTGAGTTGAAATAGAATTGTCAATTCAATGAAAAATATCATTTTTGTTTATATTATTGAATTGAAATAGAATTGTCAATTCAATAAAAAATATCATTTTTGTTTATATTATTGAATTGAAATAGAATTGTCAATTCAATGAAAAATATCATTTTTGTTTATTTTATTGAATTGAAATAGAATTGTCAATTCAATGTAAAATATCATTTTTGTTTATATTATTGAATTGAAATAGAATTGTCAATTCAATGAAAAATATCATTTTTGTTTGTATTATTGGATTGAATTAGAATTGTCAATGTAATAAAAATACCACTTCGTTTATGTTATTGAATTGAATTAGAACTTTCAATTCAATATAAAATATATCACTTTGTTTGTTGATTGACAAGACATCACCTTTGTTGTTGTTTGATTGAACTAGAGTTTTCAATCAAATGAAATATTGTTTTTGTGGTTATAACCAAACTTGCAGTAAAATGGACATTTGGGTAAATAGAAAATTTAGTTAAATAAAAGAATGAAATAAAAAGTTATATTTTATTTACATATTAGATGTAAATAAAAGAATAGAATAAAAGGGTATATTTTTATTGGCATATTAGATGTAAACAGAGAATAGATTATTAAACATTAAATAAAAGATTACATTTGTTTTATTTGCATTTTAGTTGCAAATAAAACGTTAGATAAAAGATTACATTTTTTATTTGCATTTTAGTTGCAAATAAAACATTGGAAAAGTTACATTTTAGATGCAAATAGAAACTTGACTAAAAAAAATTACATTTTTATTTGCATTTTAGATGCAAATAAAAACATGATTGAAAAAGGTACATTTTTATTTGCATTTTAGATGCAAATAAAAACATGATTTAAAAAGCTACATTTTTATTGTATTTTAGATGCGAATAAAAACATTGATTTAAAAAGCTACATTTTTATGGTATTTTAGATGTGAATAAAAACTTTGATTTAAAAATTGCACTTTTATATGCATTTTAGATGCATATAAAGACATAGGTAAAAATTTCATTTTTATTTGCATGTTAGTTGAAATAAAAAGAATAGGATTTTAAAGCTACATCTTTATCTACATTTTAGAAGTAATAAAAAGTATAGTTTTAAAAGTTATATTTTTGTTGTTAAATTAGAGACAATAAAAAGAATAAATCAAAAATGACATTTTTTGTTGACATGTTAGTTGTAAATAAAAGAGTAGGTTTTAAAATTACATTTTCATTGTCATTTTAGAGACAATAAACAGAACAGAATTGAAAGTTACATTTTATTGTCATGTAAAAAGAAAAGAAATAAAAATTACACTTTTGCCATTTTATATACAATAAAAGAATAGATTTAAATGTCACATTTTTATCGTCATTCTAGATGAAATAAAAATAGTAGGATTAAAAGTCATGTTTTTATTGTCGTTAGGTTTCAATATGAAGAGTGAACATTAGGAGTATATATTTTCAATATAATTTAGTGACCATTGGTAATAATTAGCCATTAAAAAACATGATTTATTTCAAATCATCATTTTTATCATGTTAGTAGGATTATGAAAATCATATATAAAATCTCTAACATGAATATAGACTGTATTTGGCTTGCATGTGATTGTTTGAAAGTAGCTGAATTTGCCAAACGATTATATATATATATATATATATATATATATATTAAAATTAAACGAATCGCGCGCGGTAGTTTGCGTTTCGGCAATCGTAACTTCAAACGATTATACCATAAAATCCGACTGTCAGATTTTTCCCAAAACTAGAAGCGCTAGGACCGCTTTGGGAAGATCTTTCCATCTATATGAATTTTATTAAAATCCAACGGTTAGATTGCAAGATATGTTTAAAACAAATTTTGGTAAAAACAGCGCCAGGGTCACCCCTCGACCTGAAGAGTCGTTAAATAAATTTGGCTATTTTTATATAAATAAAAATAGCGATTAATCGTTATTAAATTTCATTAACAATATGAAATGATTTTAAATTATATATATATATATATATATATATATATATATATATATATATGCGAGGATCATTTGAAAAGACCGAGTCAAATCTCATTCCAAATGGTCATACGATGATCTAAATTGAAGATCTTAATGACGGCGATTGAAGACCGACGATCTTCACATCGAAAGGATAACTACTGATGCCTGGCATTGGCTAGCTACCAATAAAGGGTTAAACTGGTATTTGTCCGAACATACTTGTTGATCGTTCGGATACGCGAGCACCTCACTTCCGTATTGGACATACGGGACAAGGAATAAGGTGACTCCGGTTTCATTCAGACCCAGAACGGACTTGTAAATGGATGTGTGCCCAACATTGAATTTCATGCCATGTAATTAAATTGATTTCTATTAATATATATCTATGGGGGCGGAGAATTTATTCTCTTTCTTAACACCCTTCTTTGAGATGCATGAGCTCGAAGGTTATATAATGGTAGTTGTCGATCGCATGGTGTGGACTGTCAACGTGATATGCCAAGATGCAATTGATTGAGGCTATTGTTGAAAAGCAGAGCTTTGTGGATGATGATCAAAGCATATGAGACGACCCAAAATCCCGTTCAGACGGAAACAAGGGTTATCTTTGGAATATAACACAGAAACAGATAATAGCAGAATAGAATTAAATAAATACACCAGATAATGAACAACAAAATATACTGGATAAAAGTAATCATCAGAGTTACACAGTATACAGGATCTTACTTAGTACAAATACAGTTCAGTTATACATAAATGTCTACAGCGGAAATAAACAAAATATGTACAATAGGAGCTGAACAGCATAAAAAGAAATAAATGATAGAATCCATCTTCAGCTCCAGCTATCCAGAAAAAGAACCAGCTAAACCTGAATACAAGGCTGCCCATGTAGAAAAAGGGGCACCCGAGTTTGAAAGTGAAACAAACTACGAGTCAGTCATGGGACTGGTATGAGAAATCCACTCAACACATATATAATTGGCCAATCACAGGACCACGCCACTTTCGTGGAATGGGTTTACTCCATTGGATTGCCAGTGCTTTAAAACAAATCTTTCTTTTAAACATCGCTATGCTTTTTATAAAAATGAAGTCGTTATAAGACTCAGTTCCCATCACACAATGCAACGCAAACCGGAGGATAGAGTTTTTACCTTATAACGGCCAAATATGCTTGATACGAATAAAACAAAGGCATTTGATATTATTGCTAGTGTTTATATGTTTTGAAAACAATTTCAAATCTTAACTATCAATCATAGGCGGCATTAATGCCCCATACCACTATGTCGCCATATATAGGTATACAATCAAAATCGCATCGTCGCGTATTTGGAAATTGGATTTCCGTCATGAACCAAGGCAAAAGATAGTCCTTACCGAATTTGAGACTGCCTAGCCCGAGTCTCAGGATCAGAACGCATCGATCCTTGGAGCGACAGGGCCGGTCCACACGGAGTGGATTAAAAATGCCTGAGCACTACGTTTCGCCGCCCTTTGGGGCGTAAGCGAGCCAACAAGTGACTCCATCGGACCCGGATCGTCCGATCTAACCGAGGCGCCTCGCAACAGCAACAACCACATAAGTAAAACTCGTCAGGACGTGTAAAACCACTGACGCCACTTTTAGCTAGGAGGAAAAGTAGGCCCTCCCTGAGGTCCTTCTCCCGTTTTAGGTTCCTACCGGGGTGTGAGGCTCGCGAATTTACGTTATACACAAAGCTACGCCACACAGGCGGTGCTTTGATCATCACCACAAGACTTTGCTTTTCAATAGAAGCCCTGATCACTGCATCTTAGCATGCCACATAGGCAATTCACACCATGCAACTGATGGCTATCAATCACACAGAACAAATTCCAATGTCGGACACACAGTCCATTTACAAGTCCGTTCTGGGTCTGAACGAAACCGGAGGCACTAAATACCTCGCAAACCCATCGATCACCACGTACGTCTGAACGATCACCACTCGTTATCCATATTTCGGGATGCCTCCCAATCAGGACCTCGGTTACCATCCAAACGAGGTGAAGATCTCCGGTCTTCGACCATCGTCTTCATCTTCGACTTTCAATCGTCGGTCAATTATTTGAAATGAGAATTAACTCGGCCTTTTCAAATAATTCTCGTATATTTAGAATTTCAATTCAATTTATTTCAATGGTTAAATTATTTGACAACACCAATCTTGTTTTTAATGTAATTTTCACACCAAACACATTCAACCATCAAAAACCACATAAATCGAACAAATTTAGTTTATTTCTATTCCATATCGCTTATGATATTTTATAACTATTTATCGCTATTTTTATTTATTTTAAAATAGCTATTTTATTCAAAACGACGCTTCGGGCCATAAAGCGGCCGTGGCGCTGTTTTTCTTCAGATTTGATTTACACATATCTGAAAATCTAACCGTTGGATCTTCAAAAAATTTACATCATCAGAAAGGGCTTTTCAAAACGAATCCAACGGTTCCAGTTTCGGGAAAATCCGACGGTCGGATCTCCCGGTACAATCGTTTGAATTTTCGATTTCAAAATACGAACTGCAGCGTCGTTATTCGATTAAATATATAATTTTATATTTATATATATATATAAATATAATCGCTTCTGGCGCTGTTTTTCTTCAGATTTGAATTAAACATTCCAGACAATCCAACCGTTGGATTTTTACAAGGTTGGTGCCGTTGGAAAGATTATTCCAAGGCGAACCCGACGGTTGAGGTTTCGGGAAAATCCAATGGTCGGATTTCCCGTACTAGTTGTTTGAAATCATGGTTTCAAAATACGAACTGCACGGCTTCGTTTCGTTTTAATTTTATTTATATTTATATATTTATATAAATATAGTTCATTCTATGATTTCCATATCGTTTTCACTTCAAATATTTTTCTAACACCTTAAAATTTTGGAAAATTTCGCCATAACCTCCCCTGCACCGGGAGCATCGGGAAATCACAAATAGCTTTCCCGGTCCTTCTAATCTCAAAAAGAAAAAGAAAAAGCCAAGCGGCTAGCCAACAGGCTCATAAAATCATCACCCAAACAAAACAGTAAATGTGTACCTATTTGTCGGGCACAAAATTTTATTCCTCTTCTCTAGCCCCTTTGCTATAACCTGTTTAATAAATATGCATGTACATATATATATATATATATATAGTTCTTATCATTTATCATTTTCTATTCAACTTCATATTTGATTTCTGTTTGGTTTAAAGACACCATTTATTCTAATGTTACATACATAGGTGCAAATCATTTCATTAGCTAATTAATGAATATTTCATCTCATATATATTTATTTTGAACAAGTGGCTATTTTTAACACTTCACATTTCAACGATTTATGCATACAATAAAAATGTGATTTTTATTGTAAAACAATTCATTTCAAAACACTATTTTTCTATATAGTTCATATAGGTGATAAAAATAGGATTTTTATCATAAAACAATTTCTTTTAAAACGAGATTATTTTACACAGTTCATATAGTCGATAAAAGGTGATTTTTATTATCAAACAATTTATTTCAAAATATGAATACCATTCAACACATGAATTTCTAATCAACGAATGAATATCAATTCAACACATGAATGTTTTCTATAGTTTCTATATATAGATAAAAATGTGATTTTTATTATCAAACAATTTATTTCAAAATATGAATACCATTCAACACATGAATTTCTAATCAACGAATGAATATCAATTCAACACATGAATGTTTTCTATAGTTTTTATATATAGATAAAAGGTGATTTTTTTTATATTTTAAAACGCGAATACCATTCAACACATGAATTTCTAATCAACGAATGAATATCAATTCAACACATGAAGGTTTTCTATTCAATGAATAAATATAGTTTAAGCATATGAAAATAATTCAAACACACGAATATTATTCAAAATTTCGGTAGCATAACGGCAGGGTAGTTAAAACCGGGACCGTCCCTAGTACGGCTCCTCGCTCTACCTTAAAACCTCGCGGTTTTTGACAATGGGGATCATGCATCTAGTTCGCACGCAGGCGGCATGTATATATTTATTTCATTTCCACAAACTAATCCTATGTGGTTTCAACCAAATATTTCTCAACCACAAATGGGTATTTTTCAACCACAATCAACCAATATCAATCACAAACAATCCCAAACAATCATTCGCTATCAATCAATTTTCACAACAATTTCAACCAATAAATATCGTCCATGGTTTGTGGACGAGGGGCGTATATATATATATATATATATATATATATATATATATTATATATATAGCAATTCACTTTTATTTCAACACATATATATATAGAAAAAGAAATTAAAGAGTGAGAAATTCTCACACAGTTATAATTTTTAAATCAGAAATCTCACCAATAGCTATCCAACTACGACTCTTCCTTTAGAAATCTTCGCCAATCTCGCCTTTTTGTCGCTTTCGCCCGTATTCTCTACATATGTAAAAATCGTATTTTTACGATGTTGTTCAATATATAAAAATCGAATTTTTACTATGCTATTCAATATATAAAAATATGATTTTTACTTCGACTCTCAATATATAAAAATCTGATTTTTACTTCGACTCTCAATATATAAAAATCTGATTTTTATTTCGACTCTCAATATATAAAAATCTGATTTTTATTTTGACTTTCAATATATAAAAATCTGATTTTTACCCCCCCTTTTTTTTTGAATATGAAGAATCAAAGCTTTTTGTTTCATGACCAAACATCATAACTTTTCTATTCATACAAATCTTTTTCTTTTTGAAGTTTTGTAACGACCCAGAAAATCTGAACCAATTTAAAATTTTTAAATTGGCTAAAATAATGGATTTTAAATATTTAAAATAAATATTTTAAATAATGGCGATGAAAACTGAGTTTGAATCGACATTTGAAAACGAATATAATTAATTATAATTATATATAGAATTGAAAATGGCGCGGTAGTTCGATAATTCGATTTCAAACTTCAATTGAATATACCGGGTGCAAAACAATCCGGATTTTAGTGAGACCAAAAACATTAGTATCTAATTGATGATATCCTTGTAACGAATCTAACCAATCGAAATTTGATAGCGGGAATCAAAAGATATGTCCAGTTGAAAATTCTGAATAGTCGCTATGGAATTCAGGCCCTTAAAAATGGACATTTTGCATACGACCTCGGATTTCGACGAAACCACTTTTGTTAGATCCGCAGTGTCAGGTTATTGCTAGGTTTCAAATTTCATAATTTTTCGAATCAATATGTGAGCGTGGCAAAAGAAAACGCATTTGACCAGTTTCTGTTGATTTTAATCGACTGGAAATTGGCCATTTTTCAAACGGTCTCAGAATTTGACGAAACTAGTTTTGTTAGGACCGTATCGTCAATACGAAGCTAGAAAATATTTTCTGGAATTTTTCTAGTTAGTATGTGACCCCGGTAATTTGAAATGTACGTTTAAAATTCAATATAATGATTTAAATGTAAATTCAACAGAAACTGATTGTAACGATCACATCAGCTTGCGATACATATCCCATTGTGTTCGGAATGGGGGTTAAACGCTATGGACGACAGGTGGTGGGCCTCGTTTCGTGGTCGTGGGTAAAAGTCAACTTTAAATAATTAAATAAAAAAAAAATCTAATTCCCTCCCTTTATTCTTCCTCCTGCCCCCCCCCCCCCCCGTTCAATCCTATTTCATTCTTCAGAAAAAAAAAAAAAAAAAAAACCTAAATCGCCAGCCCCCCCCTCGCACGAACTCCGACGAAGCCCCCCCTGAAGCGAAGCCGCCGCCCTCACCGTACCCCCCCTCTTCCTCGTACTTCGAACCCCCCCCCCCCCCCTCGAAGCTCGCGAAGACGCAGAGCCACCACCCCCCTCGAAGCTCGCGAAGCAGTCGCCCCACCCCCCGTCGAATCCAGTCGCGACGCCACCCTCGAGAGACCCAAACCGACGAACGCCTCCTCCCCTTCGACACCTCGGTGAGCCATTTTACTTTTTTTTATTTTATTTTTAGTTTTAATTTAGTTTTGTTAAAACTAAATACTGTCTTTTTATTTTAAGTTATAAAACTGTATTTTTATTATAAAGAATAAAAACTGCATTTTATAAAAATAAAAACTGCATTTTCTATAAAGAATAAAAACTGCATTTTATAAAGAATAAAAACTGCATTTTATAAAAATAAAAACTGCATTTTCTGTAAAGAATAAAAACTGCATTTTGTAAAGAAAATAAAAAC
This sequence comes from Allium sativum, assembly GCA_030737875.1. NCBI lineage: Eukaryota > Viridiplantae > Streptophyta > Magnoliopsida > Asparagales > Amaryllidaceae > Allium > Allium sativum. The sequence goes on from CM060925.1 coordinate 390,343,395, forward strand.
AGCATTTTATAAAAATAAAAACTGCATTTTCTATAAAGAATAAAAACTGCATTTTGTAAAGAAAATAAAAACTGCATTTTATAAAAATAAAAACTGCATTTTCTATAAAGAATAAAAACTGCATTTTGTAAAGAAAATAAAAACTGCATTTTATAAAAATAAAAACTGCATTTTCTATAAAGAATAAAAACTGCATTTTGTAAAGTAAAATAAAAACTGCATTTTATAAAAATAAAAACTGCATTTTCTATAAAGAATAAAAATTGCATTTTTATAAAAGAGAAAAACTGATTTTATTTTGAACTTTAAAATAAGAAAAAGGTTAATCTTTTAGTAGAAAAAGATTTGAAGTTGCAAAAGTAAAAATCATATTTTTATATGTTGAAAGTCGAAGAGAAAATCATATTTTTATATGTTGAAAGTCGAAGAAAAAAATCATATTTTTATATATCGAATAGCGAAATCAAAATTCGATTTTTATATATTGAATAGCATAGTAAAAATTCTATTTTAACATATGCAGAGAATACGGGTGAAAGCGACAAAAAGGCGAAGATTTCTATAAAGAAAGTGTCGTGCAGTTGGATAGCTATTGGTGAGATTTCTGATTTAAAATTTATATATATATATGTGTGAAGTAAAAGTGAATTGCTATATATAAATATATATATATATACGCCCCTCGTCCACAAACCATGGACGATATTTATTGGTTGAAATTGTTGTGAAAATTTGATTGATAGCGAATGATTGTTTGGGATTGTTTGTGATTGATATTGGTTGATGGTGGTTGAAAAATACCCATTTGTGGTTGTGAAATATTTGGTTGAAACCACATAGGATTAGTTTGTGGAAATGAAATAAATATATACATGCCGCCTGCGTGCGAACTAGATGCATGATCCCCATTGTCAAAAACCGCGAGGTTTTAAGGTAGAGCGAGGAGCCGTACTAGGGACGGTCCCGGTGTAACTACCCTGCCGTTATGCTGCCGAAATTTTGAATAATATTTGTGTGTTTGAATTATTTTCATATGCTTAAATTATATTTATTCATTGTATAGAAAACATTCATGTGTTGAATTGATATTCATTCGTTGTTTAGAAATTCATGTGTTGAATGGTATTCATATTTTGAAATAAATTGTTCGATAACAAAAATCACATTTTTATCTATATATAAAAACTATGGAAAACATTCATGTGTTGAATTGATATTCATTCGTTGTTTAGAAATTCATGTGTTGAATGGTATTCATATTTTGAAATAAATTGTTCGATAACAAAAATCACATTTTTATCTATATATAAAAACTATTGAAAACATTCATGTGTTGAATTGATATTCATTCGTTGTTTAGAAATTCATGTGTTGAATGGTGTTCATATTTTGAAATAAATTGTTCGATAACAAAAATCACATTTTTATCTATATATAAAAACTATTGAAAACATTCATGTGTTGAATTGATATTCATTCGTTGTTTAGAAATTCATGTGTTGAATGGTATTCATATTTTGAAATAAATTGTTCGATAATAAAAATCACATTTTTATCTATATATAAAAACTATTGAAAACATTCATGTGTTGAATTGATATTCATTCGTTGTTTAGAAATTCATGTGTTGAATGGTATTCATATTTTCAAATAAATTGTTTGATGGTAAAAATCGCCTTTTATCGACTATCTGAAACGTGTAAAATAATCTGGTTTTAAAAGAAATGGTTTTATGATAAAAATCCTATTTTTATCACTTATATGAACGATATAGAAAAATAGTGTCTTTGAAATGAATTGTTTTACAATAAAAATCACATTTTTATTGTATGCATAAATCGTTGAAATGTGAAGTGTTAAAAATAACCACTTGTTCAAAATAAACATATATGAGTTGGAATATTCATTAATTAGCTAATGAAATGATTTGCACCTATTTATGTAACGTTAGAATGAATGGTGTTTTTAAACCAAATAGAAACCAAATATGAAGTTGAATAGAAAATGAAAAAAAAATGATATGGACTGTATATATATGTACATGCATATTCATTGAACAGGTGATAGCAAAGGGGCTAGAGAAGAGGAATAAAATTTGTGCCCGACAAATAGGTACACATTTACTGATTTGTTTGGGTGATGATTTTGAGCCTGTTGGCTAGCCGCTTGGCTTTTTCTTTTTCTTTTTGAGATTAGAAGGACCGGGACGCTATTTGCGATTTCCCGACGCTCCCGGTACAGGGGAGGTTATGGCGAAATTTTTCCAAAATTTAAGGTGTTAGAAAAATTTTTGAAGTGAAAACGATATAGAAATCATTGAATGAACTATATTTATATAACTATATAAATATAAATAAAATTAAAACGAAACGAAGCCGTGCAGTTCGTATTTCGAAACCGTGATTTCAAACGACTAGTACGGGAAATCCGACCATTGGATTTTCCCGAAATCTCAGCCGTCGGGTTCGCCTTGGAATAATCTTTCCAACGGCACCAACCTTGTAAAAATCCAACGGTTGGATTGTCTGGAATGTTTAATTCAAATTTGAAGAAAAACAGCGCCAGAATCGATTATATTTATTTATATATATAAATATAATTATATTTAATCGAATAACGACGCTGCAGTTCGTATTTTGAAATCGAAATTTCAAACGAGTGTACCGGGAGATCCGACCGTCGGATTTTCCCGAAACTGGAACCGTTGGATTCGTTTTGAAAAGACCTTTCTAATGATGTAAATTTTGTGAAGATCCAACGGTTAGATTTTCAGATATGTGTAAATCAAATCTGAAGAAAAACAGCGCCACGGCCGCCTTATGGCCCGAAGCGTCGTTTTGAATAAAATGGCTATTTTAAAATAAATAAAAATAGCGATAAATAGTTATAAAATATCGTAAGCGATATGGAATGGAAATAAACTGAATTTGCTTGATTTATGTGATGTTTGATGGTTGAATGTGTTTGGTGTGAAAACTATATAAAGAACACAATTGGTGTTGTCGAATAATTTAACCATTGAAATAAATCGATTTGAAAATTCTAAATATACGTGAATTATTTGAAAAGGCCGAGTTAATTCTCATTTCGAATAATCGACCGACGATTGAAATTCGAAGATGAAGACGATGGTCGAAGACCGGAGATCTTCACCTCGTTTGGATGGTAACCGAGGTCCTGATTGGGAGGCATCCCGAAATATGGATAATGAGTGGTGATCGTCCAGACGTACGTGTTGGTCGAAGGGTTTGCGAGGTATTTAGTGCCTCCGGTTTCGTTCAGACCCAGGACGGACTTGTAAATGGACTGTGTGTCCGACATTGGAATTTGCCATGTGTGATTGATAGCCATCGGTTGCACGGTGTGAATTGCCTGTGTGGCATGCTAAGATGCAGTGATCAGGGCTTCTGTTGAAAAGCAAAGTCTTGTGGTGATGATCAAAGCACCGCCTGTGTGGCGTAGCTTTGTGTATAACGTGAATTAGCGAGCCTCACACCCCGGTATGAACCTAAAACGGGAGAAGGACATCAGGGGGGACGTGCGTTTTCTTTCTAGCTAGGGTGGTGTCAGTGACCTACCAGCCCTGACATTTATATACTTTTCACCTATGTGGTTGTTGCTGTTGCGAGGCACCTCGGTTTGATCGGACGATCCGGGTCCGATGGAGTCATTCGTTGGCTCATTTACACCCCAAAGGGTGGAGAAACGCATTGTTCAGGCATTATAATCCACTCCGTGTGGACCGGCCCTGACGATCCAGGGTATGGTTGCGGCTGTACCTGAGACTCGGGCTAGACAGTCTCGAATTCGGTAAGGACTATCTTTTGCCTTGGTTCATGACGGAAATCCAATTTCCAACTATGACATCGTGCGGTTTCGATTGTATATATACATTTGGCGACATAGTGGCATGGGACGCTCATGTCGTCTATGATTGATAGTTATGATTTGAAATTGTTTTCAAAACATATAAACACTAGTAATAATATCAAATGCCTTTGTTTTATTCGTATCAAGCATATCTTGGCCGTTATAAGGTAAAAACTCTATCCTCCGGTTTGCGTTGCATTGTGTGATGGGAACTGAGTCTTATAACGGCTTCATTTTTATAAAAAGCATAGCGATGTTTAAAAGAAAGATTTATTTTAAAGCACTGGCAATCCAATGGAGTAAACCCGTTCCACGAAAGTGGCGTGGTCCTGTGATTAGCCAAATTATATATGTGTTGAGTAGATTTCTCATACCAGTCCCATGACTGACTCGTAGTTTGTTTCACTCTCAAACTCGGGTGCCCCTTTTTCTACACGGGCAGCCTTGTATTCAGGTTTAGCTGGTTCTTTCTGGATAGCTGGAGCTGAAGATGGATTCTATTATTTATTTCTTTTTATGCTGTTCAGCTCCTATTGTACATATTTTGTTTATTTCCGCTGTAGACATTTATGTATAGCTGAACTGTATTTGTACTAAGTAAGATCCTGTATACTGTGTAACTCTGATGATTACTTTTATCCAGTATATTTTGTTGTTCATTCTGGTGTATTTATTTAATTCTGTTCTGCTATTATATGTTTCTGTGTTATATTCCAAAGATAACCTTGTTTCCGTGAGAACAGGAAATCGGGTCGTCTCAACGTGGTATCAGAGCTTTGGTTAAGCTTAGTTTTGGAATATAACATTTGAACGAACTCGTCAGAAATAGAACCAGTAGTGTTCTAGGACGGGTAACTCTATACAGATAGGGTCAGCAATATCCTAGTATGAGTAAAGCAGAATGAAATTACACCTCGATAGACACATTTACATTTGAAGTATGTGTTTCTATATTTTAAAATACCTTTTCTGTGACCTGACACTTGATCTGCCATTTGCAGAAGTACTAGAAAATGAGTGACAGGAACAGAAGAAGCAATCGTATGGCTCGACCAGCTAATGAGCCAGTTGTGCTCCCGCAGCCAGAATCCAATATAGAAGTTCTATACAAGAGATTTCGAAATCTTGGTGGATCGCCATTCTTAGGCAAGGAGTCCATTATGGAAACACAAGCTTGGATTCGTTCAGCAGAGAAGATCTTTGAGGGTTTAAAGCTGAGAGACGATCAGAAAAGATTACTAGCGTCTTGGGCACTCAAAGAAGAAGCTTTGTTTTGGTGGGATTCAATTATTAAAGATAATCCAGAAGGTGATATCACCTGGGACAGATTCAAAGTGATTTTCCTGGAAAGATTTACTCCTCCCGAAGCAACTGAGAGATTATGCGACGAATTTTCTTATCTAATACAAGGTGATATGACCATTCCGGAATATCATAAGAAATTCAATGAACTTTCTCACTTTGCTCCTCATCTAATTCAAAATCCGAAGGGTAAAAATATGAGATTTATTCATGGCCTTCAAAGGAAATACCAGAATAAAGTATTGGGGCATGTGAAGCTTCCTTTCTCAGAAATGATATACATGGCTTATCAGTACGAAGATCTCGACAAGAAAGGAATGTTGCGCGAAGAAGAAGTTTGTGGTAGTGACAAAGAAGATTCGGAAACTGATATTGCTGGAGCCAGTACGATGTCAGAGGTCAATAAGGAGCCTAGAACCAATCAAAAAAGGGCCAGATCCGAAAAAGAACTAGTAACGACCGCTGTATGCAGTAACTGTCATAAACAGGGGCATTTGACTAGGAATTGTAAACCCTCGAAGAAGCTGAGGAAAGATGAAACTAAATCCGGCAAGAAGCTCCGGGAAAGTAAAAGATGTAATCAATGCCATCAGTTTGGTCATGTAAAGCAAGATTGCCGGCTGTTAAAAATGACCAAAGAAGTTCAGGTGAATGAATTGGCAGAAACTTCTGATCCCTCAGCAAGTCAAGAAAGGGCTGATGTTTTAGAAGGAACGGTTACTGTCAAAAACATTCCAGTCAAAGTACTGTTTGACACAGGCGCGTCACGAAGTTTCATTGCAAAAGGGGTAGTCAAGAAGTTGGATTTGAATTTGAAGAAGCTCAAGGAGCCAATGACTGTCCGAAATCCAGTTGGAGGTTCCATCAATCTCAGTTGGGTTTGTGCAGTACCCGTCTCTTTTTCTTGCTATAAATTCCCTATTATCTCTGTCGTCATGAACTTTGATGAATTCGATCTTATTTTGGGATTGGATTGGTTAACCAAATATGAAGCAGAGGTTAGATGCGCCGAGAGAGTTGTTAGAGCTAAGATTAAATCCGGGGGTTATATAACCATTCCCTGTGAAGGCCCGACTTCAAATAGAAAAGATTTCTGGTCAGCTCTCGATGTTTCTCCAGCCCAAATAGAAAATATCCCTGAAATCACTGAGAATATTCCTGACCTCATTAAAGATATTCCTGTCGTCAAGGATTATGCGGATGTGTTTGAGGAAGTCGTTCGCTTACCTCCGCAGAGAGAAATAGATTTCAAGATTGCTTTAATTCCCAATGCAAGGCCAGTAGTTCACGCTATTCGAAGAATGTCCTTGAAAGAGAAGGAGGAATTAGACAATCAAACAAGACAACTAGTATGGAAAGGTCTGATCAGGCCTAGTTTCTCTGATTGGGGTGCAGCAGTGGTGTTTGTCCCAAAATCTGACGGTACTCTACGTCTATGTGTGGATTATCGTGATTTGAACAAGCAGACCATAAAGAACAAATATCCATTGCCGCGAATAGATGATTTGTTGGATCGATTAAATGGAGCACAAGTATTTTCACGAATGGACCTAGCTACAGGTTTCCATCAACTTCGTATTGCCGAAGAGTGTGTTCCAATGACAGCGTTCAGAGGCCCCGACTTATTCTACGAGTGGTTAGTAATGCCGTTCGGCTTATGTAACGCTCCAGCTTACTTCGTCGATCTGATGAATAGAGTGTTCAGAGGAGTTTTGAATAAATTTGTTCTGGTTTTTATTGATGATATTCTAATCTTCTCTAAATCAAAGGCCGAACATGAAAAGCATCTGGAACAGGTTTTAGAAATTCTCAGACGGAATGTACTGAAAGCCAAATTTTCCAAGTGTATATTCTGGCAAGATGAAGTGAAATTTCTGGGTCATGTAGTATCGAAAGATGGAATCGCTGTGGATCCAAGCAAAATCACAGCTATTCAGAATTGGAAACAGCCCAGTACCCCCACTGAAGTCCGCAGCTTTCTCGGATTGGCTAGCTATTATCGGAAGTTCGTTAAAGACTTTTCTAAGATATCTGGCCACTTAACGAAGCTTACAAAGAAGCATTCTAAGTTCAAATGGACTCAAGAAAGTGAGGAGGCTTTCGAAGAGCTAAAGTTGAGATTAACTACAGCTCCAGTGTTAACCATTATAGATGGCAACCAGGATTTAAAAGTGTGGACTGATGCTTCTAGAGAGGGCCTCGGCGCAGTGTTAATGCAAAGAGGCCAAGTAATTGCTTATGCTAGCCGTCAACTTAAGCCACACGAGAAGAACTATGTAACTCATGATCTTGAGTTATTGGCTATCATATTCTCTTTGAAAATCTGGAGACACTATCTTCTCGGTGAGAGATTCGAACTGTTTACCGATCATCAGTCATTAAAGTATCTGTTCACTCAGAAGGATTTAAACCTGAGGCAGCAACGTTGGCTGGAGTTTCTTGCAGCATATGACTTTGAAATTATATATACTCCAGGGAAAGCCAATGTCGTGGCTGATGCGTTAAGCCGAAAGAATGAAATGATCGCCAGTTTCATCATTGCGACTTCGTTGATTGATAAGATATCGGCTCTCCAAGAAGACGACCAATTTATCAAAGGAATAAGTCAGCGAATTCGTGAAGGCAATGCTTCGGATTTCCAGTTAGACAGCGAAGGGATTCTGAGGTTAGAAGGACGAATTTGCGTTCCAGAAATTCCTGAACTAAGAAGAGAAGTGCTTGATGAATGCCACAAATCTAAGCTCAGTATCCATCCAGGCGTGAATAAAATGTATAACGACATCAAACGCACATTCTGGTGGAAGTCGTTAAAAAGAGACATCTCAATATATGTTAGCCGATGCCCTACTTGCCAGCTAGTTAAAAGCGACCAACAGAAATTGGCTGGATTATTACAACCACTAGAAGTTCCTGGCTGGAAGTGGGAACATATTTCTATGGATTTTATTGATGGTCTGCCCAGGACCAGAAAGGGAAATGACAGTATTTGGGTGATCGTAGATCGCTTCACGAAGACCGCCCATTTCATACCTGTCAAATCAAACAGAACTGCTCAGAGTCTGGCGCAGATATACTTCAGGGAAATAGTTAGACTACACGGAGTGCCGCTCAGCATAGTCAGTGATAGAGATACAATATTCACTAGTAAATTCTGGGAAGCATTTCAAGTCGAGCTGGGAACGAAGTTAAACTTGAGCACCGCTTATCATCCTCAGACAGACGGTCAGACTGAGAGGGTGAATCGCATTTTAGAAGATCTATTGCGGGCTTGTGTTATAGATTTCGGTGGATCATGGGAAGACAATCTGCATTTGGCTGAATTCTCTTATAATAACAGCTACCAGGCGAGTCTGACAATGTCGCCATTCGAAGCGTTATATGGCAGACCTTGCCGATCTCCCGCTTGTTGGGTCGAGCCTGGAAATAGACTTGTGTTGGGTCCTGATATGATTCGCGAAGATGCCGACAAAGTCGATTTTATTAGGAAGCGATTACTCGCCGCTCAAAGCCGACAAAAGAGCTATGCCGATAAAAGAAGAAGAGATATATCCTTTGAGGTTGGCGACTATGTATATTTGAAAGTATCGCCGATGAGAGGAGTTATCAGGTTCGGTAAAACTGGGAAGTTAGCACCCAAATTCATTGGTCCGTTTCCTATTCTGGAACGGATTGGAACTCTCGCTTATAGGGTCAAACTGCCTGACTGGTTGCCTGGTGTGCATGATGTATTTCACATATCTCAACTTCGAAAGCACGTTCATGATCCAGACTTGATCGTGGAAGAAGCAGCTCAGCAGGACATTGAAATTACTCCAGAATTAGCTGTGAGGCGAGAGCCGCTAAAGATTATCGGCAAAGAAACCAAAGAGCTGAGGAACAAGAAGGTTCACTTAGTCAAGGTGCAATGGAGTGGAGATCCGCGAGATTGTACTTGGGAAACTGAGGAGAGCATTCAGAAAGCTTATCCTAGATGCCGAGTAGATATCTCTGATTGACTCGGGTGCAAGGTACATTTAACCTACTTTGCATTACCTTTTAATTCTCTATTCTGTTGCTATTTTCTTCCCATGGATGTGCATTGTTTATTCTATACTCAGGATATTAAAAACAAATTGGTTGTTGTATTGTGGGATTGTAGATTTATCAAACCACTTTCGACTTTATTCCTTTTCGGGGACGAAAAGTTTTAAGTGGGGGAGATTGTAACGACCCAGAAAATCTGAACCAATTTAAAATTTTTAAATTGGCTAAAATAATGGATTTTAAATATTTAAAATAAATATTTTAAATAATGGCGATGAAAACTGAGTTTGAATCGACATTTGAAAACGAATATAATTAATTATAATTATATATAGAATTGAAAATGGCGCGGTAGTTCGATAATTCGATTTCAAACTTCAATTGAATATACCGGGTGCAAAACAATCCGGATTTTAGTGAGACCAAAAACATTAGTATCTAATTGATGATATCCTTCTAACGAATCTAACCAATCGAAATTTGATAGCGGGAATCAAAAGATATGTCCAGTTGAAAATTCTGAATAGTCGCTATGGAATTCAGGCCCTTAAAAATGGACATTTTGCATACGACCTCGGATTTCGACGAAACCACTTTTGTTAGATCCGCAGTGTCAGGTTATTGCTAGGTTTCAAATTTCATAATTTTTCGAATCAATATGTGAGCGTGGCAAAAGAAAACGCGTTTGACCAGTTTCTGTTGATTTTAATCGACTGGAAATTGGCCATTTTTCAAACGGTCTCAGAATTTGACGAAACTAGTTTTGTTAGGACCGTATCGTCAATACGAAGCTAGAAAATATTTTTCTGGAATTTTTCTAGTTAGTATGTGACCCCGGTAATTTGAAATGTACGTTTAAAATTCAATATAATGATTTAAATGTAAATTCAACAGAAACTGATTGTAACGATCACATCAGCTTGCGATACATATCCCATTGTGTTCGGAATGGGGGTTAAACGCTATGGACGACAGGTGGTGGGCCTCGTTTCGTGGTCGTGGGTAAAAGTCAACTTTAAATAATTAAATAAAATAAAAAAAAATCTAATTCCCTCCCTTTATTCTTCCTCCTGGCCCCCCCCCCCGTTCAATCCTATTTCATTCTTCAGAAAAAAAAAAAAAACCTAAATCGCCAGCCCCCCCCTCGCACGAACTCCGACGAAGCCCCCCCCTGAAGCGAAGCCGCCGCCCTCACCGTACCCCCCTCCCCCTCTTCCTCGTACTTCGAACCCCCCCTCGAAGCTCGCGAAGACGCAGAGCCACCACCCCCCTCGAAGCTCGCGAAGCAGTCGCCCCACCCCCCGTCGAATCCAGTCGCGACGCCACCCTCGAGAGACCCAAACCGACGAACGCCTCCTCCCCTTCGACACCTCGGTGAGCCATTTTACTTTTTTTTATTTTATTTTTAGTTTTAATTTAGTTTTGTTAAAACTAAATACTGTCTTTTTATTTTAAGTTATAAAACTGTATTTTTATTATAAAGAATAAAAACTGCATTTTATAAAAATAAAAACTGCATTTTCTATAAAGAATAAAAACTGCATTTTATAAAGAATAAAAACTGCATTTTATAAAAATAAAAACTGCATTTTCTATAAAGAATAAAAACTGCATTTTGTAAAGAAAATAAAAACTGCATTTTATAAAAATAAAAACTGCATTTTCTATAAAGAATAAAAACTGCATTTTGTAAAGAAAATAAAAACTACATTTTATAAAAATAAAAACTGCATTTTCTATAAAGAATAAAAACTGCATTTTGTAAAGAAAATAAAAACTGCATTTTATAAAAATAAAAACTGCATTTTCTATAAAGAATAAAAACTGCATTTTGTAAAGTAAAATAAAAACTGCATTTTATAAAAATAAAAACTGCATTTTCTATAAAGAATAAAAATTGCATTTTTATAAAAGAGAAAAACTGATTTTATTTTGAACTTTAAAATAAGAAAAAGGTTAATCTTTTAGTAGAAAAAGATTTGAAGTTGCAAAAGTAAAAATCATATTTTTATATGTTGAAAGTCGAAGAGAAAATCATATTTTTATATGTTGAAAGTCGAAGAAAAAAATCATATTTTTATATATCGAATAGCGAAATCAAAATTCGATTTTTATATATTGAATAGCATAGTAAAAATTCTATTTTAACATATGCAGAGAATACGGGTGAAAGCGACAAAAAGGCGAAGATTTCTATAAAGAAAGTGTCGTGCAGTTGGATAGCTATTGGTGAGATTTCTGATTTAAAATTTATATATATATGTGTGAAGTAAAAGTGAATTGCTATATATAAATATATATATATATACGCCCCTCGTCCACAAACCATGGACGATATTTATTGGTTGAAATTGTTTTGAAAATTTGATTAATAGCGAATGATTGTTTGGGATTGTTTGTGATTGATATTGGTTGATGGTGGTTGAAAAATACCCATTTGTGGTTGTGAAATATTTGGTTGAAACCACATAGGATTAGTTTGTGGAAATGAAATAAATATATACATGCCGCCTGCGTGCGAACTAGATGCATGATCCCCATTGTCAAAAACCGCGAGGTTTTAAGGTAGAGCGAGGAGCCGTACTAGGGACGGTCCCGGTGTAACTACCCTGCCGTTATGCTGCCGAAATTTTGAATAATATTTGTGTGTTTGAATTATTTTCATATGCTTAAATTATATTTATTCATTGTATAGAAAACATTCATGTGTTGAATTGATATTCATTCGTTGTTTAGAAATTCATGTGTTGAATGGTATTCATATTTTGAAATAAATTGTTCGATAACAAAAATCACATTTTTATCTATATATAAAAACTATGGAAAACATTCATGTGTTGAATTGATATTCATTCGTTGTTTAGAAATTCATGTGTTGAATGGTATTCATATTTTGAAATAAATTGTTCGATAACAAAAATCACATTTTTATCTATATATAAAAACTATTGAAAACATTCATGTGTTGAATTGATATTCATTCGTTGTTTAGAAATTCATGTGTTGAATGGTGTTCATATTTTGAAATAAATTGTTCGATAACAAAAATCACATTTTTATCTATATATAAAAACTATTGAAAACATTCTTGTGTTGAATTGATATTCATTCGTTGTTTAGAAATTCATGTGTTGAATGGTATTCATATTTTGAAATAAATTGTTCGATAATAAAAATCACATTTTTATCTATATATAAAAACTATTGAAAACATTCATGTGTTGAATTGATATTCATTCGTTGTTTAGAAATTCATGTGTTGAATGGTATTCATATTTTCAAATAAATTGTTTGATGGTAAAAATCGCCTTTTATCGACTATCTGAAACGTGTAAAATAATCTGGTTTTAAAAGAAATGGTTTTATGATAAAAATCCTATTTTTATCACTTATATGAACGATATAGAAAAATAGTGTCTTTGAAATGAATTGTTTTACAATAAAAATCACATTTTTATTGTATGCATAAATCGTTGAAATGTGAAGTGTTAAAAATAACCACTTGTTCAAAATAAACATATATGAGTTGGAATATTCATTAATTATCTAATGAAATGATTTGCACCTATTTATGTAACTTTAGAATGAATGGTGTTTTTAAACCAAATAGAAACCAAATATGAAGTTGAATAGAAAATGAAAAAAAAATGATATGGACTGTATATATATGTACATGCATATTCATTGAACAGGTGATAGCAAAGGGGCTAGAGAAGAGGAATAAAATTTGTGCCCGACAAATAGGTACACATTTACTGATTTGTTTGGGTGATGATTTTGAGCCTGTTGGCTAGCCGCTTGGCTTTTTCTTTTTCTTTTTGAGATTAGAAGGACCGGGACGCTATTTGCGATTTCCCGACGCTCCCGGTACAGGGGAGGTTATGGCGAAATTTTTCCAAAATTTAAGGTGTTAGAAAAAATTTTGAAGTGAAAACGATATAGAAATCGTTGAATGAACTATATTTATATAACTATATAAATATAAATAAAATTAAAACGAAACGAAGCCGTGCAGTTCGTATTTCGAAACCGTGATTTCAAACGACTAGTACGGGAAATCCGACCATTGGATTTTCCCGAAATCTCAGCCGTCGGGTTCGCCTTGGAATAATCTTTCCAACGGCACCAACCTTGTAAAAATCCAACGGTTGGATTGTCTGGAATGTTTAATTCAAATTTGAAGAAAAACAGCGCCAGAATCGATTATATTTATATATATATATAAATATAATTATATTTAATCGAATAACGACGCTGCAGTTCGTATTTTGAAATCGAAATTTCAAACGAGTGTACCGGGAGATCCGACCGTCGGATTTTCCCGAAACTGGAACCGTTGGATTCGTTTTGAAAAGACCTTTCTAATGATGTAAATTTTGTGAAGATCCAACGGTTAGATTTTCAGATATGTGTAAATCAAATCTGAAGAAAAACAGCGCCACGGCCGCCTTATGGCCCGAAGCGTCGTTTTGAATAAAATGGCTATTTTAAAATAAATAAAAATAGCGATAAATAGTTATAAAATATCGTAAGCGATATGGAATGGAAATAAACTGAATTTGCTTGATTTATGTGATGTTTGATGGTTGAATGTGTTTGGTGTGAAAACTATATAAAGAACACAATTGGTGTTGTCGAATAATTTAACCATTGAAATAAATCGATTTGAAAATTCTAAATATACGTGAATTATTTGAAAAGGCCGAGTTAATTCTCATTTCGAATAATCGACCGACGATTGAAATTCGAAGATGAAGACGATGGTCGAAGACCGGAGATCTTCACCTCGTTTGGATGGTAACCGAGGTCCTGATTGGGAGGCATCCCGAAATATGGATAATGAGTGGTGATCGTCCAGACGTACGTGTTGGTCGAAGGGTTTGCGAGGTATTTAGTGCCTCCGGTTTCGTTCAGACCCAGGACGGACTTGTAAATGGACTGTGTGTCCGACATTGGAATTTGCCATGTGTGATTGATAGCCATCGGTTGCACGGTGTGAATTGCCTGTGTGGCATGCTAAGATGCAGTGATCAGGGCTTCTGTTGAAAAGCAAAGTCTTGTGGTGATGATCAAAGCACCGCCTGTGTGGCGTAGCTTTGTGTATAACGTGAATTCGCGAGCCTCACACCCCGGTATGAACCTAAAACGGGAGAAGGACATCAGGGGGGACGTGCGTTTTCTTTCTAGCTAGGGTGGTGTCAGTGACCTACCAGCCCTGACATTTATATACTTTTCACCTATGTGGTTGTTGCTGTTGCGAGGCGCCTCGGTTTGATCGGACGATCCGGGTCCGATGGAGTCATTCGTTGGCTCATTTACACCCCAAAGGGTGGAGAAACGCATTGTTCAGGCATTATAATCCACTCCGTGTGGACCGGCCCTGACGATCCAGGGTATGGTTGCGGCTGTACCTGAGACTCGGGCTAGACAGTCTCGAATTCGGTAAGGACTATCTTTTGCCTTGGTTCATGACGGAAATCCAATTTCCAACTACGACATCGTGCGGTTTCGATTGTATATATACATTTGGCGACATAGTGGCATGGGACGCTCATGTCGTCTATGATTGATAGTTATGATTTGAAATTGTTTTCAAAACATATAAACACTAGTAATAATATCAAATGCCTTTGTTTTATTCGTATCAAGCATATCTTGGCCGTTATAAGGTAAAAACTCTATCCTCCGGTTTGCGTTGCATTGTGTGATGGGAACTGAGTCTTATAACGGCTTCATTTTTATAAAAAGCATAGCGATGTTTAAAAGAAAGATTTATTTTAAAGCACTGGCAATCCAATGGAGTAAACCCGTTCCACGAAAGTGGCGTGGTCCTGTGATTAGCCAAATTATATATGTGTTGAGTAGATTTCTCATACCAGTCCCATGACTGACTCGTAGTTTGTTTCACTCTCAAACTCGGGTGCCCCTTTTTCTACACGGGCAGCCTTGTATTCAGGTTTAGCTGGTTCTTTCTGGATAGCTGGAGCTGAAGATGGATTCTATCATTTATTTCTTTTTATGCTGTTCAGCTCCTATTGTACATATTTTGTTTATTTCCGCTGTAGACATTTATGTATAGCTGAACTGTATTTGTACTAAGTAAGATCCTGTATACTGTGTAACTCTGATGATTACTTTTATCCAGTATATTTTGTTGTTCATTCTGGTGTATTTATTTAATTCTGTTCTGCTATTATATGTTTCTGTGTTATATTCCAAAGATAACCTTGTTTCCGTGAGAACGGGAAATCGGGTCGTCTCAAGTTTAAATCTTAAAATAAAATCAGTTTTAAATGTTTTTTTAAAAATCAGTTTGTAAATCATTTTTAAAATCAGTTTTTAATGGTTTAAAAAAATCAGTTTTACATCCTTTTAAAATTCAGTTTGTAAATCATTAAAAACTCAGTTTTTAAAACTTTAAAAAAACCCCGTTTTAAACCTTTAAAAAATCAGTTTTAAAATCCTTAAAAATCAGTTTTAACTTTCTGTTTATATAAAATAAAAATAAAATAAAAAAATAAAAAAATACTTACAGAGAGTGGGGGGTTTCCGCAGATCGTCGGAGCTGGCTTCTGGGGAGGGCGGCGGCTTCAGCGTCTCGAACTGGGGGGGGGCTCTCGATTCGCGTCGCGATGGCTTCGAGGGGGAGGGCGAGGTCACTGGCAGTTCGAGGGTGGGGCTTCGGTGGAGGCGGTCTTGGGTGGGGCATCCGTGGAGGCGGCGTCGCCGATCGATTAGGTTTTTTTTTTATTTCGAACTGAAGAGAGAGAAGAGGGAATAGGGGGGTTTATATAAAATATATATATTTAATTATTTAATTTTTCAAAAAGTTGACTTTTACATACGACCTCGAAACGAGGCCCACCGCCTGTCGTCCATAGTGTTTTACCCCCATTCCGAACACAATGGGATATGTATCGCAAGCTGATTTGCTCGCTACAATCAGCTTCCGTTGAATTTACATTTAAATCACTATATTGAATTTTAAACGTACATTTCAAATTACCGGGGTCACATACTATCTAGAAAAATTCCAGAAAAATATTTTCTCGCTTCATATTGACGATACGGTCCTAACAAAACTAGTTTCGTCGAATTCAGAGACCGTTTGAAAAATGGCTAATTTCCAGTCGATTGAAATCAACTGTAACCGGCCAAACACGTTTTCCTTTGCCACGCTCACATATTGATTCGAAAAATTATGAAATTTGAAACATAACAATAACTTGACACTGCGGATCCAACAAAAGTGGTTTCGTCGAAATCCGAGGTCGTTTGCAAAATGTCGATTTTTAAGGGCCTGAATTCCATAGCGACTATTCAGAATTTTCAACTGGACATATCTTTTGATTCTCGCTATCAAATTTCGATTGGTCGGATTTGTTAGAAAGATATCATCAATTAGATCCTAATGTTTTTGGTTTCACTAAAATCTGGATTGTTTTGCACCCGGTATAGTCCGACAAAGTTTGAATTCAATTTTTGAAACTGCCACGCCATTTCAGGCCTTGTTTATAATTATAATTAATTATATTCGTTTTCAATTGTTGATCCCTACTCAGTTTTCATTGCCATTATTTAAAATATTTATTTTAAATATTTAAAATCCATTATTTTAGCCAATTTAAAATTTTTAAATTGGTTCAGATTTTCTGGGTCGTTACAATCTCCCTCACTTAAAACTTTTCGTCCCCGAAAAGGAATAAAGTCGAAAGTGGTTTGATAAATCTACAATCATACAATACAACAACCAATTTGTTTTTAACCTTTTTAACTTTTCAAATATATATCTTTTATATATTCAAAAATTATATTTCTAAAACCAGACTATATATATATAATCACAAATACGTTATTTAAAAACATATTACTCTCGACTCGTTCTGAGGCACTTCTGACCCCATCTCTAACGAGTTGTTCTGATTCTACTATACTCATACTAGGATATTGCTGATCCTATCTGTATAGAGTTACCCATCCTAGAACACTACTGGTTCTATTTCTGACGAGTTCGTTCAAATGTTATATTCCAGAACTAAGCTTAACCAAAGCTCTGATACCACGTTGAGACGACCCAAAATCCCGTTCAGACGGAAACAAGGGTTATCTTTGGAATATAAAACAGAAACAGATAATAGCAGAACAGAATTAAATAAATACACCAGATAATGAACAACAAAATATACTGGATAAAAGCAATCATCAGAGTTACACAGTATACAGGATCTTACTTAGTACAAATACAGTTCAGTTATACATAAATGTCTACAGCGGAAATAAACAAAATATGTACAATAGGAGCTGAACAGCATAAAAAGAAATAAATGATAGAATCCATCTTCAGCTCCAGCTATCCAGAAAAAGAACCAGCTAAACCTGAATACAAGGCTGCCCGTGTAGAAAAAGGGGCACCCGAGTTTGAAAGTGAAACAAACTACGAGTCAGTCATGGGACTGGTATGAGAAATCCACTCAACGCATATATAATTGGCCAATCACAGGACCACGCCACTTTCGTGGAACGGGTTTACTCCATTGGATTGCCAGTGCTTTAAAACAAGTCTTTCTTTTAAACATCGCTATGCTTTTTATAAAAATGAAGCCGTTATAAGACTCAGTTCCCATCACACAATGCAACGCAAACCGGAGGATAGAGTTTTTACCTTATAACGGCCAAATATGCTTGATACGAATGAAACAAAGGCATTTGATATTATTGCTAGTGTTTATATGTTTTGAAAACAATTTCAAATCATAACTATTAATCATAGGCGGCATTAATGCCCCATACCACTATGTCGCCATATATAGGTATACAATCAAAATCGCATCGTCGCGTATTTGGAAATTGGATTTCCGTCATGAACCAAGGCAAAAGATAGTCCTTACCGAATTCGAGACTGCCTAGCCCGAGTCTCAGGATCAGAACGCATCGATCCTTGGAGCGACAGGGCCGGTCCACACGGAGTGGATTAAAAATGCCTGAGCACTACGTTTCGCCGCCCTTTGGGGCGTAAGCGAGCCAACAAGTGACTCCATCGGACCCGGATCGTCCGATCTAACCGAGGCGCCTCGCAACAGCAACAACCACATAAGTCAAACTCGTCAGGGCGTGTAAAACCACTGACGCCACTTTTAGCTAGGAGGAAACGTATGCCCTCCCTGAGGTCCTTCTCCCGTTTTAGGTTCCTACCGGGGTGTGAGGCTCGCGAATTTACGTTATACACAAAGCTACGCCACACAGGCGGTGCTTTGATCATCACCACAAGACTTTGCTTTTCAACAGAAGCCCTGATCACTGCATCTTAGCATGCCACATAGGCAATTCACACCGTGCAACTGATGGCTATCAATCACACAGAACAAATTCCAATGTCGGACACACAGTCCATTTACAAGTCCGTTCTGGGTCTGAACGAAACCGAAGGCACTAAATACCTCGCAAACCCATCGATCACCACGTACGTCTGAACGATCACCGCTCGTTATCCATATTTCGGGATGCCTCCCAATCAGGACCTCGGTTACCATCCAAACGAGGTGAAGATCACCGGTCTTCGACCATCATCTTCATCTTCGACTTTCAATCATCGGTCAATTATTTGAAATGAGAATTAACTCGGCCTTTTCAAATAATTCTCGTATATTTAGAATTTCAATTCAATTTATTTCAATGGTTAAATTATTTGACAACACCAATCTTGTTTTTTAATGTAATTTTCACACCAAACACATTCAACCATCAAAAACCACATAAATCGAACAAATTCAGTTTATTTCTATTCCATATCGCTTATGATATTTTATAACTATTTATCGCTATTTTTATTTATTTTAAAATAGCTATTTTATTCAAAACGACGCTTCGGGCCATAAAGCGGCTGTGGCGCTGTTTTTCTTCAGATTTGATTTACACATATCTGAAGATCTAACCGTTGGATCTTCAAAAAATTTACATCATCAGAAAGGTCTTTTCAAAACGAATCCAACGGTTCCAGTTTCGGGAAAATCCGACGGTCGGATCTCCCGGTACAATCGTTTGAATTTTCGATTTCAAAATACGAACTGTAGCGTCGTTATTCGATTAAATATATAATTATATTTATATATATATATATATATATAATCGCTTCTGGCGCTATTTTTCTTCAGATTTGAATTAAACATTCCAGACAATCCAACCGTTGGATTTTTACAAGGTTGGTGCCGTTGGAAAGATTATTCCAAGGCGAACCCGACGGTTGAGGTTTCGGGAAAATCCAATGGTCGGATTTCCCGTACTAGTTGTTTGAAATCATGGTTTCAAAATACGAACTGCACGGCTTCGTTTCATTTTAATTTTATTTATATTTATATGTTTATATAAATATAGTTCATTCTATGATTTCCATATCGTTTTCACTTCAAATATTTTTCTAACACCTTAAAATTTTGGAAAATTTCGCCATAACCTCCCCTGCACCGGGAGCATCGGGAAATCGCAAATAGCTTTCCCGGTCCTTCTAATCTAAAAAAGAAAAAGAAAAAGCCAAGCGGCTAGCCAACAGGCTCATAAAATCATCACCCAAACAAAACAGTAAATGTGTACCTATTTGTCGGGCACAAAATTTTATTCCTCTTCTCTAGCGCCTTTGCTATAACCTGCTCAATAAATATGCATGTACATATATATATACAGTTCTTATCATTTATCATTTTCTATTCAACTTCATATTTGATTTCTGTTTGTTTAAAGACACCATTTATTCTAATGTTACATACATAGGTGCAAATCATTTCATTAGCTAATTAATGAATATTTCATCTCATATATGTTTATTTTGAACAAGTGGCTATTTTTAACACTTCACATTTCAACGATTTATGCATACAATAAAAATGTGATTTTTATTGTAAAACAATTCATTTCAAAACACTATTTTTCTATATAGTTCATATAGGTGATAAAAATAGGATTTTTATCATAAAACAATTTCTTTTAAAACGAGATTATTTTACACAGTTCATATAGTCGATAAAAGGTGATTTTTATTATCAAACAATTTATTTCAAAATATGAATACCATTCAACACATGAATTTCTAATCAACGAATGAATATCAATTCAACACATGAATGTTTTCTATAGTTTCTATATATAGATAAAAATGTGATTTTTATTATCAAACAATTTATTTCAAAATATGAATACCATTCAACACATGAATTTCTAATCAACGAATGAATATCAATTCAACACATGAATGTTTTCTATAGTTTTTATATATAGATAAAAGGTGATTTTTTTTATATTTTAAAACGCGAATACCATTCAACACATGAATTTCTAATCAACGAATGAATATCAATTCAACACATGAAGGTTTTCTATTCAATGAATAAATATAGTTTAAGCATATGAAAATAATTCAAACACACGAATATTATTCAAAATTTCGGCAGCATAACGGCAGGGTAGTTAAAACCGGGACCGTCCCTAGTACGGCTCCTCGCTCTACCTTAAAACCTCGCGGTTTTTGACAATGGGGATCATGCATCTAGTTCGCACGCAGGCGGCATGTATATATTTATTAAATTTCCACAAACTAATCCTATGTGGTTTCAACCAAATATTTCTCAACCACAAATGGGTATTTTTCAACCACAATCAACCAATATCAATCACAAACAATCCCAAACAATCATTCGCTATCAATCAATTTTTCAAACAATTTCAACCAATAAATATCGTCCATGGTTTGTGGACGAGGGGCGTATATATATATATATATATTATATAGCAATTCACTTTTATTTCAACACATATATATATAGAAAAAGAAATTAAAGAGTGAGAAATTCTCACACAGTTATAATTTTTAAATCAGAAATCTCACCAATAGCTATCCAACTACGACTCTTCCTTTAGAAATCTTCGCCAATCTCGCCTTTTTGTCGCTTTCGCCCGTATTCTCTACATATGTAAAAATCGAATTTTTACGATGCTATTCAATATATAAAAATCGAATTTTTACTACGCTATTCAATATATAAAAATATGATTTTTACTTCGACTCTCAATATATAAAAATCTGATTTTTACTTCGACTCTCAATATATAAAAATATGATTTTTATTTCGACTCTCAATATATAAAAATACGATTTTTATTTCGACTTTCAATATATAAAAATCTGATTTTTACCCCCCCCCCCTTTTTTTTGAATATGAAGAATCAAAGCTTTTTGTTTCATGACCAAACATCATAACTTTTCTATTCATACAAATCTTTTTCTTTTTGAAGTTTAAATCTTAAAATAAAATCAGTTTTAAATGTTTTTTTAAAAATCAGTTTGTAAATCATTTTTAAAATCAGTTTTTAATGTTTTAAAAAAATCAGTTTTACATCCTTTTAAAAATCAGTTTGTAAATCATTAAAAACTCAGTTTTTAAAACTTTAAAAAAACCCGTTTTAAACCTTTAAAAAATCAGTTTTAAAATCCTTAAAAATCAGTTTTAACTTTCTGTTTATATAAAATAAAAATAAAATAAAAAAATAAAAAAATACTTACAGAGAGGGGGGGGTTCCGCAGATCGTCGGAGTTGGCTTCTGGGGGGGCGGCGGCTTCAGCGTCTCGAACTGGGGGGGGGCTCTCGATTCGCGTCGCGATGGCTTCGAGGGGGAGGGCGAGGTCACTGGCGGTTCGAGGGTGGGGCTTCGGTGGAGGCGGTCGTGGGTGGGGCTCCCGTGGAGGCGGCGTCGCCGATCGATTAGGGTTTTTTTTTTTGAACTGAAGAGAGAGAAGAGGGAATAGGGGGGGTTTATATAAAATATATATATTTAATTATTTTATTTTTCAAAAAGTTGACTTTTACATACGACCTCGAAACGAGGCCCACCGCCTGTCGTCCATAGCGTTTTACCCCCATTCTGAACACAATGGGATATGTATCGCAAGCTGATTTGCTCGTTACAATCAGTTTCCGTTGAATTTACATTTAAATCACTATATTGAATTTTAAACGTACATTTCAAATTACCGGGGTCACATACTAACTAGAAAAATTCCAGAAAAATATTTTCTCGCTTCATATTGACGATACGGTCCTAACAAAACTAGTTTCGTCGAATTCTGAGACCGTTTGAAAAATGGCCAATTTCCAGTCGATTGAAATCAACTGAAACCGGCCAAACACGTTTTCCTTTGCCACGCTCACATATTGATTCGAAAAATTATGAAATTTGAAACCTAACAATAACTTGACACTGCGGATCCAACAAAAGTGGTTTCGTCGAAATCCGAGGTCGTTTGCAAAATGTCCATTTTTAAGGGCCTGAATTCCATAGCGACTATTCAGAATTTTCAACTGGACATATCTTTTGATACCCGCTATCAAATTTCGATTGGTCGGATTCGTTAGAAAGATATCATCAATTAGATCCTAATGTTTTTGGTTTCACTAAAATCCGGATTGTTTTGCACCCGGTATAGTCCGACAAAGTTTGAATTCAATTTTTGAAACTGCCACGCCATTTCAGGCCTTGTTTATAATTATAATTAATTATATTCGTTTTCAATTGTTGATCCCTACTCAGTTTTCATTGCCATTATTTAAAATATTTATTTTAAATATTTAAAATCCATTATTTTAGCCAATTTAAAAAATTTAAATTGGTTCAGATTTTCTGGGTCGTTACAGCATAGCCTATTCAGGCATAGCTTTGTGTATTACGTTACCTCGCGAGCCTCACACCTCGGTAGAGTCAAAAACGGGACAAGTGCACACGTTTCTTTCTAGCTAGAAGTGGTGTTTGGGTTTTTACAAGGCCTGACATTTTTACTTATGTGGTTGATGGAATGAGGCACCTCGGATATTTTTATTGGTCGCCAATGGCCAATTTATAGGTCCAATAGGATCGGGAAGCGTGTGTTCAGGCATAACTAATCCACTAACGATATTTGTGGACCGGCCCTGCTGTATCCAAGGGTTGCTCGTAGGTGTGATCCTGAGACATTGCTAGAGTATCTCGAATCGGTTAGGAGATAGTACCTAGCCTTGACTCATGATGGAAACCCAACCTCCAATACGACATTACGGTTTTGATTGTATACCTATATATGGCGACATAGTATATGGTAGCTATGTTGTCTAGGATTGATACATTTACTTTGAAGTATGTTTGAAAACATATTAGACACTAATAATAATATTAAAAATATTATTTTCTACGTATCAAGCATTTTTTATCATTATAAGGTAAAACTCTATCCTCCGTTTGCGTTGCATTGTGTGATGGGACTTGAGTCTTATAATGATTTCATTTTCTAAAAAGCATTGCGTTGTTTTGACTTAAAAGTTTATAAAACTTATGCACTGGCAATCCAATGGAGTAAACCCGTTTCGCGTTAGCGGCGTGGTCCCGTGATCAGCCATATTGTTAATTCAGTAAGATTTCTCATACCAGTCCCATGACTGACTCGTAGTTTGTTTCACTTTGTAAACTCGGGTGCCCTCTTTCCACACGGGCAGCCAATTGACAGGTTTCAGGTAGGGATGTTTTCCGGACTAGAGCTTGCTGATGAAGATGATGAAGGATCTTTTCTTTTTATCTTTTTATTTACTTCTTGAGACATTGAAACAGTATTGAGTATTGATGTATTTTGGGAGATTGAGACTTTATTTCTTCCCCTGTTTTAGATATCTATTTTGCTAAGTGTATCCTGTACTGCGTACTCTGATGTTCTGTGATGATGTTTGTGATGGCATTTCCATTTCCGCTGCAATGATTTATATATTCTTCTAAGTGTATCCTGAACACACGTTCCCCGGTCCTGTTGGACCTATAATACGGCCAGTGGCGACCGCATAAACCGAGGCCTCGAAAAATCCAACAACCACAATGAATAAATGCCAGCGCTGGTAGGTCCCTGGCACTACTCTAGCTAGAAAGAAACGTGTGCACTCCCTGCGTTCCCTTCTCCCGTTTTAGACTCTACCGGGCTGTGAGGCTTGCGAAGTCACGATATACACAAAGCTATGCCTAAATAGACTGTGCTTTGATCATCAACCACAAGGCTCTGCTTTGCAACAATAAGCCTTGATCAAGTGCAACTTGGCATACCACATCAACAACTCATATCATGCGATCGGTAATTATTTAACATACAAAAGGGTGTTAAGCAAGAGAATAAATCCTCCGCCACCATGCATTTATATATTAAATAAAAACCAATTTAATTACATGAAATAAATTTCAATGTCAGGCATGCTATCCATTTACAAGTCCATTCTGGGTCTGAACGAAACAACGTATCCGTCGATCTCCAGTACGTCTGGAAGATCATCACTTTTTACCTTGCCTTGGGGGATCAGTCCCAATTCAAGATATCAGTCACCATCAACCAAACGATGTGGAGTTCTCAGGTCTTCAGTCACCGTCTTCATCTTCGACTCTTGATCGTCGTGATGATTATTCAGAATGGGTTAGACCCGGTCTTTCTGAATAACTCGCATATTTGTAATTAAAACCAACCATACGCCACATTCCAACTTTGAATATCCTTTTAAATAAAAATTATTATTTATGTTAAAAGGTTCTCATTAATTTTATCAAAGATAAAATAAATTACATTTTAATCTTTCTAAAAAGATTTATTAATATTCCAATTTTGATTTTTAATACAAAAATCATTATTACAAGATTATTAATTTTAATAAGCCAATCTTTTCTTAAATTGGATTAAAGAACTATTGTGATTTAAAACACAGTTCACGATAAACCCAAAACCAATTTTCAAAATATGGAATTTCTACGGAAATCAAATCAACAAATAATCGTTATAAATTTCTGTATCGGACTAATATTATAAATGGAATAACGACAAAGCCTCTTAAATTCCATATATAATATCGGTCTTCTTTTACAGAAGCCCATCTCGATTATTATCGATCGAATTTCCACTTAATTCCAATTTAATATATTAAATTGGAAAATTCTAATTTTAGAAAATCTTCTTTTAAATTTATAAAATAGATTTATAAATTTCAAATAATAATTTCAATGTAAATTGGATTAAAGGATAAATGTTATTTAAAACATCGTCCACTGCAAATCCAATTCACATATCAATCACCAAACATAATTGTTAAGATCTAATAATCTTAAATAAAAGGTTTATCCTAAAGATATTAATTCATTACTATATAAAAAAAACATATTTTAAAATAATCTATAAAATATTCTATATATAAAAGATTCTGAATGTAAAATATTCTTTATAATACAAAATCTTTTATTTTACAAAAATCCTTTTATTATATAAAAATTCTTTATTTAAAAAGAAATTCTGCACTGGAATGCAACTCAACCATGCACCATATAATTTGGGTCATATGGGTTTCATACATTTCATGTATAGGGTAATAACAGGAAATAATCCTCAATCCATCCATTAACAACCAGAGTGACAATGTCAACTGTGTGAGCATTAAAATGAAACAATAACGCTCATCGCAGCCTGTCGATCAATCGATAGACATATAATTAAACATTGGGTTTTGTGTCAGTCAAGTATCGTCCCAATACCCGTGTAGGGTTTTCAGCCAACAACAATTCATATAAATAAATAAATAAATAATTGGTTAATAGGTTTAACCAATTTCAATTTCACTAAACATGTCACTTATATCGAGTAAAATATATTTTACTCGTATGACTTCCCTATATACTTCTAAAGTCATAAAAACAGTAATTTATTTATATAGCTTTATTGCGGATGACAAATGGAATATAAATTCCATTATTCTTTATTTGTATGAAGTTTCTTAACAATACTTTTCAGTGTATATTTTGACCAACAATACAATTGTATATTAGAATATAAATTCTAATGCAAGTTTTGCAAATAAAAATTGGATTTTATATTAGCGTATAAATTCTACTGTATATTATGCAAATAAAAGTGATTCTTATATTTTCACATAATTTCTGTTTCCTACAAAGATGAGTGAAAGTTATATACTCATTTTGTTAGCAATTCTATTTCAACAAATACAGTGTAGATAAAAGTGTATTTCTAATCTTGTACTTTTATTTGTACATAAAACACAAATAAAAGTGTTCCTCATGTATTTGTCTTTTTATTTGACAAAACAATGTTAATAAAAATGTCCTTTTATATCTTGTACTTTTATTTAACAAAACAATGGTAAATAAAATGTTTTTTTAATCTTTTACTTTTGTTTAACAAAACAATGATAAATAAAAGTGTAATTTCCTTTCTATGCTTTATTTGCATCTAAAAATGCAAATAAGAAATATAACTCTCTTTTTACTTTTTCTTTACAATAGAAAATGTAAATAAAATGGTTCACACATTTTTGTTCTTTTTCTTTACAATAGAAAATGTAAATAAAAGGATTCACATTATTTTGTTCTTTTTCATTTACAATAGAAAATGTAAATAAAAGAATTCTCATTATTTTGTTCTTTTTCTTTTACCATAGAAATACCAATAAAATGATCAACATATTTTGGTCTTTTCATTTACAAAAGAAGTTGTAAATAAAGTGGTCCTCATATTTTTACTCTTTTCATTTACAATAAGAGCTGTAAATAAATGATTCTCATGTTTCTGTTCTTTTTATCACATCTAAATGACGATAGAAATGTACCATTAACATCGCTATTTTTATCGCATCAAAAATGTCGAATAAAATGAATCACTAACATTGTCTATTTTTATCGCACCAAAAAATGTCGATAAAAATGAATCACTAACATTGTCTATTTTTATCGCACCAAAAATGTCGATAAAAATGACAACATTAACAATTCTATTTTTACCGCATTCAAAATGACGATAAAATATTCAATATTAACAATTCTATTTTTACCGCATTCAAAATGACGATAAAATATTCAATATTAACAATTCTATTTTTACCGCATTCAAAATGACGATAAAATATTCAATATTGACAATTCTATTTTTACCGCATTCAAAATGACGATAAAATATTCAATATTAACAATTCTATTTTTCCTACTATAGAAAATGTAAATAAATATATTTCTAAATTCTATTCTTTTTATTTATATAAGAAAATGTAAATAAATGTATCTCTAAATTCTATTCTTTTTATTTATATTAGAAAATGTAAATAAATAATTCACATATTTTGTTCTTCTCATTTACAATAAAAAAATGTAAATAAAATGATTCATATATTTTGTTCTTTTGATTTTACATTTGAGAATGTAAACATAATGATTCACGTATTTATCCTTTTCATTTACAATAGAAAATGAAAATAAAAATGATTCACAAATTTTTTTCTTTTGATTTTACATTAGAAAATGTAAATAAAATGATTAGCATATTTTATTCTTTTTACTTACAATAGAAAATGAAAATAAAATGATTAACATAATTTTATTCTTTTCATTAACAATAAAAATACAATTCCTATTGTCTACTCTTTTCTAATGTTTCATACTACAATAAAAATATAATTTTTATTGTCTATTTTTTTCTCTAATGATCCATATTACAAATAAAGAGGTAATTTCTATTTTAATAAGGATGACATTTTTTTGTTAATATATATATATATATATTATCCATCAATATATTGACAACATGGTTTATTCTAACCACATATACAAATCTAAATTTGTTATACCAAATCTATACAATAAAGTACAACCCAAACAGATCAATCAACCAAAATCTTATCACAACACAGAACAAATTAAATAACCTATAGATAGATATTTAACATAATAAAATAATTAAATAAATTAATTAAATCGTAAAAATCAGAGATTCTCACAGTCATTGCGAATTTTGTCCAAAATTCAAGTTGTTCTGAATTGCTCTGTTTCAATCCAGAGGCGTAGATCTTTTTAATACGATCCCAACGTCGCTGAAATCATCGAATTCCGAGTTGAAACGAATTAGTTATGATAAAAACAAGATATAAAACAAATTAGATTAATTACTTAATTAAATAATTAGAAATTAACCTCCTTCTTCCACTTACAGACTTCGGCCGACGTTAGTTCTATTTTGTTCAAAACTAGGGTAGCTATTTTCCTCCGATTCAAGGCACTAGGGACCGATCAGAATACACTGCAGCGAAGAGGACGAAGAGGCGCACGAGGTGGGGCCCGAATGGTGCAGCTCGGTCTGGGCTAGGGGGTGGTCGATGTGGGTTTAAGGCGGCGGTTTGGGTTTGGGTTTCGGGGTAATGGTGGCACGAGGTGAGATCTAACCGTATGAAAACGAAGAGGAGGGGAATCTCTTTGAAGTGGTATAGGATTTGGGTTTTAATTCGAAGAGGAGAGGGAGAAATTAATTGAACAATTTTCGGCCATTGAAGAAGCTCCTGGCGGCGGCTCCATTAGGAGATTAGGGTTTGGGATTAAAATAATAATATATTTATATATTTAATTAACCCAATTAAGGCCCGATTATCAACTAACTCAGGATTAGGCCCAACGACTGTCGTTCTTAAGGTTTTGACACCTTCTGAACACAATGGGATGGGTCTCGAGGCCCAATTCCGAAATTTGTATATATTTTATTTAAAATTTCATTAAAAGTCAATTAATTAAATATTTACCGCATATTTAAATATGCCGGGGCCACATATGACCTCTAAAAATTCTAAAAAAAATATTTTTAGCTTTCTTATGAAGATACGGTTCTAACGAGACTAATTTCATCGAGTTCTAAGACTATTTGAAAAATGTCTATTTTTAAGGCGTTTAAATTTAGGGTGCGTTTTTTACAGGTCCCTATTAAGTTTCAAAATATAAAAAAAACCCGGTGATAAAAATAATATAGAATACATCCCTGTTTTTGAATTTCCGCTAAAAAAATTCCAGATCTACCCTTATACACCTAAAAAACTATCCAACAACTGTTTGTCCTCATTTACTCAGTCTATCGCTCCTATTATCTTGCTCATAAACTAAATCCTACAATTCTGGAAAACCGTCTATCACTCCAACAACGTTTTTTTTTACTTTTTTTCATTTTTACGAAAAACTAGAGAATTAGATACATATATTACGTAAAATTGCATACATATATTAATAATGTGCATAAAAAAATTATTAGTTTTGCGCAACAATGAAGTAGACGTGAATAAATTAATATTATACAGAAATAAATAATTACTTGAATGTAGGGACTAAGTGAAATAATTGCATATAAATGTTACTTAAAATTGCATAAATTTATGCAACTAAGTGAAATAATTGCATACATATACAAAACTGTACTACATAATTGCTGAAACAAAAGAAATGACAAAAAAGTAAATACATATAATTATAACAATATGCATATATATGTATATGCAAATAACAGAAATATGTGCATACATACATGAAAAATTTCATAACATTTACATGTACTACATCAAAAAATAAGTACAGACTACATTTACATGTACTACATAAAAAAATTCAAAGCATTTACAAAGCAGAGATGATGGTCTTTTGCAGAAGAAGTAATTTTGTTAAGACCCAGTTTATTGCGCAAACCACATCTTATAGTCTCTGTAGATACAACTGCAGATTTCAATCATTTGGAAAAAGATGGACGACCAAGCTTCAACAACACCACTACACCAATATCCGCCGGAACACTGTTAGCAAAAAAAGAAAATCAACATTAATAAGCTTAATGTGCAGTAACCTAAATTACAAAAATTGCTTCAGAATAATATAAATACATGCGTACAAATCAGCAAAATAACAATAATTTCTGAATATTTATATGCAAGTATTCCAGATATATGCATCGAAATATGAATATATTCGTAAAATAATATGTTTTTTGTTTGTTTGTTAAAAAATTACATACATATATGCGTATATTAAAAATAGCTGCATATTTATCCGCAACTTTTTATCAGAAGTTCAGCAAAAATCAAAGATATTTTCCTACATCTTACACAATAATTTCTGAATATTTATATGCAGGTATTCCAGATATATGCATAAAAATATGAATATATTTGTAAAATAATATGTTCTTCTGTTTGTTTGATAAAAAAATTGCATACATATATGCATATATTAAGAATAGCTGCATATTTGTCCGCAACTTTTTATCAGAAGTTCAGCAAAAATCAAAGATATTTTCCTACATCTTATAGATCGCGATTTTGAATATTTTTCTGTTTGTATTTTCATCAAAAATTGCATACATATATGCATATAATAAAAATAGCTGCATATTTGTCCGCAACTTTTTATCAGAAGTTCAGCAAAAATCAAATATATTTTCCTACATCAAGCTATGCAACTCGACTCCAGTTTCATCAGAGCAGTACCATACAAAGTAATTTTTTTAAAACATAAAAACTCCATTAGTTCAAAACAATTTTTTTTTGAAACATCCATACAAAGTTAATATAGCGGAAAGTATAGTTCAATTTCAGACAAAACCTCAATTGACAACAAAGACACAATTTTTTACTTGTTTCAAAAAACAAAAGCATAAGAACTACACAGTACATCCATAAGGAACTATGAAGCACCACTCAACCTCCAGATGTAAGGAAACATATCTCGCTCAAATTTGTTTTATGCTTGAAATGCATGCTGAAATTACAAACGATTACAGGAAAAAAAAATCCAAAAAAAATAAAATACTTGAGTTCAGTGAATTTCTCATCAAAATTAAACTTAGGCAACGAGAACAACCATAAACAAGTCACATGCAGATCAAATTACAGGTCCATAGTCCACACAAAAAGATTAAAACATCCAACTTTCTATTGTTTAGCGACATATGAAGCCGCAGGTTACATTTAGGTAGATCTGTAACACCCGTTGCCTGAATTACTAACCCATACAAAAATCCATACAAATAGATTTTCAAATAACTGCATAATTAGGGTACTGAATTACTAACCCGTTGCCTGAACGAAGAAGAAGATGAAGATCACCAACGGAGGAGATTTCAATTTTGACTAAAATCGCGATTAGGAGGCTGTTCAGGAATTGCGGATTCACCGAATAAGAAGATGCGGATCACGATTTTGGTTGCTGGAAGTGAGGCTGACGAATTAGATTTATGCCGACGAATCAGGATTTGGATTGAGAAGAGATAACCTCAGGCGGCGATGGAGGAAGCAGCCACCGATTAGAGGAGGCCATGAATTTCATTGGAGCCGCCGCTGCCATGGAGAACGAAAATTAGGTTTCTGGAAAAGAAAAAAAAACTAATTACGTAATGAGTAGATCCGACCTAGGTAAATACGGCGTGAATTAAGAAAAAGGGAATTTTTGTAAAAATATCAGACGCTGTTTGAAATTAGGGATGTAATTTATATGTTTTGAAACAGGAGGATGTCAGCCAAATTAAGTTTTATTTTAAGGATATGACCCTAATTTTCACTTAAATTTAACTGAAATAGTCAAAACACATTTTCTTTTCCCACGCTCACATATTAATTCGAAAAATTCTGTAAATTGAAACCCAGCAATAATTTGACATTCCGGTTCCAACAAAAGTGATTTCATCGAAAACCGAGGTCGTTTGAAAAATGACTATTTTTAAGGCCAATATATTTGATATTAAAAATACATTTTTAAACAAATAAATCCCGAAACTCAAAATATATAAGTGTTTACTGTTTTTCAATGTAGAAACATCATTCTGAACTCAATGGAAGTGGTTTCGTGTTCAAATTCCTTCGTATGCAAAAAGTAGCATTTTGACCTTTATAAATTTCATAGCGACCTTTCTAAATATTGAATTGGCCATAACTTTTGATTTCCGCTATGAAATTTCAATTTTTCGGATTCTTTGGAAAGATAATTTTAAATAGATTCTAATATTTTTGGTTTCACTAAAATCCGTTAAACTTTGCATCCTGTACGGTCAGTCAAAGTTCAAGTTTGACTTTTCAAACTACCGCGTTATTTCTAACTCTTTTGTTAATTAAAATTAAATCATTCATTCTAACTTCGATTTGAATCAAATTTGTGATCATTATTATTTAAATAAATTATTTTATATTGTCAAAATTCATTAAAATTTTCTAAAATAAATTTTTTAAATTGGTTCTGATTTTTGCGTGTTGTTACAAAAAGTCATGCCTTGTAACTCACAACTTCATTATTATCATTTTGTTTTCCTATTTTAAGCGCCTCCTTTTTGTAGTGTGTATGCAACTAATATTCATTTATTAAAACACTTCGTGTACTTACAATTTAAGTTTCAATCATTTTTGCATATTGCAAACCACATTTAATGAATAAGACAAATTTGATTATAACAACACTAAGAAGCATGATGTAGTCTACTCATCTTGAAGTATATCACGACTTTCATTACAATAATACCTAGAAAAATGTTGTAATATGTCGTCCATGTCCTTGACAATTTTTATAATAACAAATGTTATCTATATTCTTCAGAAACTTGAATATTTTAATAAGGTTTGTATATTGTAACACCCACTTCGATGAATATTAAGAGTTTTATTACAACAATTCTTAAAAGTAGTAAGTAATCTACTCATCATTAATTATATCAAGCTTTTCATCACAATGATACTTAAAGTAATGTTGTAATCTATATTTCTTGTTATTTGTATTCTTTCTCACTACCAAAGTTATTTACATTCTTCCAGAATATGTAAACTTTCATTGTTTATACCTTCATGGTATTGTAAATGTTTGAAATACTATCACTACTTTAATCGGCTCAATTATCTTCGGAAGTGTAATTCTCATGGCACATAACATATTGTTGACACTGTATGGTGTTTCAGTAATCTTAGTGTGTTTATGTCATTTTATATATTTCTAATTCTATCTTACAGACTACTGGTCCATATATCTTATCAAGGATTCATAATGGCCAATCATGTTTTTCTTGTCATCTCTATGCACGATTTATTGAGATCTCAAAACTTGTCATTTTTAGGTTCCTAAACGACTTCAAGGGTTATTTGACAATTATGTTATGGGATTCTTTCAAAGTACCCATAAATGTTTCTTCAAGAACACCCACCTTCTTTATTTGGCATTTTTATGGCTTACTCTAAAAATATTTTGAACTGACTTTTATACCACATTTCAGTTGTGCTTTACACCTTTTGATCCTTCGGGATTCAAAACTTTATTAGAGAAAGTTTATTAGGGACAATAATTGATAATTTATGCAAGCTACTTAATATTTTGTATCATTTTATATGTTAGCAAGTATTTAAAAACAATGATCAACATGTACTTAAATCCCTTTATCCCCCCTCAATGTTGACAAAAATTGTCACATTAAATAATAAATCTCTTTGGATTCTCATTTTATGTCCATTATTGCAAGCAAATACATTATATGTATTTCAATTGTATGAGGATAATTCTCTTATTAGTTGATAAGATGCATTCATATTACTTATTCTCTTTCATTGATCTTGTAACTTGGAGGATTTTTCTAGTTATATGGATCATATGAATACATGTGCCTTTGGGTCTTTCTATATTTAAGTTGTTTGATTTTTATATCATTGAATGATATCGATGCCTATATGGTGAGCTCATATCAATTAAATCAGACAATCTTCAAGTTGTTTGTTAAATGTTTGCATATATGTGTATATACGTGCGTCCATGTACTACATATGTAATAGATTAATATATCCTTTCTCATTTAAGTTACTAATTTTGGAAAAAACTGTTTATAAGTTTCCATGTCATTAAATTTTGCTTATCAAGCAATGTCAATGCAAATCATAAAGACCATATTATAATGTACAAAACATCAAATTTTGACTGTATTGAACTTCTAGTTCAAATAACATATACAAACAATTTCAAGTTGTCAAAATTTATCCTTCAATAGAATATGTAAATGTAATATATTAGTAGGATATAACTCATTTTGAAATTTTGAAATATTTGGATACATCATCAATGCCCCATATGATCTAAATTCTTTAAGAAATACAATGTTATTATTTCATACAGTTTCAATAAAGCTTTAGGCTTCTAAATTATGAATTATTTCAAGTTCACTGATTGGGAAACATTAGGTTACTATGCATATATATACAGACACAAATATGCATATCAAGTTTATTAATTTATGTTGAACTTCTGGTTCTCAATCCTTTTACATTCTTGCAAATTAGGAAAAAATGTCAAGATTTCAAGCTTGTAAAATTTGTCAAAAAGATTTTTTTATCATAATTCTGACTTCAGGTCTTAGAATTTGAGTTATACAACTCCTAGCTTTAAAAAAATTCTTTGCACAACTTCAGATTGTAGTTCTGACCCTTTTATTTCTTTCATTACATTAGATATTATTTTCTAAGTACAACGAATAATAATACACATGTTTATTCTTATTCCAAATACAAACATACATCATTTAACTTACAACAACTAATGCATTTATGACATAATATATTACCATCACGATACATTTAATGCATTTATTATAAAAACAATGGGGATGGTCCAAATATATGTAAATAAATTTTACTTAAATCAACCAAATAAAATTTTGATATTGCTACAGTATTGATCAATGATAAACCTAAAATGAACTACTTAAAGTTGTATTGTATTTCTCAGTAATCATATTTTCTTAAAATACCATATATATGCATGATGTCTATCAAAAATTGAGTAAAAGTGTGTAATCATAGAACCAAGATTTTTCATTATCTAATATAAATGATTCGAATACTTACAGATCTATACATAAAATTCACAAACATAAAAAAAGATTACATCTCTTATGTTCAAATTATTTCCCTCGTATTGAAACTACATGTTTAAGGAAGACTAAATTATTACATAACTTTAGAGAATTGAGATAATTCCAAAAAAAACTGTAGTGACCCGTATTTTAGCAAGATGATAATTTATTAATTTAATTATATAAATAGTGATTTAGAGAATTAAATGGCCGTTAATTAAATGATTGTGAATATTTATTTAAAATAATAAATTAAATAATATATTCAATCCAGAAATAATCAAAAATATTGGACATCACAATATTCTGTGAACGGAGTCATCCCTAAGATGTAATTCAGCTTATAGTTGAATTATATTGACGAATATATTCAATCGACGACAGTTTGAACGTATAATTATATTATCATTAAAATCGAGCTTGAAATGGCGCTGCAGTTCGTAAATTGGCGATTCGAACTTCAACTGAATGTACAGGGTTCGTTTTAAGCCGGATTTCTGTGAAACAAGAAACGTGTGGAGCTGGTGGAGTATATCTTTCTAGTGGAGGAGAAAAATCGGGATTTCGTCGTGTAGATTTTGATGTATGTCCAAATCAAATTTCAGAAAAGTCGCTGTATAATTCCTTTTTAATTTGCGACGCTTTATATACGTTATAAATGGATTTTTCAGTATAAACTGAAAATCGAGATAATCTGAATCTGAAATATCAAACTGTAAATTCTGATATGATATTCTGGAGCTGGACGATATCATATGTGAAGATATACGATAATATAAAATTATTTATTTTTAATTTAATAATATTTAAATATATTTATATATTTAAATAGGCTATTTAGAGCATTAAAAATAGCCACTTTTGCAAACGAAGTCGGAATTCGACGAAACTAATTTTGTTGGATCCGAAATGTCAAATTATTGTTAGATGTGAAGTTTCATGATTTTTAGAGTCACTGTGTGGCCGTACGGATTTTTAGAGTGAAATACAGTCGATAAATTGACGGTTAAAAATACGCTGTGAGAGCATACGGAGTCGGAATTCGACGAAACGAGTTTCGTTGGGACCGTAATGTCGAACTGTAGCTGCATGTCCAGTTTCATGATTTTTAGGTACCGTATGTGATCGTACGGATTTTTAGAAGATAAATTAACAAAAAGAATATGCTGAGAATATTCTCTAACTCAAAATATCTAGATATTTAACTCCATTATAAATACCCCCACATCGTTTCTAAACCTAATTCACCTCATTTCCTTGGTCAAAGAATCCGCCGTAAAGTTTTGTTCTCAGCTAAAACAAAACGAGACAAAAAGGAAAATCAAAAATCAAATCAAAGAAACTTCTATAAATACGCAAATACATATATTCGCGACCCTCATCTTGTGCTCTTCACGATAGTACCAGTTTGGTGATGCTCGCTGAAGGTAGCTGCTGTTCGACATGGTCACAGTAGCCTTAGGGCTCGGGTTTCCGAAGTCGTGGGGAGGTGTTGGGCTAAACGATGGTCGTTCTTGGGTTTGTGGTTCCGAGTAGCAACTGTTGGCATCGATTTGGGGAAACTCGGTGAAGGGGGGTGAGGAGCGACGTACGGTTTTGGCGAATGGAGCAACAGGCCGAGGTCAACGAGGGTCCATCGAGTTTGGGTTGGAGGGCACTGGCAGGTGCATATTTCGAGGGCGAACCGAATGGTAGCAGTGGCGCGCCGGCTTGATGGCCGGAGGGATGAGGAACGGCGGTCAAAGGAGGATCGGAGAAAATACTGGAGGCATGGGAATATGATTTTGGGAAGATGAGGAAAAAGGGGTCGGGTTTTAAACGTGAGGATGGGCCTTAGTGGGATGCTGGGCCATGAGATTTGAAAGTGAGGCCCGAAATAATAAGTTGGTTTTTATTTAATTTTTAAATTGTGTATGAACTTATAAATCGTATATCTTCTACATACATGATCAGAATTTCGAACGGTTGGATCCGTTAGGATCGTATGGACGGTGGCTACACAATGGAGCTGTCTGGGAGTGAATCTGAGCTCGTTACAATTTATGGCGAAATAAATTGTCCGTCGCAGTCAAATAACGCAAACCGGTTATTTAAAACGGTTAACGCGCCAAATGTGAGTAAATCTCACTAACTCTGAACAGTTTATAATTTCATGTTGTATTGTTAGAACTGTTAAAAATGTCTGTTTGACTATGTGTTGATTGTTTGATTGAACTGCTAGTCAGTTAGTTAAATTTCTATATTGATTATGTTTAACAGAATATATCATATGGAACTGAAAGTGATGTTATCTATATTGTCTAACATCTGTGATGTAGGGAAAACAGGTTGGAGGAATCCGACTGGATTCCTCAACAGTTATTTTATTGTTTTTCATATATTGTGTTATATGATGGATATAATCTGTTGTCGATTATATGTGTTTGGACGATAGTGATCATCGTGATTTGATATGTAGAATATCATAACATACCGGAATGTAGATAAAGGAGATTTTCAAAGTGATATTGAAAACAGAATATTTATAAATTGGAATATTTATAAATTAGAGATATTTATAAATTTAAATATTTATAAATAAGGAATATTTATAAATTGGGATATTTATAAGTAGGAGATATTTTAAAAAGGAAAATAAATTCAAAACATTTCTTTTTGAATGGAAAGGCCTGTGTGGCGAGTTTGGGGATTTTCCTGATGCTCCCGTTACAAAGGAGGTTATGGCGAATTTTCCCAAAAATTTAAGGAGTTAGAATATTTCAAGAATAAATTTGAAAAGGAAATATTTGTAAACCATTTACAAATAGAATTGAAAAGGAAACGTTATAAAAGGGAAATCATTTTTAAAGTGTAGAACCGTTATGTAAAAGTAAATCTTTTCAAATGAATAAAACGTTGTTAAAAAGGAAATCTTTATAAAGTAAATCGAATATGGTATTCGAAGTTAGTAATCGAATATGGTATTCGAAGTTAGTAATCGAATATGGTATTCGAAGTTAGTAATCGAATATGGTATTCGAAGTTAGTTAATCGAATATGGTATTCGGAGTTAGTTAATCGAATATAGACATTCGAAAGGGGTTAGTCAAGTCGAGTTAGTCAAATAGAGTAAATCAATAGAGTTAACCAAATAGAGTTAATCAGTTAGAGTTAATCAAATAGAGTTAATCAGTTAGAGTTAATCAGTTAGAGTTAACCAGTTAGAGTTAATCAGTTAGAGTTAACCAGTTAGAGTAAATCAAATAGAGTTAACCAGTTGGAGTTAATTAGTTAGAGTTAATCAGTTAGAGTTAACCAGTTAGAGTTAATCAGTTAGAGTTAACCAGTTAGAGTACATCAAATAGAGTTAACCAGTTGGAGTTAATTAGTTAGAGTTAATCGGTTAGAGTTAAAACGAGCTAGAGTTAATCAAATATAGTTATTTGAGACAGAGTTAGTCAAGTTAGTCGAGCCTAGTAATCAAATCGAATTGGTCGAACCAAGTAAGTCGAGTTAAGTTAGTCAAGTTAGTCGAGCCTAGTTAATCGAATCGAATTGGTCGAACCAAGTAAGTCGAGTTAAGTTAGTCAAGTTAGTCGAGCCTAGTAATCGAATCGAATTGGTCGAACCAAGTAAGTCGAGTTAAGTTAGTCAAGTTAGTCGAGCCTAGTTAATCGAATCGAATTGGTTGAACCAAGTAAGTCGAGTTAAGTTAGTCAATTTAGTCGAGCCTAGTTAATCGAATCGAATTGGTCGAACCAAGTAAGTCGAGTTAGTCGAGTCAAGTTAAGTTAGTCGAGTTAAGTTCGTCGAGTTAAATTAATCGATGTTAGTTTCATCGAAAGGAGTTTCGATGTTAGTTTCATCGAAGGGAGTTATCGATTATAATTTAATCGAAGTGAGATTTTTAAATATGAGATATTTGAAAAGGAAGAGTTATCGAATAAGAGTTATTCGAAAGGAGATTTTCGAATATAGTCTATTCGAAAGTAAGATTTTCAAATATGAGATATTTGAAAAGGAAGAAGTTAATCGAATATAGGTTATTCGAAGAAGAGTTAATCAAACAGAGATTTCTCGAAGAGAGTTAATCGGCGAATTCGATTATATCGAATTCGGGAAAGTACTTATACTTTCCAGTGTTTAAATAGAGACTTATTTATTTATAAATAAATAAGTGTTAGGTTAATTATTCGCTAATAAGAATAGAAGTTTTAATTAAAGTTAGATAATTCGAAAG
Source organism: Allium sativum (assembly GCA_030737875.1). NCBI lineage: Eukaryota > Viridiplantae > Streptophyta > Magnoliopsida > Asparagales > Amaryllidaceae > Allium > Allium sativum. Next base: position 390,382,523 of record CM060925.1, read on the forward strand.
TAGGGATTATAACGTTATCGTTATAACCAATGTTTTAAATATAGAAGTGGATTAGTTAAATTGAATCCGAGAAAGGCGTAAAGAAGTTGTTAAAGATTAAAAGATAAACTTTGACCATTTTGAAGTTATAACGTTGTTCAGTTAAGGTCTGAGAGGTAATTATACCCCAACTTGAGTGACTTCCTTCTTAACTAAGAAATGGTAAGGTTTGATCGTAAAGGAGTTTTGGAAATGTTTTCCAAACAAGAATCAAAAATGTTTTCTAAATACAGAAAACAAAGAATGGAAATGTTTCTAGTGTTGATAACATATATTTTCTAAATATAGAAAATAGCAAATGTTGAGTATAGGGAAACAGGAGATGTAAAATGAACTGAAGAGATTTATGATAAATGATGTTTGTTCGATATAATTTCCATCTGGAAATAATATCGTTGTTTGCACACTTGTTTTTCTTTGATAGTTAACTCACAGACTATCGAAGTTTTGACCATTTTAACGTTGTTAATATGGAGAGACCGGTTGGATTATTATCCATAGAACCACTCTGTATTGGCATAAGCGTCGCGAATCATATATGCCAAAGATAATTGAAGACGGAGTAAAATGCAAGGGCTATCCTGTTTACAGAATAGTGCCTTCGGTTTGTCCAGTCCCAGGACAACTTGTATGGACGAAGGTCTGACAGAATATATCCAATGGATCGCGTAAGTTGATCTGTTCAAACGTATTCACGTTTGGTGGCGGAGGAATTCGTTTCTCTTAGCTGTATACCCGTGTTATTTTTGGATAAGTCAATTTGTGATTTGGCGGGTATGACGATGTGACATTTCTAAGTGAATGAAGATGGATGTCTGACATAGTATTTCCAGACGGTCACGTACATTGATTTCTTCAACTATACCAAGAGTGGAAGCGGAGAAGGAAACTTCTTTTAGCTGACACATAATGTATGGTTGTAGATGTCAATTAGTGATTCTGATGGATCTGACAATGTGGCATTCGAAGTGAATCTGATGTGATGATAAAGCGTAGCTTCTAGCCTCATCATCCGGTAAATGACAGAAATCGGGCAGGCAGCATGGCTAAGTCGGTCGCACCGAAGTAGGGTGTATAATCACCTATCTAGAGAATATTCATTTGTTTCTTAAATCTATCAATGCTGTCCCATATATATACGGGAACGGTTGCTGATCCCAACCGTTGGTGATTTACATTCGATACACTCAAGCGAAATGAGTGGTCGGTCATGTGTGGCTGAGTTGCAAGATGTTCTTGTTGAACTCCAGTGTATCGTTCCTAGAGTACACTGATCGGAAGGTGATTCCATACCTTGTCATAGTTGGAAATCCATTACCCAATACGTGCTTGCGGTTTTGATTGTATACTATATATGTAGAACGTGAGATGAAAGCGTTTCTGCTAGTTGATATCTATTTGTACATAGACATTATTATAATATCAAAAGGTTTTTGATATAAAGATATTTTGGATTCTCATAAGGGAAAAACCCGTTCCGTTATGCGGCGTGGTCTTATGAGATATCGTTTACTTGTTCATATACCCGTTTTAAACTGTTTTACTCACACCAGTCCCATGACTGACCCGGAGTTTATTTGTTGTTTTCCCTAAACTCTTGGGTGCCTAAATTTGTACGGGCAGTCAAGTAGTCGGGTTTTACAGATATACTGGAAGAACGTGGAGCAGGAGGCTTCAAGATCATATAGCTATAGTTATTTCCGCTGTGTTGTAAGTGCTGTACTCTGATAAGTGCTATTGTATACATAACTATTATTTTTCAAAGTTATGTTACCTATTATATGTTATTCGTTCCGCTATGAGGTTCGTGTTACTCTGATGTTGTGTTCTTCTTCTTCTTCTATTCTAAGTTTCTATCTTATCTATTCTCACCTTCTAATTTCTTTCATTAACTACCGGGATTTTTCGATGTTTTGGTTATCGACGTCGTGCTTACGTCGATAACCAAAGCCGCCGAAAATCCGGGTCGTTACAGTTGGTATCAGAGCTTATGTTTTAGTGATCGGACATAACTCTGTGGCATAACTCAGTAGAGATGGGATTAGTAATATCCTAGATTGAGTTGAGTGTATATATATACAAGAGAGCGTATATGTTATTGAATATAAAATGGTTTTATATTGTGGAGATTTATTGATTGAGTGGCTTATGAATTCTGGACGATCAGTTTGATCCACTGTATCGGTAGGAGTTTTATAAACACTTGAATACGATGAACCGACTTGATATGTTTTGAAATTAATATAGTATATTAGTTGTGTTGGTTGTTAGTATAATCGAATGAGATTATAAAAAGATGAAATGGTTATAAATAACTAATCAGAATTCATATAAGTAAAGTATATGAAGTAAGATGAATTGAATCTGAAGTTAAATCAAAATTGGAATTAAAATAAGTAAATTTTAAGTTCCTGGGAGATTTTGAACTGTTTTCAAAATGGAAGTGTTTAGAAATGATTTTTGAAAGTGAAATAGTATTGAACTCACTTCGATTACTGGAAAATAGATTCTGATGAGTGTGGCCACATCATCAGTGTTCATTTTCGAGTTCCAAAGTGACGGATTACTACCAAAGGTTTTGTTTTTGAATTGTTTTGAGAAAACAAGTGTTTAGAAATTCAAATGTTTTGAATTGGTGTTATGATTTCAAATTGATTTGAAATGAACTCAGGAATTTAAGTTCTGGAATTAAAATTTAACTAATGAAGTTAAATGGATTAAAATGGCAAAAAGTGAATAAATAAATTTGAATTTAACTTGAACTAAGTTAAATGAAATTGGATTGGATTATAGAATAATCTGAAATGGGATTAAGTCGATAACTTAAGAGTTGAAATTTGATATTAGAGTTTGAATGGAATTCGACTTAAGTATAAGTGAATGATTTGGTTGAGAACCAACTGACAGGAGTTTGATTGGAATGACATTTTTATATGTTGAGTTGAGTAACAGATGAAAAGGGATATAATGATATGCCCAACAAAAAGGTACAAGTTTATTTTATATATGAGTTTGGATTTTTTTTGAGCCGAATTGGCAAGCCGCTTGGTTGTTTGATTTTCTTTTGGGTTGAAGAAGGCCCAGAGAGGCGAGTTGGAGTTTGAGCTATTGACCAGTACAAAGGAGGTGCTGGCGAAATTTTTCGAAAATCTAACGTGTTAGAAAATTTTCAAAATTTTTGAAAATTTAGTTAGTCGGAATAAATTAATATTTTAATCGATATTAATTGGTTCAGTTAAAATCAGAAATAAGGGTAAACAAATCTTAGGAATTCCAATAGAAAGGGTCGTCCTCTAACTTAGCAATTTCGAGGACGAAATTATTTTAAGTGGGGAAGATTGTAGTGACCCGTATTTTAGCAAGATGATAATTTATTAATTTAATTATATAAATAGTGATTTAGAGAATTAAATGGCCGTTAATTAAATAATTGTGAATATTTATTTAAAATAATAAATTAAATAATATATTCAATCCAGAAATAATCAAAAATATTGGACATCACAATATTCTGTGAACGGAGTCATCCCTAAGATGTAATTCAGCTTATAGTTGAATTATATTGACGAATATATTCAATCGACGACAGTTTGAACGTATAATTATATTATCATTAAAATCGAGCTTGAAATGGCGCTGCAGTTCGTAAATTGGCGATTCGAACTTCAACTGAATGTACAGGGTTCGTTTTAAGCCGGATTTCTGTGAAACAAGAAACGTGTGGAGCTGGTGGAGTATATCTTTCTAGTGGAGGAGAAAAATCGGGATTTCGTCGTGTAGATTTTGATGTATGTCCAAATCAAATTTCAGAAAAGTCGCTGTATAATTCCTTTTTAATTTGCGACGCTTTATATACGTTATAAATGGATTTTTCAGTATAAACTGAAAATCGAGATAATCTGAATCTGAAATATCAAACTGTAAATTCTGATATGATATTCTGGAGCTGGACGATATCATATGTGAAGATATACGATAATATAAAATGATTTATTTTTAATTTAATAATATTTAAATATATTTATATATTTAAATAGGCTATTTAGAGCATTAAAAATAGCCACTTTTGCAAACGAAGTCGGAATTCGACGAAACTAATTTTGTTGGATCCGAAATGTCAAATTATTGTTAGATGTGAAGTTTCATGATTTTTAGAGTCACTGTGTGGCCGTACGGATTTTTAGAGTGAAATACAGTCGATAAATTGACGGTTAAAAATACGCTGTGAGAGCATACGGAGTCGGAATTCGACGAAACGAGTTTCGTTGGGACCGTAATGTCGAACTGTAGCTGCATGTCCAGTTTCATGATTTTTAGGTACCGTATGTGATCGTACGGATTTTTAGAAGATAAATTAACAAAAATAATATGCTGAGAATATTCTCTAACTCAAAATATCTAGATATTTAACTCCATTATAAATACCCCCACATCGTTTCTAAACCTAATTCACCTCATTTCCTTGGTCAAAGAATCCGCCGTAAAGTTTTGTTCTCAGCTAAAACAAAACGAGACAAAAAGGAAAATCAAAAATCAAATCAAAGAAACTTCTATAAATACGCAAATACATATATTCGCGACCCTCATCTTGTGCTCTTCACGATAGTACCAGTTTGGTGATGCTCGCTGAAGGTAGCTGCTGTTCGACATGGTCACAGTAGCCTTAGGGCTCGGGTTTCCGAAGTCGTGGGGAGGTGTTGGGCTAAACGATGGTCGTTCTTGGGTTTGTGGTTCCGAGTAGCAGCTGTTGGCATCGATTTGGGGAAACTCGGTGAAGGGGGGTGAGGAGCGACGTACGATTTTGGCGAATGGAGCAACAGGCCGAGGTCAACGAGGGTCCATCGAGTTTGGGTTGGAGGGCACTGGCAGGTGCATATTTCGAGGGCGAACCGAATGGTAGCAGTGGCGCGCCGGCTTGATGGCCGGAGGGATGAGGAACGGCGGTCAAAGGAGGATCGGAGAAAATACTGGAGGCATGGGAATATGATTTTGGGAAGATGAGGAAAAAGGGGTCGGGTTTTAAACGTGAGGATGGGCCTTAGTGGGATGCTGGGCCATGAGATTTGAAAGTGAGGCCCGAAATAATAAGTTGGTTTTTATTTAATTTTTAAATTGTGTATGAACTTATAAATCGTATATCTTCTACATACATGATCAGAATTTCGAACGGTTGGATCCGTTAGGATCGTATGGACGGTGGCTACACAATGGAGCTGTCTGGGAGTGAATCTGAGCTCGTTACAATTTATGGCGAAATAAATTGTCCGTCGCAGTCAAATAACGCAAACCGGTTATTTAAAACGGTTAACGCGCCAAATGTGAGTAAATCTCACTAACTCTGAACAGTTTATAATTTCATGTTGTATTGTTAGAACTGTTAAAAATGTCTGTTTGACTATGTGTTGATTGTTTGATTGAACTGCTAGTCAGTTAGTTAAATTTCTATATTGATTATGTTTAACAGAATATATCATATGGAACTGAAAGTGATGTTATCTATATTGTCTAACATCTGTGATGTAGGGAAAACAGGTTGGAGGAATCCGACTGGATTCCTCAACAGTTATTTTATTGTTTTTCATATATTGTGTTATATGATGGATATAATCTGTTGTCGATTATATGTGTTTGGACGATAGTGATCATCGTGATTTGATATGTAGAATATCATAACATACCGGAATGTAGATAAAGGAGATTTTCAAAGTGATATTGAAAACAGAATATTTATAAATTGGAATATTTATAAATTAGAGATATTTATAAATTTAAATATTTATAAATAAGGAATATTTATAAATTGGGATATTTATAAGTAGGAGATATTTTAAAAAGGAAAATAAATTCAAAACATTTCTTTTTGAATGGAAAGGCCTGTGTGGCGAGTTTGGGGATTTTCCCGATGCTCCCGTTACAAAGGAGGTTATGGCGAATTTTCCCAAAAATTTAAGGAGTTAGAATATTTCAAGAATAAATTTGAAAAGGAAATATTTGTAAACCATTTACAAATAGAATTGAAAAGGAAACGTTATAAAAGGGAAATCATTTTTAAAGTGTAGAACCGTTATGTAAAAGTAAATCTTTTCAAATGAATAAAACGTTGTTAAAAAGGAAATCTTTATAAAGTAAATCGAATATGGTATTCGAAGTTAGTAATCGAATATGGTATTCGAAGTTAGTAATCGAATATGGTATTCGAAGTTAGTAATCGAATATGGTATTCGAAGTTAGTTAATCGAATATGGTATTCGGAGTTAGTTAATCAAATATAGACATTCGAAAGGGGTTAGTCAAGTCGAGTTAGTCAAATAGAGTAAATCAATAGAGTTAACCAAATAGAGTTAATCAGTTAGAGTTAATCAAATAGAGTTAATCAGTTAGAGTTAATCAGTTAGAGTTAACCAGTTAGAGTTAATCAGTTAGAGTTAACCAGTTAGAGTAAATCAAATAGAGTTAACCAGTTGGAGTTAATTAGTTAGAGTTAATCAGTTAGAGTTAACCAGTTAGAGTTAATCAGTTAGAGTTAACCAGTTAGAGTACATCAAATAGAGTTAACCAGTTGGAGTTAATTAGTTAGAGTTAATCGGTTAGAGTTAAAACGAGCTAGAGTTAATCAAATATAGTTATTTGAGACAGAGTTAGTCAAGTTAGTCGAGCCTAGTAATCAAATCGAATTGGTCGAACCAAGTAAGTCGAGTTAAGTTAGTCAAGTTAGTCGAGCCTAGTTAATCGAATCGAATTGGTCGAACCAAGTAAGTCGAGTTAAGTTAGTCAAGTTAGTCGAGCCTAGTAATCGAATCGAATTGGTCGAACCAAGTAAGTCGAGTTAAGTTAGTCAAGTTAGTCGAGCCTAGTTAATCGAATCGAATTGGTTGAACCAAGTAAGTCGAGTTAAGTTAGTCAATTTAGTCGAGCCTAGTTAATCGAATCGAATTGGTCGAACCAAGTAAGTCGAGTTAGTCGAGTCAAGTTAAGTTAGTCGAGTTAAGTTCGTCGAGTTAAATTAATCGATGTTAGTTTCATCGAAAGGAGTTTCGATGTTAGTTTCATCGAAGGGAGTTATCGATTATAATTTAATCGAAGTGAGATTTTTAAATATGAGATATTTGAAAAGGAAGAGTTATCGAATAAGAGTTATTCGAAAGGAGATTTTCGAATATAGTCTATTCGAAAGTAAGATTTTCAAATATGAGATATTTGAAAAGGAAGAAGTTAATCGAATATAGGTTATTCGAAGAAGAGTTAATCAAACAGAGATTTCTCGAAGAGAGTTAATCGGCGAATTCGATTATATCGAATTCGGGAAAGTACTTATACTTTCCAGTGTTTAAATAGAGACTTATTTATTTATAAATAAATAAGTGTTAGGTTAATTATTCGCTAATAAGAATAGAAGTTTTAATTAAAGTTAGATAATTCGAAAGTAGGGATTATAACGTTATCGTTATAACCAATGTTTTAAATATAGAAGTGGATTAGTTAAATTGAATCCGAGAAAGGCGTAAAGAAGTTGTTAAAGATTAAAAGATAAACTTTGACCATTTTGAAGTTATAACGTTGTTCAGTTAAGGTCTGAGAGGTAATTATACCCCAACTTGAGTGACTTCCTTCTTAACTAAGAAATGGTAAGGTTTGATCGTAAAGGAGTTTTGGAAATGTTTTCCAAACAAGAATCAAAAATGTTTTCTAAATACAGAAAACAAAGAATGGAAATGTTTCTAGTGTTGATAACATATATTTTCTAAATATAGAAAATAGCAAATGTTGAGTATAGGGAAACAGGAGATGTAAAATGAACTGAAGAGATTTATGATAAATGATGTTTGTTCGATATAATTTCCATCTGGAAATAATATCGTTGTTTGCACACTTGTTTTTCTTTGATAGTTAACTCACAGACTATCGAAGTTTTGACCATTTTAACGTTGTTAATATGGAGAGACCGGTTGGATTATTATCCATAGAACCACTCTGTATTGGCATAAGCGTCGCGAATCATATATGCCAAAGATAATTGAAGACGGAGTAAAATGCAAGGGCTATCCTGTTTACAGAATAGTGCCTTCGGTTTGTCCAGTCCCAGGACAACTTGTATGGACGAAGGTCTGACAGAATATATCCAATGGATCGCGTAAGTTGATCTGTTCAAACGTATTCACGTTTGGTGGCGGAGGAATTCGTTTCTCTTAGCTGTATACCCGTGTTATTTTTGGATAAGTCAATTTGTGATTTGGCGGGTATGACGATGTGACATTTCTAAGTGAATGAAGATGGATGTCTGACATTGTATTTCCAGACGGTCACGTACATTGATTTCTTCAACTATACCAAGAGTGGAAGCGGAGAAGGAAACTTCTTTTAGCTGACACATAATGTATGGTTGTAGATGTCAATTAGTGATTCTGATGGATCTGACAATGTGGCATTCGAAGTGAATCTGATGTGATGATAAAGCGTAGCTTCTAGCCTCATCATCCGGTAAATGACAGAAATCGGGCAGGCAGCATGGCTAAGTCGGTCGCACCGAAGTAGGGTGTATAATCACCTATCTAGAGAATATTCATTTGTTTCTTAAATCTATCAATGCTGTCCCATATATATACGGGAACGGTTGCTGATCCCAACCGTTGGTGATTTACATTCGATACACTCAAGCGAAATGAGTGGTCGGTCATGTGTGGCTGAGTTGCAAGATGTTCTTGTTGAACTCCAGTGTATCGTTCCTAGAGTACACTGATCGGAAGGTGATTCCATACCTTGTCATAGTTGGAAATCCATTACCCAATACGTGCTTGCGGTTTTGATTGTATACTATATATGTAGAACGTGAGATGAAAGCGTTTCTGCTAGTTGATATCTATTTGTACATAGACATTATTATAATATCAAAAGGTTTTTGATATAAAGATATTTTGGATTCTCATAAGGGAAAAACCCGTTCCGTTATGCGGCGTGGTCTTATGAGATATCGTTTACTTGTTCATATACCCGTTTTAAACTGTTTTACTCACACCAGTCCCATGACTGACCCGGAGTTTATTTGTTGTTTTCCCTAAACTCTTGGGTGCCTAAATTTGTACGGGCAGTCAAGTAGTCGGGTTTTACAGATATACTGGAAGAGCGTGGAGCAGGAGGCTTCAAGATCATATAGCTATAGTTATTTCCGCTGTGTTGTAAGTGCTGTACTCTGATAAGTGCTATTGTATACATAACTGTTATTTTTCAAAGTTATGTTACCTATTATATGTTATTCGTTCCGCTATGAGGTTCGTGTTACTCTGATGTTGTGTTCTTCTTCTTCTTCTATTCTAAGTTTCTATCTTATCTATTCTCACCTTCTAATTTCTTTCATTAACTACCGGGATTTTTCGATGTTTTGGTTATCGACGTCGTGCTTACGTCGATAACCAAAGCCGCCGAAAATCCGGGTCGTTACAAAAACACTTAGTAATTTTATTTTCATTATACAATCAATATAAAGATCCTTTAAATCTTTCTTTTTTACATCAAAATTACCTTTTACCATGGTAGAAATTGCAGGTTCTAAATTTTCCATTTTATAACAAAAATTGCTTTTGCATTCACTTTATATGTGCTAAATCTAGATGAATATTGGATCTTAACTTAATATGATCTTCAAAATATGTATTTTCTTTTATAAAAGCTACTTCATAAAAAACGATATCTTTATTATATGTTCTAAAATTATAATAATAAAATTCAAGTTTTATCATAATCTACATATTATTATTGTATATTTTAATTTGAAGCAACTTCTTCAAAAAGTGCTTTTGTTCATGTATCAGAGTCATTTCACTAATTTTCTTCAGAAAAATAGAATTTATTATAAATGTAATTATCTCTTTTAATAGCAGTTTCTTAAAGAAACTACGCGTAGCATAATATTGGAATATAAGCCTTTTGCCTTTTATTGAAACTTTTCTTTTTATTGATTTTTCAAATCCTTTCCTATTATTGAATTCTATGTCCTTTGCTATTAGCAAATATTAAGCACACCTATATGCTTTGAGGCTTTATTTCAGCTTTTGAAAGCTTTAACTTTCCAGCCTTTTGCATATGAACTTCATATTCCTTATTTGAAAGAATTTGTTTACATCAAGAGTTTTCAATTTCACTTCCAATGATAAATCAATATTGCTATTGGATTTAAACGCTACACAGTTATATTTTATACCCATAATTATTTTAGGTATACATAAAAAAATCAAGAGATATTATATCTTTAGTCTTTCCAAAAATATTATATATGACGACTAATAGTAGATCGGGAAAGATAAAATTACATCTACCTTCATATCATCAATAATGTAAACAACATACATTACCAAGGTTCCATCAAAGTAGATTTGAAAAACTCAAGATTAGATATGAGGAGGATTGAAGGAATAAATCTAGACATATATCTAGAGTCAATAAAAATAATTAGATCTAAAAAAATAGATCTATTAGAACCCAATCTAGATCTACGAAAAAAAAGAGAAAACCATATCTAAAAGTTTGAACCAGATCTGAAAGAACAGAAGATATGATAAATTCAAAGATCCATTAATCAAGAGTTCTCGAACAAAAAGCAGTTGCTGAACAAATCTAGATATCATGAATCTAGAATCCTCAAAAAAAATTACTTACATGACAAATCCGTGAATGTAGGTCTAGAAGATTTCAAAAAATAGCTCTATTAGGGCGTCGTGCTGATAGCGTGTTATAAAATAAAACAAGAACAGATAGGTGGTTTTTATTGACAATCCAAGTATTGTTAAGGGGGGTCAATTTAAAAAGAAAATAGAATTTGTTAGGGGAGTATCAATGTAGAGAGCACCCCCCTAACAAATAAAGTTTATTTTACCAAATTAGCCTTATTTTTAATTATCTTTTATTTAGTTGTTAATTAAACAAAATACGGTATATTAGTCAGACTGCATCAGATATTTATACCAAATTATCAATAATCTTGTTTGTCCATATGCATCTGATCAGATAAAAATATATCATTCATAGGAAATTAATATGCATATATCGAAAAAAAATTATACGGTATCTCACTGCTAAATTTGCCGATATACCTCATTTTGCCAAACGATTGCTTTTTTATTTGCAAATAATTTAAGGATATTTTTATTCATTTGAAACTGATTGGAATTTTGGATGGTAGCTGATGTTATTACCAGGATAAAATGGGAAAGTAAAAAATTAAGTGCGTGACCCCCCGAACATTATTTTATGATTGTAGTATTTTTAAAATGGCTAATTCTATTCATACACCTATAATTTCTTAACATACATCGTAAAATGAAATAAAATAGGATATACCGAAAATTTCTTTTCATATACCATGTCTTTCACAAAATTACCCTTTTAAATTTTCATCACCTTTTATCTCTTTAACCTTAAAACTAAATTACATAAAACTGAGAATTCATTGCAATATATTTACCTAAACCTGAAAATAAACTTTTATTTTAATACTAGTATCTTAAATTATTTGATTGTTTTATTTATAAATCACTTTTAATTTTAGATGATGCAAATTTGAACTTATTTTTTTAAATATTAGAAAGTTAGACTAGTTAAATTTTGGTGTTAAATTTAAACATGATTAAATTTGAATAAAAGATTGAAGAATTTAGTACTCTGTATAACATTAATTTTAGTAGTTAGTTTTAAATTTTAAATTTTATATTTAATTAAAGTCAAAACTGTTAAAATTGACTGTATATAAATGTTGCTTGTAATGATATGAATATATTTTAATCCTCAAAAGAAATATAAAATTAATTTAACTAGTGATATAAATTAATTTATAATATACTAACTTTACAATAGAAATTATATTGAGTATACATAATGCAAACAAGGGAGAATTGTATATAGTTTCATTCTTTAATATTAATAAGGTCATTTTGGTTGAAATTTTATTCAAAATCCCATTGTGTAGGTAAAGCAATTTGCAGTGTTTGAATAGAATTTGCCTTTTAAAATTTGATCTCCCGTTAACAATATTTGGAGTGTCAATAATAATACCCAACAGATAATAAAAGAAGAGAATCCATTAGAGAGAATTAAAAAGTTTTACGGAGAGACCTTTATTCCCATTGATTCAGTTCTATATAATATAAATAATCACGCTATTTATAGAGTCTATATGCTCTGTAAATCACAGTGAATCCCCTTAGCATATTCACCCTTATTACTTTAACATGCTGCAACAATAGCCATATTTTTTATATGTAGACAACCAATTATAACTTGTGCCTTCTAGTTCCTATGAACTAAACATGAGATGAAGAGGTATGAGAATCCACAACACAGACACAACTAACAAATCAAAGGAAGATAGGCTTAACCAACTGAACGTGGAGTGGATTTGCTCATATTTTCATTTTGCTACAGAAAAATAATTTGGCAAATTTACTTAATCTTTAGTTTTCTAGTTAACTATAGTTGACAAATTCACCCTATCTTCAATTTATTACACATGACTTAAAACTGCAAAACAATATGACAAAAATTTCTACCAAAAATTTTCTAAATTTTGTTGTACATGGCATAGATGTTAAAAAATAATTATAGAGTAATTTTTGATTTTCTAACCAATTGTCTCGGTGGTGTAGTTGGTCATCACATTAGTCTCACACACTAAAGGTCCCGAGTTCGAACCTGGGCTCAGACAACGTTCTTTTGTTTCCCTTTTTTGCTGAAATCTGAAGTATTTGTTTATTCATACAAAAACTTAATTCTGCTAAACAAAATTTTGATATGTAAACAAGTTAATTCTAACTCGAGCCTTCTCTTTCCTATCAACTAATCATCAATGCAGTGGTAAAACAATCCAAAACACGAGCACAACTAATGAACTATAGAAAGACGGGGTTAACCAACTAAAGATGGAGCAGATTTGTCTATATTTTCATTCAGCCACAGATGAATAATGTGGACAAATTCACTCCATTTTTTGGTTTTCTAATTAACTATAGCTGACGAATTCACTCCATATTAAATTTGTTACACATGACTTTAAACTACAATACAGTATGGCACAAATTTTAGCTAATAAACTTCTAAATTATACAGTACATGGCATAAATGTTAAAAAGTAGTTATAGAGTAATTGTTGATTTGTAACCAATTGTCTGGGTGGTGTAGTTGGTCATCACGTTAGTCTCACACACTAAAGGTCCCCAGTTCGAACCTGGGCTCAGACAACATGCTCCATTTTCCTCATTTTTGCAAAATCTGAAATATTTTGTTATCCAGACAATAATTCAAATACACTAAACATATTTTTGTTATGTAGACATGTTAATTCTAACTCATTCCTTTTATTTTCTATCAACTAATCATGAAATTGTTGTATATGACATTGTTGTATATAACAATTATATGATTTTTGTTTGATGATAACAAACAAATATATATTATTATAAATGTATTTGTTATTGTACTGTTATACTATATCACAGACAAGAATATAATATTTATATTTAGATAAAATACGACTGTACAAGAATTCAAATATTGAAAAAATATTTTATTTTAATATAATTTTTTTTTCAACATTCAAACAGTACAAATTTTATAACTCCACTATTTGTACAACACACTGTAATTCATTAACATATCCACATTCAATTTCATATATACACTGTTCCTCTCTACAATTCAATCTATCATTCACTGTATAAAATTTTCATATATACGTTCTTTCATTATTACGCACACTGACACTGCTTCATCCTCTGTCTTCCGTCTTCACAGCTCACTGTCAGTCCAGTCACCATTTGCTTACCTGTCACATAAAACAGAAACACACACAATACACTGCAATAGAAATAAAACTGAATACACGCAAATATAACTTTATTTTTAAAAAAAATTTGCCCTGGAATTTTTGTGTGTTTCTCATCATTTTTCATGACTTGATCTAATTTATTAATCCGTCCATCTGTGCCTAGACAATTTGTGATATTCACAGTGATACACTGTAAATAACACATGCAGACAGTATGAATACACATATTATAGTGCAGGGGAAGGAAATTTATTCTGATTGACTGCACACACATGTACAAATATACACATGTGCACTGCTTCGCCAATCGAAATGCAGTATAGCAACTGAGGAGCAGCCACATGGAACAATTCGACCCAGTGCAAGTGAAAGTATGTCAAGTACATAGCTCATGGCCGAGGCAACCTAAATACATGCAAGCCATGTACAAAGTCAAGATGTCAAACAAGTCCAAGTATGATGTAAGTCGAGCTAGCAACATAAGTGCATGGTAGTATACGTACAAGTGACATGGATCATAATAGCTCAATTCAGAACAATGCAAACAAGGCAGCACAAAGTGTACATCAAAAATGTAATAACCCGCAAATTCTGAGCCAGTTTAAAATTTTTATTTTGGAAATTTTAGCGAATTTTGAATGTTTAAAATAGATTCTTTTAAATAATATCGACGAGAAATTTATTTTGAATATAATTCGATCGTATATATTATATACGTCGTCGTTAGAATATAAATATTTATATATAATTATAAATAGAATTGAAAATGGCGCGGTAGTTCGATAATTCGATTTCAAACTTCAATTGAACATACCGGGTGCAGAACAATCCAGATTTTAGTGAAACCAAAAATAATACAATCTAATTGATGATATCTTTCCAACGAATCCGAAAAATCAAAATTTCATAGCGGGAATCAAAAGATATGTCCAATTGAAAATTTTGAATAGTCGCTATGGAATTCAGGCCCTTAAAAATAGGAATTTTGCAAACGACCTCGGATTTCGACGAAACCAGTTTTGTTGGGTCCGTGACGTCAAATTATTGCTAGGTTCCAAATTTCATAATTTTCTGAATCAATATGTGAGCGTGGCAAAGGAAAACGCGTTTGACCAGTTTCAGTTGATTTTAATCGACTGGAAAATGGCCATTTTTCAAACGGTCTCGGAATTCGACGAAACTAGTTTTGTTAGGACCGTATCGTCAATACGAAGCTAGAAAATATTTTTCGAGAATTTTTAGAGTTAGTATGTGACCCCAGTAATTTGAAATGTACGTTTAAAATTCAATATAGTGATTTAAATGTAAATTAAACGGAAACGGGTTCAAATGGTCAAATCAGCTTGCGATACATATCCCATTGTGTTCGGAATGGGGGTAAAACGCTATGGACGAAAGGCGGTGGGCCTCGTTTCGAGGTCGTATGTAAAAGTCAGCTTTTTGAAAATTAATTAATTAAAAAAAAAGGGGAAACCCCTTTCCTTTATCTCTGGCCGCCCCCCCCCCCTAAATTTAATTTTAGTCGACGAAAAAAAAAAGAAAAAAAAAGAGAGTTCGCCGCCGCCTCCTCAGGGGCATCGCACCACCACCCATCGCCACCGCCCGACGAAGCCAGCGCCCACCCTTCTCTTCTTCCCCCTCCCTTCTTCTCCCTCCCCGCCGAACCCGCATCGAACCCCACCCGGACCCGAACCCGCAACCCCCCCCCCCCCCCCCAGCGCCATTGAGCACCGCGAAGCCCCCTCGCCTGACCTCCACCGCCTCCACCGTGCCGCCACCAACCCACGACCCCCCCAGACCGCGCATCACGACGGCGAAACCCCCCTCCGCCTTCGATTTTTACTGTAAGTCCCTTTTCTTTATTTACCTATTTATTTTATTTCAGTTTTATTATTTTTGTGATACCATTGTAAATAAAAATCTGAAATTAAGTTGAAATGTGAAGTAAAAATTCGATTTTTCCTTATATGAAGTAGCGAATAATAACGTGATTTTTATCCTATATATAGCAAAGTAAAAATACGATTTTTATCGTTAAAATGGTTAAGTAAAAATATGATTTTTATATTTTTAGAGTATTAAAAATATAGTCTTTACTATATAGATGATGTCAAAATATGATTTTTGTTTATGTAGAGGAGTTAAAAATATAATTTTTACATGATCGGGATATTAAAAATATCATCTTTATATGTGTAGAAA
Source organism: Allium sativum (assembly GCA_030737875.1). NCBI lineage: Eukaryota > Viridiplantae > Streptophyta > Magnoliopsida > Asparagales > Amaryllidaceae > Allium > Allium sativum. The sequence goes on from CM060925.1 coordinate 390,398,574, forward strand.
AATAAAAATGAGATTTTTTATAAAGATGAAATCTTTAAATTTGAAAAAGCGAAGTCTATGTTTTTATAAAGGCGAAATCTTTATTTTAGAAAAGGCGAAATCGTTATATGGAAAATAGCGTGATAAAAATATAATTTTTATCTATATAACATAGTAGTAAAAATTCGATTTTTATATATTGAATAACGGAATAAAAATTCGATTTTTAAATATAGAAAGAGATTGTAAAAATATGATTTTTATTTTAAAGACATCAGCAAATATAAAAATGTATGATTTTTATATATGTAGTGGCTACGGGCGACGAAGATGACGAAGATGTGATAGCGATGAAGATTTCTATCAATGAAGTGCCGTGGAGCTAGGATAGCTATAGGTGAGAATTTCTCACCTTTCAATTTCCTTTCTATTTATATATATATACTAGGATGCAGACGGTGCTTAGTAGCACCCGACACAATCGTCCACAGACCATGGACTTGTTTGTTTGGTTGCATAGATTAGTATATGATGTGATTTGAATTAGGTTGTTTGGTGATTTTGATTGATGTGTGAATGGCGTGGGCCTTCACTAGACCGGGGATAAGGCTAGGCCTCGTCCCGTTTCTAGTATCGTGCCGTTATGCCGTCGAAATTTTCTAAAATATGTTAGAAAAATAAAAATACCATTTTATTGAATGAATGAACTGAATAGAACATTCATAAGTTAAATAAAATATTTTATCGTTAAAAATATAGTTTTAACGTGGAAGTGAATAAAATAAATATTCATTTACAAACCGGACGGTTTGTTTATGTACACCGATTTGACTGATATTGATTGGGACGATAAATTTTACACATCGCCCAACTGCACAAATAAAATCTGTGTTTGATTGTTTGGAACCCCACACGGGTGTTGGGATGAAATTTGAGGTTCACTCATCCTGATTGATTAAATATGTCGATCGATTGATTGACAGGCTGTTATAAGCGTTGAATATCTATATTTGATGCTTATACAGTGTAGTGCACTTTGGTTGATGGTTGATTGTTTTCAATGCTATTATATACATGTGTTGTATGAAAATCCATATAATTAATTTTATATGGTAATTGATTGGGCCACATTCCAATTTGAAAAATAAAGAATAATATAAAATAAAGGTTCATGTGTTGACAGTTTCATCCATTGAGATTGGTCATGTGTTGAACGAAATATTTTAGTAATAAAATTTACATCTTTATCAATATAAAATAAAGGTTCATGTGTTGACAGTTTCATCCATTGAGATTGGTCATGTGTTGAACGAAATATTTTAGTAATAAAATTTACATCTTTATCAATATAAAATAAAGGTTCATGTGTTGACAGTTTCATCCATTGAGATTGGTCATGTGTTGAACGAAATATTTTAGTAATAAAATTTACATCTTTATCAATATAAAATAAAGGTTCATGTGTTGACAGTTTCATCCATTGAGATTGGTCATGTGTTGAACGAAATATTTTAGTAATTAAATTTACATCTTTATCAATATAAAATAAAGGTTCATGTGTTGACAGTTTCATCCATTGAGATTGGTCATGTGTTGAACGAAATATTTTAGTAATAAAATTTACATCTTTATCAATATAAAATAAAGGTTCATGTGTTGACAGTTTCATCCATTGAGATTGGTCATGTGTTGAACGAAATATTTTAGTAATAAAATTTACAACTTTATCAATATAAAACAAAGGTTCATGTGTTGACAGTTTCATCCATTGAGTTTGGTCATGTGTTGAACGAAATATTTTAGTAATAAAATTTACATCTTTATCAATATAAAATAAAGGTTCATGTGTTGACAGTACTCATCCATTGAGATTGGTCATGTGTTGAACGAAATATTTTGATAATAACAACTATTTTGAAAAAGAAATATTTGAAATAGAATATTTGAATATATAACGATTTCGAAATGAATTGAATATATAACGATTTCGAAACGAATTGAATATATAACGATTTCGAAATGAATTGAATATATAACGATTTCGAAATGAATTGAATATATAACGATTTCGAAATGAATTGAATATATAACGATTTCGAAATGAATTGAATATATAACGATTTCGAAATGAATTGAATATATAACAATTTCGAAATGAATTGAATATATAACGATTTCGAAATGAATTGAATATATAACGATTTCGAAATGAATTGAATATATAACGATTTCGAAATGAATTGAATATATAACGATTTCGAAATGAATTGAATATATAACGATTTCGAAATGAATTGAATATAAAATGATTTCAAAATGAATTGAATAGAAATGAATTTTAAAACGAATTTATAAAGAAGAATTCAATTTTGATTTGAATTGAAATGGAGGTTGAAATTGCTTTTGAAATGAATTTAAAACTATTTATACAATTCGTTTTAAATAGAAATCGACGAAATATATATTATATATATTATATATATAATATAATGGCCTGAATAGAACGCGCCGCGCCGCGGCAGTTCGTGAATTTCGACCATTTATTTCAAACGGACATTACGGGAGATCCGACCGTCGGATTCTCCTAAAACCGGAACCGTTGGGTTCGTATCGAAAAGAGCTTTCTAACGAATATTTGAAATTCAAAAATCTAACGGTTGGATTTGGAGATACGTCCAAATCAAATTTGAAAAAGGTCGATGTAAGTGCAGTTCGATGGCCATTGTTGGAAATCGACTGTACGGGCCTTGATAAAATTATTAAAAATATCAATAATTTGTGTAAAATCATAAGAAATGATTTGGGAAAATTTGGGATGAAAAACTCCATATTTGAAAAGATAAAAATGGGTTTTTATCGAAATGAGCTAGTTTTGAATTAAATTTAAAACCCAACTATTTTTTAATAATTAAATTAGATTTAAAAAGGGGTTTTAAATAAGCGAATTTCTAATATATTTGATTGAATTTGAAATGGGTTTATCGTGAACGGTGTTTTAAATAACACTAGTTCTTTAACCCGATAACAAATAGAATGTGATTTGGGTTTGTCGTGAACTGTGTTTTAAATAACACCTAGTTCTTTAACCCAGTAAAAGGAGTTTTAATGAATCTGCAATTAGATTGAAATTCGAATTGATAATCTAAATTATCAAATTTGACAAATGAGCGAGATATGGAGCATTACCAGTTTTGCTCCAAAGCGATAGCTAAATCTTTAATTAGATTTGAACGTGAAATGGTAATTAATTTTACCGATAACACCGTGGTGTTAGATAAGGAGTATTACCAATTTTGCTTCATGGGATGAATAGGTTGGGATTGGGAAATAAAATAAATAATTACTTCAGTGTTGTTCGCTAATCTCGACTAGTTTAGAAAAACCATAATTTGGTTTGAAACGACATCCAAAGGAAGATTACAGGATAAATTTTAAAGAATTTATCTTGGATAAAATTAATGGGAACATTTCCCTAAGAATGTGGAATTTAGAAACTAGCTGTAGGTTGGCTAAGAAAAATGGTTTCCTGGGTATTGATCTGATGTTGGTTTCGGCCTTCGGGGTTAATGTTCGGGAAATTGTTCTCTTGCTAATTTGCGGTTAGTGACTAATGAATTGGAATGCGGCGTATGTTTTGTTTGTGTAACATTTGTTTTAATATACGCGGGTTGTTCGGAAAGTCCGGGTTTACACCCATTCTGAATAACCGATTCGACGATAAGTCGAAGATGAAGACGGTGGTCAAAGACCGGAAGTCTTCACATCGTTTGGATAATTACAGACGATCCTGATTGGGCAGTACACCCAAGAGGATGGAAATAGTTGGTGGTCGTCCAGATGTACTTGGAGACGGATGGATATGCGAGGAAAGTGCCTCCGGTTTCGTTCAGACCCAGAACGGACTTGTAAATGGATTGTGTGTCAGACACTGGATTTTATTCTGTGTTGATTGATTTCTATTAAATATACATCTGTTTGGCGGCGGAGAATTTATTCTTTTGCTTAACGCGCTTCTCTGAGACGTACGAGCTCAGAGGTTGTATATCGATGGACATCAGTCGCATGGCATGAATTGCCTGTGTGGCACACTAAGATGCAATGTTCAAGGCTTTTGTTGAAAAGCAAAGTCTTGTGGTTGATGATCAAAGCACGGCCTATGTGGCGTAGCTTTGTGTATAGCGTGTATTCGCGAGCCTCACACCTCGGTATGAGTTAAAAACGGGATACGGACTGCAGGGAGAGCACGACGTTTCTTTCTAGCTTTGGTGGTGTCAGTGACTTACCAGCCCTGACATTTATATACTTTTCACCTATGTGGTTGTTGGAATGCGAGGCGCCTCGATTATAGGTCTGTAAGGACCGGGAAATGTGTGTTCAGGCATAATTAATCCTCTAACGTAAGTGAGGACCGACCCTGAAGATCCGGGGCTGCCCAGAGTGCGTAACCCTGAGGCATTTGCTAGAGTGTCTCGAACGCGGAAAGGAGCTTGCCCCTTGCCTCGACTCATGACGGAAATCCAATTTCCAATACGTGTATTGCGGCTTTATTTGTAGAGCCTAGTATGGCGACATAGTGGGATGGGGCACTCATGCCGTCTATGATTTATATTTATGATTGAAATGTTTTGACACTATACACTTATTATAGTATCAAATGATTTGTTTTAAACGTATCAAGCATGTTTGGCTGTTATAAGGTAAAACCCTATCCTCTGGCTTGCGTTGCATTGTGTGATGGGACCTGGGTCTTATAATAGCTTCATTTTTCGAAAAAAACATTGCGCTGTTTATTCTATGCACTGGTATTCTTGGGAGGAAACCCGTTCCGTGTTATACGGCGTGGTCCCTTGAAGTACTCTCTTTTAAAGTAAAATTTTAAATAACTGTTTTAGTTCTCACACCAGTCACATGACTGACCTGGAGTTTATTGTTTTAACCTAAACTGTGGGTGCCCCTATTTTCCGCACGGGCAGCTAGTAGTTTTGGTTTTGCAGATTTGTATTCACAGGATCCTGGTTTACAGCTGGAATGATATCCGGAAAGCTCTGTATCCGTATATCACCTTCGGTTGTGCTTTATATTATTTTTCCGCTGCTATGTAATTTATTGTAATCTCTGATATTTATCGAATGTAATTTATTCATTTATACTCTGTATATTCTTGTATCTAATGGAATTGTTGTAATAACAATGAAATGTTCTTCTTTTTGTGTTCTGATTTGTCCTGTTCTCAAACAGTCAGGGGTTTCGAACGGTCTAGATCGGTTTAACGACTGATTCGGATCGAGCGAAATTCCTTGTCGTCACATTTGGTATCAGAGCTTTGGTTTACAGAGCTCGAGAACAAGACACATTAGAACCATACGAAAGGATTCATCAGATATTGGATTAGTAATATCCAATTAGAATGACTCGTTAGAGATAGGATCAGTAGTATCCTAGAACGAGTGTGAAGAGTATATTTTTCAAATGAAAACAATTTTGTTTTGAAATTTAAATCGTTTTAAACGTATTTGATTATTTATTTATTTTGAATATGGACAATCGAGTATATAAAGATTTTGCATATACGCGTCATGAACGTATATTCGAAGTTTTAATATATTGGATAGATATAGAATCACGCTCTAGTGGCCCGAAGATGATGCTGATGATTGACTAGTCGTCATTAGTATTCATGTTCGAGTAACAAAGGTGTGATATCGATATATTTCCATTAGACTGGTGTGAGAACCAAAACTTATATAGTTAGAACACATTGTTGTGAATTGGCATCAAAAATATGATTGTTTGTATATATGTCAAAATTATCAATTTGAAACTCTAATACACTAATTGATTGATGTTTGTGTTGTTTGTTTATTTGTTTGCTAATTTTGAACCATTATGCCTAATAGCATCAAATATTGAACTGTATTGAAAATTGGTCGCATTTGCTTGCATATACATATACTTACATTGAACAGGTCATAGCAAGGAGGCTAGAGCAGAGAATAAAATTTGTTTGCCCGACAAATAGGTACATGTTTACTACATAATTTACTGTTTTGTTTGGGTGATGATGATTTTATGAGCCTATTGGCTAGCCGCTTGGCTTTTTCTTTTTGAGATCTGAAGGACCGGGGAAGCTATTTGAAATTCCCCGATGCTCCCGGTGCAGGGGAGGTTATGGCGAAATTTTTCGAAAATTTAGGGTGTTAGCCAAATTTTTGAAAATTTGAAAATTCTCAGGAACTGAAAAGTTGGAGAATGGAAGCTGGATCGAACGTAGAACTGATTAATCAAACCACTTTCGACTTTGTTCCTTTTCGGGGACGAAAAGTTTTAAGTGGGGGAGATTGTAATAACCCGCAAATTCTGAGCCAGTTTAAAATTTTTATTTTGGCAATTTTAGCGAATTTTGAATGTTTAAAATAGATTCTTTTAAATAATATCGACGAGAAATTTATTTTGAATATAATTCGATCGTATATGTTATATACGTCGTCGTTAGAATGTAAATATTTATATATAATTATAAATAGAATTGAAAATGGCGCGGTAGTTCGATAATTCGATTTCAAACTTCAATTGAACATACTGGGTGCAGAACAATCCAGATTTTAGTGAAACCAAAAATAATACAATCTAATTGATGATATCTTTCCAACGAATCCGAAAAATCAAAATTTCATAGCGGGAATCAAAAGATATGTCCAATTGAAAATTTTGAATAGTCGCTATGGAATTCAGGCCCTTAAAAATAGGAATTTTGCAAACGACCTCGGATTTCGACGAAACCAGTTTTGTTGGGTCCGTGACGTCAAATTATTGCTAGGTTCCAAATTTCATAATTTTCTGAATCAATATGTGAGCGTGGCAAAGGAAAACGCGTTTGACCAGTTTCAGTTGATTTTAATCGACTGGAAAATGGCCATTTTTCAAACGGTCTCGGAATTCGACGAAACTAGTTTTGTTAGGACCGTATCGTCAATACGAAGCTAGAAAATGTTTTTCGAGAATTTTTAGAGTTAGTATGTGACCCCAATAATTTGAAATGTACGTTTAAAATTCAATATAGTGATTTAAATGTAAATTAAACGGAAACGGATTCAAATGGTCAAATCAGCTTGCGATACATATCCCATTGTGTTCGGAATGGGGGTAAAACGCTATGGACGACAGGCGGTGGGCCTCGTTTCGTGGTCGTATGTAAAAGTCAACTTTTTGAAAATTAATTAATTAAAAAAAAAGGGAAAACCCCTTTCCTTTATCTCTGCCCCCCCCCCCCTAAATTTAATTTCAGTCGACGAAAAAAAAAGAAAAAAAAAGAGACTTTGCCGCCGCCTCCTCAGGGGCATCGCACCACCACCCATCGCCACCGCCCGACGAAGCCAGCGCCCACCCTCCTCTTCTTCATCCTCCCTTCTTCTCCCTCCCCGCCGAACCCGCATCGAACCCCACCCAGACCCGAACCCGCAACCCCCCCCCCCCAGCGCCATTGAGCACCGTGAAGCCCCCTCGCCTGACCTCCACCGCCTCCACCGTGCCGCCACCAACCCGCGATCCCCCCCCCCCCCCCCAGACCACGCATCACGACGGCGAAACCCCCCTCCGCCTTCGATTTTTACTGTAAGTCCCTTTTCTTTATTTACCTATTTATTTTATTTCAGTTTTATTATTTTTGTGATACCATTGTAAATAAAAATCTGTTATTAAGTTGAAATGTGAAGTAAAAAATCGATTTTTCCTTATATGAAGTAGCGAATAATAGCGTGATTTTTATCCTATATATAGCAAAGTAAAAATACGATTTTTATCGTTAAAATGGTTAAGTAAAAATATGATTTTTATATTTTTAGAGTATTAAAAATATAGTCTTTACTATGTAGATGATGTCAAAATATGATTTTTGTTTATGTAGAGGAGTTAAAAATATAATTTTTACATGATCGGGATATTAAAAATATCATCTTTATATGTGTAGAAAAATAAAAATGAGATTTTTTATAAAGATGAAATCTTTAAATTTGAAAAAGCGAAGTCTATGTTTTTATAAAGGCGAAATCTTTATTTTAGAAAAGGCGAAATCTTTATATGGAAAATAGCGTGATAAAAATATAATTTTTATCTATATAACATAGTAGTAAAAATTCGATTTTTATATATTGAATAACGGAATAAAAATTCGATTTTTAAATATAGAAAGCGATTGTAAAAATATGATTTTTATTTTAAAGACATCAGCAAATATAAAAATGTATGATTTTTATATATGTAGTGGCTACGGGCGACGAAGATGACGAAGATGCGATAGCGATGAAGATTTCTATCAATGAAGTGCCGTGGAGCTAGGATAGCTATAGGTGAGAATTTCTCACCTTTCAATTTCCTTTCTATTTATATATATATACTAGGATGCAGACGGTGCTTAGTAGCACCCGACACAATCGTCCACAGACCATGGACTTGTTTGTTTGGTTGCATAGATTAGTATATGATGTGATTTGAATTAGGTTGTTTGGTGATTTTGATTGATATGTGAATGGCGTGGGCCTTCACTAGACCGGGGATAAGGCTAGGCCTCGTCCCGTTTCTAGTATCGTGCCGTTATGCCACCGAAACTTTCTAAAATATGTTAGAAAAATAAAAATACCATTTTATTGAATGAATGAACTGAATAGAACATTCATAAGTTAAATAAAATATTTTATCGTTAAAAATATAGTTTTAACGTGGAAGTGAATAAAATAAATATTCATTTACAAACCGGACGGTTTGTTTATGTACACCGATTTGACTGATATTGATTGGGACGATAAATTTTACACATCGCCCAACTGCACAAATAAAATCTGTGTTTGATTGTTTGGAACCCCACACGGGTGTTGGGATGAAATTTGAAGTTCACTCATCCTGATTGATTAAATATGTCGATCGATTGATTGACAGGCTGTTATAAGCGTTGAATATCTATATTTGATGCTTATACAGTGTAGTGCACTTTGGTTGATGGTTGATTGTTTTCAATGCTATTATATACATGTGTTGTATGAAAATCCATATAATTAATTTTATATGGTAATTGATTAGGCCTCATTCCAATTTGAAAAATTAAGAATAATATAAAATAAAGGTTCATGTGTTGACAGTTTCATCCATTGAGATTGGTCATGTGTTGAACGAAATATTTTAGTAATAAAATTTACATCTTTATCAATATAAAATAAAGGTTCATGTGTTGACAGTTTCATCCATTGAGATTGGTCATGTGTTGAACGAAATATTTTAGTAATAAAATTTACATCTTTATCAATATAAAATAAAGGTTCATGTGTTGACAGTTTCATCCATTGAGATTGGTCATGTGTTAAACGAAATATTTTAGTAATAAAATTTACATCTTTATCAATATAAAATAAAGGTTCATGTGTTGACAGTTTCATCCATTGAGATTGGTCATGTGTTGAACGAAATATTTTAGTAATAAAATTTACATCTTTATCAATATAAAATAAAGGTTCATGTGTTGACAGTTTCATCCATTGAGATTGGTCATGTGTTGAACGAAATATTTTAGTAATAAAATTTACATCTTTATCAATATAAAATACAGGTTCATGTGTTGACAGTTTCATCCATTGAGATTGGTCATGTGTTGAACGAAATATTTTAGTAATAAAATTTACATCTTTATCAATATAAAATAAAGGTTCATGTGTTGACAGTTTCATCCATTGAGATTGGTCATGTGTTGAACGAAATATTTTAGTAATAAAATTTACATCTTTATCAATATAAAACAAATGTTCATGTGTTGACAGTTTCATCCATTGAGTTTGGTCATGTGTTGAACGAAATATTTTAGTAATAAAATTTACATCTTTATCAATATAAAATAAAGGTTCATGTGTTGACAGTACTCATCCATTGAGATTGGTCATGTGTTGAACGAAATATTTTGATAATAACAACTATTTTGAAAAAGAAATATTTGAAATAGAATATTTGAATATATAACGATTTCGAAATGAATTGAATATATAACGATTTAGAAATGAATTAAATATATAACGATTTCGAAATGAATTGAATATATAACGATTTCGAAATGAATTGAATATATAACAATTTCGAAATGAATTGAATATATAACGATTTAGAAATGAATTGAATATATAACGATTTCGAAATGAATTGAATATATAACGATTTCGAAATGAATTGAATATATAACGATTTCGAAATGAATTGAATATATAACGATTTCGAAATGAATTGAATATATAACGATTTCGAAATGAATTGAATATATAACGATTTCGAAATGAATTGAATATATAACGATTTCGAAATGAATTGAATATATAACGATTTCGAAATGAATTGAATATAAAACGATTTCAAAATGAATTGAATAGAAATGAATTTTAAAACGAATTTATAAAGAAGAATTCAATTTTGATTTGAATTGAAATGGAGGTTGAAATTGCTTTTGAAACGAATTTAAAATTATTTATATAATTCGTTTTAAATAGAAATCGACGAAATATATATTATATATATAATATAATGGCCTGAATAGAACGCGCCGCGCCGCGGCAGTTCGTGAATTTCGACCATTTATTTCAAACGGACATTACGGGAGATCCGACCGTCGGATTCTCCTAAAACCGGAACTGTTGGGTTCGTATCGAAAAGATCTTTCTAATGAATATTTGAAATTCAAAATCTAACGGTTGGATTTGGAGATACGTCCAAATCAAATTTGAAAAAGGTCGTTGTAAGTGCAGTTCGATGGCCATTGTTGGAAATCGACTGTACGGGCCTTGATAAAATTATTAAAAATATCAATAATTTGTGTAAAATCATAAGAAATGATTTGGGAAAATTTGGGATGAAAAACTCCATATTTGAAAAGATAAAAATGGCTTTTTATCGAAATGAGCTAGTTTTGAACTAAATTTAAAACCCAATTATTTTTAAATAATTAAATTAGATTTAAAAAGGGGTTTTAAATAAGCGAATTTCTAATATATTTGATTGAATTTGAAATGGGTTTATCGTGAACGGTGTTTTAAATAACACTAGTTCTTTAACTCGATAACAAATAGAATGTGATTTGGGTTTGTCGTGAACTGTGTTTTAAATAACACCTAGTTCTTTAACCCAGTAAAAGGAGTTTTAATGAATCTGCAATTAGATTGAAATTCGAATTGATAATCTAAATTATCAAATTTGACAAATGAGCGAGATATGGAGCATTACCAGTTTTGCTCCAAAGCGATAGCTAAATCTTTAATTAGATTTGAACGTGAAATGGTAATTAATTTTACCGATAACACCGTGGTGTTAGATATGGAGTATTACCCGTTTTGCTTCATGGGATGAATAGGTTGGGATTGGGAAATAAAATAAATAATTACTTCAGTGTGGTTCGCTAATCTCGACTAGTTTAGAAAAACCATAAATTGGTTTGAAACGACATCCAAAGGAAGATTACAGGATAAATTTTAAAGAATTTATCTTGGATAAAATTAATGGGAACATTTCCCTAAGAATGTGGAATTTAGAAACTAGCTGTAGGTTGGCTAAGAAGAATGGTTTCCTGGGTATTGATCTGATGTTGGTTTCGGCCTTCGGGGTTAATGTTCGGGAAATTGTTCTCTTGCTAATTTGCGGTTAGTGACTAATGAATTGGAATGAGGCGTATGTTCTGTTTGTGTAACATTTGTTTTAATATACGCGGGTTGTTCGGAAAGTCCGGGTTTACACCCATTCTGAATAACCGATTCGACGATAAGTCGAAGATGAAGACGGTGGTCAAAGACCGGAAGTCTTCACATCGTTTGGATAATTACTGACGATCCTGATTGGGCAGTACACCCAAGAGGATGGAAATAGTTGGTGGTCGTCCAGACGTGCTTGGAGACGGATGGATATACGAGGAAAGTGCCTCCGGTTTCGTTCAGACCCAGAACGGACTTGTAAATGGATTGTGTGTCAGAAACTGGATTTTATTCTGTGTTGATTGATTTCTATTAAATATACATCTGTTTGGCGGCGGAGAATTTATTCTTTTGCTTAACGCCCTTCTCTGAGACGTACGAGCTCAGAGGTTGTATATCGATGGACATCAGTCGCATGGCATGAATTGCCTGTGTGGCACACTAAGATGCAATGATCAAGGCTTTTGTTGAAAAGCAAAGTCTTGTGGTTGATGATCAAAGCACGGCCTATGTGGCGTAGCTTTGTGTATAGCGTGTATTCGCGAGCCTCACACCTCGGTATGAGTTAAAAACAGGATACGGACTGCAGGGAGAGCACGACGTTTCTTTCTAGCTTTAGTGGTGTCAGTGACTTACCAGCCCTGACATTTATATACTTTTCACCTATGTGGTTGTTGGAATGCGAGGCGCCTCGATTATAGGTCTGTAAGGACCGGGAAACGTGTGTTCAGGCATAATTAATCCTCTAACGTAAGTGAGGACCGGCCCTGAAGATCCGGGGTTGCCCAGAGTGCGTAACCCTGAGGCATTTGCTAGAGTGTCTCGAACGCGGAGAGGAGCTTGCCCCTTGCCTCGACTCATGACGGAAATCCAATTTCCAATACGTGTATTGCGGCTTTATTTGTAGAGCCTAGTATGGCGACATAGTGGGATGGGGCACTCATGCCGTCTATGATTTATATTTATGATTGAAATGTTTTGACACTATACACTTATTATAGTATCAAATGATTTGTTTTAAACGTATCAAGCATGTTTGGCTGTTATAAGGTAAAACCCTATCCTTTGGCTTGCGTTGCATTGTGTGATGGGACCTGGGTCTTATAATAGCTTCATTTTTCGAAAAAAACATTGCGCTGTTTATTCTATGCACTGGTATTCTTGGGAGGAAACCCGTTCCGTGTTATACGGCGTGGTCCCTTGAAGTACTCTCTTTTAAAGTAAAATTTTAAATAACTGTTTTAGTTCTCACACCAGTCACATGACTGACCTGGAGTTTATTGTTTTAACCTAAACTCTGGGTGCCCCTATTTTCCGAATGGGCAGCTAGTAGTTTTGGTTTTGCAGATTTGTATTCACAGGATCCTGGTTTACAGCTGGAATGATATCCGGAAAGCTCTGTATCCGTATATCACCTTCAGTTGTGCTTTATATTATTTTTCCGCTGCTATGTAATTTATTGTAATCTCTGATATTTATCGAATGTAATTTATTCATTTATACTCTGTATATTCTTGTATCTGATGGAATTGTTGTAATAACAATGAAATGTTCTTCTTTTTGTGTTCTGATTTGTCCTGTTCTCAAACAGTCAGGGGTTTCGAACGGTCTAGATCGGTTTAACGACTGATTCGGATCGAGCGAAATTCCTTGTCGTCACAAAAAAAGTGGTGTATACATGGTATACAAGCATGTCAATGCAAAGAAGCAAATGGTAAATGGTTGGTGCAGCAAATTCAAGTGTGCACAAACAAGGAGCAGTCTCATGTTCAACCAAAGCTCGAGTCAGAAATAGTGTATGGAACAAGTAAACAACGGTGAAGCAAGGACTATCCAAATGATAGTATACAAGTAACATGTCAGTACCATATACATGGCTACTACATGGATGGTGCAACACTAAAATACCAACTCACACAAGGCAATTCATCATGCAATGGTAACTGATTAACATAGAAATGTGTTTATTTTATGCTCTTATATCTTATCTTTTGTATATAAATAAAAACTACTTGGGTATTATTTTTTCACTTTTACAGATATGCCTATTTAGCCACATGCAGTCAGAAAATATAAAAATAGAGAACAAATTGTTGTATATTTACAATTGGAGACTTGCTGAAGAAGATCTCACATCCAGTTGCTTTTTGGACAACAAAATAATTGGAAGAAGGGCTATGCATATCATAAATCAATGAAGAATCGTCAAGCAAGCAAGAGGAAAAGAGGAAAGGCCCAAATTTATTAGATTTCACTAAGGGCCATTTGTAATTTTCATTGTAAACTCTTTGGTGATTTCCCTAAGGCCCATTTGTCATTGTATTAGGGTTAGAGTTAGGGTTGGCTATCTAACCTATAAATACCCTTGTAATTTCATTGTAAAGATCATCCTGGAATTAATAAAGTTTTTTTTTCTTTTTCTCTTTTCTGCATTCTTTAACTTTTTCTTAGCAATTAGTGTTGTCTACACAATTAGATTTGGTAGAACACTATTTGTATTTTTTTTACTTATTTTCATTAGTGATTGACCGTCTGATTAGATTCAGCGGTAATCCTAATTCTATTTTCTGTTTGTTATTTTATTCCTACAATTTAATTTTTGCTTTTTATTTGCTTCCATAGGTCAAATTGGATTTGATTAGATTCAGATATGATTTATAGTTTTATTTGCTTTACAATTGAAAATTGTGATTTGATCGTCGGTTCAATTAGATTTGTTCTGAACCAAATTACCGTTTCAATTTTTATTGTTTTCAAAACCAACCTCCAAGATTTGTCTAACTCGCCCAAGAATTTATCTAAATAATTTGATTTAATTTATCTCTCTGTGATTCGACCTGCATACTACACAATCTGTGCAAAACTAAGTTATACGCACTTAACTCCACAGAAAACAAATCACGCTTTTATTTCCTTCTTTTTTTTCTCGGAAACCAAAAGAGTATTGATTTTGTTGATGATCGAACACTAGATTCTAAAAGTTGGGTGTCTTCGAACTAAAGTCGAGATGTTGAAGCGATTCGATATGAATTGGGGTGCTTTGGATCTAGGGTTTGGAATCGTTTTTTTTCTCTCTTTCTTTTGGGGTTCGAATCGAATAGAACTAGCTGTGAATTGGGTTTGGGTGAAGTGGATGGGGAAATCGAGTTTTTGGAACTTGATGCAGAGAGGGGACTGGCACGAGGCTGAAGTGGGGTTTGGCTTATCGAATTGGATTTTTGAGGGTTGAGGAACTTGCGCTGGTTGGTGAATCCGTGAATGAGCAAGGGTGTTTGCGGCAGTTTGGTGAAGAGGGTTGAACGGACTGGTCTGAATGGGACTGAGGTGATTGTTCACGAGAAATATGGAACGTTGGTTTGTGGTAGAAGAGTCTAGAGAACGGTCTCTGGCTGAACCGGGATGAACTCGGTATTTGGTTCGATGTCTATGTGTCAGGCAGATAGGGGTGGACTGTTGAAGATTTGGGAGTTTTGAAGTGTACCGAGGCTGACTAGGTGTGTGTTGAAATTTGGTATGGATGCTGGAAGGAGAAGTCTGGTCTTGTTTGGCAAGGTGGTTTGGTATTTGTGGTAAGTGTTGCGATGGTTTTGCTGTGGGGTAACTTTAGTGGTTGATCATGGAATTTGGGTGTTGGCCACTGCGGATGAGGAGTTGGTTGATGCAAGTGCTTGCGTGATGATAGGAGGTTGTCTAAATGGATGAGAAGGGGATGAGTGGTTTGTGGGAGAATTGAAGTTTTGTTTAAGATGTTCTTTTGTTGAACGTGGATGGGGTTAGCTGGTGAATTGAGGAAGTCACGGTTATTTATGGACTGGAAGAAGCAGGCAGTGATTGCGGGATAGTGGGGTATTAGCTTCGGGTATGAGCAATGTTGATGGTGGAAGGTTTGAAAGGGGATTTGGCTGTGAACTTGTGTATTTGCGGTTGCATGATTGAGAGGGAGGGTGGTGAACGATGGTAGGTGGTGTGGTCTAGTTTGTTGGGTATCGTGAATGTGGCGATGGTAATCGGAAGTTGTGAACTGGTGGGGAGGAGAAGCTATGTGGTTTTGCTGTTGTGATTAGAAGGAGCGCGGACTTCAGTTGTGGTTTCAGATTAGAATTGCTTAGAGCAGGTGTAATGACCCGGATTCTTATGGGTTAATTTTAAATATTTAATACGCATTTAATATTGGTTGGATAATATAAATGAATATTTATATTAAGTTATTAGTTTAATAATCAATTTTGATTTAATATTGAATATATTAAATCATCGTAATGCGAAAATATAATTCAGTTCGAGATTTAAAACTGAATTAAATACAGTTCGAACTTCTGTTTGAATTCGAATAATAATATTAATTTATTATCGCAGAATTTATTGTTTTAAATTTACTTTATATCGATTTAAAATAATATCTTCACCATATGATCGAATTGGACTTCGTGACCTATCCCAGTGTGTCCGGAATGGTGGTTAAACCCTAGAATCGACAGTTGTTGGGTTCAGTAAGGAGCTCAGGATCGAGGATTATCTAAATTTTTAAGGATACAGTTTTTAATTTAATTAAATTAAAATAATTTTAAGTGTTGTGTGGCTCCTTTTCTTCCACAAAATCAAGACCCACGGTGGCCTCCTTTTCTTCCACAAACAAATACATTACCGTGCCCTCCTTTGTCACCATAAATCAAACCAAAACCGTGTCTTCATTTGTTTCCACAAACTAAAACAACCTCGATTTCTTCCTATAAATCAAACCGAACAGAGGCCGATTCCTTTAATTCCCAAATATGTCGTAACTTCCGAAAATCCCCCTTTTCGATAATCCAAAATCAGAAGAAGTTCGACATCAGCATAGAGGAGCTCGCGATTCAGTTGCGTTCGAATTCGAAGTGAAGCTTGCGGTAGGTCTGTTCTTGGAAGGTCGCGATGGTACTGTTGCGTTTGTTTTTGGGTTGATCGATTTTGAAATGGTTGGATGCTTTTCGAAGAGGAAGGGTAGGGCACCAGCTAGGGGTAGTTGCGGTTGTATAGGGTTGGGAGAGTTGAAGGTTGGAGGGGATTCGATTCATGGGTCCTGGAGATGGATGGTCACGGCAATGGACTAAGTGTTGGATTTGGTTGGCGGGGTTGAGTCCGTTGAAGCATTAGCAGTCGAGTTTAAGAAATTCAGTAAATGATTGTAGCTCCTGGAAAACAGACAATTGCATGGTGCTGGAGTTTGCTAGTAGCATGTCACTATTATTTGATTTGGGAAAAGATCATTAATGGATTAAGGTATTTTTTTTATTTTGGAATTTATTAGTACATTAGTTAAAACTAATGTTTGTGTACTATTAAAAATAGATGTGTTTACCGTTAATCTAGAATATGGAAATTAAAAAGAAATTTATTTGGTGAACCATTAAATAAATAGTTAAGGAAGTAATTTTTGAAATTTAGAAATTTTAAGGAGAAGTTTATATATAATTGGTAATTTATTTAAATGTATAGAAAATTAGTTTATATAAAAGAATTAGTTAGAAAGAAAATAAATTCATAAACTAATCACTTGGGTATGAAAGTAAATAAAGGTTAAATCTTTATTTTGGATCATTCAATAAATAAAAAAATATTGTTGATTTAAACAATGTTATTTAATTTTATACAAGGTCCAAAAATCTTGAAAACAAGACCAACTGGTCGATGGCTGCGAGCTATTCGAGCTAGAAGTCGTTTGGAATTTAATGGAGTTAGCGAGAAATTTAATTTAATCGAACGTGGTTCGAGTTCTTCGGAATGGATTGCAATAAAATACATGGTGACCTCTTTATTAGGATTTATTTTTTTCATTAAAAATAATTGTTGTTGCTTGTTTTGAATGCTATCTGGTTCATTTAAATATATTAGTTATTTAGGGTTGACTATTATATATATATTGGGTTGATGATTGGTTGGATTCCTGCAGTCTCATTAGCAGATGCCCGCGGTACCATTAGCGGATGATTACCCTATACGCCCCATGCTATGATAGTGGATGACCTTCGTACCGCGATATCCTTCCTCGAAGCAGGATGGGTATTATTATGTTGACTAACGTCTGTGGATGCACGAAAACGGGTTGGAGGAATCCGACTGGATGCCTCAAAAATATATTATCTATTTGTTTATTTGTTTGCATATATAATGTCATATATGATGTGTTAGAAATCCTGTGATTTGATAACTGACTGTTTGGGGTATTTAAATATCACTGGGGCTTGAATATTGATTTATAAAAATATCAAAAAATGGTATTTGAGATTTAAAAAGGGAATTCTATTTTTATAAATAGAATTTGAATTTTTAATGAACTATAGAAAATATTAACTTGTTTTGAATATATATAAAACGAGTATTGAATTTATAAACTCTGTTTATAAATTAAAATGTGGGATTTGAATTGAATTTATAAACTTTGTTTATAAATTAAAATGTGGGATTTGAATTGAATTTATAAACTCTGTTTATAAATTAAAATGTGGGATTTGAATTGAATTTATAAATTCTGTTTATAAATTAAAATATGCGATTTGAATTGAATTTATAAACTTTGTTTATAAATATATAATGTGGGATTTTAAGTGAAGTATAAACATTCTTTATAAATTTAATAATGCAGAGAATTGAAATGGAAGTTGAATAAAGAAAATTCAAATATAGAATTTGAATATAGAAATTCAAATGGAGTTTGAAAATAGAAAATTCAAATAGAATTCAAAGAGAATTGAAATGGGAGTTGAATAAAGAAAATTCAAATACAGAATTTGAATAAAGAGGATTCAAATAGATTTGAATATGTAGAATTTGAATAAAGGGGATTCAAATAGACTTGAATATATAGAATTTGAATAAAGAGGATTCAAATAGATTTGAATATATAGAATTTGAATAGAGAATTCAAATAGATTTGAAAATATAGAATTTGAATATAGAATTCAAATGGGACTTGAATAAAGAATTTGAATAGAGAATTCAAACAGAGTTGAAAATGGAATTTGAATATGGGAAATTCAAATAGAATTGAATTGGAATTTGAATATAGAAGTCGATAAGGAAACGAGCTTAAAAATAGAATTAGTTTTGTTTCATAAGTAGTTAAAATATATTTGAATATGTTATATTCAAATATGAAAGTGAAATAGGCAAAGGAGTTTGATTTAACAAATTTATTAACGAATTGAGTTAAAACGATCAGGTATAGTTGAAATAAATTGAACAGGCATAGACATAAAGGAGACATGTATGGGATAAGGTTGATGAAGAGATATAAATATATTGCTCGACAAAAGGTATGTATTTAATTCATATATGAGATTTTATGCACCGTATCGGCAAACTGCTTGGCTTTTTCTTTTTCTTTTGGATTGGTGAGGGCCATGGAAGGCTATTTCAAATATCCCGATGCTCCTGGTACAAAGGAGGTTATGGCGAATTTTTCCGGGAATTTAAGGAGTTAGAATATTTTTAAGATAATTTGATAGTTAGAAATCAACGTATCGATATATGTAGAAGTCGATAAGGAAACGAACTTAAAAATAGAATAGTAAAATCAAAAAGGAAGACTAGGAATAAAATCTCGTAAGAATAGAAAGAGAAAGCATATACATGTTTAAAAGTGAACAAGTAGTTCTATGGTATTGATTATTTGAGTAAGTAGTCATATCTGTTTTGACGTTATAAATGTTATTTAGTCAAGGTCTGAGAGGTAGTTATACCCCAACTTGATTGATTTCATTATTAACAAATAAATAGTAAGATTTCAGGCTCGAAAATCAATGTTGGATAAGAGTTAGTTGAATATAGTATTTGGGTTGTCATAACGATGTTTTACACAACATCCGTTTTAACCCAAATAAGAGTAAGCTTGGAAATATGATAAAGAATATTTCCTATGTAAAGAAATAAATGAGATCGGAAAAGAGATAAGTAATTGGAATATTTTCCAATTATAAATAGCATATATTTTCTAAAGTTTAGAAAAAAAAGGAATGCGATATTCGGAAATGTTTTCCAAATAACGTAAAAGGCCAATATGGTTATTGAAAATATTTGGTTAACAAATATTGATAAAGAAATAGAGAAGTGATTTAATTAATGGAATATTAATTAAGGGCTCAGTGATTGTTTGATAATTGGATGAACACTTGTTTTCTTCGATAGTTAAATCATCGACTATCGAAACACTTGTTTTTATTCGATAGTTAAATCACAGACTATCGAAGTTTTTGACCATCGTTGTCAATATGGACAGACTGGTTGGATTATTATCCAAAGAACCACTTTGTATTGGCATAAGCGTTGCGAATCATATATGCCAAAGAAAATTGAAGACGGAGTAAAGTGCAAGGGCTATTGTATAAGTCTTAGATAACAGTGCCTAAGATGGATGTACTGAATAGTGCCTTCGGTTCATCCTGTTCCTGGATGACTTGTATGGATGAATGTCTGACAGAGTATTTCCAGAAAGGTCACGTACATTGATTTCTTCAACCGTACCAAGAGTGGAAGCGGAGAAGGAAACTTCTTTAGCTAACACGTAATGTACTGTTGTAGACGTCAATTAGTGATTCTCGATGGATCTGACAAGGCATTCGAAGTGAATCTGATGTGATGATAAAGCGTAACCTCAAGCCTCATCAACCGGTAAATGACAGAAATCGGGCAGGCAGCATGGCTTTGTAGGTCGCACCTATTAGCGTGTATAATCACCTGATCTAGAGTTTCATTTACTTCTAAAAATCTAATGTTGATGCTGTCCCATTCGGGAAACGGTTGCTGATCCCAACCGTTGGTGATATACATTCGATACACTCAAGCGAAATGAGTGGTCAGTCATGTGTGGCTGAGTTGCAAGATGTTCTTGTTGAACTCGGTGTCTTCTCCTCTAGAGATACACCAGCGGCAGGTGGTTCCATACCTTGTCATAGTTGGAAATCCATTACCCAATACGTGCTTGCGGTTTATGATTGTATATTATATATGTGGAACATGAGATGCAAACGTTCCACTAGATTGTTATTTACTTGATTTAGACAACATTATAATATCAAAAGAGTTTTGATATAAAGATTTGTAAAGACCCGTCATTTTGACCGTGCCGAATTGACAAAACATGTCAACTCGGACCGTCCAAAACGACAGATTGTTATAAGCTTCTGAGGTAAATAGAATAAATCACAGAATCACAGATCACAGATACAGAGTAATACAATATCTCGCAGCGGAAAATACATAAAATTTTACAATAGAATTTACATAAATAATACAGCGGAAGTCTAATACAAAAGAATTCTAATACATGGAGAAATAATAACAGTTTGAAACAGAAATGACATAAATAATTGGCTGGTTGGAACAACTGATCAACAGATGGATATAGGATGGTCAAAATCCAATATAACTTCAGACTCCAAGAGTGAATCTCGAATGCAGTAATAATCGATCTGACCCGAACCATGATGCAAAACAAAATAATTCGGATCAGGACTAACATTCTCATGGAAGTAAATCAATTCAAATGAAATGTTCGATGAAATGCACTCAAAAACTTAAAGGATGTTTGGGATCACCATCCTTTAAGGACCCGTCAATATAATACACTATATGCAACAATGTCCATCAAATTAAGTAAACGTCAAAATGGCATAGACGGAATTACCATACTTACACCGTTGGTATATTTCATAACAAATCTTATATTTCAATTTCAACAAATCTTATCATATTTACAATTCAAATCGAACACTTACATTGTCAATTTAAATAAACCATATCGTGTTTGTAATCTAAAGCATACAATTTGAAATCGTTAAACAATTTATAAATCCGCGTTTTAGCTTTATAAGGGTTCATTAAAGTCGATTCTACAAATTTAATCACTCATATGTATTTCAAATCAAATATTAATTTCAATTTCAATAAATCGTATCATATTCCATAACTCAAATCGAATAATTCAAATTCATAACTTATAACTTCGAATCAACATCTTAGACCTCGAATTCAAATCACAAGAATCTTTACTTATCTACCCCTTTAGTTTATTATGAACGTTTGAAAATATATATATATATAAATTTAACCTTGAAAAGAAATATATACATAAGTTTATAAAATTCTAAAATAAGTTAGAAAATAGATTATAAACATATATAGGATTAACATAATATAAAATCATTTTAAAACATATAATTTAAAATCGATGAAATTTAAGTTTAAAGTATAAAAATCTTAAATTATTATTTAAAAATCAAAATTTAAATCATTTTACTTCGGAAACATAACCAACGGTGTCCGTATATCCTTTCCTACCCTATAGTCAAGTGATACGGATATTTATCATTTCAATCCGTTAAAAATTTCTATGGGTATATATCATTTCAACCCGCAATCCCAAATTCAGTAAAAATCGTTCAGGTCTATCATTTCAACTCATAACGATTTTTCCCTAATCTAATGTTCGTTCGGGTATGTATCATTTCAACCCTTAGTGATTTTTCCTAACTAGGGGTATCAACAATCACAAACAACGATCGCATGCAACAATCACAACATATATATCATTAGTGCAACTATGTGTCATACAAATATATCGTGTCACATATGAAATGAGCATACATATCAAATTAAACAATTTCTATCAGTAACCCTATACAATTCATATAAGAGTTCATTATTGATCTAACATCCATGAAAAAAAATGTAAGTCAGGTGTGAGATAAACTCACCTTTCGTGGCATAGATTGGAGACAATAGACAGATTGACGTAGAATGAATCAGCCGTACTCGGGCACGATTTGAATAGATTCAACTTGACGATCATTAAAAACTTATTTTAATTTTATAAGAGAAGGAATGGATCGGTTCGGCTATTGGGTTTTGTGATGGTTCGAACTCAACACCAAACTCGACTCAATAAAAATAAACACAACACTTTTACAAAATGCTATATGAACATTTTTATATACGAATACAGCGAAAACCATAATATATATAAATATTGTTTTTTTTTGAAAACACACATATAACTCACATTCACACAACAAAATTCATACACACACGCATATCCTAACACACAACCATACGAACATAATTCTGGCTCACACACACGACGCACGCCCAAACACACAAAATATACACACATATTTAATCACATGCATTCACAATACACATGATACAACACACGCAAGCAAAGCACACACATCTCACGCAAACGCACACACATGTTCACTCATGCACACGCTCTCATTACGCACACAGGAGGGGAAGGGAAATAGCAGGGGTTCGGGCTCAAGTCTTTGCTGAGGTGAGGAGAAAAGAGGAAGGCTACTGGTGGCGCTGGGTTCGGCTCAGGTGGGAAGGTGCTGGCGTTGGGAGGACGCGGAGGGGAAAAACTTCGGCTTCAGGCGGAGCGGCAGAAGTTTGGCATAGAAGGAGCGGAGACGTGAGCTATGGAAGGATGGAAAAAGTGAAATGGGAATTAATAATAGGAGAAACAGTGAGAAGAAGAGGAACCAAGCTGCTGTGTCCTTTTGTTGCTTATATATATATATATATCATTCTCTTTTTTTTAAATAATGTGAAGGTGGCATTTTGCTTGAAACCAATGCTTATTAGGAAGAGAACAAGTTAGAACGGACGAATGGGTTCCATTTTAAAGGAAAGGAGGCTATGAGAATAAGAGGGGAACGACGGGTATTTGAAAAGAAAAGGATCCATTGGAAATGAAGAAACGCTTGGGAAAAACTAAAGAATGCAGTCTTGGAAGAATGAACAAAGTTATGAGAAATGAATCATGGAACAAACGTAATGCATGGTTTGTAATATAAAAATGAAAGTCGTTACATGTATGTCTTTTGGACGTGAATGGATACATGCATTATGTATGGTTTGAAACTAAGATTCCTTTTTAGCTGTAAAAAATGTATGGTTATGAAATTGAAAAGGTTACATGCATGCCTTTTAGTATTAAAGAAGTTGGTTTGAAAATGCCCTCTCACTAAGCTAAAAACAAAAAAAAAAACAAATGGATGGAACAGGTTTTGCAGACCCAAAATGATTAGAAAAATGTGTGGGACCAAAATATGGACACTTCGAACTCAAATAACTTTGTTTCAAAAATGAACTACGCAAGCCTTTTCGCAATTTTAGCACGAACCCGAGCACTGGAACTGACAAATGAATATATTGCGCTAATCAGCGCAATGAGACGGTCGCAACGGTATATAATTTGCAGTGACAGGATACTCCGTTCAAAAAGGCATTATGGACCGCTTTTAAAAGGAAAAAGGGCATGAGAAAACAATTAAACGAAGATCAAAACGTCCAAATTTTGCAAAACGAATTTTTCCGTTGGATTCATGACAACGAATAGAATATTTTTCATGTTTGTCAGAACTGAATTCGGAGAAATTTTAATATCGTTAAATTTTGAATCGGTATGCGTAGCTTTGCACCGAAAAATAAGTGATCGTCAAACATTCAAATTTTCTGATGAAATTAATTTCTATGTTATGTCTGGTTAGACGCATTTCAAATATAATTTTTTCAGATTTTTATTTTTATTTTACATTTTTATGTTTATTTGAGATATATTGGTTGCCGCTACCGCAAATAATCGTCAAAACAAATTCAAACAAAGTGACTAAAATTTGATGTTTTCAATATTAAATTATTTAAATCACTTATAAATAAAAATAACAAAATATTAAAGATAAACTTTTCATTATAAATCAATTTCATGTTTTAATTTTCCTAAATAAATTTAAATTCAATAAATAAACTCGATTTAATTTATATACTAAACATGATCGAAATTGAAAATATTATAAAATATATTCATATCAAAACAAATTCATTCGTTATATAAAACCAAAATAATTTTTTTTTAATTTAAAATCAAAATAGTTATAAGAATACAAACAAAACTGAGTTTTAAACGAATAAAATAAAATCAAAATCAAAATTTAAATTAAATAATCGAATAAAAATACACTAAAAATTCCGGGTTGTTACATTCTCCCCCACTTAAACCTTTTCGTCCCCGAAAAGGAACAAAGAAGGGAAATAGTAATTAAAAATTAATATATTTAAAACAATTGTTCAAATTTATTTTCATATCCATATATATACCTTGAAAATTTATATATTTAAATCAATGTTAAAATATTTACTAACATTTCAAAATAATTTTAAGTATTCACTTGACGTCTCGATTGGCGATATATATCTATCCCACTTTCGAAACCCGAAAATAGATATCGATGATGCCGCGGTCATCACTAGAATTATTTTCAAGCGACTAAAGTGTGACTCTATATCTATCAAATACATATGGGATTTATCATATACGCTGATCAGACGTATACCCAAATCACTAGGTATTCGATGGGCCAATTTTAACGTCCGGTAAATACTCAAAACATCTTTCTATATTTAAACAGAATATATATCAAAATTTCAGTACTACACTAAGGAAATTCTATATTATAATACTTTTTCAAAATAGTTTTTTCAAATCAATATTTAGTAAAATGGACTCGCTGGAAGACTTACACTCTCCTTCTACTTCTTACCTTGTTGTGGATAAGGATAAGTCATAGAATTCAAGTTAAGAGCCGAACGAACGAAAGAACCTAACCACAGAGGATTGACGAAGGAAGATGGATTCGAATGGAATTGAAATTCCAAAAGAAGATTTAAATATTAAACATAATTTTATATCCAGATAAATTTGTTTTGAAAACACTTAAAATCTCTTTCTTAGTTTATTATGTTGAGGTTATATAAATTTAATTGCAGATTATTGGTTGTTATTTAATGTTTGAAAATACTTGATAACTCAAAGTTTAACAAGTTTATTGTCGTTCTTACAGACGTTAGGCATACGCTGGCCAGGCGCACTACCAAAATCTATAAGTACTAAATATCCTTGCTTCAACTCCCAGTGAAAATACTTAAAAACATTTAAAAATAGATATGGAAAATACTTCCCCCATGGATCGCGGTTACTCGGCAGTTGCGCTACTATCCCAGTAGAATCGCTTGTAACCGTAGGCATCACACCCCTCGAATTACGCCATGGTTGTTGCCATAGATCGCAGTTACGTGGCGGTTACGTCACTATCCCAATGAAATCGCTTGTAACTGTTGGCATCGCGCCCCCGAATTACGCTATGGTGTCTAGATCGCAGTTACGCGGCGGTTACGTCACTATCCCAGTGAAATCGCTTGTAACTGTAGGCATCTCGCCCCCCCGAATTACGCTAGAACAGATAAGTAATAATGATAATCAACGTGATCTCACCGAGTGAGATTTCAATATTCGTGGATACTCACTCGACGGATCACCAACGTAGCTACGATTTCCGATTTTCGATGGACACTCCTCGACGAGCGCCAACGCAATCCCTCTCTCAGGAATTGCGATTTCGATGGAAGGTACTTCCCATATCTTTATTTTAAAAACATATATACTATATATATAGTACTTCATTTCACGTTTCACGCATATCGTACTTAAATAAATACCGATTTACATAAGATTCCCTTTCAACATCATGTTTCAAATATCATTCTTATATAAATTCATTATATAAGGTTTTATTTTAAATCAAATAATTTTAAAATCAATAGCTTTCGAATTAATCATAATTTTAATGCACATCTGCTATATATAAAAGGTTCGAAAACTCATATCATAAATTCAATATCAATGATTCTCGAAATTACATTTCAATACCAATTCAGTTTTGATTTTATAATAAATTTGAATATTCAATGTCATTCCAAATCTTGTTCACAAACGGTTGGATCATTCAAATAGTCGAAAAAGAGAATGATTCAAATAGAATGGGATTAAGATTCAAATCCAAAGAAACCTTAACAACGAAAGCTATCGAAGAGAACAAATTCGAAGATTGGTGATTTAGAAAGGTTTTTAATTTCAAAATATTTTACGTTTAAAAATAATTTATATTTTCAAAATACGCTCTCTCACACGAAGGATTCTGCAACTGATTCCACTCATTCTAGGGTATCACTACCCTATCTTTAATGAGCTTTTACCCCATAAGCTAAAGCTTTGATAAACCAAAGCTCTGATACCAACTGTAACGGCCCGTCATTTTGACCGTGCCGAATTGACAAAACATGTCAACTTGGACCGTCCAAAACGACAGATTGTTATAAGCTTCTGAGGTAAATAGAATAAATCACAGAATCACAGATCACAGATACAGAGTAATACAATATCTCGCAGAGGAAAATACATAAAATTTTACAATAGAATTTACATAAATAATACAGCGGAAGTCTAATACAAAAGAATACTAATACATGGAGAAATAATAACAGTTTGAAACAGAAATGACATAAATAATTGGCTGGTTGGAACAACTGATCAACAGATGGATATAGGATGATCAAAATCCAATATACTTTCAGACTCCAAGAGTGAATCTCGAAAGCAGTAATAATCGATCTGACCCGAACCATGATGCAAAACAAAATAATTCGGATCAGGACTAACATTCTCATGGAAGTAAATCAATTCAAATGAAATGTTCGATGAAATGCACTCAAAAACTTAAAGGATGTTTGGGATAACCATCCTTTAAGGACCCATCAATATAATACACTATATGCAACAATGTCCATTAAATTAAGTAAACGTCAAAATGGCATAGACGGGATTACCATACTTACACCGTTGGTATATTTCATAACAAACCTTATATTTCAATTTCAACAAATCTTATCATATTTACAATTCAAATCGAACACTTACATTGTCAATTTAAATAAACCATATCGTGTTTGTAATCTAAAGCATACAATTTGAAATCGTTAAACAATTTATAAATCCGCGTTTTAGCTTTTTAAGGGTTCATTAAAGTCGATTCTACAAATCTAATCACTCATATATATTTCAAATCAAATATTAATTTCAATTTCGATAAATCGTATCATATTCCATAACTCAAATCGAATAATTCAAATTCATAACTTATAACTTCGAATCAACATCTTAGACCTCGAATTCAAATCACAAGAATCTTTACTTATCTACCCCTTTAGTTTATTATTAACGTTTGAAAATATATATATATATATATATATAAATTTAACCTTGAAAAGAAATATATACATAAGTTTATAAAATTCTAAAATAAGTTAGAAAATAGATTATAAACATATATAGGATTAACATAATATAAAATCATTTTAAAACATGTAATTTAAAATCGATGAAATTTAAGTTTAAAGTATAAAAATCTTAAATTATTATTTAAAAATCAAAATTTAAATCATTTTACTTCGGAAACATAACCAATGGTGTCCGTATATCCTTTCCTACCCTATAGTCAAGTGATACGGATATTTATCATTTCAATCCGTTAAAAATTTCTATGGGTATATATCATTTCAACCCGCAATCCCAAATTCAGTAAAAATCGTTCAGGTCTATCATTTCAACTCATAACGATTTTTCCCTAATCTAATGTTCGTTCGGGTATGTATCATTTCAACCCTTAGTGATTTTTCCTAACTAGGGGTATCAACAATCACAAACAACGATCGCATGCAACAATCACAACATATATATCATTAGTGCAACTATGTGTCATACAAATATATCGTGTCACATATGAAATGAGCATACATATCAAATTAAACAATTTCTATCAGTAACCCTATACAATTCATATAAGAGTTCATTATTGATCTAACATCCATGAAAAAAAATGTAAGTCAGGTGTGAGATAAACTCACCTTTCGTGGCATAGATTGGAGACAATAGACAGATTGACGTAGAATGAATCAGCCGTACTCGGGCACGATTTGAATAGATTCAACTTGACGATCATTAAAAACTTATTTTAATTTTATAAGAGAAGGAATGGATCGGTTCGGCTATTGGGTTTTGTGATGGTTCGAACTCAACACCAAACTCGACTCAATAAAAATAAACACAACACTTTTACAAAATGCTATATGAACATTTTTATATACGAATACAGCGAAAACCATAATATATATAAATATTGTTTTTTTTTGAAAACACACATATAACTCACATTCACACAACAAAATTCATACACACACGCATATCCTAACACACAACCATACGAACATAATTCTGGCTCACACACACGACGCACGCCCAAACACACAAAATATACACACATATTTAATCACACGCATTCACAATACACATGATACAACACACGCAAGCAAAGCACACACATCTCACGCAAACGCACACACATGTTCACTCATGCACACGCTCTCATTACGCACACAGGAGGGGAAGGGAAATAGCAGGGGTTCGGGCTCAAGTCTTTGCCGAGGTGAGGAGAAAAGAGAAAGGCTACTGGTGGCGCTGGGTTCGGCTCAGGTGGGAAGGCGTTGGCGTTAGGAGGACGCGGAGGGGAAAAACTTCGGCTTCAGGAGGAGCGGCAGAAGTTTAGCATAGAAGGAGCGGAGACGTGAGCTATGGAAGGATGGAAAAAGATGAAATGGGAATTAATAATAGGAGAAACAGTGAGAAGAAGAGGAACCAAGCTGCTGTGTCCTTTTGTTGCTTATATATTTATATCATTCTCTTTTTTTTTTAAATAATGTGAAGCTGGCATTATGCTTGAAACCAATACTTATTAGGAAGAGAACAAGTTAGAACGGACGAATGGGTTCCATTTTAAAGGAAAGGAGGCTATGAGAATAAGAGGGGAACGACGGATATTTGAAAAGAAAAGGATCCATCGGAAATGAAGTAATGCTTGGGAAAAACTAAGGAACGCAGTCTTGGAAGAATGAACAAAGTTATGAGAAATGATGAATGGAACAAACATAATGCATGGTTTGTAATATAAAAATGAAAGTCGTTACATGCATGTCTTTTGGACGTGAATGGATACATGCATTATGTATGGTTTGAAACTAAGATTCCTTTTTAGCTGTAAAAAATGTATGGTTATGAAATTGAAAAGGTTACGTGCATGCCTTTTAGTATTAAATAAGTTGGTTTGAAAATGTCCTCTCACTAAGCTAAAAACAAAAAAAAACCAAAAAAAAAAATGGATGGAACAGGTTTTGCAGACCCAAAATGATTAGAAAAATGTGTGGGACCAAAATATGGACACTTCGAACTCAAATAACTTTGTTTCAAAAATGAACTACGCAAGCCTTTTCGCAATTTCAGCACGAACTCGAGCACTGGAACTGACAAATGAATATATTGCGCTAATCAGCGCAATGAGACGGTCGCAACAGTATACAATTTGCAGTGCCAGGATACTCCGTTCAAAAAGGCATTATGGACTGCTTTTAAAAGGAAAAAGGGCACGAGAAAACAATTAAACGAAGATCAAAACACCCGAATTTTGCGAAACGAATTTTTCCGTTGGATTCATGACAACAAATAGAATATTTTTCATGTTTGTCCGAACTGAATTCGGAGAAATTTTAAAATCGTTAAATTTTGAACCGGTATGCGCAGCTTTCCACCGAAAAATAAGCGATCATCAAACATTCAAATTTTCTGATGAAATTAATTTCTATGTTATGTCTGGTTAGACGCATTTCAAATATAATTTTTTCAGATTTTTATTTTACATTTTTATGTTTATTTGAGATATATCGGTTGCCGCTACCGCAAATAATCGTCAAAACAAATTCAAACAAAGTAACTAAAATTTGATGTTTTCAATATTAAATTATTTAAATCACTTCTAAATAAAAATAACAAAATATTAAAGATAAACTTTTCATTATAAATCAATTTCATGTTTTAATTTTCCTAAATAAAATTAAATTCAATAAATAAACTCGATTTAATTTATATACTAAACATGATCGAAATTGAAAATATTATAAACTATATTCATATCAAAACAAATTCATTCGTTATATAAAACCAAAATAAAATTTTGTTTTTAATTTAAAATCAAAATAGTTATAAGAATACAAACAAAACTGAGTTTTAAACGAATAAAATAAAATCAAAATCAAAATTTAAATTAAATAATCGAATAAAAATACACTAAAAATTCCGGGTTGTTACAAGATTATCGTTCCTTTCAAAGGGATTTTGAAAGTTAAATCAAGTGTTTGGATTCTCATAAGGGAAAAACCCGTTCCGTGTTGTACGGCGTAGTCTTATGAGATATCATTTAGTTTTCTAAAACTGTTTAAACTGTTTACTCATACCAGTCCCATGACTGACCCAGAGTTTATTTTGTTTTGTTCTACCTAAACTCTTGGGTGCCTAAATTTGTACTGGCAGTCAAGTAGTTCAGGATTTTACAGATCTATCTAAAGGAGCTTGGAGTAGGAGGCTTCAACGTTATCTAGTTATAGTGTTGTTCCGTTGTGTTCTAAGTGTTGTACTCTGATAAGTATATGTTATACAGTTGAGATTTTGTATTTCAAAGATATGATATATTATATTTTGTTCCACTGCGATGTGAGATTCTATGTTGTTATTTCTGTTCGTCTTCTACCTTTTTTTCTAAAAAAAATGATTCGGATTTTCGTGATATTTGGGTTGGATGTATGGTGTATGTAGTCAACTCTGATATTATGGATTTGCGGGCTGTTACAGTTGGTATCAGAGCTTAGGTTGAGCGAATACCTAGGCTTGTTGGAATGTGCTCATTAGAGATAGGGTCAGTAGTACCCTAGAATGAGTTGAGTGTATATATATACTAGAGAACGTATTTGTTATTTGATATGAAAACCGTTTTATATTGTGTTGACTAGTCTATGGAGTGAATTATGAATTCTGATCGAATCGTGGGATGCCACGATGTCGATAGGAGTTTATAAACACTTGAACAGAAGATTGGACACGATATTGTTTTTAATAGTTGAGTTGATTGTTAGGATTATAATCGAATTAGATTATAAAACAGAAATTGTTATGTATAACCAATAGAATTTGTATAAGAATGAAATATATACAAATGAGATGAATTAACATTGAATTCAAACAAGAATTCAGAATTTAAAATCCTGGGAGTTTGGAAAATATCTTTCTAAATGGAGTTTGAAAGAAATATAGCACTGAACTCACTTCAGTGGCTGGAAAATAATTCTGATGATGATCACAACGTCATCAGTGTTTATTTTCGAGTTTCTAAGTAATGGATTGCTACCTTAGAAAAGGTTTTGATGGAAATTTGGTTGAAAAGAAAACAAGTTGTTTGAAAATTCAAATGTTTTGAATTTGAGATAGATATAAATATGTGTATATATTTATATTACTTCAAAGGAGTTTTGAAATAAAACCCTGGGAATTTGAATGATTGAAATTAAATTTAACTTAAGTAAGTTAAATGGATCGAAATGAATAAATTGAGTAAAATCATTGTGAATGAAATATGAATTGGGTGTGAATAAAGGAAAAACCAAAAGAGTTAAAAAGAAAATATATTTGTAAAACAAATAGAAAGGAAATATATTTGTAAAACAAATACAAAGGAAGTTATGTGCAAATAAATAGAAGGAGAAATATTTGTAAAAACATTTACAAATAGAATTTAAAAGGAAATATTTGTAAAACATTTACAAATAGATTAAATGGAAATATTTATTTATAGAAAATAAATAGAATATTATAAATGAGATGTTTATTTGTTAAATAAATAGAATTTAATCAAAGGAATATTTAGAAGATGAATAGAAAATGGAAATATGTTTTTAACAGATAAATAGAAAAGATTAATTTATAAAAAACAGTTTATAAATTAAATTAAATATTTATCATTTAATAAATGGAATATATAAGTCTGAACTTATATAGAGAAGAGATATTGGTTTTTAACACCGATAGTTTTAAATAGAAGGGGTACACAACACTTGTATAAGTGAAGTAACGTTATTAAAGAGAACATTTATAAAGTGAAGAACCGTTACTAAAAGTAAATCTTTATAAATGAATAAACGTTATCCAATAGGAGTTATTCGAATATGAGAACTCGATTAGAGTTAGAAATAATCGATTAGAGTTAGAATAAATCGATTAGAGTAAGAATTAACCAGTTAGAGTTAATCAGTTAGGGTTAATCCGTAGAGTTAATTGAATATTAGTTATTCAATTAGAATTTATCGAATATTTGTTATTCAAATTTAGAGTTAACCAGATAGAGTTAATTGAACATAGTTAATTGAATTAGGATTTAATTGAATGTTAGTTATTCAATTAAAGTTAACCGAATATAGTTATTGAGATAGAGTTAGTCAAACATAGTTACTCAGGATAGGTTGTCATTTCGTACGACTGCTAGCGTAATTCGCAAGGCTGCAGGTAGCCTAGGACGGTCGGATGTTTCCTGAGGGAATCAGGCGTAACCATTATGATCGCTGTGATCTAGAGTCAAGCGAATGGAGTTAAATCAAATATTAGTTATTTGAATAAAGTTAAAAGGAGTTATCGAATATAGTTTATTCGAATATAGTTAAAGGAGTTATCGAATATAGTTTATTCGAATAGAGTTAAAGGAGTTATCGAATATAGCTTATTCGGAAGGAGTTAAGTGAAAAGAGATAATCAAATAGGGTTAATCGATAAGAGTTAAATCCAATAGAGTTAATTGATAAGAGTAAATTGAATAGAGTAAATCAAATATAGTTTATTCGAAGAAAGGTTTTCGAATCTAGTTATTCGATAGAGAGATTATCGAATATAGTTACTCGAAGGGAGGAGTTATCTAATAGGGATTTATTCGAAAGAGAGTTACGTAAGGAAGTTTGAAATGTTTAGTATCAACATAAATAAGTTTTGAAAAGATAAATGGGTTTGTAGCACTTTTTCTACCTTAGCAATTTCGAGAACGAAATTATTTTAAGTGGGGAAGATTGTAATGACCCAGATTTTTATGGGTTAATTTTAAATATTTAATACGGATTTAAATATTGGGTGGATAATATAAATGAATATTTATATTAAGTTATTAGTTTAATAATCAATTTTGATTTAATATTGAATATATTAAATCATCGTAATGCGAAAATATAATTCAGTTCGAGATTTAAAACTAAATTAAATACAGTTCAAACTTCTGTTTGAATTCGAATAATAATATTAATTTATTATCGCAGAATTTATTGTTTTAAATTTACTTTATATCGATTTAAAATAATATCTTCACCATATGATCGAATTGGACTTCGTGACCTATCCCAGTGTGTCCGGAATGGTGGTTAAACCCTAGAATCGACAGTTGTTGGGTTCAGTAAGGAGCTCAAGATCAAGGGTTATCTAAATTTTTAAGGATACGGTTTTTAATATATTTAAATTAAAATACTTTTAAGTGTTGTGTGGCTCCTTTTCTTCCACAAAATCAAGACCCACGGTGGCCTCCTTTTCTTCCACAAACAAATACATTACCGTGCCCTCCTTTGTCACCATAAATCAAACCAAAACTGTGTCTTCATTTGTTTCCACAAACACAAACTAAAACAACCTCGACTTCTTCCTATAAATCAAACCGAACAGAGGCCGATTCCTTTAATTCCCAAATATTTCGTAACTTCCGAAAATCCCCCTTTTCAATAATCCAAAATCAGAAGAAGTTCGACATCAGCATAGAGGAGCTCGCGATTCAGGTGCGTTCGAATTCGAAGTGAAGCTTGCGGTAGGTCTGTTCTTGGAAGGTCGCGATGGTACTGTTGCGTTTGTTTTTGGGTTGATCGATTTTGAAATGGTTGGATGCTTTTCGAAGAGGAAGGTTAGGGCACCGGCTAGGGGTAGTTGCGGTTGTATAGGGTTTGGAGCGTTGAAGGTTGGATGCGATTCGATTCATGGATCCTGGAGATGGATGGTCACGGCAATGGACTAAGTGTTGGATTTGGTTGGCGGGGTTGAGTCCGTTGAAGCATTAGCAGTCGAGTTTAAGAAATTCAGTAAATGATTGTAGCTCCTGGGAAACAGACAATTGCATGGTGCTGGAGTTTGCTAGTAGCATGTCACTATTATTCAATTTGGGAAAAGATCATTAATGGATTAAGGTATTTTTTTATTTTGGAATTTATTAGTACATTAGTTGAAACTAATGTTTGTGTACTGTTAAAAATAGATGTGTTTACCGTTAATCTAGAATATGGAAATTAAAAAGAAATTTAATTGGTGAACCATTAAATAAATAGTTAAGGAAGTAATTTTTGAAATTTAGAAATTTTAAGGAGAAGTTTATATATAATTGGTAATTTATTTAAATGTATAGAAAATTAGTTTATATAAAATAATTAGTTAGCAAGAAAATAAATTTATAAACTAATCACTTGGGTATGAAAGTAAATAAAGGTTAGATCTTTATTTTTGATCATTCAATAAATAAAAAAAATTGTTGATTTAAACAATGTTATTTAATTTTATACAAGGTTCAAAAATCTTGAAAACAAGACCAACTGGTCGATGGCTGCGAGCTATTCGAGCTAGAAGTCGTTTGGAATTTGATGGAGTTAGCAAGAAATTTAATTTAATCGAACGTGGTTCGAGTTCTTCGGAATGGATTGCAATAAAATAAACGGTGAGTAAATCTCACTCACCGCTTTAGTAGGATTTATTTTTACTCGTTAAAAATAATTGTTGTTGCTTGTTTTGAATGCTATCTGGTTTATTTAAATATATTAGTTATTTAGGGTTGACTATTATATATATATTGGGTTGATGATTGGTTGGATTCCCGCAGTCTCATTAGCGGATGCACGCAGTACCATTAGCGGATGATTACCCTATACGCCCCACGCTTTGATAGGGATGACCTTCATACCGCGATATCCTGCCTCGAAGCAGGATGGGTATTATTATGTTGACTAACGTATGTGGATGCAGGAAAACAGGTTGGAGGAATCCGATTGGATTCCTCAAAAATATATTATCTGTATGTTTATTTGTTTGCATATATACTGTCATATATGATGTGTTAGAAATCCCGTGATTTGATAAATGACTGTTTGGGGTATTTAAATATCACTGGGGCTTGAATATTGATTTATAAAAAAATCAAAAAAAAGTATTTGAGATTTAAAAACGGAATTCAGTTTTTATAAATAGAATTTGAATTTTTAATGAACTATAGAAAATAATAACTTGTTTTGAATATATATAAAATGAGTATTGAATTTATAAACTCTGTTTATAAATTCAAATGTGGGATTTGAATTGAATTTATAAACTTTGTTTATAAATTAAAATGTTGGATTTGAATTGAGTTTATAAACTCTATTTATAAATTAAAATGTGGGATTTGAATTGAATTTATAAACTCTGTTTATAAATTAAAATGTGGGATTTGAATTGAATTTATAAACTTTGTTTATAAATATATAATATGGGATTTTAAGTGAAGTATAAACATTGTTTATAAATTTAATAATGCAGAGAATTGAAATGGAAGTTGAATAAAGAAAATTCAAATATAGAATTTGAATATAGAAATTCAAATGGAGTTTGAAAATAGAAAATTCAAATAGAATTCAAAGAGAATTGAAATGGGAGTTGAATAAAGAAAATTCAAATATAGAATTTGAATAAAGAGGATTCAAATAGATTTGAATATATAGAATTTGAATAAAGAGGATTCAAATAGATTGAATATATAGAATTTGAATAGAGAATTCAAATAGATTTGAAAATATAGAATTTGAATATAGAATTCAAATGGGACTTGAATATAGAATTTGAATAGAGTTGAAGAATTTGAATATGGGAAATTCAAATAGAATTGAATTGGAATTTGAATATAGAAATCGATAAGGAAACGAGCTTAAAAATAGAATTAGATTTGTTTCATGAGTAGTTAAAATATATTTGAATATGTTATATTCAAATATGAAAGTGAAATAGGCAAAGGAGTTTTATTTAACAAATTTATTAACGAATTGAGTTAAAACGATCAGGTATAGTTGAAATAAATTGAACAGGCATAGACATACAGGAGACATGTATGGGATAAGGTTGATGAAGAGATATAAATATAGTGCTCGACAAAAGGTATGTATTTAATTTATATATATGAGATTTTATGCGCCGTATCGGCAAGCCACTTGGCTTTTTTTTTTCTTTTAGATTGGTGAGGGCCATGGGAGGCTATTTGAAATATCCCGATGCTCCCGGTACAAAGGAGGTTATGGCGAATTTTTCCGGGAATTTAAGGAGTTAGAATATTTTTAAGATAATTTGATAGTTAGAAATCAACGTATCGATATATATAGAAGTCGATAAGGAAACGAACTTAAAAATAGAATAGTAAAATCAAAAAGGAGGACTAGGAATAAAATCTCGTAAGAATAAAAAGAGAAAGCGTATATGTGTTTAAAAGTGAATAAATAGTTGTATGGTATTGATTATTCGAGTAAGTAGTCATATCTGTTTTGACGTTATAAATGTAATTCAGTCAAGGTCTGAGAGGTAGTTATACCCCAACTTGCTTGATTTCATTATTAACAAATAAATAGTAAGATTTCAGGCTCGAAAATCAATGTTGGATAAGAGTTAGTTGAATATAGTATTTGGGTTGTCGTAACGATATTTTACACAACATCCATTTTAACCCAAATAAGAGTAAGCTTGGAAATATGATAAAGAATATTTCCTAAGTATAGAAATAAACGAGATCGGAAAAGAGATAAGTAATTGGAATATTTTCCAATTATAAATAGCATATATTTTCTAAAGTTTAGAAAATAAAGGAAGGCGATATTCGGAAATGTTTTCCAAATAACGTAAAAGGCCAATATGGTTATTGAAAATATTTGGTTAACAAATATTGATAAAGAAATAGAGAAGTGATTTAATTAATGGAATATTAATTAAGGGCTCAGTGATTGTTTGATAATTGGATGAACACTTGTTTTCTTCGATAGTTAAATCATTGACTATCGAAACACTTGTTTTTATTCAATAGTTAAATCATAGACTATCGAAGTTTTTGACCATCGTTGTCAATATGGAGAGACCGGTTGGATTATTATCCAAAGAACCACTCTGTATTGGCATAAGCTTTGCGAATCATATATGCCAAAGAAAATTGAAGACGGAGTAAAGTGCAAGGGCTATTGTATAAGTCTTAGATAACAGTGCCTAAGACGGATGTACTGAATAGTGCCTTCGGTTAATCCTGTTCCTGGATGACTTGTACGGATGAATGTCTGACAAAGTATTTTCAGAAAGGTCACGTACATTGATTTCTTCAACCGTACCAAGAGTGGAAGCGGAGAAGGAAACTTCTTTAGCTAACACGTAATGTACTGTTGTAGACGTCAATTAGTGATTCTCGATGGATCTGACAATGTGGCATTCGAAGTGAATCTGATGTGATGATAAAGCGTAACTTCAAGCCTCATGAACTGGTAAATGACAGAAATCGGGCAGGCAGCATGGCTATGTAGGTCGCACCTATTAGGGTGTATAATCACCTGATCCAGAGTTTCATTTACTTCTAAAAATCTATTGTTGATGCTGTCCCATTCGGGAAACGGTTGCTGTTCCCAACCGTTGGTGATATACATTCGATACACTCAAGCGAAATGAGTGGTCGGTCATGTGTGGCTGAGTTGCAAGATGTTCTTGTTGAACTCGGTGTCTTCTCCTCTAGAGATACACCAGCGGCAGGTGGTTCCATACCTTGTCATAGTTGGAAATCCGTTGCCCAATACGTGCTTGCGGTTTATGATTGTATATTATATATGTGAAACGTGAGATGCAAACGTTCCACTAGATTGTTATTTACTTGATTTAGACAATATTATAATATCAAAAGAGTTTTGATATAAAGATTATCGTTCCTTTCAAAGGGATTTTGAAAGATAAATCAATTGTTTGGATTCTCATAAGGGAAAAACCCGTTCCGTGTTATACGGCGTGGTCTTATGAGATATCATTTAGTTTTCTAAAACTGTTTAAACTGTTTACTCATATCAGTCCCATAACTGACCCGGAGTTTAATTTGTTTTGTTCTACCTAAAACTCTTGGGTGCCTAAATTCGTACGGGCAGTCAAGTAGTTCAGGATTTTACAGATCTATCTAAAGGAGCTTGGAGCAGGAGGCTCCAGCGTTATCTAGTTATAGTTTGTTCCGTTGTGTTGTAAGTGTTGTACTCTGATAAGTATATGTTATATAGTTGAGATTTTGTATTTCAAAGATATGATGTATTATATTTTGTTCCGCTGCGATGTGAGATTCTGTGTTGTTATTTCTGTTCTTCTTCTTCCTTTTTCTTCTAAAAAAAATGATTTGTATTTTCGTGATATTTGGGTTGGATGTATGGTGTATGTAGTCAACTCTGATATTGTGGATTTGCGGGCTGTTACAGCAGGGGTTCCGATGGGCAGCTAACTGGATCGCGATTTTGGTATGTGGATTGATGCATATGGCGTGGAGTGGTGCAGTGTTTTTTTTCGATGATGAGAAAATTGGTTTAGTCAGAGGCCGGTGATGATTTGGGTAAGACAGAGGAAGGATGTGATTTGTGTTTTGAATTGGGATGATGGAAATGTGAAAGTAGTTGCGTGACTGTTGTGAAGCTGATACTGGATGTAGAAATTTGTGTGGAGACAGTGGTTGGTTGAACTGATGGTCTGTGGTTTTGAAGGTATGGGGGTGACGCTGTTTTCTTGATGAATGGTGGAAGGGTAGGAAAGGTTGATGTCTGGTGTGATAATGATGTTCGATGTTTGTTGAACTGTGGTATGTAATGGAATTGTAGAAGTTGTTTTTGAAGTGTGGATGTTGTTTGAGGCTGTGTGAGGAGGATGACAGTGGGAATACGGGTAGATGAAAGTTGGGTATGGTGGAGTGGCGAATAGGTTATGCAGTGAAAAGCAATTGCATTGTTATTTTTATTTTGATTTTTTCTTGTACTTGTGGCACGTTTTGTTCTTTGTTTTGAGGAATAATATTGGAGTCATATTCATTTTCTTGGTTGCTGGGAATACTTATTTCCTTTGGGTTTGTTGAGATCATCTACATCATTCAGCCGGACTTTTATGGAGTTTGAAGCAAAGTAGTTTGTAAAATTTTCAGTTGGTTGCTTGAGTTATTTTTATTTTATTTTATTTGGGAAAATCAAATCAAAGGACCAAGCGAGAAACGAGTTAACCAAGCAATACAAAGAATTCAGAAGTCAAGCGAATTGCAAACAGTGGGATTTCAATCACTGATACTGCTCAATTTCTCTGGACGGACATCCATACCACACTGTCAAAATTTCTAACTCTACAGGTGCTGCAGTTGCTTTTAAAAAATTCATATAGACATTGCTTGTAAAAATTACTGCAGGGGCAGCGGCTTGCTTGTACAAATTTTTATTTCTCCATTTTATTACTCAGTGACTGTTTTGTGATTGTAATTTCTGAATCTGTTTGGTGAGGAACGAATTTCCATAACTAATCACTCTCGTCGATTTTCAATTATGACGCTTGATTTGATTTGCAAAATAATATAATTGAAAGGTGGTGCTTTGTGAAGTTGATTGTCTCATATAATTGGATCGCGGATATATAGTAGTTCAATTTATTGAACTATTAGCAAAAGAGGTTGCATACTACCCGTAAAACATTGGTCGTATCCCTTAGTATTTATACTATACGTGAACGGCCATAAGACCCTCTTCCCCCATCTAATTGAGTCAGTTAATTAATAGAGCGCAACTTAGTATTTTATAGTATTTTGAAGTGAGAATAATTTCTGTCTTGCCGTGATTTCTTTAAAATGTCTGATTCAAAAAAATCCTTGAGAGAAATGTGGGATAATAATCGGAGTAGACATCCTCTTGAACAGTATGAGTATGAATTACACCTCATGAGACAATATTTTCCGAAATTTCGTGAGCCCAATGTCGACAATATTCAAATATTTCCAAATGACCAATATTTTCAAAATCATGGATATGATCAAAATTGCGATTTCCATTCAAACTTCAATAATTTCAATTATGAGCCACATCCTCATCAAAACAGCTTTGAATCCAAATATACCTTTGATCAATATGGGGTTGTAAACCAAAATTTTCAAAATTATAGCCCACATCAACATCTTGAAAATAACCAAAATTGTAATTTTCCCTCGAATTTTAACAGTTTTTGTTACGAACATAATTTATATAATCAAAATGATTTCCAATATCATTGTCATTTCTCTGAAAATTCGAACAACCACCACATTGGAAATAATATTGATTGTGAAATTGATGTGGACTATAATTTTGAGAATCAATTCAAAACGAGAGCTCTCAAATCAACAATTTTGAAGAACATCATTTTAACATTCTTAGAGAGAGGGTAGAAAAGCAAGGTAGACAGCTTGATGAAAAAGATAGACAGCTTGATGAACTTCTTTCTTTAATGAAATCTTTTAAAGAACAACTCGAGCAACAAAATCAAATTCAAACATGCGATGATTCAGAAAATAATCCATTCTTTATTGATAGTGAAAATTTTCAAACAACAACTTTCGAAATTGAGAATAACGATCTAAATGAAGTTGTTTAAAATTCAACGAATGATTTGGACTTCGATTCTCTTCAGAAAAAAGATTTAAGCTTAGATTTTGATCTTTCTCTTTCAAACTGCGAGAAA
Source organism: Allium sativum (assembly GCA_030737875.1). Lineage (NCBI taxonomy): Eukaryota > Viridiplantae > Streptophyta > Magnoliopsida > Asparagales > Amaryllidaceae > Allium > Allium sativum. The sequence goes on from CM060925.1 coordinate 390,439,845, forward strand.
CTTGAAATTTTTGAAATTGAACAAAATGAAAATGTTGAAATTTTCGAAAACTCAGAAGTGGAAATGGATTTTAATGAACATGAATTTTTTGGATTGTATGAGGATGAGTTGCCAAATGAGGATCAAATAGATTCAAGCCACCAATCCAAGTTTGAAAATTTTGATTTTGAGATTTCAAACGAACTAGAATTTTTCAGTGTCGAAAATACATTGTCAACTGATAAAGTTGAGAAATGTGATCACATAGTCTTGAACAACACTCAAAATTTAAATTTCACAATTGCAACTGAGTTTATATACGATCACAAATTTTTGAACAATTACACTGATAAATTTGTTGAACACATGAATTATTTTTGGAATGTTTGCTTGGTTGAAAAACTTCATGTTAGGATGGCCCTGGACATTTATCTACTGGACTATAAATCTAGGTATAAAGATGAGCTGGTTTTCAAAAACTTTTTCTTATTAGAAAACATGCCTAGACATAGTGAGAATGGGATTAATCGAGCTAGAACCAAGTGTGGGGGAAAAGTTGTTGGAATTCATTGCATCGCATGCATCGCAAACACATATATCATTGTACATATGATCCATTCTTACATATAGTTAAATTGCATTTCGTTTTACAAATCATTTTACATTCAATCCATCTTTGGGTTATGTCTTTCACATTTAGGAAACGTGTTTACAGTGTGGACACTGTTTAGTTCTAGTGTGGGGGGGAGTCTGCATTACATCCTTTTATTTTTTTTCATTTTCATTTTTTTTCCTTTCTTTTCATATAGGACCATCATGAATTTTAGATTGTAGTAACATATCATTATTTTTTTTTGAAAATACGACACATTTTAGACTGATACAACAAAATAAGTTAACGATTGTTAATCAGTTGATAGTATTTTTTTCTCTCAACTAAGATCAAATAAGAAATATGATGAAAAGTTGAATTTTGAGGGATAATAGTTTAACCGGTACATAGGGAGATTCTTAGGTGATGGCCATGAAATCTATTTTATATTGTAGTCTTTGTTTAAATAAGTGGAGGACTTAAAATACTTATATTGGCTTTTCGAATCTTTGAAACTAAGTTGTGTTAAGCTGAATTCGCGTAATCTCTCTTGTTCTTATATTTTCAATAATAATAATAATAATAATCCAAGGGTATCCCACATTGCTTGTATATCTAGCGTTGGTGTGCAAACCCACCAAGCTCTATCCGACATGTTGTTGACAAAGTCAGCGTTGGTATATCTTGGTCTCATTTTATGAGTAGGACACCGAAGGATTACCGACAAATTGTTGAAAAAATCAGCGTTGGTATATCTTGGTCTCATTTTATGAGTTGGACACCTAAGGATTACCGACAAATTGTTGACAAAGTCAGCGTCGATTTGCACAATCCGCCAAGCTCTGTCCTAACTCTCCGTCAGTCCGCAAGGCAGTGTATGGGTGGTATACCTTGGTCTTTTAAGTTAGGTGTATGTAATTAATCATAAAATTTAACTTTTACAGAGATAGAGAATAAGCGATCATGCCCAAACATTTCTTGACCTTATTGATTTGACTAGCCATACACAAGGAAATTAGAATACCACTTTACAAACTGTGCCAAGCAAACTAAGAATCTATTTCCTGGCTGCACTATGTTATCGACCGAACCAAACTGGCCAAACTAGAGTTTAACATTTGAAAACTTGAATTTATATTGAAAATTTATGACAAGTTGAGGTATCTAAAATAAAATCAACTGATTAAAATTTGTTAACTTAATTTGTTGTACCACTTTCCTAAAATAAGTCGTGTTTTCATTTTTATTTTCTTTTGCATATGTCTGTTTTGTTCATGTAGTTGCATTAGAACCATAGCATACTGCATTTGGATTTTGTGGGTAGTATCCGTTGAAAACCCTCACGAGACACCACTCGTCCTACTAGGGACACCTAGAGGTTTAACGGCTTGTTGCATACGCTCAATGCAATCGTGTTTCCTACGAAAGTGTGACCTATCTAGTTTAGCTTTTCATTTTTTTTCTTTTTACTCGAGGACGAGTAAAAGATAAGTGTGGGGGTATTTGATTAACATAGAAATGTGTTTATTTTATGCTCTTATATCTTATCTTTTGTATATAAATAAATACTACTTGGGTATTATTTTGTCACTTTTACAGATATGCCGATTTAGCCACATGCAGTCAGAAAATATAAAAATAGAGAACAAATTGTTGTATATTTACAATTGAAGACTTGCTGATGAAGATCTCACATCCAGTTGCTTTTTGGACAACAAAATAATTGGAAGAAGGGCTATGCGTATCACAAATCAATGAAGAATTGTCAAGCAAGCAAGAGGAAAAGAGGCCCAAGTTTATTAGATTTCACTAAGGCCCATTTGTAATTCTCATTGTAAACTCTTTGGCGATTTCCCTAAGGCCCATTTGTCATTGTATTAGGGTTAGGGTTAGGGTTGGCTATCTAACCTATAAATACCCTTGTAATTTCATTGTAAAGATCATCCTGGAATTAATAAAGTTTTTTTTCTCTTTTCTGCATTTTTTAACTTTTTCTTAGCAATTAGTGTTGTCTACACAATTAGATTTGGTAGAACACTATTTGTATTTTTTTACTTATTTTCATTAGTGATTGACCATCTGATTAAATTCAGCGGTAATCCTAATTCTATTTTCTGTTTGTTATTTTATTCCTACAATTTAATTTCTGCTTTTTACTTGCTTCCATAGGTCAAATCTGATTTATATTTTTATTTGCTTTACAATTGAAAATTGTGATTTGATCGTCGGTTCAATTAGATTTGTTCTGAATCAAATTACAGTTTCAATTTTTACTGTTTTCAAAACCAACCTCCAAGATTTGTCTAACTCGCCCAAGAATTTATCTAAATAATTTGATTTAATTTACCTCTCTATGATTCGACCTGCATACTACACGATCTGTGCGCTTGCAGAATTTATTTTAAAATTTCGCGCTTTTCTATTTCATAGGAAAGCGACGATCAGTAACATGAGTACACAGAACAAAACAACAAAGTGATTAATCATTTCATGCTTTGTGGTGCATCGGTCAACAACAAAATAAATGCAGCTATGACAGTGGCCAAGCAAGAGAACAACATGAATGAGACAGAAACAACAATGGTATGTGTGCTCAATCAAGTGGTGCAACAACAGATCAGGTCAAGCAGTTATGGTTAACACAATCAAACACAAAACAGTGATGAATGCAAAACATGGTGGACAAGCAGTAATGTGAAGTGGATATCAAAACTGAGATAAGCATGTTCAAGTGAGCCAAAGAATATTCAGAATTCAATAAACATTTTTTCATGGGAATAAACTTTCAGAATTGGTTCCAGTATTCAAAAGTTTTAATGGTTTGAATTCAATTCTGCTTTCAGAAATTAGTGGAACACTTCTGGAAATCATAAAATTAATATTGGAAAGAAAGAATTAAACTTGTCTTTATGGCATGAGCAAAGGTGGCAAGTTTTCAATGCTTCTAGAAAAGTGAATCCAATTTTTTATATGGAAAGAAATCATTTGATGTTGATCTCCAGAAGTACATAGGGAAGTGTATACATATATGGGATGTTACAAGTAAATTACTTGAAACATTTTTCGGAAAGGTGTCATTGATGGGCGTAATACATTTCAAATATTTCCCAAATTACACAATCAATATTTGGCAAGAGTATATTGTGGAAATCAAATTCTGTTTTGCCAAAGTTCACATGTTTCGGTAAAACCAACCAGATGCATATTCAAAAGGAAAAATCATGTCTTGGTTCATCTCAAAATTCACCGCAAGTTTTCAAAGCCGAGGAAACCAAAAGGGGAAAGCAACACAAAATCAGCCAAATCATTATATGTGAAATCAGAGAGCAAAAATAGGATTTCTATATCCTTTATTTATCACCGACTCCTCATCGGCAATAGGCTTCGAAAACCAAAAACACAGATTCAAGAGAAAAGTCGAAATTATCAAATCAGAGATTCTAACATGTTTTCGATCGCAAGCAGAGAGGATAGCCCAAATCAGATCAACCAAGAGGAACAACAAATTCAAGCTACAGAGAATCAAAATCATACAGCAATCATTCGAAGTTGATTTGGGAATTCCTCAAAACCCTAAGAGCCGCCGTCATTTTTAAGAGAAAGAGATCGGGCTCAACAGATAAACATTTGGACCGGCCATTGTTTTCAAAACGGGATAACCCTTTTTTCATAACTCTAGGGTTTTTTATTTATATTATATTGTTTTTATTTTATTTTGTAAACTATCCGATCAGTTTCTAGAATCTGTAAATCTCGGTAGGTTTTCTAGTTTCTTCTGTAAAACTAGACAAATTCTAGAGTCTGTAAAATTTAGGTGGTTTCCTAGTTTCATCTGTAAAACTAGGCAGTTTACTAGAGTCTGTACAACTAGGGGAAAATCTGATCTAGGGGATATAGATCAGTCAGGGGTTTTGAGCGTAGGATTAGAATAGGAGCGAGGGGTTCGCGAATTTACATGGTCTTGTAAGCGGGATCTACTCTATTACCTAGTAGAAACCTCAGGAATGCATTTTCAAATTGGTGAAATGTGTTAAAATCTTATGATATATTATGATTTGTTGATTGATAACTATTGGGATTATTTGTTTGCGTAACTTAAATTGAATTTATAATGGTAATCCAATTCCATCACTACTTTTTTTATGCTTCATTTTTAAATTCTTTTGAAAGTAATTGGAAATCATTGCTTTTAAAACTCTCTCCATTTTTATAAATTCATCGTAAATCCATCATTCTCTACAATGTGAAATATGCCACTTGTTCTCGGAATATTATGATTTTTGATTGACCGATCGAGATTTATGATGACCGTTCTTCCTCTTAAATTGATATTATATTTTTTTTAGTCATTTTTCATCTATATTTTAATGTATGTATCCTTTTGATTATAACAAAAGTGGGAGAATGGATTGATATTTTGCTTTACAAGTGAATATTATTTGAATTTTGAAAATTCCATTCAATTTTCATTCTTTTCACTCATGCACAGTTATAGGGGGAGTTTCTGTTGTAGGGGGAGCAAACAAATAGGGGGAGTTCAATATTCACTGTCAAACACATTTATTATATTCAAAATCTTATTATTTGTTTGTCATCATCAAAACGGGGAGATTGTTGTATATAACAATTATATGGTTTTTGTTTGATGATAACAAACAAATATATATTATTATAAATATGTTTGTTATTGTACTGTTATACTACGTCACAGACAGGAATATAATATTATATTTAAATAAAATACGACTGTACAAGAATTCAAAAATTGAACAGTATTTTAACTGAATACAATAATTTATTTCAACATTCAAACCGTACAACTTTTATAACTCCACTATTTGTACAACAAACTGTAATTCATTAATATATTCACATTCAAGTCATATATACATTGTTCCTCTCTACAATTCACTCTATCACTCACTCTATACAATTTTCATATACACATTCTTTCACTATTACACACACTTACACTGCTTCATCTTTTGTCTTCACAGCTCACTGTCAGTCCAGTCACCATCTGCTTACTTGTCAGATGAAATAGAAACACACAAAGTACACTGAAATAGAAATAAAACTTAATGCATGAAAATATAAATTTATTTTTAAATTTTATTTGCCTTAGAATTTTGGTGTGTTTCTCATCATTTTTCATGACTTGATCTGATTTATTAATCCATCCATCTATGTCTAGACCGCTTGTGATATTCACAGTGATACACTGTAAATACCACGAGGCAGACAGTATGAATACACATATTACAGTGCAGGCGCAGGAAAATTATTCTGATTGACGGCATATATAAACATGTACAAATATACACATGTGCACTGCCTCGCCAATCAAAATGCAGTATAGAAACTGAGGAGTAGCCACGTGGACCAACTCGACCCAGTGCAAGTGAAGGTATGTCAAGTACACATCTTATGGCCGAGGCAACCCAAATACATGCAAGCCATGTACAAAGTCAAGATGTCAAACAATTCCAAGTATGATGTAATTCGAGCAAGTATGGGTCGAGCAAGCAACATAATTGCATGGCAGTATATGTACAAGTGACAGGGATCATGATAGCTCAATTCAGGACAATGCAAACAAGGCAGCACAAAGTGTACAACAAATGAAGTGGTGTATACAAGCATGTCAATGAAAAGAAGCAAATGGAAAATGGTTGGTGCAGCAAATTCAAGTGTGCATAAATAAAGAGCAGTCTCATGTTCAAGCAAAGCTCAAGTCAAAAATAGTGTATGGAATTAGAAAAAAAGGTGCAGCAAGGACTATCCAAATGGTAGTATATAGGTAACATGTCAGTACCATATACATGGCTACTACATGGATGGTGTGACATTAAAATACCAACTCACACAAGGCAAGTCATCATGCAATGGTAACATAAGTACACAAAACAAAACAACAAAGTGATTAATCATTTCATGCATGGGGGTGCATCTGTCACCAACACAAATACATGCAACTATGAAAGTGGCCAAGCAAGAGCACAACATGAATGAGACAGAAACAACAATGGTATGTGTTCCCAATCAAGTGGTGCAACAACAGATCAGGTCAAGTAGTTATGTTAACACAATCAAACTCAAAACAGTGATAAATGCAAAACATGGTGGACAAGCAATAATGTGAAGTGAAAATCAAAACTGAGATAAGCATGTTCAAGTAAGCTAAAGAATATTCAGAATTCAATAAACATTTTTTCATAGGAAGAAACTTTCAGAATTGGTTACAGTATTCAAAGTTTTCATGGTTTGAATTCAATTCTACTTTCAGAAATCAGTGGAACACTTCTGGAAATCATACAATTTATATTGGCAAGAAAAAATTAAACTCGTCTTTATGGCATGAGCAAAGGTGGCAAGTTTTCAATGCTTCCAGAAAAGTGAATCCACTTTTTTATATGGAAAGAAATCATTTGATTTTGATTTCTAGAAGTACATAGGGAAGTGTATACATATATGGGATGTTACAAGTAAATTGCTCAAAACATTTTTTGGAAAGGTGTCATTGATGGGCCTAATACGTTTCAAATATTTCCCAAATTACACAATCAATATTTGGCAAGAGTATATTATGGAAATCAAATTATGTTTTGCCAAAGTTCATATGTTTCAGTAAAACCATCCAGATGCATATTCAAAAGGAAAAATCATGTCTAGGTTCATCTCAAAATTCACCGCAAGTATTCACAACCGAGGAAACCATAATGGGAAAGCAACACAAAATCAGCCAAGTCATTATACATGAAATCAAAGAGAAATAATAGGATTTCTATATCCTATATGTATCTCCAATTCCTCATCGATAATAGACATTGAAAACCAAAAACACAGATTCAAGAGCAAAGTCGAAATTATCAAATCGGAGATTCTTACATGTTTTCGATCGCAAGCAGAGAGGATTGCCCAAATCAGAATGACCAAGAGGAACACCAAATTCAAGCTACAAAGAATCAAAATCATATAGTGTAACGACCCAGAAAATCTGAACCAATTTAAAATTTTTAAATTGGCTAAAATAATGGATTTTAAATATTTAAAATAAATATTTTATATAATGGCAATGAAAACTGAGTTTGAATCGACATTTGAAAACGAATATAATTAATTATAATTATATATAGAATTGAAAATGGCGCGGTAGTTCGATAATTCGATTTCAAACTTCAATTGAATATACCGGATGCAACACAATCCGGATTTTAGTGAAACCAAAAACATTAGGATCTAATTGATGATATCTTTCCAACGAATCTGACAAATCGAAATTTGATAGCGGGAATCAAAAGATATGTCCAGTTGAAAATTCTGAATAGTCGCTATGGAATTCAGGCCCTTAAAAATGGACAATTTGCAAATGACCTCGGATTTCGACGAAACCACTTTTGTTGGATCCGCAGTGTCAAGTTGTTGCTAGGGTTCAAATTTCATAATTTTTCGAATCAATATGTGAGCGTGGCAAAGGAAAACGCGTTTGACCGGTTTTAGTTGATTTTAATTGACTGGAAATTTGCGATTTTTCAAACGGTCTCAGAATTCAACGAAACTAGTTTTGTTAGGACCGTATCGTCAATACGAAGCTAGAAAATGTTTTTCTGGAATTTTTCTAGTTAGTATGTGACCCCGGTAATTTGAAATGTATGTTTAAAATTCAATATAGTGATTTAAATTTAAATTCAACAGAAACTGATTCAAACGATCAAATCAACTTGCAATACATATCCCATTGTGTTCGGAATGGGGGTTAAACGCTATGGACGGCAGGCGGTGGGCCTCGTTTCGAGGTCGTATGTAAAAGTCAACTTTTTGCTAAATTAAATAATTAATTAAATAAAAAAAAATCTATTTTTCCCTCCTATACCTTAGCCCCCCCCCCCCCCTGTAATTCATTACCGATTTCATGTAACAGGAAAAAAAAATTAAAGAAGAAGAAAGGAGGAGGAGCTCGTCGCCGCCACCGAAGCTCCACTCTCCGATCCCGAAACCCTAGCGCCGCCTTCCCCCGTTTGAGACCCTGGCGACGCCCCCCTCGCGAGCGATTCGAGACCCCCCCCCCCCACCAAGTTCGAAACGCTGAAGCCGCCGCCCCCTGGAAGCGAGCTCCGCCTGCCGCCGACGCCTTCTTCCTTTCCCCCCCCCCTTCGCAGCTAATCGGTGAGTATTTTATTTATTTTTATTTTTACTTTTATTTCTGTGAATTCTGATTTTAAAAATAGTTTAAAAGGTTAAAACTGTTTTTTTAATGGGTTTTAAAACTGAATTGATTTTAAATTTTAAAAAGAAAGAATACTTTTTTTGTAAGGATTATAAAACTGATTTTTGAAAAGGTTTTAAAAAAAAACTGATTTTATTTTAAGATTTTAAAAAGGGAAGAAGATTTGAATTTTTAAAAAAGAAAAAGATGTAAACTTTGAAAGTAAAAGGAAAAAAATCAGATTTTTTATATATTGAAAGTAAATGGAAAAAAAATCAGATTTTTTATATATTGAAAGTAAAAGGAAAAAAATCAGATTTTTATATATTGAAAGTAAAAGGAAAAAAATCAGATTTTTTATATATTGAAAGTAAAAGGAAAAAAACTCAGATTTTTATATATTGAAAGTAAAAGGAAAAATCAGATTTTTATATATTGAAAGTAAAAGTAAAAATCAGATTTTTATATATTGAAAGTCGAAGTAAAAATCAGATTTTTATATATTGAAAGTCGAAGTAAAAATCATATTTTTATATATTGAATAGCGTAGTAAAAATTCGATTTTTACATATGTAGAGAATACGGGCGAAAGCGACAAAAAGGCGAGATTGGCGAAGCTTTCTCTAAGTGAAGTGTCATGAAGTTGGATAGCTATTTGTGAGATTTCTGATTTAAAAATATTATATATGTGTGAAATGAAAGTGAATTGCTATATATAAATATATATCTATATATATATATATATATATATATATATATATATATACGCCCCTCGTCCACAAACCATGGACGATATTTATTGGTTGAAATTGTTGTGAAAATTGATTGATAGCGAATGATTGTTTGGGATTGTTTGTGATTGATATTGGTTGATTGTGGTTGAAAAATACCCGTTTGTGGCTGTGAAATATTTGGTTGAAACAACATAGGATTAGTTTGTGGAAATGAAATAAATATATACATGCCGCCTGCGTGCGAACTAGATGCATGATCCCCATTGTCAAAAACCGCGAGGTTTTAAGGTAGAGCGAGGAGCCGTACTAGGGACGGTCCCGGTTTAACTACCCTGCCGTTATGCTGCCGAAATTTTGAATAATACTCGTGTGTTTGAATTATTTTCATATGCTTAAACTATATTTATTCATTCTATAGAAAACATTCATGTGTTGAATTGATATTCATTCGTTGATTAGAAATTCATGTGTTGAATGGTATTCATATTTTGAAATAAATTTTTTGATAATAAAAATCACCTTTTATCGACTATATGAACTATACAGAAAAATAGTGTTTTGAAATGAATCGTTTTACAATAAAAATCACATTTTTATTGTATGCAGAAATCGTTGAAATGTGAAGTGTTAAAAATAGCCACTTGTTCAAAATAAACATATATAAGTTGAAATATTCATTAATTAGCTAATGAAATGATTTGCACCTATTTATGTAACATTAGAATGAATGGTGTTTTTAAACCAAATAGAAATCAAATATGAAGTTGAATAGAAAATGATAAATGATAAGAACTGTACATATATGTACATGCATATTCATTGAACAGGTTATAGCAAAGGGGCTAGAGAAGAGGAATAAAATTTTGTGCCCGACAAATAGGTACACATTTACTGCTTTGTTAGGGTGATGATTTTATGAGCCTGTTGGCTAGCCGCTTGGCTTTTTCTTTTTCTTTTTGAGATTAGAAGGACCGGGAAAGCTATTTGCAATTTCCCGATGCTCCCGGTGCAGGGGAGGTTATGGCGAAATATTCCAAAATTTTAAGGTGTTAGAAAAATTTTTGAAGTGAAAACGATATTGAAATCATTGAATGAACTATATTTATATAAATATATAAATATAAATAAAATTAAAACGAAACAAAGCCGTGCAGTTCGTATTTTGAGACCGTGATTTCAAACGACTAGTGCGGGAAATCCGACCATTGGATTTTCCCGAAAACTCAACCATCGGGTTCGCCTTGGAAATATCTTTCCAACGGCACCAACCTTGTAAAAATCCAACGGTTGGATTGTCTGGAATGTTTAATTCAAATCTGAAGAAAAACAGCGCCAGAAGCGATTATATTTATATGAATATAAATATAATTATATATTTAATCGAATAACGACGCTGTAGTTCGTATTTTGAAATCGAAAATTCAAACGATTGTACCGGGAGATCCGACCGTTGGATTTTCCCGAAGCTGGAACCGTTGGATTCGTTTTGAAAAGACCTTTCTAATGATGTAAATTTTGTGAAGATCCAACGGTTAGATTTTCAGATATGTGTAAATCAAATCTGAAGAAAAACAGCGCCACGGCCGCTGTATGGCCCGAAGCGTCGTTTTGAATAAAATGGCTATTTTAAAATAAATAAAAATAGCGATAAATAGTTATAAAATATCATAAGCGATATGGAATAGAAATAAACTGAATTTGTTCGATTTATGTGTCTTTTGATGGTTGAATGTGTTTGGTGTGAAAATTACATTAAAAGAACACAATTGGTGTTGTCGAATAATTTAACCATTGAAATAAATTGATTTGAAATTCTAAATATACGTGAATTATTTGAAAAGGCCGAGTTAATTCTCATTTCAAATAATTGACCGACAATTGAAATTCGAAGATGAAGACGACGGTCGAAGACCGGAGATCTTCACCTCGTTTGGATGGTAACCGAGGTCCTGATTGGGAGGCATCCCGAAATATGGATAATGAGTGGTGATCGTCCAGACGTACGTGGTGGTCGAAGGGTTTGCGAGGTATTTAGTGCCTCCGGTTTCGTTCAGACCCAGAACGGACTTGTAAATGGACTGTGTGTCTGACATTGGATTTTATTCTGTGTTGATTGATCTCTATTAAATATACATCTGTTTGGCGGCGGAGAATTTATTCTTTTGCTTAACGCCCTTCTCTGAGACGCACGAGCTCAGAGGTTGTATATCGATGGACATCAGTCGCATGGCATGAATTGCCTGTGTGGCATGCTAATATGCAGTGATCAGGACTTCTGTTGAAAAGCAAAGTCTTGTGGTGATGATCAAAGCACCGCCTGTGTGGCGTAGCTTTGTGTATAACGTGAATTCGCGAACCTCACACCCCGGTATGAACCAAAAACGGGAGAAGGACCTCAGGGAGGGCCTGCTTTTCCTCCTAGCTAGGGTGGTGTCAGCGACCTACCAGCCCTGACATTTATATACTTTTCACCTATGTGGTTGTTGCTGTTGCGAGGCGCCTCGGTTTGATCGGACGATCCGGGTCCGATGGAGTCATTCGTTGGCTCGTTTACGCCCCAAAGGGCGGGGAAACGCATGGTTCAGGCATTTTAATCCACATCGGTGGACCGGCCCTGACGATCCAATGGTCACTCGAGCTCTGATCCTGAGACTCGGGCTAGGCAGTCTCGAATTCGGTGAGGACTATCTTTTGCCTCGGTTCATGACGGAAATCCAATTTCCAAATACGACATCGTGCGGTTTTGATTGTATACCTATATATGGCGACATAGTGGTCTGGGGCATTAATGCCGTCTATGATTGATAGTTATGATTTGAAATTGTTTTCAAAACATATAAACACTAGCAATAATATCAAATGCCTTTGTTTTACTCGTATCAATCATATTTTGGCCGTTATAAGGTAAAAACTCTATCCTCCGGTTTGCGTTGCATTGTGTGATGGGAACTGAGTCTTATAACGACTTCATTTTTATAAAAAGCATAGCGATGTTTAAAAGAAAGATTTGATTTAAAGCACTGGCAATCCAATGGAGTAAACCCGTTCCACGAAAGTGGCGTGGTCCTGTGATTAGCCAATTATATATGTGTTGAGTGGATTTCTCATACCAATCCCATGACTGACTCGTAGTTTGTTTCACTTTCAAACTCGGGTGCCCCTTTTTCTACACGGGCAGCCTTATATTCAGGTTTAGCTGGTTCTTTCTGGATAGCTGGAGCTGAAGATGGATTCTATCATTTATCTCTTTTTATGCTGTTCAGCTCCTATTGTACGTATTTTGTTTATTTCCGCTGTAGACATTTATGTATAGCTGAACTGTATTTGTACAAAGTAAGATCCTGTATACTGTGTAACTCGGATGATTACTTTTATCCAGTATATTCTATTGTTCATTCTGGTGTATTTATTTAATTCTGTTCTGCTATTATATGTTTCTGTGTTATATTCCAAAGATAGCCCTGTTTCCGTCTGAACGGGAATTCGGGTCGTCTCATCGTGGTATCAGAGCTTTGGTTAAGCTTAGTTCTGGAATATAACATTTGAACGAACTCGTCAGAAATAGAACCAGTAGTGTTCTAGGACGGGTAACTCTATACAGATAGGATCAGCAATATCCTAGTATGAGTATAGTAGGATCAGAACAACTCGTTAGAGATGGGGTCAGAAGTGCCTCGGAACGAGTCGAGAGTAATATGTTTTTAAATAACGTATTTGTGATTATATATATATATAGTCTGGTTTTAGAAATATAATTTTTGAATATATAAAAGATATATATTTGAAAAGTTAAAAAGGTTAAAAACAATTGGATTGGTTGTTGTGTTGGGTGATTGTAGATTTATCAAACCACTTTCGACTTTATTCCTTTTGGGGACGAAAAGTTTTAAGTGGGGGAGATTGTAACGACCCAGAAAATCTGAACCAATTTAAAATTTTTAAATTGGCTAAAATAATGGATTTTAAATATTTAAAATAAATATTTTAAATAATGGCGATGAAAACTGAGTTTGAATCGACATTTGAAAACGAATATAATTAATTATAATTATATATAGAATTGAAAATGGCGCGGTAGTTCGATAATTCGATTTCAAACTTCAATTGAATATACCGGATGCAACACAATCCGGATTTTAGTGAAACCAAAAACATTAGGATCTAATTGATGATATCTTTCCAACGAATCTGACAAATCGAAATTTGATAGCGGGAATCAAAAGATATGTCCAGTTGAAAATTCTGAATAGTCGCTATGGAATTCAGGCCCTTAAAAATGGACAATTTGCAAATGACCTCGGATTTCGACGAAACCACTTTTGTTGGATCCGCAGTGTCAAGTTGTTGCTAGGGTTCAAATTTCATAATTTTTCGAATCAATATGCGAGCGTGGCAAAGGAAAACGCGTTTGACCGGTTTCAGTTGATTTTAATCGACTGGAAATTGGCCATTTTTCAAACTGTCTCAGAATTCAACGAAACTAGTTTTGTTAGGACCGTATCGTCAATACGAAGCTAGAAAATATTTTTCTGGAATTTTTCTAGTTAGTATGTGACCCCGGTAATTTGAAATGTACGTTTAAAATTCAATATAGTGATTTAAATTTAAATTCAACAGAAACTGATTCAAACGATCAAATCAACTTGCAATACATATCCCATTGTGTTCGGAATGGGGGTTAAACGCTATGGACGGTAGGCGGTGGGCCTTGTTTCGAGGTTGTATGTAAAAGTCAACTTTTTGCTAAATTAAATAATTAAATAAAAAAAAAATCTATTTTTCCCTCCTATACCTTGGCCCCCCCTGTAATTCATTACCGATTTCATGTAACAGGAAAAAAAAACAAAGAAGAAGAAAGGAGTAGCAGCTCGTCGCCGCCACCGAAGCTCCACTCTCCGATCCCGAAACCCTAGCGCCGCCTTCCCCCGTTCGAGACCCTGGCGACGCCCCCCTCGCGAGCGATTCGAGACCCCCCCCCCCCAAGTTCGAAACGCTGAAGCCGCCGCCCCCCTGGAAGCGAGCTCCGCCTGCCGCCGACGCCTTCTTCCTTCCTCCCCCCCCCCTTCGCAGCTAATCGGTGAGTATTTTATTTATTTTTATTTTTATTTCTGTGAATTCTGATTTTAAAAATAGTTTAAAAGGTTAAAACTGTTTTTTTTAAGGGGTTTTAAAACTGAATTGATTTTAAATTTTAAAAAGAAAGAATACTTTTTTTTGTAAGGATTATAAAACTGATTTTTGAAAAGGTTTTAAAAAAAAAACTGATTTTATTTTAAGATTTTAAAAAGGGAAGAAGATTTGAATTTTTAAAAAAGAAAAAGATGTAAACTTTGAAAGTAAAAGGAAAAAAATCAGATTTTTTATATATTGAAAGTAAATGGAAAAAAAATCAGATTTTTTATATATTGAAAGTAAAAGGAAAAAAAATCAGATTTTTATATATTGAAAGTAAAAGGAAAAAAATCAGATTTTTTATATATTGAAAGTAAAAGGAAAAAAATCAGATTTTTATATATTGAAAGTAAAAGGAAAAATCAGATTTTTATATATTGAAAGTAAAAGTAAAAATCAGATTTTTATATATTGAAAGTCGAAGTAAAAATCAGATTTTTATATATTGAAAGTCGAAGTAAAAATCGTATTTTTATATATTGAATAGCGTAGTAAAAATTCGATTTTTACATATGTAGAGAATACGGGCGAAAGCGACAAAAAGGCGAGATTGGCGAAGATTTCTCTAAGTGAAGTGTCGTGAAGTTGGATAGCTATTTGTGAGATTTCTGATTTAAAAATATTATATATGTGTGAAATGAAAGTGAATTGCTATATATAAATATATATCTATATCTATATATATATACGCCCCTCGTCCACAAACCATGGACGATATTTATTGGTTGAAATTGTTGTGAAAATTGATTGATAGCGAATGATTGTTTGGGATTGTTTGTGATTGATATTGGTTGATTGTGGTTGAAAAATACCCGTTTGTGGTTGTGAAATATTTGGTTGAAACCACATAGGATTAGTTCGTGGAAATGAAATAAATATATACATGCCGCCTGCGTGCGAACTAGATGCATGATCCCCATTGTCAAAAACCGCGAGGTTTTAAGGTAGAGCGAGGAGCCGTACTAGGGACGGTCCCGGTTTAACTACCCTGCCGTTATGCTGCCGAAATTTTGAATAATACTCGTGTGTTTGAATTATTTTCATATGCTTAAACTATATTTATTCATTCTATAGAAAACATTCATGTGTTGAATTGATATTCATTCGTTGATTAGAAATTCATGTGTTGAATGGTATTCATATTTTGAAATAAATTGTTTGATAATAAAAATCACCTTTTATCGACTATATGAACTATATAGAAAAATAGTGTTTTGAAATGAATCGTTTTACAATAAAAATCACATTTTTATTGTATGCAGAAATCGTTGAAATGTGAAGTGTTAAAAATAGCCACTTGTTCAAAATAAACATATATAAGTTGAAATATTCATTAATTAGCTAATGAAATGATTTGCACCTATTTATGTAACATTAGAATGAATGGTGTTTTTAAACCAAATAGAAATCAAATATGAAGTTGAATAGAAAATGATAAATGATAAGAACTGTACATATATGTACATGCATATTCATTGAACAGGTTATAGCAAAGGGGCTAGAGAAGAGGAATAAAATTTTGTGCCCGACAAATAGGTACACATTTACTGCTTTGTTTGGGTGATGATTTTATGAGCCTGTTGGCTAGCCGCTTGGCTTTTTCTTTTTCTTTTTGAGATTAGAAGGACCGGGAAAGCTATTTGCAATTTCCCGATGCTCCCGGTGCAGGGGAGGTTATGGCGAAATTTTCCAAAATTTTAAGGTGTTAGAAAATTTTTTGAAGTGAAAACGATATTGAAATCATTGAATGAACTATATTTATATAAATATATAAATATAAATAAAATTAAAACGAAACGAAGCCGTGCAGTTCGTATTTTGAGACCGTGATTTCAAACGACTAGTGCGGGAAATCCGACCATTGGATTTTCCCGAAAACTCAACCGTCGGGTTCGCCTTGGAAATATCTTTCCAACGGCACCAACCTTGTAAAAATCCAACGGTTGGATTGTCTGGAATGTTTAATTCAAATCTGAAGAAAAACAGCGCCAGAAGCGATTATATTTATATGAATATAAATATAATTATATATTTAATCGAATAACGACGCTGTAGTTCGTATTTTGAAATCGAAAATTCAAACGATTGTACCGGGAGATCCGACCGTCGGATTTTCCCGAAGCTGGAACCGTTGGATTCGTTTTGAAAAGACCTTTCTAATGATGTAAATTTTTTGAAGATCCAACGGTTAGATTTTCAGATATGTGTAAATCAAATCTGAAGAAAAACAGCGCCACGGCCGCTGTATGGCCCGAAGCGTCGTTTTGAATAAAATGGCTATTTTAAAATAAATAAAAATAGCGATAAATAGTTATAAAATATCATAAGCGATATGGAATAGAAATAAACTGAATTTGTTCGATTTATGTGGCTTTTGATGGTTGGATGTGTTTGGTGTGAAAATTACATAAAAAGAACACAATTGGTGTTGTCGAATAATTTAACCATTGAAATAAATTGATTTGAAATTCTAAAAATACGTGAATTATTTGAAAAGGCCGAGTTAATTCTCATTTCAAATAATTGACCGACGATTGAAATTCGAAGATGAAGACGACGGTCGAAGACCGGAGATCTTCACCTCGTTTGGATGGTAACCGAGGTCCTGATTGGGAGGCATCCCGAAATATGGATAATGAGTGGTGATCGTCCATACGTACGTGGTGGTCGAAGGGTTTGCGAGGTATTTAGTGCCTCCGGTTTCGTTCAGACCCAGAACGGACTTGTAAATGGACTGTGTGTCTGACATTGGATTTTATTCTGTGTTGATTGATCTCTATTAAATATACATCTGTTTGGCGGCGGAGAATTTATTCTTTTGCTTAACGCCCTTCTCTGAGACGCACGAGCTCAGAGGTTGTATATCGATGGACATCAGTCGCATGGCATGAATTGCCTGTGTGGCATGCTAATATGCAGTGATCAGGACTTCTGTTGAAAAGCAAAGTCTTGTGGTGATGATCAAAGCACCGCCTATGTGGCGTAGCTTTGTATATAACGTGAATTCGCGAACCTCACACCCCGGTATGAACCAGAAACGGGAGAAGGACCTCAGGGAGGGCCTGCGTTTCCTCCTAGCTAGGGTGGTGTCAGCGACCTACCAGCCCTGACATTTATATACTTTTCACCTATGTGGTTGTTGCTGTTGCGAGACGCCTCGGTTTGATCGGACGATCCGGGTCCGATGGAGTCATTTGTTGGCTCGTTTACGCCCCAAAGGGCGGGGAAACGCATGGTTCAGGCATTTTAATCCACATCGGTGGACCGGCCCTGACGATCCAAGGGTCACTCGAGCTCTGATCCTGAGACTCGGGCTAGGCAGTCTCGAATTCGGTGAGGACTATCTTTTGCCTCGGTTCATGACGGAAATCCAATTTCCAAATACGACATCGTGCGGTTTTGATTGTATACCTATATAAGGCGACATTTTGGTCTGGGGCATTAATGCCGTCTATGATTGATAGTTATGATTTGAAATTGTTTTCAAAACATATAAACACTAGCAATAATATCAAATGCCTTTGTTTTATTCGTATCAATCATATTTTGGCCGTTATAAGGTAAAAACTCTATCCTCCGGTTTGCGTTGCATTGTGTGATGGGAACTGAGTCTTATAACGGCTTCATTTTTATAAAAAGCATAGCGATGTTTAAAAGAAAGATTTGATTTAAAGCACTGGCAATCCAATGGAGTAAACCCGTTCCACGAAAGTGGCGTGGTCCTGTGATTAGCCAATTATATATGTGTTGAGTGGATTTCTCATACCAGTCCCATGACTGACTCGTAGTTTGTTTCACTTTCAAACTCGGGTGCCCCTTTTTCTACACGGGCAGCCTTGTATTCAGGTTTAGCTGGTTCTTTCTGGATAGCTGGAGCTGAAGATGGATTCTATCATTTATCTCTTTTTATGCTGTTCAGCTCCTATTGTACATATTTTGTTTATGTCCGCTGTAGACATTTATGTATAGCTTAAGTGTATTTGTACTAAGTAAGATCCTGTATACTGTGTAACTCGGATGATTACTTTTATCCAGTATATTCTATTGTTCATTCTGGTGTATTTATTTAATTCCGTTCTGCTATTATATGTTTCTGTGTTATATTCCAAAGATAGCCCTGTTTCCGTCTGAACGGGAATTCATGTCGTCTCATATAGCAATCATTCGAAGTTGATTTGGGAATTCCTCAAAATCCTAAGAGCCACCGCCATTTTTAAGAGAAAGAGATCGGTCTCAACAGATAAACATTTGGACCGGCCATAGGTTTTGAAAGGGGATAACCCTTATTTCTTAACGCTAGGGTTTTCTATTTATATTGTATTGTTTTTAGTTTGTTTTGTAAACCGTCCGATCAGTTTCTAGAGTCTGTAAAATCTAGGTAGGTTTTCTAGTTTCGTCTGTAAAACTAGACAGTTTCTAGATTCTGTAAAAATTTAGGTGGTTTCCCAGTTTCGTCTGTAAACTAGGCTGTTTACTAGAGTCTGTAACACTAGGGGATAAATCTGATCTAGGGGATATAGACCAGTCTGGGGTTTTGAGCATAGGATTAGAATAAGAGCAAGGGGTTCGCGAGTTTACATGGTCTTGTAAGCGAGATCTATTCTATTACCTTGTAGAAACCTTAGGAATGCAGCAGTAGGAAAGATTTTGCTAAAGCTGGTTATATCTTGTGTCATTTACTTTTCTGCTTTATTTTCTATTGCATTCTATGATCTGATTTTTTTTTAATATCCTGCTTAAATTTAATAAACCCTATTCACCCCCCCTCTAGGGTTAATCTTGATCCAACAAGTTTTATAAGAGTCAGTCCAGTGATATTCCAATTATTTTCAATGGAACAGATTTTTTAACTTTGAAATCAAAAATCGGATTATATTTAAAATCTGTTAATTTTGAATATTGGAATATCATTGAAAATATGGGAGATATGCTAAGTAAGTATAATAAAGTTGTCAATGCTCGTGTTATGGATATTCTCTATTCTTATCTCAGTAATAATCAGCTTGATCTTATCTCTCATTGTTTATTCGCACAGGAAATCTGGAAAACTCTCAACGCGCTGAACGGAAAATCGGACAATAGCTTAAAACCCCAAAAAGTCGACTCAGTTTCAGGTTTGTGCTTAATAGGTTGTATAGATGGAAATTCAGATGGAGACTCAATAGGAGATCTTTCTTATAAATATTTAATTTATCATTTAAATGGTTTAACTGAATCTGTTGAGAATCTAAAATCTAAAAATAAAATTCTGAAATCTGAAAAACTTTAGACGATTTGCAAAAATTATCTTTTGGAATCAAAGCATAATAATGTCAAGAAGTCTTCAAATTCTAATTGCAAAAATTGTTTAAATTTGAAAAATGATCTTGTTCATCAAAATAAAAACATTCAAAAACTTGAGAATGAAATCCTGATTCTAAAAGAGAACAAGATATAGCTTGAAAGCACAAACAATTGTTTGCAAAAAGAATTTGAAAATTTTAAGACGACTGAAAAATTCCAAATATACTTTTGCTGAAAAACAAAACTTGCTGAAAACTAAGTCAATTCTGAAAGAGTTTGTAATCGAGATTGAAAAGTTCAATTGAAAAACTTGAGTTTGAAAAACAAAAATGATTTGAATCTGAGATCTCGGAATCCCAACCCAGAATTAAATTACTTGAATCCGAAAATTTGGTTTTGAAAAAATATGATGTTGAAAGCAAGATCACTAATAAACATTGTTCAGATTTAATAAAAGAGAACGATGATCTTTAATTAGAAATTCAACAACTAGAGTCAACTTTGACTAAATTTTTTGATGGTGAAAAATCTTTGAATATGTTGTTGAGAAACCAATTTTATGTTGGAAATAAAATAGGTCTTGGCTTTGGGAAAAATAATGGCTTTGAAAAACTGAATTTAAATGGTTTTAAAAATCCTTCAAATTGATTTGGAAAAGATCGTTTTGAAAATTTAAACTCTGAAAGTTTCAAAGGATTTTTGAATCATTATCGAAGTGGGAATTTGTTTAGTAACAAACCTCTTAAACGATCTTAGATCCCAAATAAAAATAAAATGACTTTGACTAAATTCAAACAGATCCGGGTTCCTAAAGGCACAAAGATAGATTCGAATAAATTGTTATACAAACAGATTTGGGTACCAAAATATGTGAATAAAACTGTGAGTGGTTTTACAAATTTGTTAGACCAATTGATCCTCTAAATTGTTAGGTACCAGAGGAGGCTGAGGAACTGCTTGCGAAAGAGAAACTGAATTCAAACTGCTTCATATCATTGATTTATTCACAGTTCCTTAGCCAAGGTTTGATGAGTTAGAGATTCTGGTTTTATCAAATTCAGGTATGATATCTAAACTCATCTTTGTAAATATTTTTTATTTGTGTATTCCTCGTTCTACCCTTCTATTTATTTATTTTTTTGATTTGTCGCTGCTATATTTTTTCTATGAGCGTTCTTAATTCCCAATTGTAGAATTCTTGACTTTCTAGAAATTCACTTCATTTGAATAAAATTATGATGTTTTTATCATTTCTAAAACTTGAATTTAAACTTGTAATTTTCTGCAATTGTTTTGAAGTTTGATTTTTTCCTAAATTCCTAACAGTGCTGAAGTATTCTTGTTATATCTTGAACACTGTTAATATGAATTCTAAATTTTTGAAGCTCTGTAAAACAATTGAAATTTCACACACTCTACTGTTTTGAGTTTCTTCAAATTCAATTTAGAAAAGTTTGAAATATTATACTCATTACAGCACACTGCTAATTCTCAGTTATGATAATTTAATTGATTTTCAAATTGGCTTGGAAATTTTGAATTGTCTTGAATCACGATGATACATCTTGAAATTCATCTTTATTCATGATCATTATGGTTGAAATTTGTTTGTTTGAAATCATCTGAAATTCTTGATATTTTGGATATCACACACCTCTTAAATTTGAAATTATCAATCTTGTGTGACTGATTCATTAAGTCTCAAAACTAGACATTAATTCAAGTGATTTCAAATAAATTATTCTTTAATTTTCTGGATCATGAATATCTCTCAAGTTTGATGTAAATGATCTGAAATTTCTCTTATACTTGTCTGTAATAATTGTGAAAATTCTTTGAAAATCTTGTCTTAAAGCTCATTGTTATTTCATGATTATTTGATTTGAATATTTGTTTGTTTAAAATCATTTGAAATTATTGATTTATTGAATCTCACACATTTCTTGAATCTGAAATTAATAATCTGGTGTGATTGATTCATTGAATCTTGAGTTGTTCATATTCCATCATATGATTTAAAATAAACTATATTTTTATTTCTTGAATCATGAACCATCTTTTGAAACCGTCAGAAATATCTGTGAAACATCCTCTTTGAAATGTTTTTCTTGACTGCTTGTTTAGATTAAAATTGGTTGCTGCTCTGATAGATGGAATTAATTTGCTTGATTGATTAATCTTGTTTGCTTAGGCTTTGTGATTAAAATTATGTTGCTTGTAATATCCTTGTTCATCTGCAGTGTCATTTTTAAAATCCTTATTAATAGAGACATCAAGTGATATCAGTTTAGAAGTGCTGATTTGTTTACTCTCATCATGTATATATTTCTTACTCCTTCCTGTCATATATAGATCTTCATATCCATCTTCTAATTGATTTTCAATTTTAAATTATTTATTGATTACTCATTCAGAAACTGAAATCAATAACCAAATTGAACTGTATTTATAATTCATCAAAAAAATTATCAGATTTTGAAATTGTGATGAGTTGTGACCACATTATATTTCACAACAAGAGGAGATTTTATTTAGATTCTCATGATGGTTGAACAGTTATTATAACATCTTTGAATTGACGATTATTTCACGACCATCATCATTATTTACCATCATGATTCTATATTAATGTGGAGAGTTAATAATTTTAAAATCTTTTTTAAACAGTGGAAATATTTGTGATAGAAATGGGACTATGTTATTATTCAAAATTAGTGATAATTGAAATTTTTTAATGATCCCGGTACAATTGAGCATATTTCATAATACTATTAATTTAGAAATTTATTTCACTAAACATTCATGTACCTACCACTTTTCTATCATCCATATTGGTTTTATATACTGAGGAGTTTTTTCCATTTTAAACGGAAAATGAAAATAAATATGATTGACACATAAGTGTTTATCTAACCTCATTTAAAAATGCAACCTTTGGTCATGCGTGGTTAAGAGATTACTTATAATTTAAGCTGCGACTGAACTCATTTAAAAATCCAAGCCCTGGTTATGCGAGTGTGCTCTTAAATAAAAAGAAAAAAAAGAAAAAGGAACAAATTGCTAAATAAATTTATTAATATGAAGTTCTCCATGGTATATAAAAACAGTCTATCAATCCATTTTCAAAATTTTGAAATGTGTTAAAATCTTATGATATATTATGATTTGTTAGTTGATAGCTATTGGGATTTGAGATTATTTGTTTGCTTCACTTAAATTGAATTTATAATGATAGTCCAATTCCATCACTATTTTTTTTTTGTGCTTCCTTTTTAAATTCTTTTGAAAATAATTGGAAATCATTGCTTTTATAACTCTCTCCATTTTTATAAATTCATCGTAAATACATCATTCTCTACAATGTGAAATATGCCACTTGTTCTCAGAATATTATGATTTTTGTTTGACTGATTGAAATTTATGATGATCGTACTTCCTCTTAAGCTGATATTATATTTTTTTAGTCATTTTCATCTATATTTTAATGTCTGTATCCTTTTGACAATAACAAAAGGGGGAGAATGGATTGAGATTTTGATTTATGATTGAATATTTTATGAATTTTTAAAATTTTGAAAATTCCATTCAATTTTCATTCTTTTCACTCATGCATAGTTATAGGGGGAATTTCTGTTGTAGGGGAGCAAACAAATTGGGGGAGTTCAATATTCACTATCAAACACATTTGCTATATTCAAAATCTTATTATTTGTTTGTCATCATCAAAAGAGGGAGATTGTTGTATATAACGTTGTTGTATATAAAAATTATATGATTTTTGTTTGATAAAATTTTTAAATATTATTATAAATGTGTTTGTTATTGTACTTTTATACTATACCACAGACATGAATATAAAATTTGTATTTAAATAAAATGCGACTGTACAAGAATTCAAATATTGAAACAGTATTTTATTTGAATATAATATTTTATTTGAACATTCAAACAGTAGAAATTTTATAACTCCACTATTTGTACAACACACTGTAATTCATTAATATATTCACATTCAAGTTAATATATACACTGTTCCTCTCTACAATTCACTATATCACTCACTCTATACAATTTTCATATATACATTCTTTCACTGTTACACACACTAACACTGCTTCATCTTCTGTCTTCTGTCTTCATAGCTCACTGTTAGTCCAGTCACCATCTGCTTACCTGTCACATGAAATAGAAACACACACAGTACACTGCAATAGAAATAAAACTGAACACATGCAAATATAAATTTATTTTTAAATTTTA
This sequence comes from Allium sativum, assembly GCA_030737875.1. NCBI lineage: Eukaryota > Viridiplantae > Streptophyta > Magnoliopsida > Asparagales > Amaryllidaceae > Allium > Allium sativum. The sequence goes on from CM060925.1 coordinate 390,464,071, forward strand.
TTTACCTAAGAATTTTGGTGTGTTTCTCATCGTTTTTCATGACTTGATCTGATTTATTAATCCATCCATCTGTGTCTAGACAGCTTGTGATATTCACAGTGATACACTGTAAATACCACAAGGCAAATAGTATGAATACACATATTACAGTGTAAGGTTAGGAAAATTATTCTGATTGACTGCATATACACACGTGTACAAATATACACGTGTGCAGTGCCTCACCAATCAAAATGCAGTATACAATTGAGGAGCAGCCATGTGGAACACTCGACCAAGTGCAAGTGAAAGTATGTCAAGTACACAACTCATGGCCGAGGCAACCCAAATACATGCAATCCATGTACAAAGTCGATATGTCAAACAAGTCCAAGTATGATGTAAGTCGAGCAAGTATGGGTCGAGCAAGCAACACAAGTGCATGGCGGTATATATACAAGTGACATGGATCATAACAGCTCAATTCAGGATAATGCAAACAAGGCAGCACAAAGTGTACAACAATAAAGTGGTGTATACATGGTATACAAGCATGTCAATGAAAATAAGAAAATGGTACGTGGTTGGTGCAGTTAATTCAAGTGAGCACAAATAAGGAGCAGTCTCGTGTTCAAGCAAAGCTCAAGTCAGAAATAGTGTATGTTAAAAGTAAACAATGGTGCAGCAAGGACTATCCAAATGGTAGTATGCAGGAAACATGTCAGTACCATATACATGGCTACTACATGGATGGTGCAACATTAAAATACCAACTCACACAAGGCAAGTCATCATGCAATGGTAAAATGAGTACACAAAACAAAATAGCAAAGTGATTAATCATTTCATGCATGGGGGTGCATCGGTCAACAATAGAAATACATGCAGCTATGACAGTGACCAAGCAAGAGCACAACATGAATGAGACAGAAACAACAATGGTATGTGCGCAGAATCAAGTGGTGCAATAACAGATCGTGTCAAGTAGTTATGGTTAACACAATCAAACTCAAAACAGTAATGAATGCAAAACATGGTGGGCAAGCAGTAATGTGAAGTGAATATCAAAACTGAGATAAGCATGTTCAAGTAAGCCAAAGAATATTCAGAATCCAATAAAAAAATTCATGGGAAGAAACTTTCAGAATTGGTTCCAGTATTTAAAAGTTTTCATGGTTTGAATTCAATTTTGCTTTCAGAAATCTTTGGAACACTTCTGGAGATCATACAATAAATATTGGCAAGAAAGAATTAAAGTTGTCTTTATGGCATGAGCAAAGGTGGCAAGTTTTCAATGCTTCTAGAAAAGTGAATCCAATTTTTTATATGGAAAGAAATCGTTTGATTTTGATTTCCATAAGTACATAGGGAGGTGTATACATATATGGGATGTTACCAGTAAATTGCTCGAAACATTTTTTGGAAAGGTGTCATTGATAGGCGTAATACATTTCAAATATTTCCCGAATTACACAATCAATATTTTGCAAGAGTATATTGTGGAAAAAATTCGGTTTTGCCAAAGTTCATATGTTCAGTAAAACCATCCAAATGCATATTCAATAGGAAAAATCATGTCTTGGTTCATCTCAAAATTCACCGCAAATTTTCAAAGCCGAGGAAACCAAAAGGGGAAAGCAACACAAAATCAGCCAAGTCATTATACATGAAATCAGAGAGAAATAATGGGATTTCTATATCCTATATGTATCACCAATTCCTCATCTGCAATAGGCATCGGAAACCAAAAACACATATTCAAGAGCAAAGCCGAAATTATCAAATCGGAGATTCTTACATGTTTTCGATCGCAAGAAGAGAGGATAGCCCAAACCATATCGACCAAGAGGAACAACAAATTCAAGCTATAGAGAATCAAAATCATACAACAATCATTCGAAGTTGATTTGGGAATTCCTCTAAACCCTAAGAGTCGTCGCCATTTTTAAGAGAAAGAGATCGGGCTCAACAGATAAACATTTGGACCAGCCATAATTTTCAAAAGGGGATAACCCTTATTTCTTAACTCTAGGGTTTTCTATTTATATTTTATTGTTTTTAATTTGTTTTGTAAACCATCCGATCAGTTCCTAGAGTTTGTAAAATCTAGGTAGGTTTTCTCGTTTTGTTTTGTAAAACTAGACAGTTTCTAGAGTCTGTAAAATTTAGGTGGTTTCCTAGTTTCGTCTGTAAAACTAGGCAGTTTACTAGAGACTGTACAACTAGTGGAAAATCTTATCTAGGGGATATAGATCAGTCTAGGTTTTGAGCGTATGATTAGAATAGGAGCGAGGGGTTCGCGAGTTTACATGGTCTTGTAAGAGGGATCTATTCTATTACCTAGTAGAAACATTAGGAATGCCTTTTCAATTTTATGATGACCAGTCTATCAATCCATTTTCAAATTTGTGCAATGTGTTAAAATCTTATGATATATTATGATTTGTTGACTAATAGCTATTGGTATTTGAGATTATTTGTTTGCGTCACTTAAATTGAATTTATAGTGGTATTCCAATTCCATCACTGTTTTTTTGTGCTTCATTTTTAAATTCTTTTGAAAATAATTGGAAATCATTTCTTTTAAAATTCTCTCCATTTTTATAAATTCATCGTAAATCCATCATTCTCTACAATGTGAAATATGCAACTTGTTCTCATAATATTATGATTTTTGTTTGATTGATTGAGATTTATAATGACCATTCTTCCTCTTAAGCTGATATTATATTTTTTTTTAGTCATTTTTCATCTATATTTTAATGTCTGTATCCTTTTGATGATAACAAAAGGGGAGGAATGGATTGAGATTTTGATTTATGAGTGAATATTTTATGAATTTTTAAAATTTTGAAAACTCCATTCAGTTATCATTCTTTTCACTCATGCACAGTTATAGGGGGAGCAAACAAATAGGGGGAGTTCAATATTCACTGTCAAACACATTTATTATATTCAAAATCTTATTATTTGTTTGTCATCATCAAAACGGGGAGATTGTTGTATATAAAGCTGTTGTATATAACAATTATATGATTTTTGTTTGATGATAACAAACAAATATATATTATTATAAATATGTTTGTTATTGTACTGTTATACTATGTCACAGACAGGAATATAATATTATATTTAAATAAAATACGACTGTACAAGAATTCAAAAATTGAACAGTATTTTAATTGAATACAATAATTAATTTCAACATTTAAACCGTACAACTTTTATAACTCCACTATTTGTACCACAAACTGTAATTCATTAATATATTTACATACAAGTTCATATATACATTGTTCCTCTCTACAATTAAATCTATCACTCACTCTATACAATTTTGATATATACATTCTTTCACTGTTAGACACAACTGACACTGCTTCATCTTCTGTCTTCTGTCTTCACAGCTCACTCTCAATCCAGTCACCATCTGCTTACCTGTCACATGAAACAGAAACACACACAGTACACTGCAATAGAAATAAAACTGAATACATGCAAATATAAATTTATTTTTAAATTTTATTTGCCCTAGAATATTGATGTGTCTCTCATCATTTTTCACTTGATCTGATTTATTAATCCATCCATCTGTGTCTACAGAGCTTGTGATATTCATAGTGATACACAGTAAATACCACAAGGCAGACAGTATGAAAACACATATTACAGTGCAGGGGAAGGAAAATTATTCTGATTGACTGCATATGCACACGTGTACAAATATACACGTGTGCACTGCCTCGCCAATCAAAATGCAGTATAGCAACTGAGGAGTATCCACGTGGACCAGCTCGACCCAGTGCAACTGAAAGTATGTCATGTACACAGCTCATGGTCGAGGCAACCCAAATACATGCAAGCCATGTACAAAGTCAAGATGTCCAACAAGTCCATGTATGATGTAAGTCGAGCAAATATGGGTCGAGCAAGCAACACAAGTGCATGGCAGTATATGTATAAGTGACATGGATCATAACAGCTCAATTCAGGACAATGCAAACAAGGCAGCACAATGTGTACAGCAATAAAGTGGTGTATACATGGTATACAAGCATGTCAATGCAAAGAAGCAAATGGTTGGTGCAGCAAATTCAAGTGTGCACAAATAAGGAGCAGTCTCATGTTCAAGCAAAGCTCAAGTCAGAAATAGTGTATGGAACAAGTAAACAATGGTGCAGCATGGACTATCCTAATGGTAGTATAAATGTAACATATCAGTACCATATACATGGCTACTACATGTATGGTGCGACATTAAAATACCAACTCACACAAGACAAGTCGTCATGCAATGGTAAAATGAGTACACAAAACAAAACAACAAAGTGATTAGTCATTTCATGCATGGGGGTGCATCGGTTAACAACACAAATACAAGCAACCATTTAAGTGGCCAAGCAAGAGCACAACACGAATGAGACAGAAACAACAATGGTATGTGTGCACAATCAATTGGTGTAACAACAGATCAGGTCAAGCAGTTATGGTTAACACAATCAAACTAAAAATAGTGATGAATGCAAAACATGGTGGACAAGCAGTAATGTGAAGTGAATATCAAAACTGAGATAAGCATGTTCAAATAAGCTAAAGAATATTCAGAATTCAATAAACATTTTTTAATAGGAAGAAACTTTCAGAATTGGTTCAAGTATTCAAAAGCTTTCATGGTTTGAATTCAATTCTGCTTTCGGAAATTAGTGGAAATCATACAGTTAATATTGGCAAGAAAGAATTAAACTTGTCCTTATGGCATGAGCAAAGGTGGCAAGTTTTCAATGCTTCCGAAAAAGTGAATCCAACTTTTTATATGGAAAGAAATCATTTTATTTTGATTTCCAGAAGAACATAGGGAAATGTATACATATATGGGATGTTACAAGTAAATTGCTCGAAACATTTTTGGGAAAGGTGTCATTGATAGGCGTAATGCATTTCAAATATTTCCCGAATTACACAATCAATATTTGGCAAAAGTATATTGTGGAAATCAAATTTGGTTTTGCCAAAGTTCATATGTTCAGTAAAACCATCTAGATGCATATTCAAAAGGAAAAATCATGTCTTGGTTCATCTCAAAATTCACCGCAAGTTTTCAAAGCCGAGGAAACCAAATGGGGAAAGCAACACAAAATCAGCCAAGTCGTTATACGTGAAATCAGAGAGCAGTAATAGGATTTATATATCCTATATGTATCACCAATTCCTCATCGGCATAGGCATCGAAAACCAAAAATACAGATTCAAGAGAAAAGTCAAAATTATCAAATCGGAGATTCTTACATGTTTTCGATCGCAAGCAGAGAGGATAGCCCAAATCAGATCGACCAAGAGGAAAAAAAATTCAAGCTACAAAGAATCAAAATCATATAGCAATCATTTGAAGTTGATTTGGGAATTCCTCTAAACCCTAAGAGCCGCCGCCATTTTTAAGAGAAAGAGATCAGGCTCAACGGATAAACTTTTGGACCGGCTATAGTTTTCCAAACATGTGACGGCCTGGAATTTCGCTCGATCCGAATCAGTCGTTAAACCGATCTAGACCGTTCGAAACCCCTAAACGTTGAGAACATGACAAATCAGAACACAAACAGAAGAACATTTCATTTCTTATTACAAAAATGCATCAGATTACAAGAATATACAGAGTATAAATGAATAAATATTACACAGAAATATCAGAGATTTAAATTACATTTAAATACATAGCAGCGGAAAATAATACAAAGCACAACTGAAGGTGATATACGGATACAGAGCTTTCCGGATATCATTCCAGCTGTAAAGCAGGATCCTGTGAATATAAATCTGCAAAACCAAAACTACTAGCTGCCCGTGCGGAAAATAGGGGCACCCAGAGTTTAGGTTAAAACAATAAACTCTAGGTCAGTCATGTGACTGGTGTGAGAACTAAAACAGTTATTTAAAACTTTACTTTAAAAGAGAGTAATTCAAGGGACCACGCCGTATAACACGGAACGGGTTTCCTCCCAAGAATACCAGTGCATAGAATAAACAACGCAATGCTTTTTCGAAAAATGAAGCCATTATAAGACCCAAATCCCATCACACAATGCAACGCAAGCCGGAGGATAGGGTTTTCCCTTATAATAGCCAAACATGCTTGGTACGTTTAAAACAAATCATTTGATACTATAATAAGTGTACAGTGTCAAAACAATTTCAATCATAAATATAAATCATAGACGGCATAGTATCCCATGCTACTATGTCGCCATACTAGGCTCTACAAATAAAGCCGAAATATCTCGTATTGGAAATTGGATTTCCGTCATGAGTCGAGGCAAGGGGCAAGCTCCTCTCCGCGTTCGAGACACTCTAGCAAATGCCTCAGGGTTACGCACCTTGGGCAACCCTGGATGCGGTTGGGCCGGTCCTCACTTACGTTAGAGGATTGGTTATTCCTGAACACACGTTTCCCGGTCCTTACAGACCTATAATCGAGGCGCCTTGCATTCCAACAACCACATAGGTGAAAAGTATAAAAATGTCAGGGCTGGTAAGTCACTGACACCACCAAAGCTAGAAAGAAACGTCGTGCTCTCCCAGCGGTTCGTATCCCGTTTTTAACTCATACCGAGGTGTGAGGCTCGCGAATACACGTTATACACAAAGCTGCCACGTAGGCATGCTTTGATCATCAACCACAAGACTTTGCTTTTCAACAGAAGCCTTGATCCATGCAACTTAGCGTGCCGCACAGGCAATTCATGCCATGCGACTGATGTCCATCGATATACAACCTCTGAGCTCGTACGTCTCAGAGAAGGGCGTTAAGCAAAAGAATAAATTCTTCGCCGCCAAACAGATGTATATTTAATAGAAATCGATCAACATAGAATAAAATCCAATGTCAGACACACAATCCATTTACAGGTCCGTTCTAGGTATGAACGAAACCGGAGGCACTTTCCTCGCATATCCATCCAACTCCAAGTACGTCTGGACGACCACCAACTATTTCCATCCTCTTGGGTGTACAGCCCAATCAGGATCGTCAGTAATTATCCAAACGATGCGAAGACTTCCGGTCTTCGACCACCGTCTTCATCTTCGACATATCGTCGAATCGGTTATTCAGAATGGGTGTAAACCCAGACTTCCCGAACAACCCGCGTATATTAAAAACAAATGTTACACAAACACAACATACGCCTCATTCCAATTCATTAGTCACTAACCGCAAATTAGCAAGAGAACAATTTCCCAAACATTAACCCCGAAGGCCGAAACCAACATCAGATCAATACCCAGGAAACCATTCTTCTTAGCCAACCTACGGCTAGTTTCTAAATTCCACATTCTTAGGGAAAGGTTCCCATTAATTTTATCCAAGACAAATTCTTTAAAATTTATCCTGTAATCTTCCTTTGGATGTCATTTAAAACCAAATTATGGTTTTTCCAACTAGTCGAGATTAGCGAACCGTAACGAAGTAATTATTTATTTTATTTCCCAATCCCAACCTATTCATCCCATGAAGCAAAACTGGTAATACTCCATATCTAACACCGTGGTGTTATCGGTAAAATTAATTACCATTTCACGTTCAAATCTAATTAAAGATTTAACTATCGCTTTGGAGTAAAATTGGCGATACTCCATTCTCGCTCATTTCTAAATTTGATAATTTAGATTATAGATTTACATTTCAATCTAATTGCAGATTCGTTAGAACTCCTTTTACTGGGTTAAAGAACTAGGTGTTATTTAAAACACAGTTCACGACAAACCCAAATCAAATTCAATCAAATATATTAGAAATTCTGATTATTTAAAACCCCTTTTTAAATCTAATTTATTTATTTAAAAATAAAAACCCGGGTTTTAAATTTTGTTCAAACTAGTTCATTTCGATAAAAATCTATTTTTATCTTTTCAAATATGGAGTTTTTTTCACCCCAATCTTTCCCAAATCATTTCTTATGATTTTACACAAATTATTGCTATTTTTAATAATTTTATCAAGGCCCGTACAGTCGATTTCCAACAATGGCCATCGAACTACACTTACAACGACCTTTTTCAAATTTGATTTGGACGTATCTCCAAATCCAACCGTTAGATTTCAAATTTCTAATGTTCGTTACAAAGCTCTTTTCGATACGAACCCAACGGTTCTGGTTTTAGGAGAATCTGACGGTCGGATCTCCCGTAATGTCCATTTGAAATAAATGGTCGAAATTCACGAACTGCCGCGGCGCGGCGCGTTCTATTCAGGCCATTATATTATATATATATAATATATATAATATATATATATCGTCGATTTCTATTTAAAACGAATTATATAAATAGTTTTAAATTCGTTTCAAAAACGGTTTCAACTTCCATTTCAACCCAAAGCAAAATTGAATTCTTCTTTATAAATTCGTTTTAAAATTCATTTTTATTCAATTCAAATTTTAATTCAATTTGAATTCATTTCAATTCGCTTTCAATTCATTTTGAATTCGTTTTCAATTCAATTCAGTTCCAAAGTCGTTTTCTATTCGATTCAATTCAAATTGGTTTTCTATTCGAATCAAATCAAATTGGTTTTCTATTCGAATCAAATTCGTTATATATTCCATTGAAATCAAATTCGTTTTATATTCAATTCATTTCGAAATCGTTATATATTCAATTCATTTCGAAATCGTTTTATATTCAATTCGTTTCGAAATCGTTTTATATTCAATTCATTTCGAAATCGTTTTATATTCAATTCATTTCGAAATCGTTATATATTCAATTCATTTCGAAATCGTTATATATTCAATTCATTTCGAAATCGTTATATATTCAATTCATTTCGAAATCGTTTTATATTCAATTCATTTCGAAATCGTTTTATATTCAATTCATTTCGAAATCGTTTTATATTCAATTCATTTCGAAATCGTTTTATATTCAATTCATTTCGAAATCGTTTTTATTCAATTCATTTCGAAATCGTTTTATATTCAATTCATTTCGAAATCGTTTTATATTCAATTCATTTCGAAATCGTTATATATTCAATTCATTTCGAAATCGTTTTATATTCAATTCATTTCGAAATCGTTTTATATTCAATTCATTTCGAAATCGTTATATATTCAATTCATTTCGAAATCGTTATATATTCAATTCATTTCGAAATCGTTTTATATTCAATTCATTTCGAAATCGTTTTATATTCAATTCATTTCGAAATCGTTTTATATTCAATTCATTTCGAAATCGTTTTATATTCAATTCATTTTGAAATCGTTATATATTCAATTCATTTCGAAATCGTTATATATTCAATTTATTTCGAATGAATAAAATCGATATAAATATCGTTCACGTCAAAATGGCGTCAATCTAATCAACACGGCTTCACATATTTCTATTTTTAAATATTCTATTTCAGATATTTCTATTTCAAATATTTCTTTTTCAAATATTTCTATTTCAAATATTTCTATTTCAAAATATTTCTTTTTTGTCAACACACGACTAATCTCAATGAATGAGTACCGTCCACGTGTGACTATTTTTGTTAAATTATTTCGTTCAACACATGACTAATCTCAACGGATGAGTACAGTCAACACATGAACCTTTATTTTATATTGATAAAGATGTAAATTTTATTATAAAAATATTTCGTTCAACACATGACTAATCTCAACGGATGAGTACAGTCAACACATGAACCTTTATTTTATATTGATAAAGATGTAAATTTTATTATAAAAATATTTCGTTCAACACATGACTAATCTCAACGGATGAGTACAGTCAACACATGAACCTTTATTTTATATTGTTCTTTATCTTCTAAATTGGAATGAGGCCCAATCAATCACCATATAAAATTAATTATATGGATTTTCATACAACATATGTATATAACAACATTGAAAAATAATCAACCATCAACCAAAGTGCACTGCACTGTATAAGCATCAAATATAGATATATAACGCTTATAACAGCCTGTCAATCAATCGATCGACATATTTAATCAACCAGGATGAGTGAATTTCAAATTTCATCCCAACACCCGTGTGGGTTTTTCAAACAATCAAACATAGATTTTATTCGTGCAGTTGGGCGATGTGTGAAATTTATCGTCCCAATCAATGTCATTCAAATAGGTGTACATAAACAAACCGTCCGGTTTGTAAATGAATATTTTATTTTATTTCACTTTCATGTTAAAAATTATATTTTTAACGATAACACATTTTATTTCAACATATGAATATATTCTATTCAGTTCATTTATTCAATAAAAATGATATTTTTATTTTTCTAACATATTTTAGAAATTTTCGGCGGCATAACGGCACGATACTAGAAACGGGACGAGGCCTAGCCTTATCCCTGGTCTATTGAAGGCCCACGCCATTCACACATCAATCAAATTCACCAAACAATTCAACTATCTATGCAACCAAACAAACAAGTCCATGGTCTGTGGACGATTGTGTCGGGTGCTACTAAGCACCATCTGCATCCTAGTATATATATATAACTAGAAAACTTAAATTGAAAGGTGAGAAGTTCTCACATATTTGCTAAACCAGACGCCTCGGCTCTTCTTTGCAGAAATCTTCATCGCTATCGCATCTTTTGTTACTTTCATCGCCCTTATATACTGTATATATAAAAATCACATTTTTATATTTCCTATTATATAAAGATCATATTTTTATCGCTAACTTCATATTGTGAAAATAGAATTTTCATCGCTAATTCTATAATGTAAAAATAGAAATTTCCTCGCTATTTCATATTTGTAAAGATAGAATTTTCATCGCTATTTCTATAGAGAAAAATTCTATTTTTATACCGTTACTATCTATATAAAGATTATACCTTTTTAATTATAGAAATCATATTTTCCTATTCAACTTCATATAAGGAAAAATCATATTTTTACTATTCAACTTCTTATAAGGAAAATCATCTTTTTACTTCACCTTTCAATATAGAAAAATCGAATTTTTACTTCGCTATTTTCCATATAAAGATTTCGCCTTTTCTAAAATAAAGATTTCGCCTTTATAAAAACATAGACTTCGCCTTTTTAAATTTAAAGATTTCATCTTTATAAAAATTTCATTTTTATTTTTCTACAAATATAAAGATGATATTTTTAATATTCTTATCATGTAAAAATTATATTTTTAACTCTCTACCTAACCAAAAATCATATTTTTACACCTTCTATATAGTAAAGATTATATTTTTAATACTTTAAAAATATAAAAATCATATTTTTATTACTTTAAAAATATAAAAATCATATTTTTAACTCTCCGATTGAATAAAAATTCTATTTCTAATTTTCCTATCTAATAAATTCAGTTTTATAGTCAAATAAAATGGTAATTGAAAATAGAAAAATAAAATAAAGACTTACATAGGAAATAGAAGGGGGAAAAGCATCATTCACTGTCGGAGAGGGGGCGTGGGGTGTTGCTATGCCTTGCTGGTGGTCGGAAGGGGGTTTAGAGGGGCGCTGCTATGGGTGGTGGCGGCTATGGGTCCCGGAGGTGTCGGATGGGGTCTCGCGAGGTGGCTAGCGGGGTTTTGGGGGGTGCGGCGGCCTGGGGGGGCGCAGTGAGGTGGTTTCCGGTGATGAGGGGGAGGAGGTTGAACGAGCGGTGGCGGCGATTGCTGGAGAGGTCGGGGGGGTCTGGGTGGCTCGCCGCGGCACTGGGGGGGGGGGGGGGGTGGTGAGGGTTTCGAACGAGGTGGCGGGAGGAGCGGCGGCTCCTCCCCCTTCCTCCTCCGTCGCCTAATTCTTTTTTTTTTCTGGTGGAAATCGATTTAAAAATGAGAGAAGGGGGGTGAGGGTTTAAAAGGGAAATATATATATTATTTTATTTGTTAAATTAATCCGAAAAAGCAACTTTTATTTTCGACCTCGTAACGAAACCCACCGCCTGTCGTCCATAGTGTATTACCCCCATTCTGAACACAATGGGATATGTATCGTAGGTTGATTTGATCGTTTCGATCAGTTTCCTTTGAATTTACATTTAAATCACTATATTGAATTTTAAACGTACATTTCAAATTACTGGGGTCGCATACGAACTCTAAAAATTCTCGAAAAATATTTTCTAGCTTCGTATTGACGATACGGTCCTAACAAAACTAGTTTCCCTGAATTCTGAGACCGTTGGAAAAATGGCCAATTTCCAGTCGATTAAAATCAACTAAAACTGGTCAAACGCGTTTTCCTTTGCCACGCTCACATATTGATTCGAAAAATTACGAAATTTGAAACCTAGCAATAATTTGACATCACGGACCCAACAAAAGTGGTTTCGTTGAAATCCGAGGTCGTTTGCAAAATTTTCATTTTTAAGGGCCTGAATACCATAGCGACTATTCATAATTTTCAACTGGACATATCTTTTGATTCCCGCTATGAAATTTTGATTTTCCGGATTCATTGGAAAGATACTATCAATTAGATCCTAATGTTTTTGGTTTCACTAAAATCCGGATTGTTTTGCACCCGGTACATTCAATTGAAGTTTGAAATCGAATTATCGAACTACCGCGCCATTTTCAATTCTATTTATAATTATATATAAATATTTATATTCTAACGACGATGCGTATAATATATACGTTCGAATTATATTCAGAATAAATTTCTCGTCGATATTATTTAAAATAATCTATTTTAAATAATCAAAATTCGCTAAAATTGCCAAAATAAAAATTTTAAACTGGCGCAGAATTTCCGGGTTATTACAATCTCCCCCACTTAAAACTTTTTGTCCCCGAAAAGGAACAAAGTCGAAAGTGGTTTGATTAATCAGCTCTACGTTCGATTTGGCTTCCATTCTCTAACTTTTCAGTTTCTGAGAATTTTCAAATTTTCAAAAATTTGGCTAACACCCTAAATTTTCGAAAAATTTCGCCATAACCTCCCCTGCACCGGGAGCATCGGGGAATTTCAAATAGCTTCCCCAGTCCTTCTGATCTCAAAAAGGAAAAGAAAAAGCCAAGCGGCTAGCCAATAGGCTCATAAAATCATCATCACCCAAACAAAACAGTAAATTATGTAGTAAACATGTACCTATTTGTCGGGCAAACAAATTTTATTCTTCGGCTCTAGCCTCCTTGCTATGACCTGTTCAATGTAAGTATATGTATATGCAAGCAAATACAACCAATTTTCAATATAATTCAATGTTTGATGCTATTAGGCATAATGGTTCAAAATTAGCAAACAAATAAACAAACAACACAAACATCAATCAATTAGTGGATTAGAGTTTTCAAATTCATAATTTGATATATATACAGAAAATCATGTTTTTGATGCCAATTCACAAAAATGTGTTCTAACTATATTAGTTTTGGTTCTCACACCAGTCTAATGGAAATATATCGATATCACACCTTCGTTACTCGAAAATGAATACTAATGACAACTAGTCAATCATTAGAATCATCTTCGGGCCACTAGAGTATGATTCTATATCTATCCAGTATATTAAAACTTTGAATATACGTTCATGACGCGTATATGAAAAATCTTTATATACTCGATTGTCCATATTCAAAATAAATAAATAATTCAAATACATATAAATTGTTTAAATTTTTAAAACCAAATTGTTTTCCTTTGAAAAATATACTCTTCACACTCGTTCTAGGATACTACTGATCCTATCTCTAACGAGTCATTCTAATTGGATATTACTAATCCAATATCTAATGAATTCTTTCGTATGGTTCTAATGTGTCTTGTTCTCGAGCTTTGTAAACCAAAGCTCCGATACCAAATGTGACGGCCTGAAATTTCGCTCGATCCGAATCAGTCGTTAAACCGATCTAGACCGTTCGAAACCCCTGAACGTTGAGAACATGACAAATCAGAACACAAACAGAAGAAAATTTCATTTCTTATTACAACAATGCATCAGATTACAAGAATATACAGAGTATAAATGAATAAATATTACACAGAAATATCAGAGATTTAAATTACATTTAAATACATAGCAGCGGAAAATAATACAAAGCACAACTGAAGGTGATATACGGATACAGAGCTTTCCGGATATCATTCCAGCTGTAAACCAGGATCCTGTGAATATAAATCTGCAAAACCAAAACTACTAGCTGCCCGTGCGGAAAATAGGGGCACCCAGAGTTTAGGTTAAAACAATAAACTCCAGGTCAGTCATGTGACTGGTGTGAGAACTAAAACAGTTATTTAAAACTTTACTTTAAAAGAGAGTAATTCAAGGGACCACGCCGTATAACACGGAACGGGTTTCCTCCCAAGAATACCAGTGCATAGAATAAACAACGCAATGCTTTTTCGAAAAATGAAGCCATTATAAGACCTAGGTCCCATCACACAATGCAACGCAAGCCGGAGGATAGGGTTTTCCCTTATAATAGCCAAACATGCTTGGTACGTTTAAAACAAATCATTTGATACTATAATAAGTGTATAGTGTCAAAACAATTTCAATCATAAATATAAATCATAGACGGCATAGTATCCCATGCTACTATGTCGCCATACTAGGCTCTACAAATAAAGCCGAAATATCTCGTATTGGAAATTGGATTTCCGTCATGAGTCGAGGCAAGGGGCAAGCTCCTCTCCGCATTCGAGACACTTTAGCAAATGCCTCAGGGTTACGCACTCTGGGCAACCCTGGATGCGGCTGGGCCGGTCCTCACTTACGTTAGAGGATTGGTTATTCCTGAACACACGTTTCCCGGTCCTTACAGACCTATAATCGAGGCGCCTCGCATTCCAACAACCACATAGGTGAAAAGTATAAAAATGTCAGGGCTGGTAAGTCACTAACACCACCAAAGCTAGAAAGAAACGTCGTGCTCTCCCAGCGGTCCGTATCCCGTTTTTAACTCATACCGAGGTGTGAGGCTCGCGAATACACGTTATACACAAAGCTGCCACGTAGGCGTGCTTTGATCATCAACCACAAGACTTTGCTTTTCAACAGAAGCCTTGATCCATGCAACTTAGCGTGCCACACAGGCATTTCATGCCATGCGACTGATGTCCATCGATATACAACCTCTAAGCTCGTACGTCTCAGAGAAGGGTGTTAAGCAAAAGAATAAATTCTTCGCCGCCAAACAGATGTATATTTAATAGAAATCGATCAACACAGAATAAAATCCAATGTCAGACACACAATCCATTTACAAGTCCGTTCTGGGTCTGAACGAAACCGGAGGCACTTTCCTCGCATATCCATCCATCTCCAAGTACGTCTGGACGACCACCAACTATTTCCATCCTCTTGGGTGTACAGCCCAATCAGGATCGTCAGTAATTATCCAAACGATGCGAAGACTTCCGGTCTTCGACCACCGTCTTCATCTTCGACATATCGTCGAATCGGTTATTCAGAATGGGTGTAAACCCGGACTTCCCGAACAACCCGCGTATATTAAAAACAAATGTTGCACAAACACAACATACGCCTCATTCCAATTCATTAGTCACTAACCGCAAATTAGCAAGAGAACAATTTCCCAAACATTAACCCCGAAGGCCGAAACCAACATCAGATCAATACCCAGGAAACCATTCTTCTTAGCCAACCTACAGCTAGTTTCTAAATTCCACATTCCTAGGGAAAGGTTCCCATTAATTTTATCCAAGACAAATTCTTTAAAATTTATCCTGTAATCTTCCTTTGGATGTCATTTAAAACCAAATTATGGTTTTTCCAACTAGTCGAGATTAGCGAACCGTAACGAAGTAATTATTTATTTTATTTCCCAATCCCAACCTATTCATCCCATGAAGCAAAACTGGTAATACTCCATATCTAACACCGTGGTGTTATCGGTAAAATTAATTACCATTTCACGTTCAAATCTAATTAAAGATTTAACTATCGCTTTGGAGTAAAATTGGCGATACTCCATTCTCGCTCATTTCTAAATTTGATAATTTAGATTATAGATTTACATTTCAATCTAATTGCAGATTCGTTAGAACTCCTTTTATTGGGTTAAAGAACTAGGTGTTATTTAAAACACAGTTCATGACAAACCCAAATCAAATTCAATCAAATATATTAGAAATTCTGTAACGGCTGGAAATTTCCGACTCCTCGAGAGTCGGAAATTCCGAGACGTTAGTGAAAGAATTTAGAAGGTGAGAAAGAAGAGATAGAACTAATAGAATAGAAGAAGAAGGAGAACATCAGAATCATCAGAGTAACACAAATCTCACAACGGAACGAGTAACATATAATATATAACATAACTTTGAAGTAAACAGTTATATATATACAATAGCACTTATCAGAGTACAACACTTACAACACAGCGGAAATAACTATAGCTATAGAATCTTGAAGTCTCCTGCTCCAAGCTCTCCAAGTATATCTGTAAATCCCAACTACTTGACTGCCCGTACAAATTTAGGCACCCAAGAGTTTAGGGAAAACAACAAAGTAAACTCCGGGTCAGTCATGGGACTGGTATGAGTAAAACAATTTAAACATGTATATGAACAAGTAAACGATATCTCATAAGACCACGCCGCATAACGGAACGGGTTTTTCCCTTATGAGAATCCAAAATATCTTTATATCAAAAATCTTTTGATATTATAATAATGTCTATGAACAAATAGATATCAACTAGCAGAAACGCTTGCATCTCACGTTCTACATACATAGTATAAAATCATAAACTGCAGGGCGCTTATTGAAGATTGGATTCCAACAGACAAGGTATGGGAGCACCTTCCAAATAGTGTACTCTAGAGGTGATACACTCAGAGTTCAACAAGAACGTCTTGCAACCCGGCCACACATGACCGCTCACTCATTTAGCTTGAGTGTCGCGAATATATTGCCACCACGGTTATAGGCCATCAAACCGTCATCCGAAGATACAGAATCAAAAAGAAGTATAAATATGGATATTCTCTAGATCGGTGACAACACACCCTGCTTGGGGATGACCCAACTAGCCATGCTGCCTAGCCCAACTTTTGTTACTTCCCGGTGTGAGGCTGGAAGCTACGTCTATCTTCAGAACATCTGATCACCATTCACTTTGAATGCCACATCGTCATACCCGCCAAATCACACATTGACTTATCCAAAAATAACACGGGTATATAGCTAAGAGAAACGAATTCCTCCGCCACCAAACGTGAATACGTTTGCACAGATCAACTTACGCGATCCATTGGATATACTGTAACACCCCGCGAATTCTATAACTGTGAAATTAACAAATTAAAGTATAATTAATTTGAAATCAAAGAACTAAGGGTAACTGGATACGCCATTGCATTCGTCTCGGAAAAATACGCGAAATAGAGTCCGAGTTTTCGAAAAACGGAGTCCGTATGAAGAAGATATGGCCTTCGGAAGTTTCTGAATTAAGTTTAAAATTCGAACAGAATAAAACAGTTTAAAAATTAAAACCGGGCCCAATTGGCCAAGGCGGTAAAATTCCCGCCTAAGACACCCAGGTCGACTGGGCTGTCGACCTGGTCTAACCAGGTCGACAGGGCAGTCGACAGGGCTGTCGACAGGCATGTCGACCTGGTCCAGAGCCAGGTCGAACCCAGTCCAACCTGGCTGGCCTATTCTATGTTGGTCGATTTTCTGTAGTCTGCTTGGTCATTAGGGCTAGGTGGCAGGCTCTAATTGGTCTCTCCTTAGGATGAATGGCTACGATCAATCCAAGCAACATCAATGGTCCTAATCAGTTCATAACCCCTATAAAAATGACCCTAGACTCAACCCTAATCTATTCATTCAAAAATAAGAACAAAGCCGCCATGTTGCTGAGGAACGACTAGGGGTAGCCACCAATTGGAGAGAGAGGATTAGGAGTAAAATTCTAAAGCATAAAGCAACCTAAACAAATCAAATCAACAAGGAATTGCATCTCCAAACCTCTAAAATTGGAGAATTCGCCACACAATTGTAAGTAGAGTATTATTTTGGTATGAACAAATAACTGTGTTGGTTTGTATACTTGATTGTGGTGATAAATAATTCATAATTTGTGCGTTACTATGATTCTTATCGATTTGGAATATTGTATACGTTGGGATATTCTCAAATTATGTTATTCAATTATGAAAAACTACATGCGGTAGTTTTATGCAAGTATACGTTTGGAATATTCGCAAATTATGTAATCCATGTTGAAGCTACATGTATGTAGTTGTTTAATTGAAACTCATGCAAGTTTGGGGTTTTGCTACTATGCCATCATAATGTATATTTTTGTACAAACTCTATGGGGCTTTTGCAGTTTACCTATGTTTTATTTATGCTTCTTTAATAATGTAATCAAGACAGATTATGAAAGTGTTATGTTTTTTTTGGAAAAGATGTAAGACAATTATGGTGATGTTGTTGTAGCACGTATTTGCTTTCATGAAATAAAAGTTTTGTTGATTTTCCGCTGTTTACAAATATGTGTTCTTATATCTGTCTTGTATATCTGTGACTCTGATACCAAGTGAAACACCCCACCTCCGTTAGGGTCACTCTCAAAGGATTTCGTCCCCGAAATCTTCAATCTAGGTTTTAGATCGGCTCAGTCACTTCATATTGCATATGCATATATGTTTGCATTCGTATATGATTGAACTCTAATGTGTTGTCATGTGGATGCTGCATTTGTATTGAATGATTGTGCACTCATGTAGAATCATGAATAGGAAAATTTGCATACATAATGGATTTATGGCACTTACATAATTCACATTAAGGAGGTCAACTGAATCAGTAGACCGCCTGATTTTGCATTAGATAAGTACATGTACACACACACTTTGCATATGATCATGAAGCATTAGAAGTCTTTTAAGGACAATGGATGCTCGTGTTTGATGGATGAGTAGATGGATGATTCTATGTTAGGATATACATTCCTCCTAGCTTGAAGATTTCGGGGACGAAATCCTTTTAAGTGGGGGAGAATGTAACACCCCGCGAATTCTATAACTGTGAAATTAACAAATTAAAGTATAATTAATTTGAAATCAAAGAACTAAGGGTAACGGGATACGCCATTGCGTTCGTCTCGGAAAAATACGCGAAATAGAGTCCGAGTTTTCGAAAAACGGAGTCCGTATGAAGAAGATACGGCCTTCGGAAGTTTCTGAATTAAGTTTAAAATTCGAACAAAATAAAACAGTTTAAAAATTAAAACCGGGCCCAATTGGCCAAGGCGGGAAAATTCCCGCCTAAGACACCCAGGTCGACTGGGCTGTCGACCTGGTCTAACCAGGTCGACAGGGCTGTCGACAGGGCTGTCGACAGGCATGTCGACATGGTCCAGAGCCAGGTCGAACCCAGTCCAACCTGGCTGGCCTATTCAATGTTGGTCGATTTTCTGTAGTCTGCTTTGTCATTAGGGCTAGGTGGCAGGCTCTAATTGGTCTCTCCTTAGGATGAATGGCTACGATCAATCCAAGCAACATCAATGGTCCTAATCAGTTCATAACCCCTATAAAAATGACCCTAGACTCAACCCTAATCTATTCATTCAAAAATAAGAACAAAGCCGCCATGTTGCTGAGGAACGACTAGGTGTAGCCACCAATTGGAGAGAGAGGATTAGGAGGAAAATTCTAAAGCATAAAGCAACCTAAACAAATCAAATCAACAAGGAATTGCATCTCCAAACCTCTAAAATTGGAGAATTCGCCACACCATTGTAAGTAGAGTATTATTTTGGTATGAACAAATAACTGTGTTGGTTTGTATACTTGATTGTGGTGATAAATAATTCATAATTTGTGCGTTACTATGATTCTTATCGATTTGGAATATTGTATACGTTGGGATATTCTCAAATTATGTTATTCAATTATGAAAAACTACATGCGGTAGTTTTATGCAAGTATACATTTGGAATATTCGAAAATTATGTAATCCATGTTGAAGCTACATGTATGTAGTTGTTTAATTGAAACTCATGCAAGTTTGGGGTTTTGCTACTATGCCATCATAATGTATATTTTTGTACAAACTCTATGGGGCTTTTGCAGTTTACCTATGTTTTATTTATGCTTCTTTAATAATGTAATCAAGACAGATTATGAAAGTGTTATGTTTTTTTTGGAAAAGATGTAAGACAATTATGGTGATGTTGTTGTAGCACGTATTTGCTTTCATGAAATAAAAGTTTTGTTGATTTTCCGCTGTTTACAAATATGTGTTCTTATATCTGTCTTGTATATCTGTGACTTATACTTATAAACCTCCACCAAAATTAGGGCATTCCCTTTGAGAGTGACCCTAACGGAGGTGGGGTGTTTCATATACTCTGTCAGACCTCCTTCCATATACGTTGCCCTGGGACTGGACAAACCGAAGGCACTATTCAGTGAATCCATCCTACCTAGGCTTTTCACAATAGCCCTTGCACTTCACTCCGTCTTCAATTATCTTCAGCGTACTTGATTCGCAACGCTTATGCTAATACGGAGTGGTTCTTCGGATAATAATCCAACCGGTCTCTCCATAATAACAACGTTAAAATGGTAAAAGCTTTGATAGTCTGTGATTCAACTATCAAATGAAAACATGTCGGTGTACAAACAACGATCTTATTTCCACATGGGAATTCGATCGATCAATCATCATATGTTCATATTTCCTTATTTCATATATTTAGAAAATATATGTTATTAATCATTGGAAAACATTTCCATAGCTTATTTTCACATCACTATTATTTCGCAACTATCAGTCCCTAACTGTAACTAGTATGAGAACAATTCTCTAAGTATCAATCCGGAAGGTCGAAACCAACATCAGATCGTCACTTAGAAAATCGTTCAACTTACCCTCTCCAGTTAGTTTCTGAATTTTCTTAATTCTATTTCTTAAATTCTTATCATGAAAACATTTCATTTTCTATGTTTAGAAAACATATCTGACTATATTTGGAAAACGTTTCCAAAACTCGTTTACGGATTTCCCATGAACGTTGTATAAAACATCGTTACGCTTAATCCATTAATCGCTTATTACTTAACTATATTTCAAATCAACCTTTTCTATCGAACCACAACTATTCCTTTGTCAATTCTGAAGTCAATCAAGTTGGGGTATAATTACCTCTCAGACCTTAATTGAACAACGTCCTTTACTGTGAAATAGATGAAGCTCGTCACTCACTTTTTCCAATCATCTGTTTACGCAAATTCTCGGATTTAGGTTACGAATCCACTTCTTATATGAAAACGTTTGATTATAACTATAACGTTATAATTCCTACTTCTGCAATATCTAACCTAAATTATAACTTTATTCCCTAACTCGAATAATTTAACAGACACCTAATTTCTAAATCAATAACTAAATCTTGATTTAAACCCTGGAAAGTCAATAGTACTTTCCCGAATTCGATATAATTGAATTCGACGTATAACTCTCTTTCGAGTAATCTCTATTCGATTAACTCTCCCTTTTTAATAACTGATATTCGATAAACTCTATTTCGATTTAACTCCTGTAGAATGGCAAATATTCGAATAACTCTTCTTGGTTGGCTCTATTTCATTAACTCTTATCGAATAACAAATATTCGATTTTCTTAAATGTGTCAATTCTTATCGAATAACTAACATCCGATTTAACTTAAATGGATTTACTCTTATCGAATAACTTATTCGATTAACTCAACTTGATTTTCTTAACTCGATTATCTCAACTTGATTACTTAACTCGATTACTTAACTCGATAAATCTTAACTCGATTACTTAACTTGATAACTTAACTTAACCCAAATCGATTAACTCAACTCTAATCGATTAACTTAATTTGATTTACTTCTTCGAATAACTCATTCGAATAACTTAATTGATAAATTATATTCACTTCTATCCTATCGAATAAACTATATTCGATATCTCCTCCAACACTATTCGAA
The DNA here is from genome assembly GCA_030737875.1 of Allium sativum. Classification (NCBI taxonomy): domain Eukaryota; kingdom Viridiplantae; phylum Streptophyta; class Magnoliopsida; order Asparagales; family Amaryllidaceae; genus Allium; species Allium sativum. Next base: position 390,485,978 of record CM060925.1, read on the forward strand.
TGAACTATATTCGATTAACTTCTCTAACTCTATTCAAAAAAATTATATTCGATTAACTCTTTTAACTTTACTCGAATAACTATATTCGATTAACACTTTCTTTCGAATAACTATATTCGATTAACTCTTCGACTAACTCCTTTGGATTAACTAACTTCGAATAACTCCTTTGGATTACTAACTTCGAATAACTCCTTTGGATTACTAACTTCGAATAACTCCTTCGGATTAACTAACTTCGAATAACCAATATTCGATTTACTCTAACTCGATTAACTTAATTCTAATCGATTTACTCCATTTCGATTCAACTTAATTCAAATCGATTAACTTAACTCAAATTGATTAACTCCTTTCGAATAACTAAATTCGATTTAACTCTAATTGAATAACTAATATTCAATTAACTCTTACGTGTTTAACTCTATTTGAATAAGTAATTCAAATCACTCTAATGTGTTTAACTCTATTCAAATATCTAATTCAAATACTCATTTCGAATAACTAAATTCGATTAACTCTTTTAACTTTACTCGAATAACTATATTCGATTAACACCTTCTTTCGAATAACTATATTCGATTAACTCTTCGACTAACTCCTTTGGATTAACTAACTTCGAATAACTCCTTTGGATTAGCTAACTTCGAATAACTCCTTTGGATTAACTAACTTCGAATAACTCCTTTAGATTAACTAACTCCGAATAACTCCTTTGGATCAACTAACTTCGAATAACTAATATTCGATAACTACTCTTCGAATAAATAATATTCGGTAACTCTTCTCAAATGAATAACATTTGATTTCTCCACTCGAATAAACTATATTCGATTATTCTTCCCTCGAATACACTATATTCGATAACTCTACTTCGAATAAGTGATATTCGGCAACTCTACTCGATTAACTCCACTTGGATAACTCTAACTGGTCAACTCTAACTGGTCAACTTTAACTGGTCAACTCTAACTGTTTATCTTTAACTGGTAAACTTTAACTGGTTAACTCAAATGGTTTAACCTAACTTGATTTACTTGTCTCGATTAACTGAACTAATCCACTTAGTTTAACTTAGTTAATTAACTTTGATTAACTCTAACCGATTTACTTAGTTTAACTCAGCTAATTCACTTGATTTACCCAACTACTTTGCTTCGATTAACCAATTAGTTTAACTTGACTAATTCACTTAGTTTGACGCAACTAATTCACTTTGATTTACCAATTAGTTTAACTTAACTAATTCACTTCGATTAACCGCTTAGTTTATCTTAACTAATTTACTTTGGTTAACTTAACCAATTACTTTGATTAACTCGACTAACTTGCTTTGGTTAACCTAACAAATTTCTTTGTTTAACTCTATTCAAATATCTAATTCGTATAACTCATTTTGAATAACTAAATTCGCTTAATTCCTTTTATTAACGTTTATTCATTTCAAAAGATTTCCTTTTTACAACGTTTATCCATTGATAAAGATTTACTTTTTACAACGTTTATCCATTTATAAAGATTTACTTTTAGTAACGGTTCTTCACTTTATAAATGTCCTTTTAATAATGTTTCTACTTCTCTATATAAGTCCAAACTTATATATATTCCATTTATCAACGATAAATAATTTATTTAATTTATAAAACATTATTTATAAATTAATCTACTTCAATTTATCTGTTTAAAACAGATTTCCTATTTAATATCTCATTTAAATCCATATCGTGTTATACCGTGTGCGAAGCACGTGTTTAAACCTATCCTTGTATAATTCTATTTATTTTCCGAACAAGTGTTCCTTTATTTATTCCCGAAATAAATATTCCTTTATTCCATTTATTTATAATCTAAATAAACGTTCCTTTATTTATTTCCTAAATAAATAAATGTTTTCATTTTATAAAATCCTATCGATTTTATAAATAAGATTTATTTTCAATATAAACATTGAAAATTCCCTTTTTACATTCTAGTATCACCTACGGTGTTTAACGTGTCGTATAACAATGATCGGTATCATTCAAACATATGAAATCAATAACAGATTTCATAACACATCATATATCAAAATATATGAAAAACGGTAAAATAAATGTTGAGGAATCCAGTCGGATTCCTCCAACCTGTTTCCCTGCATCCACAGATGTTACACAATACAATATACATCAATTTCATTCCAACATGAAATATACTGATGAACTAAATCAATATTTGATTGTCGTTTACATATATATATATATATATAACTATATCTATGTTTCAATCAAATCTATTTAACAGTCCAAACTATCAATACACAGCAATCAAATCATTTAATACAGTTTATATAAAAATATAAACTGAGGAGAGTTAGTGAGTTTTACTCACATTTGTAGTTCATCGTTAAAGAACGATAAACTGTTGTTTGATTTGAATCAAACGATTTATTTCGCCATAAATTCGAACGAGCACCAATCCACTCCCGGTCAGTCTTATTTGGTAGTCGTCGTCCATACGAACCCATCGGATCTTGTTTTGCTGAATTTCGATATCGTATGGAAAAGATATTCACTATACAAGTTTGTATACATTTTATAATTGAATTTAAACTAATTTAAATGAATTTCCATTGGGCTTACCGAAAAACATCGGCCCATCTACCCCACTAAAGCCCATACCATGCACCACTCTTCTTCCCCGTCTTCTACCCGTATCGAACTCAAAAATCATGCATATCCAAACCCGACATTTTTCCCCAAATCTTACTCCCACTTCCTTCCATCCTTTCACCACCATTCATCAGTCCAAAACCATATTCGAACACCTCGTCGTTTTCTCCATCTACCCGAATACACCGCAAGGAACTCGCGTGTCACTTCCTTCTTCTCAATGCTCACTGCGTCCTCATGTAGTTACTTGGCTCCAACATCGCAAAAAGAAAACAACCCCACTGCCGATCAAATTCCCACCGTCGCACCAAACTCCGGCGATCTGAGCTTGATCGGAGGTTGCTGCCTCATCCGCCTTCGCATCCTCGGTCTCCGCCCCCAAGTGCTGACTCCTCCAGCCCAGCCTTCCGCCTGCATGAGCTTCCGATCTGCGGCATCTTCGTGACCATTTTCTGGTCAGCGTTGGTCATGGTGGATGATCACCACCATCCCCTTTCAAGCTTTCCCCTAGTTTGTCATCCTTGTAGTTCAGAGTTTCAAGGATACATGGATGGTTTGTGCAACTTTTAGGAGGAGTATTGTTCGGCATTTTTGGATCGCAGAAATGGTGTGTAGGAGGAAGTTTGTTTGACTACGAGAATTTGTGTTGACCGCTTTTCTAGGCTAGCTTTTTATAAGGGAAAAATATGGGTTGTTGTATTTCTTTTGATAGGCAAAGGGTCTGCGACGTATGCCTTAGCTACTGTCCTCTTTCACGCCATAGGGATATACGGTGGGATTGAGTTACCTTAGAACTCAAGCAATAGCATGCGGTAGGGTAGTTGGTAGTATAGGACTTTAAACGTACACGCAACTTAAATTTTGATGAAAAAGGTTAACAGAATACACAACGTTTAGAATAGCCTGTTGTACGAAGACTTGGCCACGAAATCTTAGGGTGGTCAAGTTTCCAATTCACTTCGCACGTTTTACCCTTTAAGCAAGTTATAATGAAAAAAATCTAATATGGTTTGAGTTAAAACTGTTTAGCCTACCCGTCATATAACACTCCGTTCACACATGAACCACTATGGACAGAAATGAAAATACCATTATGATGAGCATGGTGTCAGGACTCCAAAAATATAATTATATCGGTAGATTAACTCATATTTTGAAACCCCAAAATGTCGATATAGGGTGTCCAATACTCCAAATAAAAAGTTGCTTATTTAATTAATTAAAAATTACTATAAAATTCTAAAAATTAAATTATCGCTATGTCCCAAAAGAACCTCGTCTAAATTCAAACCCGATCTCTAGTTATATTGAAAAATCCTTTTATAACGTAAATAAAGCGTCGCAAATTATAAAGGAATTCTACAGCGACTTTTCTGAAATTTGATTTGGACGTACATCAAAATCTACATGACGAAATCCCGATTTTTCTCTTCCACTAGAAAAATATACTCCACCAGCTCCACACGTTTCTTGTTTCACAGAAATCCGATTTAAAACGAATCATGTAAACTCAGTTGAAGTTCGAATCGTCAAATTACGAACTGCAGCGCCTTTTCGAGCTCGATTTTAATTATAATTATAAATTATAAGTTCGAACGTTGTATTTTAAGTTATCGATATCGCCAAATCGATATATAAAACATTAAATAAATTAATTATTCGACAGCTAACAAAACGCGCCATTACAGACTCCCCCCCTTAAAATAATTTCGTCCTCGAAATTGCTAAGCTAGGAAAATGCTACCAACTTTACTAACTAGATTCAAATATCTTTAGTTTACTTCTCAACTCCAGTTTCAACTGAACCATTAAAGTTTCAATTAAATTATTAATTCATTCTGGCTAACTGAATTTCCATAAATCATGAGAATATTCTAACGCCTGGAATTTTCGAAAAATTTCGCCATAACCTCCTTTGTATTGGTCAATATGACAAACCACCCCTCGCCTCTCTAGGCTTTCTTCAACCCAAAAGAAAACGAAACAGCCAAGCGGTTTGCCAATTCGGCTCAAAAATCCAAACTCATATATAAAATAAACTTGTACCTTTTTGTCGGGCATATCATTATATCCCTTTTCATCTGTTACTCAACTCATCATATATAAATGTCATTCCAATCAAACTCCTGTCAGTTGGTTCTCAACTAAATCATTCGCTTATACTTAAGTCGAATTCCATTCAAACTCTAATATCAAATTTCAACTCTTAAGTTATCGACTTAATCCCATTTCAGATTATTCTATAATCCAATCCAATTTCTTTTAACTTAGTTCAAGTTAAATTCAAATTTATTTATTCACTTTTTCCATCTTAATCCATTTAACTTAATTAGTTAAATTTTAATTCCAGAACTTAAGTTCCTGGATTTCTTTCAAATCAATTTGAAATCATAATGCCAATTCAAAACCTTTGAATTTCTAAACAACTTGTTTTTCTCAAAACAATTCAAAAACAAAACCTTTGGTAGTAATCCGTCACTTAGAACTCGAAAATGAACACTGATGATGTCTAGATTCATCATCAGAATCTATTTTCCAGCTATCGAAGTGAGTTCAATACTATATCGTTTTAAATTTGAAAAACATTTTCAAATCTCCCAGGAACTTAAAATTTCCTTATTTTAATTCCAAATCTGATTTAAATTCATATTTCATTCAAACTATTTCATATATTACATTCATATGAATTCTGATTGGTCATTTATAACCATTTCACCCTTTTATAATCTTATTCGATTATAATAACAATCAACACAACCAATATACTCTAATAATTTCAAGATATATATTTCTTCTATAAACAAATATATTTTGGGAAAAATTATTTCATTTACCCTCTTTCAAAACATACCATGACGGTTCATCGTATTCGAGTGTTTAGTAACCCTTATCGATACAGTGGATCAACTGATCGACCAGAATTCATAAGCCACTCAACCAATGAGTCTCCACAATATAAAACCATTTTATATTGAATAACATATACGCACTCATATATATATACACTCAAACTCAATCTAGGGTATTACTAATCCCATCTCTATCGAGTTATGCCACAGAGCCAAGGTAATCACTTAACTTAAGCTCTGATACCAACTGTAACGGCTGGAGGCAGTGGGCTATCATCCCACCATGGCTTACAGAGGTAACCCAGCACCTTGTTTTACGGCCAGCCTCTCGACTCGACCAACCCACATTGTCGGGACATGTAGAGGTAAGAGTCTCCCGTTCGCCACCAAACCGCGAAGCGAGAACCCTCTATCATGCGTACCAAGCGCACAAGCAACAAGGACTGGTGTGAGTAAAACAATTTAAACATGTATATGAACAAGTAAACGATATCTCATAAGACCACGCCGCATAACGGAACGGGTTTTTCCCTTATGAGAATCCAAAATATCTTTATATAAAAAACCTTTTGATATTATAATAATGTCTATGTACAAATAGATATCAACTAGCAGAAACGCTTGCATCTCACGTTCTACATACATAGTATAAAATCATAAACCGCAGGGCGCTTATTGAAGATTGGATTCCAATAGACAAGGTATGGGAGCACCTTCCAAATAGTGTACTCTAGAGGTGATACACTCAGGGTTCAACAAGAACGTCTTGCAACCCGGCCACACATGACCGCTCACTCATTTAGCTTGAGTGTCGCGAATATATTGCCACCACGGTTATAGGCCATCAAACCGTCATCCGAAGATACAGAATCAAAAAGAAGTATAAATATGGATATTCTCTAGATCGGTGACAATACACCCTGCTTGGGGATGACCCAACTAGCCATGCTGCCTAGCCGAACTTTTGTTACTTCCCGGTGTGAGGCTAGAAGCTACGTCTATCTTCAGAACATCTGATCACCATTCACTTTGAATGCCACATCGTCATACCCGCCAAATCACACATTGACTTATCCAAAAATAACACGGGTATATAGCTAAGAGAAACGAATTCCTCCGCCACCAAACGTGAATACGTTTGCACAGATCAACTTACGCGATCCATTGGATATACTCTGTCAGACCTCTGTAATAACCCGAAAATCTGGGCCAGTTTAAAAATTTTATTTTGGCGATTTTAGCGAATTTTGAATATTTAAAATGAATTATTTTAAATAATACCGACGAGAAATTTATTTTGAATATAATTCGAACGTATATATTATACGCGTCATCGTTAGAATATAAATAATTATATATAATTATAAATAGAATTGAAAATGGCGCGGTAGTTCGATAATTCGATTTCAAACTTCAATTGAATGTACCGGGTGCAAAACAATCCGGATTTTAGTGAAACCAAAAATAATGGGATCTAATTGTGAATATCTTTCCAACGAATCCGAAAAATCGAAATTTCCTAACGGGAATCAAAAGATATGTCCAGTTGAAATTTCTGAATAGTCGCAATGGAATTCAGGCCCTTAAAAATGGAAATTTTGTAAACGACCTCGGATTTCGACGAAACCAGTTTTGTTGGATCCGCAGTGTCAAATTATTGCTAGGTTTCAAATTTCATAATTTTTTGAATCAATATGTGAGCGTGGCAAAGAAAAACGCATTTGACCAGTTTCAGTTGATTTTAATCGACTGGAAATTGGCCATTTTTCAAACGGTCTCAGAATTCGACGAAACTAGTTTTATTAGGACCGTATCGTCAATATGAAGCTAGAAAATATTTTCTAGAATTTTTCTGGCTAGTATGTGACCCCGGTAATTTGAAATGTACGTTTAAAATTCAATACAGTGATTTAAATGTAAATTTAACGGAAACTGATTCAAACAGTCGAATCAGCCTACGATACATATCCCATGGTGTTCGGAATGGGGGTAAAACGCTAGGGACGACAGGCGGTGGCCCTCGTTTAGAGGTCGTATGTGAAAGTCAACTTTTTGCAAAATAAAATAATAAATTAAAATTTAAAACCCTCCACTCTCCTCTCTCCTTAACTACCTAGACCCCCCCCCCCCACGTTCATTTTATTTCAGAATCAAAAAAATAAAAAAAATAAAAAAAAACAACGAAGACCTGCTCCCCGTCGTCGCCCTGTTACGGCCACCACCGCCACCCCTGTGACCGGCGCCCTCCTCCTCAAATCGCCTCCGCCTTCCTCTCTAATTTCCCCCTCCCTCCAAAGCCGCACGTCCCTTCTCTGTTGGAAAATGCGCAGCCCCGTTCCACCCAAATCGACACCACCCAACCCAAAACGAGATCCGCCGGCAACCCAAGACCCACCACCTCGAGCCACCTGAAGCCTCCTCTGCTGCCCCAAATCGGTGAGCTCCCTATTTAATTTTTTTTTAAATATATGTAAATAACATTTATATTTAATACGATCTTCATATGTAAATGGATTTCATAATATGAAAACAGTTTTTAGTGACTACATAAAGAGAAAACTTTGATTTTTGTTTGTTTTAAATCTTTGATTAGAAAAGATCACATTTTTTTTTAAATTGAAAAAGATCAGATTTTTTTTAATTTGAAAAAGGAGAAATCTTTATATGAAGAATTGCGAGTTAAAAATTCGATTTTTATATGTTGAACTTCGAAATAAAAATATGATTTTTATATATTGAACTTCGAAATAAAAATATGATTTTTATATATTGAACTTCGAAATAAAAATATGATTTTTATATATTGAACTTCGAAATAAAAATATGATTTTTATATATTGAACTTCGAAATAAAAATATGATTTTTATATATTGAACTTCGAATTAAAAATATGATTTTTATATGTTGAACTTCGAATTAAAAATATGATTTTTGTTTATGTAGAGAAGTAAAAATATAATTTTTACATGATAGGAATATTAAAAATACCATCTTTATATGTGTAGAAAAATAAAAATGTGATTTTTATAATGTTATATTTGAAAAGGCGAAATCTTTCTATGAAGAATAGCGTGATAAAAATATAATCTTTACTATATGAACATCGTTGTGAAAATATAATTTTTTATCTATATAGTAGTGATATAAAAATTCGATTTTTATATATTGAATAGCGAAGTAAAAACTCGATTTTTCTATATTGAAAATTGAATAGTAAAAATATGATTTTCCTTATAAGAAATTGAATAGTAAAAATATGATTTTTCCTTATACGAAGTTGAATAGAAAGATATGATTTCTATAATTAAAAAGGCGATGTTTTAAAATGTGAAAAGGCGATGTTTTAAAATGTGAAAAGGCGATATTTTAAAATGTGAAAAGGCGATATTTTAAAATGTGAAAAGGCGAAATTTTTAGATGTAAAAATGCGAAATCTATATTTTTGAAATGGAATTTTATCTATATTGAATAGCATAAGAAAAATTCGATTTTTATATGTTGAACTTCGAAAGAAAAATTCGATTTTTATATATTGAACTTCGAAATAAAAATATGATTTTAATATATTGAACTTCGAAATAAAAATATGATTTTTATATATTGAATAGCGTAGTAAAAATTCGATTTTTACATAGGTAGTGAAAGCGGGCGACGAAGGTAACAAAAAGGCGAGAACGAAGAAGATTTATATCAAAGAAGAGTCAAGATGATTGGATAGCTATCGGTGAGAATTTCTCACCTTTCCATTTCATTTTCTAGTTATATATATATACTAGGATGCAGACGGTGCTTAGTAGCACCCGACACAATCGTCCACAGACCATGGATTTGTTTGTTTGGTTGCATAGCTTAGTTATATGATTTGATTTGAATTTGGTTGTTTGGTGAATCTGATTGATGTGTGAATGGCGTGGGCCTTCACTAGACCGGGGATAAGGCTAGGCCTCGTCCCGTTTCTAGTATCGTGCCGTTATGCCGCCGAAATTTTCTAAAATATGTTAGAAAAATAAAAATATCATTTTATTGAATAAATGAATTGAATAGAAATTCATAGGTTGAAATAAAATGTTTTATCGTTAAAAATATAATTTTTAACGTGAATATGAAAATAGTGAAGTGAACAAAATAAAATATTCATTTGCAAACCGGACGGTTTGTTTATGTACACCTATTTGAATGACATTGATTGGGACGATAAATTTTACACATCGCCCAACTGCACAAATAAAATCTGTGTTTGGTTGTTTGAAACCCTACACGGGTGTTGGGATGAAATTTGAAGTTCACTCATCCTGATTGATTAAATATGTCGATCGATTGATTGACATGCTGTTATAAGCGTTAGATATCTTTATTTGATGCTTATACAGTGTAGTGCACTTTGGTTGATGGTTGATCATTTTTCAATGCTATTATATACATGTGTTGTATGAAAATCCATATAATTAATTTTATACGGTAATTGATTGGGCCTCATTCCAGTTTAGAAATAGAAATATTTGAAATAGAAATATTCGAAATGGAATATTTGAAAATATCAATATATGAAGCCGTGTTGATTAGATTGACGCCATTTTGACGTGAACGTTATTTATATCGATTTCGAAATGAATTGAATTGAAAACGATTTCGAAATGAATTGAATTGAAAACGATTTCGAAATGAATTGAATTGAAAACGATTTCGAAATGAATTGAATTGAAAACGATTTCGAAATGAATTGAATTGAAAACGATTTCGAAATGAATTGAATTGAAAACGATTTCGAAATGAATTGAATTGAAAACGATTTCGAATGGAATTGAAAGCAAATTGAATTGAATTCAAATTGAATTGAAATTTGAATTGAATAGAAATGAATTTTAAAACGAATTTATAAGGAAGAATTCAATTTTGATTTGAATTGAAATGGAAGTTGAAATTTCTTTTGAAACGAATTTTAAAACTATTTATATAATTCGTTTTAAATAGAAATCGACGAAATATATTATATATATATTATATATATAATATAATGGCCTGAATAGAACGCGCCGCGCCGCGGCAGTTCGTGAATTTCGACCATTTATTTCAAACGGACATTGCGGGAGATCCGACCGTCGGATTCTCCTAAAACCGGAACCGTTGGGTTCGTATCGAAAAGAGCTTTCTAACGAATATTAGAAATTAGAAATCTAACGGTTGGATTTGGAATTATGTCCAAATCAAATTTGAAAAAGGTCGCTGTAAGTGCAGTTCGATGGCCATTGATGGAAATCGACTGTACGGGCCTTGATAAAATTATTAAAAATAGTAATAATTTGTGTAAAATCATAAGAAATGATTTGGGAAGAATTGGGATGAAAAACTCCATATTTGAAAAGATAAAAATAGATTTTTATCGAAATGAACTAGTTTTGAACTAGAAATATAATTCTATTTATTTTTAAATAAATAAATTGAATTTGAAATGGTTTTGAAAATAACCAGAGTTTCCAATGATTGCATTGGAGTGGATTTGAATCGAAATTGCCTTTGGATTATTTCGATGATTGGGTTTCGTGATGATACAGATTTTGTTATGGGAATTTGAAAGATATATATATATCGTTATTTCCAATACGATATTTGTTAGTCGTGGAATTTGATATTGAATATAAGCCGGTATATTTTCTATTCAGAGCCTTGTGTTTAATATCAAATGTGATTTGGGTTTGTCGTGAATGGTGTCTTCATTAACACTGTTCTTGAACCCAGTTGAGAAAAGATTAAATCTTCTTATTTAGATTTAATGAAGTGTACCAATTAAAAGATATTTAATTGAAATTGAATTGATATTGATTTTTGGGTTTATCGTGGACAGTGTTTTTAAATAACACTCGTTCTTTAACCCGATAATTAATGGAATGTGATTTTGGGTTTATCGGGAACCGTGTTTTAAATGACATTGATTCTTTAACCCAGTTAAAGATTAAAACTAAGTGGAGTTTTAATGAATCTTTAATTAGATTGAAATGATCGAAAATGGAGTATCACCAGTTTTGCTCCAGGCGATGGTTAAATCTTTAGTCAGATTTGAACGTGAAATGGTAATTGAATTTACCGATAACACTGTGGTGTTAGATATGAAGTATTACCAGTTTTACTTCATGGGATGAATAGGTTGGGATTGGGAAATAAAATAAATGATTACTTCGGTGTGGTTCGCTAATCCCGACTAGTTTGAATTGATATTCAAAGGAGATTAAAGAATAAATTTAAAGAATTTATCTTGGATAAAATTAATGGGAACTTTTCCCAAAGTATAGGAATATTCGAATAAAAGAATATTCTGAATTGGAATGAGGCGTATGTTGTGTTTGTGTAACACTTTTATAATATATACGCGAGTTATTCAGAAAGACCGGGTTTATCCCATTCTGAATAACTGATTCGACGTGGTGTCGAAGATGAAGACGATGGTCGAAGATCGGAGGTCTTCACGTCGTTTGGGTGATTACTGATGATCTTGATTGGGCTGTACACCCAAGAAGATGGAAACAGTTGGTGATCGTCCAGACGTACTTGGAGATCGATGGATATGCGGGGTACTAGGTGCCTCCGGTTTCGTTCAGACCCAGAACGGACTTGTAAATGGACCGTGTGTCTGACATTGGATTTTAGTCTGTGTGATTGATTTCTATTAAATATATATCTGTTTGGCGGTGGAGAATTTATTCTCTTGCTTAACGCCCTTCTCTGAGACGTACGAGCTCAGGGGTTATATACTGATGGATATCAAACACATAGAGTGAATTGCCTGTGTGGCATGCCTAAGTGGCAATAGATTGAGGCTTCTGTTGAAAAGCAAAGTCTTGTGGTGATGATCAAAGCACAGCCTGTGTGGCACAACTTTGTGTAACGTGAATTCGCGAGTTTCACACCCGGTATGAACTAAAAACGGGAGACGGACCTCAGGGAGGACTTGCGTTTCTTTCTAGTTAGAAGTGGCGTCAGTGGTTTTACACGCCCTGACGAGTTTGACTTATGTGGTTGTTGCTGTTGCGAGGCGCCTCGGTTATATCGGTTCGGCCGATGCATTCTGGTTGGCAGACGGACCAGACTTACACCCCATAGGGTGGGGAAACGTAGTGTTCAGGCATTTTAATCCACATCGGTGGACCGGCCCTGTCACTCCAAGGGCCCACCTGAGTCTGGGTCCTTTGGCTCGGGCTAGAGAGTCACGAATCGGTTGAGGACTATCTTTTGCCTCGGTTCATAGACGGAAATCCAATTTCCAAATACGTGACATTTGCGGTTTTATTTGTAGAGCCTAGTATGGCGACATAGTGGGATGGGGCACTTATGCCGCCTATGATTGATACTTATGATTTGAAGTTGTTTTATACACTATGCACTTATAATAGTATCAAATGATTTGTTTTAAACGTATCAAGCATTCTTTGGCTGTTATAAGGGAAAACCCTATCCCCCGGCTTGCGTTGCATTGTGTGATAGGACCTAGGTCTTATAACAGCTTCATTTTTCATTATTTAGCATTGCGCTGTTTGTTTTATGCACTGGTATTCTTGGGAGGAAACCCGTTTCGTGTTATACGGCGTGGTCCTTTGATTTACCTAACTTTAAAAATAAAGATTAACTGTTTTAGTTCTCACACCAGTCCCATGACTGACCTGGAGTTTATTGTTTTAACCTAAACTCTGGGTGCCCCTATTTTGACACGGGCAGCTAGTAGTTTTGGTTTTGCAGATTTATATTCACAGGATCCTGGTTTACAGCTGGAACGATATCCGGAAAGCTTTGTATCCGTATATCTACTTCTAGTTGTGTATTGTATTATTTTCCGCTGCTATGTATTTAAATGTAATTTAAATCTCTGGTATTTCTGTGTAATATTCATTTATACTCTGTATATTCTTGTAATCTGATGCATTGTTGTGATATACAATGAAATGTTCTTATATATGCGTTCTGTTTTGTCCTGTTCTCAAACGATAGGGCGTCTCGAACAGTCTGGGTCGGTTTAGCGACTGGTTCGGACCGAGCGAAATTCCTTTTTGTCACAGTTGGTATCAGAGCTTTGGTTTACAAAGCTCAGAGAACAAGGCACATTAGAACCATACGAAAGAATTCATCAGATATTGGATTAGTAATATCCAACGGGAATGACTCGTTAGAGATGGGATCAGTAGCATCCTAGAACGAGTGTGAAGAGTATATTTTTGAAAGTGAAAACAAATTTTTGTTTTGAAAATTTAAATCAATTATTCGTATTTGATTATCTATTTATATTGAGTTGGACAGTCCAGTATATAAAGATTTTGCGTATACGTCTGATCCACGTGTATTTGAAATTTTAATATACTGGATAGATATAGAATTACGCTCTAGTCGCCCGGGAGTGATTCTGATGATTGATATATCATCATCAGAATTTATATTCGAGTGGCGAAGGTGTGATTTTCTATATATTTCCATTAGACTGGTGTGAGAACCAAAACTAATATAGTTAGAACACTTTGTTGTGGTTTGGCATCAAAAACATGATTTTCTTTATATGTATCAAAATTTTGAATTTGAAATGATAATTCACTAATTGATTGATGTTTGTGTTGTTTGTTTATTTGTTTGATAAATTTTGAACCATTTAGCCTATTTGAAACAAATATTGAATTGTATTGAAAATTGGTCGCATTTTCTTGCATATACGTGTATATCATTGAACAGGTCATAGCAAGGAGGCTAGAGCAGAGAATAAAATTTGTTTGCCCGACAAATAGGTACATGTTTACTACATAATTTCCTGTTTTGTTTGGGTGATGATGATTTTGTGAGCCTATTGGCTAGCCGCTTGGCTTTTTCTTTTTCTTTTTGAGATCTGAAGGACCGGGGAAGCTATTTGAAATTCCCCGATGCTCCCGGTGTAGGGGAGGTTATGGCGAAATTTTTCGAAAATTTAGGGTGTTAGCCAAATTTTTGAAATTTTGAAAATTCTCAGAAACTAAAGAGTTGGAGAATGGAAGTCAGATCGAGCGTAGAGCTGAATAATCAAAACACTTTCGACTTTGTTCCTTTTCGGGGACGAAAAGTTTTAAGTGGGGGAGATTGTAATAACCCGAAAATCTGGGCCAATTTAAAATTTTTATTTTGGCGATTTTAGCGAATTTTGAATATTTAAAATGAATTATTTTAAATAATATCGACGAGAAATTTATTTTGAATATAATTCGAACGTATGTATTATACGCGTCATCGTTAGAATATAAATAATTATATATAATTATAAATAGAATTGAAAATGGCGCGGTAGTTCGATAATTCGATTTCAAACTTCAATTGAATGTACCGGGTGCAAAACAATCCGGATTTTAGTGAAACCAAAAATAATGGGATCTAATTGTGAATATCTTTCCAACGAATCCGAAAAATCGAAATTTCCTAACGGGAATCAAAAGATATGTCCAGTTGAAATTTCTGAATAGTCGCTATGGAATTCAGGCCCTTAAAAATGGAAATTTTGCAAACGACCTCGGATTTCGACGAAACCAGTTTTGTTGGATCCGCAGTGTCAAATTATTGCTAGGTTTCAAATTTCATAATTTTTCGAATCAATATGTGAGCGTGGCAAAGGAAAACGCGTTTGACCAGTTTCAGTTGATTTTAATCGACTGGAAATTGGAGATTTTTCAAACGGTCTCAGAATTCGACGAAACTAGTTTTATTAGGACCGTATCGTCAATATGAAGCTAGAAAATATTTTTCTGGAATTTTTCTGGCTAGTATGTTACCCCGGTAATTTGAAATGTACGTTTAAAATTCAATACAGTGATTTAAAGTAAATTTAACGGAAACTGATTCAAACAGTCGAATCAGCCTACGATACATATCCCATGGTGTTCGGAATGGGGGTAAAACGCTAGGGACGACAGGCGGTGGGCCTCGTTTAGAGGTCGTATGTGAAAGTCAACTTTTTGCAAAATAAAATAATAAATTAAATAAATTAAAATTTAAAACCCTCCACTCTCCTCTCTCCTTAACTACCTAGGCCCCCCCCCCCACGTTCATTTTATTTCAGAATCAAAAAAAAAAAAACAACAACGAAGACCTGCTCCCCGTCGTCGCCCTGTTACGGCCACCACCGCCACCCCTGTGACCGGCGCCCTCCTCCTCAAATCGCCTGCGCCTTCCTCTCTAATTTCCCCCTCCCTCCAAAGCCGCACGCCCCTTCTCTGTTGGAAAACGCGCAGCCCCGTTCCACCCAAATCGACACCACCCAACCCAAAACGAGATCCGCCGGCAACCCAAGACCCACCACCTCGAGCAACCTGAAGCCTCCTCTGCTGCCCCAAATCGGTGAGCTCCCTATTTAATTATTTTTTTTTTAAATAAATGTAAATAACATTTATCTTCAATACGATCTTCATATGTAAATGGATTTCATAATATGAAAACAGTTTTTAGTGACTACATAAAGAGAAAACTTTGATTTTTGTTTGTTTTAAATCTTTGATTAGAAAAGATCAAAATTTTTTTTTTTTTAAATTGAAAAAGATCAGATTTTTTTTAATTTGAAAAAGGAGAAATCTTTATATGAAGAATTGCGAGTTAAAAATTCGATTTTTTTATGTTGAACTTCGAAATAAAAATATGATTTTTATATATTGAACTTCGAAATAAAAATATGATTTTTATATATTGAACTTCGAAATAAAAATATGATTTTTATATATTGAACTTCGAAATAAAAATATGATTTTTATATATTGAACTTCGAAATAAAAATATGATTTTTATATATTGAACTTCGAATTAAAAATATGATTTTTATATGTTGAACTTCGAATTAAAAATATGATTTTTGTTTATGTAGAGAAGTAAAAATATAATTTTTACATGATAGGAATATTAAAAATACCATCTTTATATGTGTAGAAAAATAAAAATGTGATTTTTATAATGTTATATTTGAAAAGGCGAAATCTTTATATGAAGAATAGCGTGATAAAAATATAATCTTTACTATATGAACATCGTTGTGAAAATATAATTTTTATCTATATAGTAGTGATATAAAAATTCGATTTTTATATATTGAATAGCGAAGTAAAAACTCGATTTTTCTATATTGAAAATTGAATAGTAAAAATATGATTTTCCTTATAAGAAATTGAATAGTAAAAATATGATTTTTCCTTATACGAAGTTGAATAGAAAGATATGATTTCTATAATTAAAAAGGCGATGTTTTAAAATGTGAAAAGGCGATGTTTTAAAATGTGAAAAGGCGATATTTTAAAATGTGAAAAGGCGATATTTTAAAATGTGAAAAGGCGAAATTTTTAGATGTAAAAATGCGAAATCTATATTTTTGAAATGGAATTTTATCTATATTGAATAGCATAAGAAAAATTCGATTTTTATATGTTGAACTTCGAAAGAAAAATTCGATTTTTATATATTGAACTTCGAAATAAAAATATGATTTTTATATATTGAACTTCGAAATAAAATTATGATTTTTATATATTGAATAGCGTAGTAAAAATTCGATTTTTACATAGGTAGTGAAAGCGGGCGACGAAGGTAACAAAAAGGCGAGAACGAAGAAGATTTATATCAAAGAAGAGTCAAGATGATTGGATAGCTATCGGTGAGAATTTCTCACCTTTCCATTTCATTTTCTAGTTATATATATATATACTAGGATGCAGACGGTGCTTAGTAGCACCCGACACAATCGTCCACAGACCATGGACTTGTTTGTTTGGTTGCATAGCTTAGTTATATGATTTGATTTGAATTTGGTTGTTTGGTGAATCTGATTGATGTGTGAATGGCGTGGGCCTTCACTAGACCGGGGATAAGGCTAGGCCTCGTCCCGTTTCTAGTATCGTGCCGTTATGCCGCCGAAATTTTCTCAAATTTGTTAGAAAAATAAAAATATCATTTTATTGAATAAATGAATTGAATAGAAATTCATAGGTTGAAATAAAATGTTTTATCGTTAAAAATATAATTTTTAACGTGAATATGAAAATAGTGAAGTGAACAAAATAAAATATTCATTTGCAAACCGGACGGTTTGTTTATGTACACCTATTTGAATGACATTGATTGGGACGATAAATTTTACACATCGCCCAACTGCACAAATAAAATCTGTGTTTGGTTGTTTGAAACCCCACACGGGTGTTGGGATGAAATTTGAAGTTCACTCATCCTGATTGATTAAATATGTCGATCGATTGATTGACATGCTGTTATAAGCGTTAGATATCTTTATTTGATGCTTATACAGTGTAGTGCACTTTGGTTGATGGTTGATCATTTTTCAATGCTATTATATACATGTGTTGTATGAAAATCCATATAATTAATTTTATATGGTAATTGATTGGGCCTCATTCCAGTTTAGAAACAGAAATATTTGAAATAGAAATATTCGAAATGGAATATTTGAAAATATCAATATATGAAGCCGTGTTGATTAGATTGACGCCATTTTGACGTGAACGATATTTATATCGATTTCGAAATGAATTGAATTGAAAACGATTTCGAAATGAATTGAATTGAAAACGATTTCGAAATGAATTGAATTGAAAACGATTTCGAAATGAATTGAATTGAAAACGATTTCGAAATGAATTGAATTGAAAACGATTTCGAAATGAATTGAATTGAAAACGATTTCGAAATGAATTGAATTGAAAACGATTTCGAATGGAATTGAAAGAAAATTGAAATGAATTCAAATTGAATTGAAATTTGAATTGAATAGAAATGAATTTTAAAACGAATTTATAAGGAAGAATTCAATTTTGATTTGAATTGAAATGGAAGTTGAAATTTCTTTTGAAACGAATTTTAAAACTATTTATATAATTCGTTTTAAATAGAAATCGACGAAATATATTATATATATATTATATATATAATATAATGGCCTGAATAGAACGCGCCGCGCCGCGGCAGTTCGTGAATTTCGACCATTTATTTCAAACGGACTTTGCGGGAGATCCGACCGTCGGATTCTCCTAAAACCGGAACCGTTGGGTTCGTATCGAAAAGAGCTTTCTAACGAAAATTAGAAATTAGAAATCTAACGGTTGGATTTGGAATTATGTCCAAATCAAATTTGAAAAAGGTCGCTGTAAGTGCAGTTTGATGGCCATTGATGGAAATCGACTGTACGGGCCTTGATAAAATTATTAAAAATAGTAATAATTTGTGTAAAATCATAAGAAATGATTTGGGAAGAATTGGGATGAAAAACTCCATATTTGAAAAGATAAAAATAGATTTTTATCGAAATGAACTAGTTTTGAACTAGAAATATAATTCTGTTTATTTTTAAATAAATAAATTGAATTTGAAATGGTTTTGAAAATAACCAGAGTTTCCAATGATTGCATTGGAATGGATTTGAATCGAAATTGCCTTTGGATTATTTCGATGATTGGGTTTCGTGATGATACAGATTTTGTTATGGGAATTTGAAAGATATATATATATATATATATCGTTATTTCCAATACGATATTTGTTAGTCGTGGAATTTGATATTGAATATAAGCCGGTATATTTTCTATTCAGAGCCTTGTGTTTAATATCAAATGTGATTTGGGTTTGTCGTGAATGGTGTCTTCATTAACACTGTTCTTGAACCCAGTTGAGAAAAGATTAAATCTTCTTATTTAGATTTAATGAAGTGTACCAATTAAAAGATATTTAATTGAAATTGAATTGATATTGATTTTTGGGTTTATCGTGGACAGTGTTTTTAAATAACACTCGTTCTTTAACCCGATAATTAATGGAATGTGATTTTGGGTTATCGGGAACCGTGTTTTAAATGACACTGATTCTTTAACCCAGTTAAAGATTAAAACTAAGTGGAGTTTTAATGAATCTTTAATTAGATTGAAATGATCGAAAATGGAGTATCACCAGTTTTGCTCCAGGCGATGGTTAAATCTTTAGTCAGATTTGAACGTGAAATGGTAATTGAATTTACCGATAACACTGTGGTGTTAGATATGAAGTATTACCAGTTTTACTTCATGGGATGAATAGGTTGGGATTGGGAAATAAAATAAATGATTACTTCGGTGTGGTTCGCTAATCCCGACTAGTTTGAATTGATATTCAAAGGAGATTAAAGAATAAATTTAAAGAATTTATCTTGGATAAAATTAATGGGAACTTTTCCCAAAGTATAGGAATATTCGAATAAAAGAATATTCTGAATTGGAATGAGGCGTATGTTGTGTTTGTGTAACACTTTTATAATATATACGCGAGTTATTCAGAAAGACCGGGTTTATCCCATTCTGAATAACTAATTCGACGTGGTGTCGAAGATGAAGACGATGGTCAAAGACCGGAGGTCTTCACGTCGTTTGGGTGATTACTGATGATCTTGATTGGGTTGTACACCCAAGAAGATGGAAACAGTTGGTGATCGTCCAGACGTACTTGGAGATCGATGGATATGCGGGGTACTAGGTGCCTCCGGTTTCGTTCAGACCCAGAACGGACTTGTAAATGGACTGTGTGTCTGACATTGGATTTTAGTCTGTGTGATTGATTTCTATTAAATATATATCTGTTTGGCGGCGGAGAATTTATTCTCTTGCTTAACGCCCTTCTCTGAGACGTACGAGCTCAGGGGTTATATACTGATGGATATCAAACACATAGAGTGAATTGCCTGTGTGGCATGCCTAAGTGGCAATAGATCGAGGCTTCTGTTGAAAAGCAAAGTCTTGTGGTGATGATCAAAGCACAGCCTGTGTGGCACAACTTTGTGTAACGTGAATTCGCGAGTTTCACACCCGGTATGAACTAAAAACGGGAGACGGACCTCAGGGAGGACTTGCGTTTCTTTCTAGTTAGAAGTGGCGTAAGTGGTTTTACACGCCCTGACGAGTTTGACTTATGTGGTTGTTGCTGTTGCGAGGCGCCTCGGTTATATCGGTTCGGCCGATGCATTCTGGTTGGCAGACGGACCAGACTTACACCCCATAGGGTGGGGAAACGTAGTGTTCAGGCATTTTAATCCACATCGGTGGACCGACCCTGTCGCTCCAAGGGCCCACCTGAGTCTGGGTCCTGTGGCTCGGGCTAGAGAGTCACGAATCGGTTGAGGACTATCTTTTGCCTCGGTTCATAGACGGAAATCCAATTTCCAAATACGTGACATTTGCGGTTTTATTTGTAGAGCCTAGTATGGCGACATAGTGGGATGGGGCACTTATGCCGCCTATGATTGATACTTATGATTTGAAGTTGTTTTATACAGTATGCACTTATAATATTATCAAATGATTTGTTTTAAACGTATCAAGCATTCTTTGGCTGTTATAAGGGAAAACCCTATCCCCCGGCTTGCGTTGCATTGTGTGATAGGACCTGGGTCTTATAACAGCTTCATTTTTCTTTATTTAGCATTGCGCTGTTTGTTTTATGCACTGGTATTCTTGGGAGGAAACCCGTTCCGTGTTATACGGCGTGGTCCTTTGATTTACCTAACTTTAAAAATAAAGATTAACTGTTTTAGTTCGCACACCAGTCCCATGACTGACCTGGAGTTTATTGTTTTAACCTAAACTCTGGGTGCCCTTATTTTGACACGGGCAGCTAGTAGTTTTGGTTTTGCAGATTTATATTCACAGGATCCTGGTTTACAGCTGGAACGATATCCGGATAGCTTTGTATCCGTATATCTACTTCTAGTTTTGTATTGTATTATTTTCCGCTGCTATGTATTTAAATGTAATTTAAATCTCTGGTATTTCTGTGTAATATTCATTTATACTCTGTATATTCTTGTAATCTGATGCATTGTTGTGATATACAATGAAATGTTCTTATATATGCGTTCTATTTTGTCCTGTTCTCAAACGATAGGGCGTCTCGAACGGTCTGGGTCGATTTAGCGACTGGTTCGGACCGAGCGAAATTCCTTTTCGTTACAACCTCCTTCCATATGCGTTATCCTGGGACTGGACAAACCGAAGGCACTATTCAGTGAATCCATCCTACCTAGGCTTTTCACAATAGCCCTTGCACTTCACTCCGTCTTCAATTATCTTCAGCGTACTTGATTCGCAACGCTTATGCTAATACGGAGTGGTTCTTCGGATAATAATCCAACCGGTCTCTCCATAATAACAACGTTAAAATGGTAAAAGCTTTGATAGTCTGTGATTCAACTATCAAATGAAAACATGTCGGTGTACAAACAACGATCTTATTTCCACATGGGAATTCGATCGATCAATCATCATATGTTCATATTTCCTTATTTCATATATTTAGAAAATATATGTTATTAATCATTGGAAAACATTTCCATAGCTTATTTTCACATCACTATTATTTCGCAACTATCAGTCCCTAACTATAACTAGTATGAGAACAATTCTCTAAGTATCAATCCAGAAGGTCGAAACCAACATCAGATCGTCACTTAGAAAATCGTTCAACTTACCCTCTCTAGTTAGTTTCTGAATTTGCTTAACTCTATTTCTTAAATTCTTATCATGAAAACATTTCATTTTCTATGTTTAGAAAACATATCTGACTATATTTGGAAAACGTTTCCAAAACTCATTTACGGATTTCCCATGAACGTTGTATAAAACATCGTTACGCTTAATCCATTAATCACTTATTACTTAACTATATTTCAAATCAACCTTTTCTATCGAACCACAACTATTCCTTTGTCAATTCTGAAGTCAATCAAGTTGGGGTATAATTACCTCTCAGACCTTAATTGAACAACGTCCTTTACTGTGAAGTAGATGAAGCTCATCACTCACTTTTTCCAATCATCTGTTTACGCAAATTCTCGGATTCAGGTTACGAATCCACTTCTTATATGAAAACGTTTGATTATAACTATAACGTTATAATTCCTACTTCTGCAATATCTAACCTAAATTATAACTTTATTCCCTAACTCGAATAATTTAACAGACACCTAATTTCTAAATCAATAACTAAATCTTGATTTAAACCCTGGAAAGTCAATAGTACTTTCCCGAATTCGATATAATTGAATTCGACGTATAACTCTCTTTCGAGTAATCTCTATTCGATTAACTCTCCCTTTTTAATAACTGATATTCGATAAACTCTATTTCGATTTAACTCCTGTCGAATGGCAAATATTCGAATAACTCTTCTTGGTTGGCTCTATTTCATTAACTCTTATCGAATAACAAATATTCGATTTTCTTAAATGTGTCAATTCTTATCGAATAACTAAAATACGATTTAACTTAAATGGATTTACTCTTATCGAATAACTTATTCGATTAACTCAACTTGATTTTCTTAACTCGATTATCTCAACTTGATTACTTAACTCGATTACTTAACTCGATAAATCTTAACTCGATTACTTAACTTGATAACTTAACTTAACCCAAATCGATTAACTCAACTCTAATCGATTAACTTAATTTGATTTACTTCTTCGAATAACTCATTCGAATAACTTAATTGATAAATTATATTCACTTCTATCCTATCGAATAAACTATATTCGATATCTCCTCCAACACTATTCGAATGAACTATATTCGATTAACTTCTCTAACTCTATTCGAAAAAATTATATTCGATTAACTCTTTTAACTTTACTCGAATAACTATATTCGATTAACACTTTCTTTCGAATAACTATATTCGATTAACTCTTCGACTAACTCCTTTGGATTAACTAACTTCGAATAACTCCTTTGGATTACTAACTTCGAATAACTCCTTTGGATTACTAACTTCGAATAACTCCTTCGGATTAACTAACTTCGAATAACCAATATTCGATTTACTCTAACTCGATTAACTTAATTCTAATCGATTTACTCCATTTCGATTCAACTTAATTCAAATCGATTAACTTAACTCAAATTGATTAACTCCTTTCGAATAACTAAATTCGATTTAACTCTAATTGAATAACTAATATTCAATTAACTCTTACGTGTTTAACTCTATTTGAATAAGTAATTCAAATCACTCTAATGTGTTTAACTCTATTCAAATATCTAATTCGAATACTCATTTCGAATAACTAAATTCGATTAACTCTTTTAACTTTACTCGAATAACTATATTCGATTAACACCTTCTTTCGAATAACTATATTCGATTAACTCTTCGACTAACTCCTTTGGATTAACTAACTTCGAATAACTCCTTTGGATTAGCTAACTTCGAATAACTCCTTTGGATTAACTAACTTCGAATAACTCCTTTGGATTAACTAACTTCGAATAACTCCTTTGGATTAACTAACTTCAAATAACTAATATTCGATAACTACTCTTCGAATAAATAATATTCGGTAACTCTTCTCAAATGAATAACATTTGATTTCTCCACTCGAATAAACTATATTCGATTATTCTTCCCTCGAATACTGTAACGACCCGCATTCTACGCATCATAGGATCGTAGAATATTTATTTCTGTCACATACGAAGTCGTATGGTCATGTAACTTTGGGGGACGACTATTGGGGTCACTTCCCATGTTCATGATTTTTCCCGATTTTTAAATGACCATTTTACCCCTTGTTATCACTGTTTTGGCCATAACTTTTGACTGGAAAGGAATTTTGACCTGAAACTACTTCCATTGGCTCCGGATGATGGTTTCTCTTTCCGTAGAGTGGTCACATTAGCCAAACGGACTCACCGTTTGGGAGATATGGCTGAAACAAGTTTCAGATGGTGAAAAACAGCTTAATTGGGCTTAAGCGGGTGATTAGCAGCTAGGCCCAAGGGGAATTTCGGGTTTAGGGCTATATAGGGGCTGATTAGGGTTAGAAAACATTTCTTTAGACATTTTCCAGCCGCCACTTTCATTCCTCTTGACCTAGCCATGGCCTCCACTCTCTAAATCTCTCTAAAACACCCAAAAATCACTTTCTAATTGAAGATTAGGCTTAGCAAACATCAAATCAAGGAGTATTAGCACGAGAACCGAGGTAGAGTTGCTGTGTAAGATTGGGAACAGCGCCAAATCAGAGAATATTTCAGTTTTGGGGTTTTAGTTGTGGCCAAGGTGAGTGATAGCATCGTTTTGACACTAATTACAGTTAATTAAGGGTAATTAGTGAAGATTAGCGAATTTATACGTAAATAAATTCTGGAAAAATTCCTAAAATTCTAAAATAATGTTTTAAGGCTCTGTTAGAAATTTGGGTTATTTTCGATGTGTTTTGCTAATAGTATGCTTAAACATGATTAAGAAGGATTATGGGAAAATGTGAGGTTTTAGCCACTTTTGATCTATTTTGATTCATTTGGATTGTTGTTTGGTGTTCGTGGTTGCTCTTACATATTGCTGTGACTCTATGGTATGTTTTATGATTGATTAGAATAGTTAGATTGGTCGAGGACGCCGTCGTATGGCGCAAAACACTCGCTAGAAAAGTTGCAGGAAATACTGCAGGGATCCGGATCGGATCGAGTAGGGGATCGGATCGGACATATCCGAACCGGACCGGGGCGTGGTACTTTCTGGAGCATGACGTGAAGAGGCAACAAGGAAGGCCTGGTCGGATCGGAGGGGCATAGCGTGGGATCGGAAGGAACAAGGAGGACTGAAGTGGAAGAAAGAGGAGCATGGATACTATATTCCGAACCGAACCGCTTCAGAATCACCGAACCGAACCGCATGAGGGAGAGCACCGAACCGAACCGCATGAGGGAGAAGGACCCGAACCCAGAGGATGGTGGCACTCCGAACCGAACCGGGGAACGTATCCGAACCGAACCGAGCATGGGTGACCGGACCGAACCGGACGTGTACTTTTGCTACTCCGTGATGACTCTTCTGAAGACCAACTCCAATTCGATCAAACCCGAGATGCAAAGGAAGTCCAAATGAGAAGTTAGAGCTTAAGATTCAGATGGGAATCAACGAGTTCGCTTCATGGTTGGGCTTTGCTGCGGGACGCGTGTCAAGGAGTTATCGACGTCTATAGCTTTGGACCACTATGGTAGGAGGTGCGAAGGCGGATTCAGGGCCATTATGGCATCGGTAGAACCAAGGGCTACGACCAATGAAGTGGGTCATTGAAATGTTTGGTCATGACTCCAAGTGTTTGGCTTGGTCATGGCAGGGTTTCTACAAGTCGGGTTTCGTCGTTACCTCATTTTGTCTAGTGTTCCAAAGTGGTAGATATCGTATACTTTACGCACTGAGTGAGAGACGTGAGGATGGTTGCTATGCTTGATTGTTTGACATACACAACCCACCCCCGTATTCTTACACTATTCATTATGGCACCTTAGAGCATTGTACGGTATGTGGTACTAACTCTTTGGTTGCAGGTCCAGGTTCAGGTATGGTTTAGTATACCTGTTATTGTTCTGTTTAAGATGCTTATCGCTCATACCAGGCTTTATGTCTGACCCAGAGTTTTATGTCTCTTCTTATTACTCTGGGTGCTCACACGAGCAGACTAGAGACAGGTTAGCTGGTGATGCATGGGTAGATGGTCCGGAGGCGAGCAGAAGGCTTCCACGTAATATATATAGTATTCTCCCTGTGTTGTTGAAGATCACTGCTTGGGCATTGGTGGTGCATCTTCTACTTTAGTTTTCTTTTGTTAGAGACAGTAAATTTGGAAAGTTGTAATAAGCTGTATTTGGATTTCCGCTGCTCTGATGTTGACATTAATTATTAGTTATCAGCTTATGCACTGTCTCGCCTGTTTTATGTCAAGTATGTTATTATTATATTTTATCCCATGCACTGTGAGACATTCTACAGGTTCCTCGTTTAGTTCATTTCCTTCCTTCCTTTCTTTGGCGACCGTCCCGCGCTAGTCGGGCATGTGTACAGCGCACTTTCGGAGGAAATGCAGGCTGGTGCGGGGCGGGCCGTCACACTTGGTATCAGAGCTCTAGGTTGCGTAGTTAACCTAGGGAAGTTATCAGGGAGAGATAATATACGTATACGAGAGAGCGTATTTGTGCTTACTTTGGTTTTTAAAAGCTATATATATATATACTATTACTAGTATAAGGATGAAGTCGTACTGCACTAGCACCACTATGGAGTCGTTAATCGTTTCCTTTTTCAGATTGACGATGAGCCGATATACTAGAGGTGCTGGTAGGGGAGCCAATAATGGGAATGCTGCTGACATGAGGACAATGTTTACTGACCTCATGAGAGAGATGCTTAGAGATGTACAGAGGGCAGCTCCCAATGGTGGAAATGGTGGTGGTCCAATAGTGCAGGCGCCAAGAGTCGACTTCACCAAGCTGAATAAGGATTATACTAGTCTTGGTGGGAAGCCGTTTCACGGAATGGAGTCGGCCACGGACGTTCAAGATTGGTTGGATAGTTGCGAACGTATCTTCGAGGATTTGGGTATCGAGGATGCGATGAAGAGAAAGCTAGCGTCCCGTCAGCTGCAAGGGCGGGCAATGAATTGATGGAATGCTATAAAGGCAGCTACTCCCGAAGACCAGATTACTTGGGAGCAGTTTAAGGCTCGCTTTAGTGAGAAGTTCATTCCAGCTGCTCAGAAGTCAATGCTGTTTAAAAAATTCTTGGAGCTCAAGCAGAATGGCAGAGCTGTCTCGGAGTATATTGCTGAATTTGACACTTTGTCAAAATACGGATTATCTCTTATTGATACTGCCGAGAAAAAGAATGAGAAATTCATAACTGGTTTGGATCAGTACTTGGGGGAAAAACTTATTAACCACATCGATGAGACGTTTGAATCGATTGTGGGGAAAGCATTAAGATCAGAAAGTCTCTACCCTAAGTCGAAGACTGAGGTTGCATCCGCAGATGAGCCAAAGCCACAAGCTAGTGGTGGAGGCAAAGGTGGTTCCCAGAATAAGAGAAAGCAGAATCAGGCTAAGGATGGCCAGAAGAAAAAGAATAAGCAGGATGTGGAGTGCTTCAGCTGTGGTAAGAAGGGCCATTATGCTAGTAATTGTCGGGCCAAGCCAGCGGATAGGAAGTGCTTCAATTGTGGCCAATTAGGACATCACAAGGACAAGTGTCCACAGCCCCCTAAAGAAAAGCAAATGGTGAAAGCCTACGCTCTTAATGCTATTCCTTCTTCGTCGAATGCCCCAACAGCGGCGGAGAAGGGAAAGAATGTCGTCATTCAAGGTATGCTTTCTGTTTATGATGTTCCTGTTAGAGTTTTGTTTGATACCGGAGCTTACAGTTCTTTCATATCTAGTGACCTGGTAGATAGGTTGGGATTGGAGCCCGAGATTGTCGATAGACCTTTAGTAGTGACGAACCCGATTGGTGGTTCGACTAGCCTTAGCATGATTTGTCGTAATGTGGTCTTATCGAGTCATGGATGCATGTTTGTTTGTGATTGCTTTGTTTTGGGCTTTACTGGGTTTGGCATTATTTTGGGAGTAGATTGGCTCCAAAGATACGGGGTTGTGGTAGACTGTGAGGGCTTGTTGGTGACAGCTAGAGCGGATGATGGGCGGAGGATAGTGTTTGGTGGTCTACCCAGTAAGGGGGTATTGGCTAGTTTTCTAAACTCCCTCGACATTCCGCATAGTGAGTTGTCAGGTTTGCCCGTGGTTGGCTAGTATCCGGATGTTTTCGAAGAAGTGACCGGACTTCCACCACACCGAGAGATTGAGTTTCGTATTGATTTGGTAAAGGATGCCAGGCCTATAGTGATGCCACTTCGTCGTATGGCACCAAGAGAGCAGCGAGAGCTCGAGGTGCAAGTCAGCGATCTTTTGAAGAAGGGATTTATCAGAAGGAGTGTTTCTGAATGGGGAGCACCAGTTGTGTTTGCTACCAAGGCGGATGGTTCCCTTCATTTGTGTGTAGACTACCACGAGTTGAATAAAGTGACGAGGAAGAACAAGTATCCTCTACCGCGGATAGATGATTTGTTCGATCAGTTGAGTGGCGCGAGAGTATTTTCTCAGTTGGATCTCGCGACAGGTTTTCATCAGCTTAGAGTGGAAGCTGAAAGTATAGCTAAAACGGCATTTCGAACGCCGTCTGGATTTTATGAGTGGTTGGTCATGCCATTCGGGCTGACTAATGCCCCAGCATATTTTGTGGATCTTATGAACAGGGTATTCAGAGATCAGTTGAATAAGTTTGTCCTCGTGTTCGTTGATGATATTTTGGTCTATTCGAGGGCAGAGGAAGAACACAAGGAAGATTTAAGAGTAGTGATGGAGGTGTTGAGAAAACACCAATTGAAAGCTAAGTTTTCGAAGTGTCACTTCTGGAAGAGGGAAGTGAGGTTCTTGGGCCATGTTGTATCAGAGAATGGTATTGCCGTGGACCCGGCAAAGGTGGCTACGGTACAGGATTGGCCTACGCCCAAGAACGCAACAGATGTAAGAAGTTTCTTGGGATTAGCGGGATATTATCGTAAGTTTATCCAAGGCTTCTCCAAGATAGCAGCACCGTTGACTCAGTTGAAAAAGAAGAATCAAGATTTTGTCAGGGATGAAAGGTGCGAGAATGCATTCAAGAGTCTAAAGGACAAGTTGACAAGCGCACCAGTGTTGTCATTCCTAAGGGGGATGAAGAGATGACGGTATACACGGATGCCTGTGGTACCGGACTGGGTGCTGTATTGATGCAAGGCAGTAGGGTTGTAGCTTACGCAAGTCGGCAGTTGAAACCGCACGAGAGAAGATACCCTACCCATGATTTAGAATTGGCAGCAATCGTGTTCGCGTTAAAGATGTGGAGACACTATCTCTTGGGAGAAAGATTTGAGTTGTTTACAGATCATAAGTCGTTAAAGTATCTATTCTCCCAGAAGGATTTAAATCTCCGTCAGCAGAGATGGTTAGAGTTCTTAGCTTCCTATGATTTTGACATCGCATACACACCAGGAAAGGGCAATGCGGTGGCTGATGCATTGAGTAGAAGACATGCCAGCCTAGGGGCTATGTTCCTTGAATGGAAGCAACTGGAGTTTATCGCGGGGTTTGATTTCAGACCAAAGTGCGAATTGGATCCAGAAATGTTAGCAAGTTTGACGATCAGACCCACTTTGATTGAGCGGATCGGCTCTAGTCAGAGGGACGATCCTAACCTATTGGAAGTCATCTCCAAGTTAGAGATGGGTATCGATGAGGAGATGAACAAGTATGGGCTTGATCGAGATGGATGGCTTAGAAAAGATGGAAGACTAGTCGTACCCAATGTCAATGGATTGAGGGATGAAGTGCTTAGAGAATGTCATCACTCAAAGCTGACTATACACCCCGGTGGTAACAAGATGTATCGAGATATGAAGCAGACTTACTACTGGGAAGGGATGAAAAGAGACGTTGGGAAGTTTATATCCAAGTGCATGAATTGCCAGCTAGTTAAAGCCGAGCAAAAGAAGCCTAGTGGGTTGTTACAGCCCTTAGAAATTCCCGAATGGAAATGGGAGCAAGTCTCGATGGATTTCATCGATGGTTTACCAAGGACTAGATCGGGACATGATAGCATTTGGGTGATTGTAGATCGATTGACTAAAAGCGCAAGGTTTATACCAGTCAAATCGACCAGAACGGCAGCTAAGTTAGCAGAATTGTATATGAAGTGGGTAGTGAGATTCCATGGAGTACCTAAAAGCATTGTGAGCGACCGAGACCCGTTGTTCACTAGTGGGTTTTGGAAGAGCTTACAAGAGGCTCTAGGGTCAGAGTTACATCTCAGTACTGCATATCATCCTCAAACCGACGGTCAGACGGAGAGGGTGAACCGTATTTTGGAAGATCTCTTGAGAGCATGTATATTGGATTTTGGTGGATCATGGGATGACCATTTGCACCTAGTAGAGTTTGCATATAATAATAGCTACCAATCCAGTATCGGTATGGCTCCATATGAAGCTTTGTACGGAAGACCGTGCAACTCACCATCATGTTGGATAGAGACTGGCGAGAAGTTTATGCTTGGACCAGATGTGGTGAGGGAAACTTCAGATAAGATTAAGATCATTCAACAACGAATGAAGGCTGCCCAAGATAGGCCAAAGAGTTATGCTGATAAGAGGAGAAGAGACTTAAAATTCTCCGTTGGTGACTTGGTGTTTGTCAAGATCTCTCCGTTGAAGAGCGTAATACGATTTGGCAGGAGAGGCAAGTTGGCACCAAGATTTGTTGGCCCATTCCCTGTTCTTGAGCTAGTCGGGAATTTGGCATATAGAATTGACTTACCAGAGAAGATGGCGGGAGTTCACAACGTATTTCATGTTTCCAAACTAAGGAAGTTCGTTCACGACTCAGATATGACTATTTCACCTGATCAGTTAGAGGACTTCGAAGTAGAACCCTAGGCGGTTGGGAACCGCAAGCCGGCCCGTATTGTCGAGCACGACATGAAGCAACTTCGAAGGAAGGCGGTGAAGCTAGTCAAGGTTCAGTGGGGCGAGGACGAGAATGATTGTACTTGGGAGACAGAGGAGAACATTAGGAAGACTTATCCGGAACTCTTTGCCTGGTAAGATTTTGACTTCGATTTAGTTTTCCGCATGCTAGGATAGGCTTGTTTGCTTGTTTTGCATGTTTGATTGTTGTACGTTGTTGTTAGGCATGCGGGATCCTTTGTATGTTTTGGGTTAAGGAATTTCGGGGACGAAATTTCTTAAGGGGGGGAGAGTGTAACGACCCGCATTCTACGCATCATAGGATCGTAGAATATTTATTTCTGTCACATACGAAGTCGTATGGTCATGTAACTTTGGGGGACGACTATTGGGGTCATTTCCCATGTTCAAGATTTTTCCTGATTTTTAAATGACCATTTTACCCCTAGTTATCACTGTTTTGGCCATAACTTTTGACTGGAAAGGAATTTTGACCTGAAACAACTTCCATTGGCTCCGGATGATGGTTTCTCTTTTCGTAGAGTGGTCACATTAGCCAAAAGGACTAACCGTTTGGGAGATATGGCTGAAACAAGTTTCAAATGGTGAAAAACAGCTTAATTGGGCTTAAGCGGGTGATTAGCAGCTAGGCCCAAGGGGAATTTCGGGTTTAGGGGTATATAGGGCTGATTAGGGTTAGAAAACATTTCTTTAGACATTTTCCAACCGCCACTTTCATTCCTCTTGACCTAGCCATGGCCTCCACTCTCTAAATCTCTCTAAAACACCCAAAAATCACTTTCTAATTGAAGATTAGGCTTAGCAAACATCAAATCAAGGAGTATTAGCACGAGAACCGAGGTAGAGTTGCTGTGTAAGATTGGGAACAGCGCCAAATCAGATAATATTTCAGTTTTGGGGTTTTAGTTGTGGCCCAGGTGAGTGATAGCATCGTTTTGACACTAGTTACAGTTAATTAAGGGTAATTAGTGAAGATTAGCGAATTTATACGTAAATAAATTCTGGAAAAATTCCTAAAATTCTAAAATAATGTTTTAAGGCTCTGTTAGAAATTTGGGTTAATTTCGATGTGTTTTGCTAATAGTATGCTTAAACATGATTAAGAAGGATTATGGGAAAATGTGAGGTTTTAGCCACTTTTGATCTATTTTGATTCATTTGGGTTGTTGTTTGGTGTTCGTGGTTGCTCTTACATATTGCTGTGACTCTATGGTATGTTTTATGATTGATTAGAATAGTTAGATTGGTCGAGGACGCCGTCGTATGGCGCAAAACACTCGCTAGAAAAGTTGCAGGAAATACTACAGGGATCCGGATCGGATCGGGTAGGGGATCGGATCGGACATATCCGAACCGGACCGGGGCGTGGTACTTTCTGGAGCATGACGTGAAGAGGCAACAAGGAAGGCCTGGTCGGATCGGAGGGGCGTAGCGTGGGATCGGAAGGAACAAGGAGGACTGAAGTGGAAGAAAGAGGAGCATGGATACTATATTCCGAACCGAACCGCTTCAGAATCACCGAACCGAACCGCATGAGGGAGAGCACCGAACCGAACTGCATGAGGGAGAAGGACCCGAACCCAGAGGATGGTGGCACTCCGAACCGAACCGGGGAATGTATCCGAACCGAACCGAGCATGGGTGACCGGACCGAACCGGACGTGTACTTTTGCTACTCCGTGATGACTCTTCTGAAGACCAACTCCAATTCGATCAAACCCGAGATGCAAAGGAAGTCCAAATGAGAAGTTAGAGCTTAAGATTCAGATGGGAATCAACGAGTTCGCTTCATGGTTGGGCTTTGCTGCGGGACGCGTGTCAAGGAGTTATCGACGTCTATAGCTTTGGACCACTATGGTAGGCGGTGCGAAGGCGGATTCAGGGCCATTATGGCATCGGTAGAACCAAGGGCTACGACCAATGAAGTGGGTCATTGAAATGTTTGGTCATGACTCCAAGTGTTTGGCTTGGTCACGGCAGGGTTTCTACAAGTCGGGATTCGTCGTTACCTCATTTTGTCTAGTGTTCCAAAGTGGTAGATATCGTATACTTTACGCACTGAGTGAGAGACGTGAGGATGGTTGCTATGCTTGATTGTTTGACATACACACCCCACCCCCGTATTCTTACACTATTCATTATGGCACCTTAGAGCATTGTACGGTATGTGGTACTAACTCTTTGGTTGCAGGTCCAGGTTCAGGTATGGTTTAGTATACCTGTTATTGTTCTGTTTAAGATGCTTATCGCTCATACCAGGCTTTATGTCTGACCCAGAGTTTTATTTCTCTTCTTATTACTCTGGGTGCTCACACGAGCAGACTAGAGACAGGTTAGCTGGTGATGCACGGGTAGATGGTCCGGAGACGAGCAGGAGGCTTCCACGTAATATATATAGTATTCTCCCTGTGTTGTTGAAGATCACTGCTTGGGCATTGGTGGTGCATCTTCTACTTTAGTTTTCTTTTGTTAGAGACAGTAAATTTGGAAAGTTGTAATAAGCTGTATTTGGATTTCCGCTGCTCTGATGTTGACATTGATTATTAGTTATCAGCTTACGCACTGTCTCGCCTGTTTTATGTAAGGTATGTTATTATTATATTGTATCCCATGCGCTGTGAGACATTCTACAGGTTCCTCGTTTAGTTCATTTCCTTCCTTCGGCGACCGTCCCGCGCTAGTCGGGCATGTGTACAACGCACTTTCGGAGGAAATGCAGGCTGGTGCGGGGCGGGCCGTCACAAATACACTATATTCGATAACTCTACTTCGAATAAGTGATATTCGGCAACTCTACTCGATTAACTCCACTTGGATAACTCTAACTGGTCAACTCTAACTGGTCAACTCTAACTGGTCAACTTTAACTGGTCAACTCTAACTGTTTATCTTTAACTGGTAAACTTTAACTGGTTAACTCAAATGGTTTAACCTAACTTGATTTACTTGTCTCGATTAACTGAACTAATCCACTTAGTTTAACTTAGTTAATTAACTTTGATTAACTCTAACCGATTTACTTAGTTTAACTCAGCTAATTCACTTTGATTTACCCAACTACTTTGCTTCGATTAACCAATTAGTTTAACTTGACTAATTCACTTAGTTTGACGCAACTAATTCACTTTGATTTACCAATTAGTTTAACTTAACTAATTCACTTCGATTAACCGCTTAGTTTATCTTAACTAATTTACTTTGGTTAACTTAACCAATTACTTTGATTAACTCGACTAACTTGCTTTGGTTAACCTAACAAATTTCTTTGTTTAACTCTATTCAAATATCTAATTCGAATAACTCATTTTGAATAACTAAATTCGCTTAATTCCTTTTATTAACGTTTATTCATTTCAAAAGATTTCCTTTTTACAATGTTTATCCATTGATAAAGATTTACTTTTTACAACGTTTATCCATTTATAAAGATTTACTTTTAGTAACGGTTCTTCACTTTATAAATGTCCTTTTAATAACGTTTCTACTTCTCTATATAAGTCCAGACTTATATATATTCCATTTATCAACGATAAATAATTTATTTAATTTATAAAACATTACTTATAAATTAATCTACTTCAATTTATCTGTTTAAAACAGATTTCCTATTTAATATCTCATTTAAATCCATATCGTGTTATACCGTGTGCGAAGCACGTGTTTAAACCTATCCTTGTATAATTCTATTTATTTTCCGAACAAGTGTTCCTTTATTTATTCCCGAAATAAATATTCCTTTATTCCATTTATTTATAATCTAAATAAACGTTCCTTTATTTATTTCCTAAATAAATAAATGTTTTCATTTTATAAAATCCTATCGATTTTATAAATAAGATTTATTTTCAATATAAACATTGAAAATTCCCTTTTTACATTCTAGTATCACCTACGGTGTTTAACGTGTCGTAT
This sequence comes from Allium sativum, assembly GCA_030737875.1. Taxonomy (NCBI): domain Eukaryota; kingdom Viridiplantae; phylum Streptophyta; class Magnoliopsida; order Asparagales; family Amaryllidaceae; genus Allium; species Allium sativum. Next base: position 390,520,745 of record CM060925.1, read on the forward strand.
AACAATGATCGGTATCATTCAAACATATGAAATCAATAACAGATTTCATAACACATCATATATCACAATATATGAAAAACGGTAAAATAAATGTTGAGGAATCCAGTCGGATTCCTCCAACCTTTTTCCCTGCATCCACAGATGTTACACAATACAATATACATCAATTTCATTCCAACATGAAATATACTGATGAACTGAATCAATATTTGATTGTCGTTTATATATATATATATATATATATATATATATAACTCTATCTATGTTTCAATCAAATCTATTTAATAGTCCAAACTATTAATACACAGCAATCAAATCATTTAATACAGTTTATATAAAAATATAAACTGAGGAGAGTTAGTGAGTTTTACTCACATTTGCAGTTCATCATTAAAGAACGATAAACTGTTGTTTGATTTGAATCAAACGATTTATTTCGCCATAAATTCGAACGAGCACCAATCCACTCCCGGTCAGTTTTATTTGGTAGTCGTCGTCCATACGAACCCATCGGATCTTGTTTTGCTGAATTTCGATATCGTATGGAAAAGATATTCACTATACAAGTTTGTATACATTTTATAATTGAATTTAAACTAATTTAAATGATTTTCCATTGGGCTTACCGAAAAACATCGGCCCATCTACCCCACTAAAGCCCATACCGTGCACCACTCTTCTTCCCCGTCTTCTACCCGTATCAAACTCAAAAATCACGCATATCCAAACCCGACATTTTTCCCCAAATCTTACTCCCACTTCCTTCCATCCTTTCACCACCATTCATCAGTCCAAAACCATATTCGAACACCTCGTCATTTTCTCCATCTACCCGAATACACCGCAAGGAACTCGCGTGTCACTTCCTTCTTCTCAATGCTCACAGCGTCCTCATGTAGTTACTTGGCTCCAACATCGCAAAAAGAAAACAACCCCACTGCCGATCAAATTCCCACCGTCGCACCAAACTCCGGCGATCTGAGCTTGATCGGAGGTTGCTGCCTCATCCGCCTTCGCATCCTCGGTCTCCGCCCCCAAGTGCTGACTCCTCCAGCCCAGCCTTCCGCCTGCATGAGCTTCCGATCTGCGGCATCTTCGTGACCATTTTCTGGTCAGCGTTGGTCATGGTGGATGATCACCACCATCCCCTTTCAAGCTTTCCCCTAGTTTGTCATCCTTGTAGTTCAGAGTTTCAAGGATACATGGATGGTTTGTGCAACTTTTAGGAGGAGTATTGTTCCGCATTTTTGGATCGCAGAAATGGTGTATAGGAGGAAGTTTGTTTGACTACGAGAATTTGTGTTTACCGCTTTTCTAGGTTTGCTAGCTTTTTATAAGGGAAAAATATGGGTTGCTGTATTTCTTTTGATAGGCAAAGGGTGTGCGATGTATGCCTTAGCTGCTGTCCTCTTTCACGCCATAGGGATATACGGTGGGATTGAGTTACCTTAGAACTCAAGCAATAGCATGCGGTAGGGTAGTTGGTAGTATAGGACTTTAAACGTACACGCAACTTAAATTTTGATGAAAAAGGTTAACAGAATACACAGCGTTTGGAATAGCCTGTTGTACGAAGACTTGGCCATGAAATCTTAGGGTGGTCAAGTTTCCAATTCACTTCGCACGTTTTACCCTTTAAGCAAGTTATAATGAAAAAATCTAATATGGTTTGAGTTAAAACTGTTTAGCCTACCCGTCATATAACACTCCGTTCACACATGAACCACTATGGACAGAAATGAAAATACCATTATGATGAGCAAGGTGTCAGGACTCCAAAAATATAATTATATCGGTAGATTAACTCATATTTTGAAACCCCAAAATGTCGATATAGGGTGTCCAATACTCCAAATAAAAAGTTGCTTATTTAATTAATTAAAAATTACTATAAAATTCTAAAAATTAAATTATCGCTATGTCCCAAAAGAACCTCGTCTAAATTCAAAACCGATCTCTAGTTATATTGAAAAATCCTTTTATAACGTAAATAAAGCGTCGCAAATTATAAAGGAATTCTACAGCGACTTTTCTGAAATTTGATTTGGACGTACATCAAAATCTACATGACGAAATCCCGATTTTTCTCTTCCACTAGAAAAATATACTCCACCAGCTCCACACGTTTCTTGTTTTACAGAAATCCGATTTAAAACGAATCATGTACACTCAGTTGAAGTTCGAATCGTCAAATTACGAACTGCAGCGGCTTTTCGAGCTCGATTTTAATTATAATTATAAATTATAAGTTCGAACGTTGTATTTTAAGTTATCGATATCGCCAAATCGATATATAAAACATTAAATAAATTAATTATTCGACAGCTAACAAAACGCGCCATTACAAATTCCGATTATTTAAAACCCCTTTTTAAATCTAATTTATTTATTTAAAAATAAAAACCCGGGTTTTAAATTTAGTTCAAACTAGTTCATTTCGATAAAAATCTATTTTTATCTTTTCAAATATGGAGTTTTTTTCACCCCAATCTTTCCCAAATCATTTCTTATGATTTTACAAAATTTATTGCTATTTTTAATAATTTTATCAAGGCCCGTACATTCGATTTCCAACAATGGCCATCGAACTACACTTACAGCGACCTTTTTCAAATTTGATTTGGACATATCTCCAAATCTAACCGTTAGATTTCAAATTTCTAATGTTCGTTAGAAAGCTCTTTTCGATACGAACCCAATGGTTCCGGTTTTAGGAGAATCCGACGGTCGGATCTCCCGTAATGTCCGTTTGAAATAAATGGTCGAAATTCACAAACTGCCGCGGCGCGGCGCGTTCTATTCAGGTCATTATATTATATATATATAATATATATAATATATATATCGTCGATTTCTATTTAAAACGAATTATATAAATAGTTTTAAATTCGTTTCAAAAACGGTTTCAACTTCCATTTCAACCCAAAGCAAAATTGAATTCTTCTTTATAAATTCGTTTTAAAATTCATTTTTATTCAATTCAAATTTTAATTCAATTTGAATTCATTTCAATTCGCTTTCAATTCATTTTGAATTCGTTTTCAATTCAATTCAATTCCAAAGTCGTTTTCTATTCGATTCAATTCAAATTGGTTTTCTATTCGAATCAAATCAAATTGGTTTTCTATTCGAATCAAATTCGTTATATATTCCATTGAAATCAAATTCATTTTATATTCAATTCATTTTGAAATCGTTATATATTCAATTCGTTTCGAAATCGTTTTATATTCAATTCGTTTCGAAATCGTTTTATATTCAATTCATTTCGAAATCATTTTATATTCAATTCATTTCGAAATCGTTTTATATTCAATTCATTTCGAAATCGTTATATATTCAATTCATTTCGAAATCGTTATATATTCAATTCATTTCGAAATCGTTATATATTCAATTCATTTCGAAATCGTTATATATTCAATTCATTTCGAAATTGTTTTATATTCAATTCATTTCGAAATCGTTTTATATTCAATTCATTTCGAAATCGTTTTATATTCAATTCATTTCGAAATCGTTTTATATTCAATTCATTTCGAAATCGTTTTATATTCAATTCATTTCGAAATCGTTTTATATTCAATTCATTTCGAAATCGTTTTATATTCAATTCATTTCGAAATCGTTTTATATTCAATTCATTTCGAAATCGTTATATATTCAATTCATTTCGAAATCGTTTTATATTCAATTCATTTCGAAATCGTTATATATTCAATTCATTTCGAAATCGTTATATATTCAATTCATTTCGAAATCGTTTTATATTCAATTCATTTCGAAATCGTTTTATATTCAATTCATTTCGAAATCGTTTTATATTCAATTCATTTCGAAATCGTTTTATATTCAATTCATTTCGAAATCGTTATATATTCAATTCATTTCGAAATCGTTATATATTCAATTCATTTCGAAATCGTTATATATTCAATTTATTTCGAATGAATAAAATCGATATAAATATCGTTCACGTCAAAATGGCGTCAATCTAATCAACACGGCTTCACATATTTCTATGTTTAAATATTCTATTTCAAATATTTCTATTTCAAATATTTCTATTTCAAATATTTCTATTTCAAAATATTTCTTTTTTGTCAACACACGACTAATCTCAATGAACGAGTACCGTCCACGTGTGACTATTTTTGTTAAATTATTTCGTTCAACACATGACTAATCTCAACGGATGAGTACAGTCAACACATGAACCTTTATTTTATATTGATAAAGATGTAAATTTTATTATAAAAATATTTCGTTCAACACATGACTAATCTCAACGGATGAGTACAGTCAACACATGAACCTTTATTTTATATTGATAAAGATGTAAATTTTATTATAAAAATATTTCGTTCAACACATGACTAATCTCAACGGATGAGTACAGTCAACACATGAACCTTTATTTTATATTGTTCTTTATCTTCTAAATTGGAATGAGGCCCAATCAATCACCATATAAAATTAATTATATGGATTTTCATACAACATATGTATATAACAACATTGAAAAATAATCAACCATCAACCAAAGTGCACTACACTGTATAAGCATCAAATATAGATATATAACGCTTATAACAGCCTGTCAATCAATCGATCGACATATTTAATCAATCAGGATGAGTGAATTTCAAATTTCATCCCAACACCTGTGTGGGGTTTTCAAACAATCAAACATAGATTTTATTTGTGCAGTTGGGCGATGTGTGAAATTTATCGTCCCAATCAATGTCATTCAAATAGGTGTACATAAACAAACCGTCCGGTTTGTAAATGAATATTTTATTTTATTTCACTTTCATGTTAAAAATTATATTTTTAACGATAACACATTTTATTTCAACATATGAATATATTCTATTCAGTTCATTTATTCAATAAAGATGATATTTTTATTTTTCTAACATATTTTAGAAAATTTCGGCGGCATAACGGCACGATACTAGAAACGGGACGAGGCCTAGCCTTATCCCTGGTCTATTGAAGGCCCACGCCATTCACACATCAATCAAATTCACCAAACAATTCAACTATCTATGCAACCAAACAAACAAGTCCATGGTCTGTGGACGATTATGTCGGGTGCTACTAAGCACCGTCTGCATCCTAGTATATATATATAACTAGAAAACTTAAATTGAAAGGTGAGAAGTTCTCACATATTTGCTAAACCAGACGCCTCGGCTCTTCTTTGCAGAAATCTTCATCGCTATCGCATCTTTTGTTACTTTCGTCGCCCTTATATACTGTATATATAAAAATCACATTTTTATATTTCCTATTATATAAAGATCATATTTTTATCGCTAACTTCATATTGTGAAAATAGAATTTTCATCGCTATTTCTATAATGTAAAAATAGAAATTTCCTCGCTATTTCATATTTGTAAAGATAGAATTTTCATCGCTATTTCTATAGAGAAAAATTCTATTTTTATACCGTTACTATCTATATAAAGATTATACCTTTTTAATTATAGAAATCATATTTTCCTATTCAACTTCATATAAGGAAAAATCATATTTTTACTATTCAACTTCTTATAAGGAAAATCATCTTTTTACTTCACCTTTCAATATAGAAAAATCGAATTTTTACTTCGCTATTTTCCATATAAAGATTTCGCCTTTTCTAAAATAAAGATTTCGCCTTTATAAAAACATAGACTTCGCCTTTTTAAATTTAAAGATTTCATCTTTATAAAAATCTCATTTTTATTTTTCTACACATATAAAGATGATATTTTTAATATTCTTATCATGTAAAAATTATATTTTTAACTCTCTACCTAACCAAAAATCATATTTTTACACCTTCTATATAGTAAAGATTATATTTTTAATACTTTAAAAATATAAAAATCATATTTTTATTACTTTAAAAATATAAAAATCATATTTTTAACTCTCCGATTGAATAAAAATTCTATTTCTAATTTTCCTATCTAATAAATTCAGTTTTATAGTCAAATAAAATGGTAAATGAAAATAGAAAAATAAAATAAAGACTTACATAGGAAATAGAAGGGGGAAAAGCATCATTCACTGTCGGAGAGGGGGCGTGGGGTGTTGCTACGCCTTGCTGGTGGTCGGAAGGGGGTTTAGAGGGGCGCTGCTATGGGTGGTGGCGGCTATGGGTCCCGGAGGTGTCGGATGGGGTCTCGCGAGGTGGCTAGCGGGGTTTTGGGGGGTGCGGCGGCCTGGGAGGGCGCGGTGAGGCGGTTTACGGTGATGAGGGGGCAGAGGTTGAACGAGCGGTGGCGGCGATTGCTGGAGAGGTCGGGGGGGTCTGGGTGGCTCGCCGCGGCACTGGGGGGGTGGGGGGGTGAGGGTTTCGAGCGAGGTAGCGGGAGGAGCGGCGGCTCCTCCCCCTTCCTCCTCCGTCGCCTAATTCTTTTTTTTTTCTGGTGGAAATCGATTTAAAAATGAGAGAAGGGGGGTGAGGGTTTAAAAGGGAAATATATATATTATTTTATTTGTTAAGTTAATCCTAAAAAGCAACTTTTATTTTCGACCTCGAAACGAAACCCACCGCCTGTCGTCCATAGCGTATTACCCCCATTCTGAACACAATGGGATATGTATCGTAGGTTGATTTGATCGTTTCGATCAGTTTCCTTTGAATTTACATTTAAATCACTATATTGAATTTTAAACGTACATTTCAAATTACCGGGGTCGCATACGAACTCTAAAAATTCTCGGAAAATATTTTCTAGCTTCGTATTGACGATACGGTCCTAACAAAACTAGTTTCCCTGAATTCTGAGACCGTTGGAAAAATGGCCAATTTCCAGTCGATTAAAATCAACTAAAACTGGTCAAACGCGTTTTCCTTTGCCACGCTCACATATTGATTCGAAAAATTATGAAATTTGAAACCTAGCAATAATTTGACATCACGGACCCAACAAAAGTGGTTTCGTTGAAATCCGAGGTCGTTTGCAAAATTTTCATTTTTAAGGGCCTGAATACCATAGCGACTATTCAGAATTTTCAACTGGACATATCTTTTGATTCCCGCTATGAAATTTTGATTTTCCGGATTCGTTGGAAAGATACTATCAATTAGATCCTAATGTTTTTGGTTTCACTAAAATCCGGATTGTTTTGCACCCGGTACATTCAATTGAAGTTTGAAATCGAATTATCGAACTACCGCGCCATTTTCAATTCTATTTATAATTATATATAAATATTTATATTCTAACGACGACGCGTATAATATATACGTTCAAATTATATTCAGAATAAATTTCTCGTCGATATTATTTAAAATAATCTATTTTAAATAATCAAAAGTCGCTAAAATTGCCAAAATAAAAAATTTAAACTGGCTCAGAATTTCCGGGTTATTACAATCTCCCCCACTTAAAACTTTTCATCCCCGAAAAGGAACAAAGTCGAAAGTGGTTTGATTAATCAGCTCTACGTTCGATTTGGCTTCCATTCTCTATCTTTTCAGTTTCTGAGAATTTTCAAATTTTCAAAAATTTGGCTAACACCCTAAATTTTCGAAAAATTTCGCCATAACCTCCCCTGCACCGGGAGCATCGGGGAATTTCAAATAGCTTCCCCGGTCCTTCTGATCTCAAAAAGGAAAAGAAAAAGCCGAGCGGCTAGCCAATAGGCTCATAAAATCATCATCACCCAAACAAAACAGTAAATTATGTAGTAAACATGTACCTATTTGTCGGGCAAACAAATTTTATTCTTCGGCTCTAGCCTCCTTGCTATGACCTGTTCAATGTAAGTATATGTATATGCAAGCAAATACAACCAATTTTCAATATAATTCAATGTTTGATGCTATTAGGCATAATGGTTCAAAATTAGCAAACAAATAAACAAACAACACAAACATCAATCAATTAGTGGATTAGAGTTTTCAAATTGATAATTTGATATATATACAGAAAATCATGTTTTTGATGCCAATTCACAACAATGTGTTCTAACTATATTAGTTTTGGTTCTCACACCAGTCTAATGGAAATATATCGATATCACACCTTCGTTACTCGAACATGAATACTAATGACAACTATTCAATCATTAGAATCATCTTCGGGCCACTAGAGTATGATTCTATATCTATCCAGTATATTAAAACTTCGAATATACGTTCATGACGCGTATATGAAAAATCTTTATATACTCGATTGTCCATATTCAAAATAAATAAATAATTCAAATACGTATAAATTGTTTAAATTTTTAAAACCAAATTGTTTTCCTTTGAAAAATATACTCTTCACACTCGTTCTAGGATACTACTGATCCTATCTCTAACGAGTCATTCTAATTGGATATTACTAATCCAATATCTGATGAATTCTTTCGTATGGTTCTAATGTGTCTTATTCTCGAGCTTTGTAAACCAAAGCTCTGATACCAAATGTGACGGCCTGGAATTTCGCTCGATCCGAATCAGTCGTTAAACCGATCTAGACCGTTCGAAACCCCTGAACGTTGAGAACATGACAAATCAGAACACAAACAGAAGAACATTTCATTTCATATTACAACAATGCATCAGATTACAAGAATATACAGAGTATAAATGAATAAATATTACACAGAAATATCAGAGATTTAAATTACATTTAAATACATAGCATCGGAAAATAATACAAAGCACAACTGAAGGTGATATACGGATACAGAGCTTTCCGGATATCATTCCAGCTGTAAACCAGGATCCTGTGAATATAAATCTGCAAAACCAAAACTACTAGCTGCCCGTGTGGAAAATAGGGGCACCCAGAGTTTAGGTTAAAACAATAAACTCCAGGTCAGTCATGTGACTGGTGTGAGAACTAAAACAGTTATTTAAAACTTTACTTTAAAAGAGAGTAATTCAAGGGACCACGCCGTATAACACGGAACGGGTTTCCTCCCAAGAATACCAGTGCATAGAATAAACAACGCAATGCTTTTTCGAAAAATGAAGCCATTATAAGACCCAGGTCCCATCACACAATGCAACGCAAGCCGGAGGATAGGGTTTTCCCTTATAATAGCCAAACATGCTTGGTACGTTTAAAACAAATCATTTGATACTATAATAAGTGTATAGTGTCAAAACAATTTCAATCATAAATATAAATCATAGACGGCATAGTATCCCATGCTACTATGTCGCCATACTAGGCTCTACAAATAAAGCCGAAATATCTCGTATTGGAAATTGGATTTCCATCATGAGTCGAGGCAAGGGGCAAGCTCCTCTCCGCGTTCGAGACACTCTAGCAAATGCCTCAGGGTTACGCACTCTGGGCAACCCTGGATGCGGCTGGGCCGGTCCTCACTTACGTTAGAGGATTGGTTATTCCTGAACACACGTTTCCCGGTCCTTACAGACCTATAATCGAGGCGCCTCACATTCCAACAACCACATAGGTGAAAAGTATAAAAATGTCAGGGCTGGTAAGTCACTGACACCACCAAAGCTAGAAAGAAATGTCGTGCTCTCCCAGCGGTCCGTATCCCCTTTTTAACTCATACCGAGGTGTGAGGCTCACGAATACACGTTATACACAAAGCTGCCACGTGGGCGTGCTTTGATCATCAACCACAAGACTTTGCTTTTCAACAGAAGCCTTGATCCATGCAACTTAGCGTGCCACACAGGCAATTCATGCCATGCGACTGATGTCCATCGATATACAACCTCTGAGCTCGTACGTCTCAGAGAAGGGCGTTAAGCAAAAGAATAAATTCTTCGCCGCCAAACAGATGTATATTTAATAGAAATCGATCAACACAGAATAAAATCCAATGTCAGACACACAATCCATTTACAAGTCCGTTCTGGGTCTGAACGAAACCGGAGGCACTTTCCTCGCATATCCATCCATCTCCAAGTACGTCTGGACGACCACCAACTATTTCCATCCTCTTGGGTGTACAGCCCAATTAGGATCGTCAGTAATTATCCAAACGATGCGAAGACTTCCGGTCTTCGACCACCGTCTTCATCTTCGACATATCGTCGAATCGGTTATTCAGAATGGGTGTAAACCCGGACTTCCCGAACAACCCGCGTATATTAAAAACAAATGTTACACAAACACAACATACGCCTCATTCCAATTCATTAGTCACTAACCGCAAATTAGCAAGAGAACAATTTCCCAAACATTAACCCCGAAGGCCGAAACCAACATCAGATCAATACCCAGGAAACCATTCTTCTTAGTCAACCTACAGCTAGTTTCTAAATTCCACATTCTTAGGGAAAGGTTCCCATTAATTTTATCCAAGACAAATTCTTTAAAATTTATCCTGTAATCTTCCTTTGGATGTCATTTAAAACCAAATTATGGTTTTTCCAACTAGTCGAGATTAGCGAACCGTAACGAAGTAATTATTTATTTTATTTCCCAATCCTAACCTATTCATCCCATGAAGCAAAACTGGTAATACTCCATATCTAACACCGTGGTGTTATCGGTAAAATTAATTACCATTTCACGTTCAAATCTAATTAAAGATTTAACTATCGCTTTGGAGTAAAATTGGCGATACTCCATTCTCGCTCATTTCTAAATTTGATATTTTAGATTATAGATTTACATTTCAATCTAATTGCAGATTCGTTAGAACTCCTTTTATTGGGTTAAAGAACTAGGTGTTATTTAAAACACAGTTCACGACAAACCCAAATCAAATTCAATCAAATATATTAGAAATTCTGTAACGGCTGGAAATTTCCGACTCCTCGAGAGTCGGAAATTCCGAGACGTTAGTGAAAGAATTTAGAAGGTGAGAAAGAAGAGATAGAACTAATAGAATAGAAGAAGAAGAAGAACATCAGAATCATCAGAGTAACACAAATCTCACAGCGGAACGAATAACATATAATATATAACATAACTTTGAAGTAAACAGTTATATATATACAATAGCACTTATCAGAGTACAACACTTACAACACAGCGGAAATAACTATAGCTATAGAATCTTGAAGTCTCCTGCTCCAAGCTCTCCAAGTATATCTGTAAATCCCGACTACTTGACTGCCCGTACAAATTTAGGCACCCAAGAGTTTAGGGAAAACAACAAAGTAAACTCTGGGTCAGTCATGGGACTAGTATGAGTAAAACAATTTAAACATGTATATGAACAAGTAAACGATATCTCATAAGACCAGGCCGCATAACGGAACGGATTTTTCCTTTATGAGAATCCAAAATATCTTTATATCAAAAACCTTTTGATATTATAATAATGTCTATGTACAAATAGATATCAACTAGCAGAAACGCTTGCATCTCACGTTCTACATACTTAGTATAAAATCATAAACCGCAGGGCGCTTATTGAAGATTGGATTCCAACAGACAAGGTATGGGAGCACCTTCCAAATAGTGTACTCTAGAGGTGATACACTCAGGGTTCAACAAGAACGTCTTGCAACCCGGCCACACATGACCGCTCACTCATTTAGCTTGAGTATCGCGAATATATTGCCACCACGGTTATAGGCCATCAAACCGTCATCCGAAGATACAGAATCAAAAAGAAGTATAAATATGGATATTCTCTAGATCGGTGACAATACACCCTGCTTGGGGATGACCCAACTAGCCATGCTGCCTAGCCCAACTTTTGTTACTTCCCGGTGTGAGGCTAGAAGCTACGTCTATCTTCAGAACATCTGATCACCATTCACTTTGAATGCCACATCGTCATACCCGCCAAATCACACATTGACTTATCCAAAAATAACACGGGTATATAGCTAAGAGAAACGAATTCCTCCGCCACCAAACATGAATACGTTTGCACAGATCAACTTACGCGATCCATTGGATATACTCTGTCAGACCTCCTTCCATATACGTTGTCCTGGGACTGGACAAACCGAAGGCACTATTCAGTGAATCCATCCTACCTAGGCTTTTCACAATAGCCCTTGCACTTCACTCCGTCTTCAATTATCTTCAGCGTACTTGATTCGCAACGCTTATGCTAATACGGAGTGGTTCTTCGGATAATAATCCAACCGGTCTCTCCATAATAACAACGTTAAAATGGTAAAAGCTTTGATAGTCTGTGATTCAACTATCAAATGAAAACATGTCGGTGTACAAACAACGATCTTATTTCCACATGGGAATTCGATCGATCAATCATCATATGTTCATATTTCCTTATTTCATATATTTAGAAAATATATGTTATTAATCATTGGAAAACATTTCCATAGCTTATTTTCACATCACTATTATTTCGCAACTATCAGTCCCTAACTGTAACTAGTATGAGAACAATTCTCTAAGTATCAATCCGGAAGGTCGAAACCAACATCGGATCGTCACTTAGAAAATCGTTCAACTTACCCTCTCCAGTTAGTTTCTGAATTTGCTTAACTCTATTTCTTAAATTCTTATCATGAAAACATTTCATTTTCTATGTTTAGAAAACATATCTGACTATATTTGGAAAACGTTTCCCAAACTCGTTTACGGATTTCCCATGAACGTTGTATAAAACATCGTTACGCTTAATCCATTAATCGCTTATTACTTAACTATATTTCAAATCAACCTTTTCTATCGAACCACAACTATTCCTTTGTCAATTCTGAAGTCAATCAAGTTGGGGTATAATTACCTCTCAGACCTTAATTGAACAACGTCCTTTACTGTGAAATAGATGAAGCTCGTCACTCACTTTTTCCAATCATCTGTTTACGCAAATTCTCGGATTCAGGTTACGAATCCACTTCTTATATGAAAACGTTTGATTATAACTATAACGTTATAATTCCTACTTCTGCAATATCTAACCTAAATTATAACTTTATTCCCTAACTCGAATAATTTAACAGACACCTAATTTCTAAATCAATAACTAAATCTTGATTTAAACCCTGGAAAGTCAATAGTACTTTCCCGAATTCGATATAATTGAATTCGACGTATAACTCTCTTTCGAGTAATCTCTATTCGATTAACTCTCCCTTTTTAATAACTGATATTCGATAAACTCTATTTCGATTTAACTCCTGTCGAATGGCAAATATTCGAATAACTCTTCTTGGTTGGCTCTATTTCATTAACTCTTATCGAATAACAAATATTCGATTTTCTTAAATGTGTCAATTCTTATCGAATAACTAACATCCGATTTAACTTAAATGGATTTACTCTTATCGAATAACTTATTCGATTAACTCAACTTGATTTTCTTAACTCGATTATCTCAACTTGATTACTTAACTCGATAAATCTTAACTCGATTACTTAACTTGATAACTTAACTTAACCCAAATCGATTAAATCAACTCTAATCGATTAACTTAATTTGATTTACTTCTTCGAATAACTCATTCGAATAACTTAATTGATAAATTATATTCACTTCTATCCTATCGAATAAACTATATTCGATATCTCCTCCAACACTATTCGAATGAACTATATTCGATTAACTTCTCTAACTCTATTCGAAAAAATTATATTCGATTAACTCTTTTAACTTTACTCGAATAACTATATTCGATTAACACTTTCTTTCGAATAACTATATTCGATTAACTCTTCGACTAACTCCTTTGGATTAACTAACTTCGAATAACTCCTTTGGATTACTAACTTTGAATAACTCCTTCGGATTAACTAACTTCGAATAACCAATATTCGATTTACTCTAACTCGATTAACTTAATTCTAATCGATTTACTCCATTTCGATTCAACTTAATTCAAATCGATTAACTTAACTCAAATTGATTAACTCCTTTCGAATAACTAAATTCGATTTAACTCTAATTGAATAACTAATATTCAATTAACTCTTACGTGTTTAACTCTATTTGAATAAGTAATTCAAATCACTCTAATGTGTTTAACTCTATTCAAATATCTAATTCGAATACTCATTTCGAATAACTAAATTCGATTAACTCTTTTAACTTTACTCGAATAACTATATTCGATTAACACCTTCTTTCGAATAACTATATTCGATTAACTCTTCGACTAACTCCTTTGGATTAACTAACTTCGAATAACTCCTTTGGATTAGCTAACTTCGAATAACTCCTTTGGATTAACTAACTTCGAATAACTCCTTTGGATTAACTAACTTCAAATAACTCCTTTGGATTAACTAACTTCGAATAACTAATATTCGATAACTACTCTTCGAATAAATAATATTCGGTAACTCTTCTCAAATGAATAACATTTGATTTCTCCACTCGAATAAACTATATTCGATTATTCTTCCCTCGAATACACTATATTCGATAACTCTACTTCGAATAAGTGATATTCGGCAACTCTACTCGATTAACTCCACTTGGATAACTCTAACTGGTCAACTCTAACTGGTCAACTCTAACTGGTCAACTCTAACTGTTTATCTTTAACTGGTAAACTTTAACTGGTTAACTCAAATGGTTTAACCTAACTTGATTTACTTGTCTCGATTAACTGAACTAATCCACTTAGTTTAACTTAGTTAATTAACTTTGATTAACTCTAACCGATTTACTTAGTTTAACTCAGCTAATTCACTTTGATTTACCCAACTACTTTGCTTCGATTAACCAATTAGTTTAACTTGACTAATTCACTTAGTTTGATGCAACTAATTCACTTTGATTTACCAATTAGTTTAACTTAACTAATTCACTTCGATTAACCGCTTAGTTTATCTTAACTAATTTACTTTGGTTAACTTAACCAATTACTTTGATTAACTTGACTAACTTGCTTTGGTTAACCTAACAAATTTCTTTGTTTAACTCTATTCAAATATCTAATTCGAATAACTCATTTTGAATAACTAAATTCGCTTAATTCCTTTTATTAACGTTTATTCATTTCAAAAGATTTCCTTTTTACAACGTTTATCCATTGATAAAGATTTACTTTTTACAACGTTTATCCATTTATAAAGATTTACTTTTAGTAACGGTTCTTCACTTTATAAATGTCCTTTTAATAACGTTTCTACTTCTCTATATAAGTCCAGACTTATATATATTCCATTTATCAACGATAAATAATTTATTTAATTTATAAAACATTATTTATAAATTAATCTACTTCAATTTATCTGTTTAAAACAGATTTCCTATTTAATATCTCATTTAAATCCATATCGTGTTATACCGTGTGCGAAGCACGTGTTTAAACCTATCCTTGTATAATTCTATTTATTTTCCGAACAAGTGTTCCTTTATTTATTCCCGAAATAAATATTCCTTTATTCCATTTATTCATAATCTAAATAAACGTTCCTTTATTTATTTCCTAAATAAATAAATGTTTTCATTTTATAAAATCCTATCGATTTTATAAATAAGATTTATTTTCAATATAAACATTGAAAATTCCCTTTTTACATTCTAGTATCACCTACGGTGTTTAACGTGTCGTATAACAGTGATCGGTATCATTCAAACATATGAAATCAATAACAGATTTCATAACACATCATATATCACAATATATGAAAAACGGTAAAATAAATGTTGAGGAATCCAGTCGGATTCCTCCAACCTATTTCCCTGCATCCACAGATGTTACACAATACAATATACATCAATTTCATTCCAACATGAAATATACTGATGAACTGAATCAATATTTGATTGTCGTTTATATATATATATATATATATATATATATATATATATATATATATATAACTATATCTATGTTTCAATCAAATCTATTTAACAGTCCAAACTATCAATACACAGCAATCAAATCATTTAATACAGTTTATATAAAAATATAAACTGAGGAGAGTTAGTGAGTTTTACTCACATTTGCATTTCATCGTTAAAGAACGATAAACTGTTGTTTGATTTGAATCAAACGATTTATTTCGCCATAAATTCGAACGAGCACCAATCCACTCCCGGTCAGTCTTATTTGGTAGTCGTCGTCCATACGAACCCATCGGATCATGTTTTGCTGAATTTCGATATCGTATGGAAAAGATATTCACTATACAAGTTTGTATACATTTTATAATTGAATTTAAACTAATTTAAATGAATTTCCATTGGGCTTACCGAAAAACGTCGGCCCATCTACCCCACTAAAGCCCATACCGTGCACCACTCTTCTTCCCCGTCTTCTACCCGTATCGAACTCAAAAATCACGCATATCCAAACCCGACATTTTTCCCCAAATCTTACTCCCACTTCCTTCCATCCTTTCACCACCATTCACCAGTCCAAAACCATATTTGAACACCTCGTCGTTTTCTCCGTCTACCGAATACACCGCAAGGAACTCGCGTGTCACTTCCTTCTTCTCAATGCTCACTGCATCCTCATGTAGTTACTTGGCTCCAACATCGCAAAAGGAAAACAACCGCACTGCCGATCAAATTCCCACCGTCGCACCAAACTCCGGCGATCTGAGCTTGATCGGAGGTTGCTGCCTCATCCGCCTTCGCATCCTCGGTCTCCGCCCCCAAGTGCTGACTCCTCCAGCCTAGCCTTCCGCCTGCATGATCTTCCGATCTATGGCATCTTCGTGAATATTTTCTGGTCAGCGTTGGTCATGGTGGATGATCACCACCATCCCCTTTCAAGCTTTCTCCTAGTTTGTCATCCTTGTAGTTCAGAGTTTCAAGGATACATGGATGGTTTGTGCAACTTTTAGGAGGAGTATTGTTCCGCATTTTTGGATCGCAGAAATGGTGTGTAGGAGGAAGTTTGTTTGACTACGAGAATTTGTGTTGACCGCTTTTCTAGGTTTGCTAGCTTTTTATAAGGGAAAAATATGGGTTGCTGTATTTCTTTTGATAGGCAAAGGGTGTGCGACGTATGCCTTAGCTGCTGTCCTCTTTCACGCCATAGGGATATACGGTGGGATTGAGTTACCTTAGAACTCAAGCAATAGCATGCGGTAGGGTAGTTGGTAGTATAGGACTTTGAACGTACACGCAACTTAAATTTTGATGAAAAAGGTTAACAGAATACACAGCGTTTGGAATAGCCTGTTGTATGAAGACTTGGCCACGAAATCTTAGGGTGGTCAAGTTTCCAATTCACTTCGCACGTTTTACCCTTTAAGCAATTTATAATGAAAAAATCTAATATGGTTTGAGTTAAAACTGTTTAGCCTACCCGTCATATAACACTCCGTTCACACATGAACCACTATGGACAGAAATGAAAATACCATTATGATGAGCAAGGTGTCAGGACTCCAAAAATATAATTATATCGGTAGATTAACTCATATTTTGAAACCCCAAAATGTCGATATAAGGTGTCCAATACTCCAAATAAAAAGTTTCTTATTTAATTAATTAAAAATTACTATAAAATTCTAAAAATTAAATTATCGCTATGTCCCAAAAGAACCTCGTCTAAATTCAAACCCGATCTCTAGTTATATTGAAAAATCCTTTTATAACGTAAATAAAGCGTCGCAAATTATAAAGGAATTCTACAGCGACTTTTCTGAAATTTGATTTGGACGTACATCAAAATCTACATGACGAAATCCCGATTTTTCTCTTCCACTAGAAAAATATACTCCACCAGCTCCACATGTTTCTTGTTTCACAGAAATCCGATTTAAAACGAATCATGTACACTCAGTTGAAGTTCGAATCGTCAAATTATGAACTGCAGCGCCTTTTCGAGCTCGATTTTAATTATAATTATAAATTATAAGTTCGAACGTTGTATTTTAAGTTATCGATATCGCCAAATCGATATATAAAACATTAAATAAATTAATTATTCGACAGCTAACAAAACGCGCCATTACAAATTCCGATTATTTAAAACCCCTTTTTAAATCTAATTTATTTATTTAAAAATAAAAACCCGGGTTTTAAATTTAGTTCAAACTAGTTCATTTCGATAAAAATCTATTTTTATCTTTTCAAATATGGAGTTTTTTTCACCCCAATCTTTCCCAAATCATTTCTTATGATTTTACACAATTTATTGCTATTTTTAATAATTTTATCAAGGCCCGTACAGTCGATTTCCAACAATGGCCATCGAACTACACCTACAGCGACCTTTTTCAAATTTGATTTGGACGTATCTCCAAATCCAACCGTTAGATTTCAAATTTCTAATGTTCGTTAGAAAGCTCTTTTCGATACGAACCCAACGGTTCCGGTTTTAGCAGAATCCGACGGTCGGATCTCCCGTAATGTCCGTTTGAAATAAATGGTCGAAATTCACGAACTGCCGCGGCGCGGCGCGTTCTATTCAGGCCATTATATTATATATATAATATATATAATATATATATATCGTCAATTTCTATTTAAAACGAATTATATAAATAGTTTTAAATTCGTTTCAAAAACGGTTTCAACTTCCATTTCAACCCAAAGCAAAATTGAATTCTTCTTTATAAATTCGTTTTAAAATTCATTTTTATTCAATTCAAATTTTAATTCAATTTGAATTCATTTCAATTCGCTTTCAATTCATTTTGAATTCGTTTTCAATTCAATTCAATTCCAAAATCGTTTTCTATTCGATTCAATTCAAATTGGTTTTCTATTCGAATCAAATCAAATTGGTTTTCTATTCGAATCAAATTCGTTATATATTCCATTGAAATCAAATTCGTTTTATATTCAATTCATTTCGAAATCGTTATATATTCAATTCATTTCGAAATCGTTTTATATTCAATTCGTTTCGAAATCGTTATATATTCAATTCATTTCGAAATGGGTCCCGGAGGTGTCGGATGGGGTCTCGCGAGGTGGCTAGCGGGGTTTTGGGGGGTGCGGCGGCCTGGGGGGGGGGCGCGGTGAGGCGGTTTCCGGTGATGAGGGGGCGGAGGTTGAACGAGCGGTGGCGGCGATTGCTGGAGAGGTCGGGGGGGGGGGGTCTGGGTGGCTCGCCGCGGCACTTGGGGGGGGGGTGAGGGTTTCAAGCGAGGTGGCGGGAGGAGCGGCGGCTCCTCCCCCTTCCTCCTCCGTCGCCTAATTCTTTTTTTTTTCTGGTGGAAATCGATTTAAAAATGAGAGAAGGGGGGTGAGGGTTTAAAAGGGAAATATATATGTTATTTTATTTGTTAAATTAATCCTAAAAAGCAACTTTTATTTTCGACCTCGAAACGAAACCCACCGCCTGTCGTTGATAGCGTATTACCCCCATTCTGAACACAATGGGATATTTATCGTAGGTTGATTTGATCGTTTCGATCAGTTTCCTTTGAATTTACATTTAAATCACTATATTGAATTTTAAACGTACATTTCAAATTACCGGGGTCGCATACGAACTCTAAAAATTCTCGAAAAATATTTTCTAGCTTTGTATTGACGATACGGTCCTAACAAAACTAGTTTCCCTGAATTCTGAGACCGTTGGAAAAATGGCCAATTTCCAGTTGATTAAAATCAACTGAAACTGGTCAAACGCATTTTCCTTTGCCA
The DNA here is from genome assembly GCA_030737875.1 of Allium sativum. Taxonomy (NCBI): domain Eukaryota; kingdom Viridiplantae; phylum Streptophyta; class Magnoliopsida; order Asparagales; family Amaryllidaceae; genus Allium; species Allium sativum. Next base: position 390,540,162 of record CM060925.1, read on the forward strand.
CGCTCACATATTGATTCGAAAAATTATGAAATTTGAAACCTAGCAATAATTTGACATCACGGACCCAACAAAAGTGGTTTCGTTGAAATCCGAGGTCGTTTGCAAAATTTTCATTTTTAAGGGCCTGAATACCATAGCGACTCTTCAGAATTTTCAACTGGACATATCTTTTGATTCCCGCTATGAAATTTTGATTTTCCGGATTCGTTGGAAAGATACTATCAATTAGATCCTAATGTTTTTGGTTTTACTAAAATCCGGATTGTTTTGCACCCGGTACATTCAATTGAAGTTTGAAATCGAATTATCGAACTACCGCGCCATTTTCAATTCTATTTATAATTATATATAAATATTTATATTCTAACGACGACGCGTATAATATATACATTCGAATTATATTCAGAATAAATTTCTCGTCGATATTATTTAAAATAATCTATTTTAAATAATCAAAATTCGCTAAAATTGCCAAAATAAAAATTTTAAACTGGCTCAGAATTTCCGGGTTATTACAAAACAGGATAACCCTTATTTCTTAACTCTAGGGTTTTCTATTTATATTTTATTTTTTTTAATTTGTTTTCTAAACCGTTCGATCAGTTTCTAGAGTATGTAAAATCTAGGTAGGTTTTAAATTTTCGTCTTGTAAAACTAGACAGTTTCTAGAGTCTGTAAAATCTAGGTGGTTTCCAAGTTTCATCTGTAAAACTAGGCAGTTTACTAGAGTCTGTAAAACTAGGGGAAAATATGATCTAGGGGATATAGATCAGTCTATGGTTTTGAGCGTAGGATTAGAATAGTTGCGAGGGATTCGCGAGTTTACATGGTCTAGTAAGAGGGACTTGTTCTTTTACCTAGTAGAAACCTTAGGAATGCAATTTCAAATTTATGATGACCAGTCTATCAATCCATTTTCAAATTTTGAAAAGTGCTAAAATCATATGATATATTATGATTTGTTGACTGATAGCTATTTGGATTTGAGATTATTTGTTTGCGTTACTTAAATTGAATTTAGAATGGTAGTCAAATGCCATCACTGTTTTTTTGTGCTTCATTTTTAAATTCTTTTGAAAATAATTGGAAATCATTTCTTTTAAAACTCTCTCCATTTTTGTAAATTCATCGTAAATTCATCATTCTCTGCAATGTGAAATACGCCACTTGTTCTCAGAATATTATGATTTTTGTTTGATTGATTGCGATTTATGATGACCGTTCTTCCTCTTAAGCTGATATTTTATTTTTTAGTCATTTTTCATCTATATTTTAGTGTCTATATCTTGATGACAACAAAAGGGGGAGAACGGATTGAGATTTTGATTTATGAGTGAATATTTAATGTAACAACCTGAGATTTGGGGCCAATTTAAAATTTTTATTTTAGGAATTTTAATGGATTTTTAATATTTAAAATAATTTATTTTAAATAATAATGACTAAAAAATTTATTTTAAAACGAATAAAATTAATTTAATTATAAAAGGAGTTTAAAACAGCGCTGCGGTTTAAAAATTTGAATTTGAACTTTGACTGAATATACAGGATTCAATATAAATCAGAATTGAGCGAAACAAGAAATGTTTAAATCTGTTTAATCATATCTTTCTAACGAATTAGAAAAACTGAAATTTCACTTTATAATTTGAAAGTTATGTCCAGTTTAAAATTTAGAAAAGTCGCTGTAGAATTTATATATATATTTTAATATAATATATAACCCTTAAAATAGCCATTTTGCAAACGACCTCGGTTTTCGACGAAACCACTTTTGTTGGAACCGGAATGTTATTTTATTACTAAGTTTAATTTTCCAGAATTTTTCGAATTTATATGTGAGCGTGGTAAAATAAAATGTGTTTTGACTGTTTCAGTCAATTTTAATCGACTTGAAAATAGCCATTTTTCAAAGAGTCTCAGAATTCGACGAGATTAGTCTTGTTAGGACCGTATCGTCAAAACATAACTAGAAATATTTTTTCTGTATGGGGCCCCAGTAATTTAAAATGTACATTTAAATTTAATATTAATTGATTTTTATTTTAATTTATAGAAAAACATATCGTAACAGTCGAATTGGGTTACAAAACATGTTCCATTGTGTCCGGGATGGGGATTATTAGCCGGGGGCGACACTCGTTGGGTTTCGATTGGAGTTCGTATGAGCAATAGGTTATTTTTCGATTTTAAATAATGAAATAATATGAAATATACCGTATAAATATTGTGGAATACAAAACCCTAAATCACAATACAGTGGCTGCCATATTCAAAAATAATCAATGGCCACGGAGCACCATATTTCTTCCTCCGATTTCTTAAAGACTAGTGCGAATTAAATCATGAAAGTAAAACAAACGTCGAAGAGCTTTTCGAGCTCTAGAGGATGGACGGATATGATGGGGTATGATGGTCTGAGCTAATCGAATTTGAGGCTCAAAGACGACGAAGTTGAACGGGTTTTGGGGCCAACCTAGGCCACCGAGTTGGGCGAGCGTGGGGGGCGAAGGAAGGTCTTGGCGGCGGCGATGGAGTGGTGCGATCTGATGGACGGTCGGAGGTCTGGGGGAGGGCATGCAAGGAGAGAAAGACGAGGAGTTGGGTTCATTTTGATACAGGAAACGAAGAAGAAGAAGAAGCAACAGTGGGCGGCCACGATTTTCCAATGAAATATAATTAAGGTTAAGAAATTAATAATTTAATTATCTATTTTATTCAAATCTTTAAATGATGATAACTTGACCAAATTAAATCGAAATTCAGAAATTTCAAAAGCATCAGAATCGTCTTCGAGAGATCTACGCGATGGAACTGTCCACGACCAGAACAGAGCACTTTGAAAATCCAGCCAAATTTGAACACGAACGATTTCTGAAAACCAATCGATGTGAGATTTCTATATTTAAAATTAATTAAAATTATCAATTATTTCTCGTATTTAAATGCCATGTATATATGATTGTTTAAATCCAGATCTGTGATGTATGTTATTGGATTTGGTTTTTGTTGTTGATGATGATTGTTGTTGTATGTGTTTAGTTAGATTTAGATCTAAAAAAAAAATTATATTTTTATTTTAGATCTATAAATATTGATCTAGACCATAAAGTTTCTCTATTTTGATTCCTGAACATAGTTTATTGAGATTTGTAATAAAATTTCGTTTTCATTGTTTACATCAAAATATCACCATAATTGATTACATAAAATATGGTTTTCGCTTAAATTGTTTCAGCCAAAAAGGAATATATTTTAGATATCGTTTCAACTAAAATAACATATTTTGTTGGCAATTTGTTCAAAATAAGAAGAACACACTTTTATGGTCATTTAGTATAAATGAAAGGTTAATGGTAGAAGGAATAGTTATAAAGGTCATATGTTTATCGTCGATAAGTTACAAATAAAAGTATAGTCATTTAAGATTATCTTTTTATGGATAAATTGTTCGCTTTAAGAAGAAACATTCCCATTTACATTGGAATTTAGTTGAAATTAAAAGATTCATTTTCCATTATAATTTTTATTTTTATTTTGATGAAATTAAAAGACTCATTTTTTCTTATGTCCATCTTGTTTGAAAATAAAAAGATTCATTGGTTAATTAATATGTTGTGACCTAAAAGAATACCGTTTTGTCACTTGAAATAAAAGAGAATTTTGTCACTTTTTAAAGAATGAAATAAAAACAGAATTTTTGTCACTTATAAAGAATGAAATAAAAGGACAACATTTTTGTCAAAATTTAATTAGTAAAAAAAAAAGAATCACATTTTTTTTATAAAAACTTTAATAGAAAAATAAAAACAACATTTTATTTGAAATGTGTTATGCAAATCAAAATTAACATTTTTGATTAGAAATTGGTTAGAAATATAAAAACAACATTTTTATACCTTGAAAAGAATTAGACAAATTTATCATTTCTTATCAAATATAAAAGAATGAGAAAAATATACATTTCTTATCAAATGTAAAAGAAGGAGAAACATATGCATTTTTGGTCAAAGATAAAAGAACGACAAAAATATTCATTTTTGTCAAATATAATGAATGAAATGAAAACATTCTTTTTTATCATTTAAAAAGAGTGAAGTAAAAATACTCATTTTGTTTACATTGAAATGAATTAGATTTAAACATAATTTTTATTAGAAAATGTAAATTAAAATAAAAAGGGACATTCTTGTCATTTAAAAGAGTGAATTAAAAACATACATTTTTATGTAATATTATTCTCATTAAAAGAATAGGATCAAAGGATTGCATTTTTATGTGATATTGAAAATAGACATTTTTGCTCACATAAAAAGATGAGACCAAAATAATCACTTTTGGTCATTAAATAGAGTTAAACCAAAATAAACATTTTTGGTCATTAAAAGAGTTTAACCAAATTATACATTTATGTCATTATGAAGAAAGATTATATTTTGATCATTAAAAAGGGATAAAAGTAAATTAGCATTTTTGTTTGCTTTAAAAGAATGAAGACAAAAATAACATTTTTGTTTACTTTAGAGGTTTAGACAAAATCATCATATTTTGTCACATTTAAAAGATTTGACAAGTAGCATATTTTGGTACATTGAAAAAAATTTGACAAAATTATCATATTTTGTACATTAAAAGTAATTAGACAAAATTGCATTTTTGTTACTTTAGAAGGATTAGAAAAAAAGAGACATTTTTGTGTCATTTTAAAAAGGATGAAGTAAAATATTCATTTTGTCATTAAAAATGACTAAGACCGAAAATATACTTTTTGGTCAATAAATAAGAGTTAAGATTTTATTGTCATTCGTTAACAATAAAAGGGATTGAAATAAGAGATAAGATTTTATTGTCATTTGCTAACAATAAAAAGAATGGTAATAAAAGACAAAAATTTTTATCGCCATTTGTTCACAATAAAAAGAATTGAGATGTTTGTTTGTGATGTGAAATGTTTGATGTGTTAAATATAATGTTAGTATATTCATACTGAATATTACACTTCCATTTATAAGTCATCTGACTTGTTTATGTGATTGGGACGATAATTTTCACACATCGCCCAAGTGCACAAATAATTTATCATTTGTTTGTTGGATGAACCCCCACATGGGTATTGGGATGATATTTGACAGACACTAAGCCTAATATTTAGTTGTAGAATCCACTCTGGTTGATTATTTGAATGTGTGATAATTATTTATCATGGCTATTGATTATATGCAATGTATGGTTGTTGAGTGAGTCAAATTCCAATGAAGAATATTCTTAGAAAAAGAATATTTCAGATAAAAAGAATATATTTTAGAAAAATATATTTATTGATATGAACTAGTCATTAATTAGAATAGATCATTAAAATTAGATTTAATGAAGTTTTCCAATTAGTGAGTATTTAATTGAAATTAAATAAATTGGATTTTGGGTTTGTCGTGAATAGTGTCTTAAATAACACTGTTCTTAAACCCCGTATGAAGAGAATAATCTTTTAATTTGGATTATTAAAGTTTTCAATTATATCTAGTAATTGAAATAAGATGAAATGTGAGTTGGGTTATTCGTGAACCGTGTTTTTAAGTGACATGTGTTTTTTAACTCAACTAACAGTGAAAATATGATCTGGGATTTATGAATCTTTTATTAAGTTTTAAATGAGAATTTTCCAAAAGCCAAGTTTTCCAATGTAATATATTAAATTGGGATTGAATGGAATTCGAATTAACAATAACCGAGATAAGCTTCTGTAAAAGAAAACTGATACTACATATGGAATTTAAGATGCTTTGCCGTTATTCCATTTATATTATTGGTCGGATACAGAAGTTTATAACGATTATATTTTGATTTGATTTCCGTGAAGATTCCATAATTTATGGAAGACGATTTTGGGTTTATGGCGAACTATGTTTTAAATGACATTAGTTCTTTAACCCAGTTAAAGATAAGATTAATTTCTTAAATTTAATTAATCATTGAGTAATGATTCTTTGATATCTAAAACCAAATTGGGTTTTTAATAAATCTTTAAAAGGAAGATTCAAGAATAAACTTAAAGGATTTACCTTTGATATAAGAATGTGAATATCTTATTAGAAGAATATTCTGAATTGGAATGAGACGTTGGGTGTGCTTTTATATTACTTGATTTTTAATTATAAATACGTGAGTTATTCGGGAAGACCGGGTTTAACCCATTCTGTATAATTACTACGACGATGAAGAGTCGAAGATGAAGACGGTGGTTGAAGATCGACGATCTTCACATCGAATGGATGTGTTGCTACTGAGACCCATGATGGGAGCAGCTACCTTAAAGGGACTTCAGTGGTGGCCGTCCGGACTATTGTTGATTGTTCGGATTTGGTTTTCGCTCAGACCCAGAGCATAAGCTAGTAAATGGATGTGTGTCTGACATTGGATTTCGTTCCATGTGAATTAAATTGACCTTTATTAATGTATATCTGATTGGTGGTGGAGAATTTATTCTCTGCTTAACACTCTGGTATATACTAATAGTGATTAATCGCATGGCGTGAATTGTCAATGTGGCATTCCATGATACAATTGATCAAGGCTTTTGTTGAAAAGCAGGGTCTTGTGCGATGATCAAAGTATTGCCTATTACGATATAACTTTGTGTATAGTGTGACTTCGCGAGCCTCACTGTAATAACCCGAAAATCTGGGCCAGTTTAAAATTTTTATTTTGGCAATTTTAGCGAATTTTGATTATTTAAAATGGATTATTTTAAATAATATCGACGAGAAATTTATTTTGAATATATAATTAGAACGTATATATTATATACGTCGTCGATAGAATATAAATATTTATATATAATTATAAATAGAATTGAAAATGGCGCGGTAGTTCGATAATTCGATTTCAAACTTCAATTGAATGTACCGGGAGCAAAACAATCCGGATTTTAGTGAAACCAAAAACATTAGGATCTAATTGACGATATCTTTCCAACGAAGTTAACAAACTGAGATTTCACTTTATAAATGAAAAGATATGTCCAGTTGAAAATTCTGAATAGTCGCTATGGAATTCAGGCCCTTAAAAATGGACATTTTGCAAACGACCTCGGATTTCGACGAAACCACTTTTGTTGGATCCGCAGTGTAAAGTTATTACTAGATTTCAAATTTCATAATTTTTCGAATCAATATGTGAGCGTGGCAAAGGAAAACGCGTTTGACCAGTTTCAGTTGATTTTAATCGACTGGAAATTGGCCATTTTTCCAACGGTCTCAGAATTCGACGAAACTAGTTTTGTTAGGACCGTATCGTCAATACAAAGCTAGAAAATATTTTTCTGGAATTTTTCTAGTTAGTATGTGACCCCAGTAATTTGAAATGTACGTTTAAAATTCAATATAGTGATGTAAATGTAAATTTAACGAAAACTGATTGTAACGGCCGAATCAGCTTACGATACATATCCCATTGTGTTCGGAATGGGGGTGAAACGCTATGGACGACAGGCGGTGGACCTCGTTTAGAGGTCGTTTGAAAAAGTTGACTTTTTGAATTAAAATAAGATAATTAAATAATTAAATTAATAAAAAAATATATAATCCCTCTTCCCTCCCTATAACCTTTGCCCCCCCCCGTTTTCGTTTAACAGAAAGAAAAAAAAAAAGAAATTGAAATCGAAATCGCGATCCCCCCCCCCCCCCCCGTAGCCATCGCCGCCGTCGCCCCTCCCCGATGGACCCCGCGACCCCCTCCCTCAGCTCGCCGCCCTCCCCTTCTCCTCCTCCGCCACCTCGAAGCTCCAACCCCCCCTGCCCTAATCGACAGCCGCGAGACCCCCTCCCCCCATCCACCGACGCAGCCGCAGCCACCACGACCCGCCACCTCCCTCCAGCGAGGCAACCGCCGACCTCTTCCCCCCCCCCCCCTAGCCACCTCCGGCGAACACAAAGGAACCCCCCCCCGGAAAAACTGTCTGTAAGTTTTTTTTTTCCTTTTTATTTATTTTACTTTTATTTTATATAAACTGAATTTTATTTATTTTTCTTTAGGAAAAAAAAACTGAAGTTTATTTTTAAACTTTAATATTAGAAAAGGCGGAATCTTTATTATGTAGAAGAAAGAAAAATATGATTTTTATATTTTTAAAGTATTAAAAATATAGTCTTTACTATATAGAAATATTAAAAATATGATTTTTATATTTTTAAAGTATTAAAAATATAGTCTTTACTATATAGAAATATTAAAAATATGATTTTTATATTTTTAAAGTATTAAAAATATAGTCTTTACTATATAGAAATATTAAAAATATGATTTTTATATTTTTAAAGTATTAAAAATATAGTCTTTATAGGATAGAGAATATAAAAATATCATCTTTGTATATGTAGCGAAATAAAAATCTGATTTTTATTTTATACACGTTGAAGTAAAGTGATGATTTTTATAATGATGAAATCTATATTTTTGAAAAGGCGAAATCTTTATGTAGAGAATAGCGTTATAAAAATAGAATTTTTATCTATATATTAGCGGTAAGGAAATATGATTTTTATATATTGAATAGCATTGTAAAAATTCGATTTTTAAATATATGAAGTGATTATAAAAATATGATTTTTAAATTGAAAACGAACAAATAAAAATGTGATTTTTATTTCAAAGACAACGAAATATAAAAATGTGTGATTTTTATATATGTAGTGGCTACGGGCAAAGAAGATAGCGAAGATGCGATAACAATGAAGATTTCCTGCAAAAGAAGTGCCGTGGAGCTAGGATAGCTTTGGTGAGAACTTCTCACTCTAGATTCTCTTTTTCTAGTTATATATATATACTAGGATGTAGACGGTGCTTAGTAGCACCCGACACCCGTCTTCCACAGACCATGGATGGCTTGTTTGTAAAATTGTTTGGTTGTGTAGTTGGATAGATTATTTGGTTTGAATTGAAATGTTTGGTGAATTGAAATAGATTTGATTGATGAGTGAATGGCGTGGGCCTTCACTAGACCGGGGATAAGGCTAGGCCTTGTCCCGTTTCTAGTATCGTGCCGTTATGCCGCCGAAATTTTCTAAAATATGTTAGAAAAATAAAAATAATCATTTATTGAATAAATGAACTGAATAGAAATTCAAGTGTTAAAATGAAATAGTTTGATCGTTAAAAATATAATTTTTAACGTGAAAGTGAATAAATAAATATTTATAAACAAATCGGCCGATTTGTTTGTATACACTGATTTGACTGATATCGATTGGGTCGATAAATTTTACACGTCGCCCAACTGCACAAATAAAATCTGTGTTTGATTGTTTGAAACCCCACACGGGTGTTGGGATGAAATTTGATGTTCACTCATCCTGATTGATTAAATATGTCGATCGGTTGATTGACAGGCTGTTATAAGCGTCAGATATCTATATTTGATGCTTATACAGTGTAGTGCACTTTGGTTGATGATTGATTATTTTTCAATGCTATTATATACATGTGTTGTGTGGAATCCATATAATTAACGTTATATGGTGATGGATTGGGCCTCATTCCAATCGGGAAAATAAGGAATATTATAAAAGAAAATTCATGGGTTGAATATAAAAATAGTCATGTGTTGACGATGTTCATGTGTTGAGTGAAATATTTTATATAATAAAAATTTACATCTTTATCATATTTAAAATTAGAACTACTTCCCAGTAGAAGTCTAATTGAAAATCAAACGATTAGATACCATAGTTTTATAAAATATTTTACATAACAAAAATAGTGACGTGTTGACAGTGCTCATGTGTTGAGATTAGTCGTGTGTTGAAAGAAATATAGATTCATGTGTTGAATGAAATAAATATTCATTAATTGAATAGAATAACGAATTATTGAAATATAAAGCCGTGTTGGTTAGAGATGCGTTATTTTGACGCGAACGAGGTTTATATCGATTTTATTCGTTTTATAATGAATATTGAAAAGTGATTTCAAAATTTAATATTTTGAAAGAAAATTCAAATTGAATTAGATTAAAAATTCAAATTGAAATTTTATTGAATCAATTTGAAATGAATTCGAATCGAATAGAAAATGAATTCGATTCGAATTGAATAGAAAGTGAATTTGAATTCGAATAAAATTGAAAGGAATTCAAATTAAATTAAATTGAAATTGAAATTTGAAACGAACTGAAATTGAATTGAAATCAATTTGAAACGATTTCGAAATGAATTGAATTGAAAACGATTTCGAAATGAATTGAAAACGAATTCAAATTGAATTGAAATGAATTCAAATTGAATTAAAATTTGAATTGAATAGAAATGAATTTTAAAGCGAATTTGTAAAGAAGAATTCAAATTTTGGCTTTAAATGGAAATAGTGTTGAAATGGTTTTGAAACGAATTTAAAACGATTTATAAAATTCGTTTTAAAGGGAAATCGACGAAATATATATTATATATATTATATATATAATATAATGGCCTGAATAGAACGCGCCGCGCCGCGGCAGTTCGTGAATTTCGACCATTTATTTCAAACGGACATTGCGGGAGATCCGACCGTCGGATTCTCCTAAAACCGGATCCGTTGGGTTCGTATCGAAAAGAGCTTTCCAATAAATGTTAGAAATTTGAAATCTAACGGTTGGATTTGGAATTATGTCCAAATCAAATTCGAAAAAGGTCGCTGTAAGTGCAGTTCGATGGCCGTTGTTGGAAATCGACTGTACGGGCCTTGATAAAATTATCAAAAATATCTATAATTTGTGTAAAATTATAATATGTGAATTGGAAAGATTTGGGGTGGAAAATTCCACATTTGAAAAGATAAAAATAGATTTTTATCGAAATGAACTAGTTTTGAACTAGAATTGAACTCAATTTATTTTTAAAATGAATAAATTGAAATTGAAAGTGATTTTGAAAATAATCGATAATTTCCAATACGTGGATTGGACTGGAGCTGAATCGAAATGATCTTCGGGATATTTCAATGTTGGATTTCGTGACTATACAGATATTGTTATGGGAATTTGAAAGATATATTTTATATCGTTATTGCCAATACGATATATGTTGGTTTCAGAAGTTGATATTGAATATAAGCCGATATATTTTCTATTCAGAGCCTTGTATTTAATATCAAATGTGATTTGGTTTGTCGTGAATCGTGTTTTTGATGACATTGGTTCTTTAACCCAGTTAAAGGCAGAATATTAATTTTTGAGAAGATTAAAACTAAGTGGAGTTTTAATGAATCTTTAATTAGATTAAAAATGTGAATTGATAATTTTAATTATCAAATTTGAAAAGTGATCGAGAGTGGAGTACCACCAGTTTTGCTCCAAAGCGATAGTTAAATCTTTAATTAGATTTGAACGTGAAATGGTAATTAAGTTTACCGATAACACCGTGGTGTTAGATGTGGAGTATTACCAGTTTTCTCCCTGGGATATATAGGTTGGGATTGGGAAATAAAATAAATAATTACTTCGGTGTGGTTCGTTAATCCCGACTAGTTTGAAATGATATCCAAAGGAAGATTATAGGATAAATTTAGAAGAATTTATGTTGGATAAAATTAATGGGAACATTTCCCTAAGAAAGTGTTTTTGTGAATAAAAGAATATTCTGAATTGGAATGAGGCGTTCGTTGTGTTTGTGTAACATTTGTTAATTATATACGTGGGTTATCCAGAAAGGCCGGGTTATACCCATTCTGAATAACCGATTCGACGAGATGTCGAAGATGAAGACGGTGGTTGAAGACCGGAAGTCTTCACATCGTTTGGGTGATTACTGATGATCTTGATTGGGTTGTACACCCAGGATGAGGGAATCAGTTGGTGATCTTCCAGACGTACTTGGAGATGGATGGATATGCGAGGAAAGTGCCTCCGGTTTCGTTCAGACCCATAACGAACTTGTAAATGGATTGTGTGTCTGACATTGGATTTTATTCTGTGTTAATTGATCTCTATTAAATACACATCTGTTTGGCGGCAGAGAATTTATTCTCTTGCTTAACGCCCTTCTCTGAGACGTACGAGCTCAGAGGTTGTATATCGATGGACATCAGTCGCATGGAGTGAGTTGCCAATGTGGCATGCGTAAGTGGCAAATGATCAGGGCTTCTGTTGAAAAGCAAAGTCTTGTGGTTGATGATCAAAGCACGGCCTGTGTGGCGTAGCTTTGTGTGTAACGTGAATTCGCGAGCCTCACACCTCGGTATGAGTCAAAAACGGGAGACGGACCGCTGGGAGAGCACGACGTTTCTTTCTAGCTAGGGTGGTGTCAGTGACCTACCAGCCCTGACATTTATATACTTTTCACCTGTGTGGTTGTTGGATACGAGGCGCCTCGGATATAGGTCTGTAAGGACCGGGAAACGTGTGTTCAGGAATAATTAATCCTCAAAAGTAAGAGAGGACCGGCCCAGCCGATTCCAAGGATCAAAGTGGGGTCCTGAGGCATTTGCTAGAGTGTCTCGAACGCGGAGAGGAGCTTGCCCCTTGCCTCGGCTCATGACGGAATCCAATTTCCAATACGTGTATTGCGGTTTTAATTGTAGAACTAGTACGGCGACATGATATATGGTACCCATGCCGTCTATGATTGATATTTATGATGTGAAATTGTTTTGACACTATACACTTATTATAGTATCAAATGATTTGTTTTAAACGTATCAAGCATGTTTGGCTATTATAAGGGAAAACCCTATCCTCCGGCTTGCGTTGCATTGTGTGATGGGACCTGGGTCTTATAATAGCTTCATTTTTCGAAAAAGCATTGCGCTGTTCATTGTATGCACTGGTATTCTTGGGAGGAAACCCGTTCCGTGTTATACGGCGTGGTCCCTTGAATTACTCTCTTTTAAAATTGAATTAAATAACTGTTTTAGTTCTCACACCAGTCATATGACTGACCTGGAGTTTATTGTTTTAACCTAAACTCTGGGTGCCCCTATTTTCCACACGGGCAGCTAGTAGTTTTGGTTTTGCAGATTTATATTCACAGGGTCCTGATTAACAGCTGGGACGATGCTCGGAAAGCTCTGTATCCGTGTATCACTTTCAGTTGTATTTTGTATTATTTTCCGCTGCTATGTAACTTATTGTAATCTCTGATATTTATCGAATGTAATTTATTCATTTATACTCTGTATATTCGTGTATCTGATGGAATTGTTGTAATAACAATGAAATGTTCTTCCGTATGCGTCCTTTTGTGTATTGTTCTCAAAGTATTCGTGCTTTCCTTCACGGGGAAGTTACGGGTTCTTACAGTGGTATCAGAGCTTTGGTTTACAGAGCTCGAGAACAAGACACATTAGAACCATACGAAAGAATTCATCAGATATTAGATTAGCAATATCCAATTAGAATTACTCGTTAGAGATAGGATCAGTAGTATCCTAGAACGAGTGTGAAGAGTATATTTTTCAAATAAAAACAATTTTGTTTTAAAAATTTAAATCATTTTATACGTATTTGATTATTAATTTATTTTGAATATGGACAATCGAGTATATATAGATTTCGCGTATACGCGTCATGAACGTATATTCGAAGTTTTAATATACTGGGTAGATATAGAATCACATTCTAGACACCCGGAGATGGTTCTGATGATTGATATATCATCATCAGAATTTATGTTCGTGTTTCGAAGGTGTGATGTCTATATATTTCCATTAGGCTGGTGTGAGAACCAAAACTTATATAGTTAGAACACATTGTTGTGAATTGGCATCAAAAACATGATTTTCTGTAGATATATCAAAATTATGAATTTGAAACTCTAATTCACTAATTGATTGATGTTTGTGTTGTTTGTTTATTTGTTTGCTAATTTTTAACCATTTATGCCTAATTGAATCGAATATTGAATTGTATTGAAAATTGGTCGCATTTGCTTGCATATACATATACTTACTTTGAACAGGTCATAGCAAGGAGGCTAGAGCAGAGAATAAAATTTGTTTGCCCGACAAATAGGTACATGTTTACTACATAATTTCCTGTTTTGTTTGGGTGATGATGATTTTGTGAGCCTATTGGCTAGCCGCTTGGCTTTTTCTTTTTCTTTTTGAGATCTGAAGGACCGGGGAAGCTATTTGAAATTCCCCGATGCTCCCGATGCAGGGGAGGTTATGGCGAAATTTTTCAAAAATTTAGGGTGTTAGCCAAATTTTTGAAATTTTGAAAATTATCAGAAACTAAAGAGTTAGAGAACGTAAGCCAGATCGAACGTAGAGTTGAATAATCAAACCACTTTCGACTTTGTTCCTTTTCGGGGACGAAAAGTTTTAAGTGGGGGAGATTGTAATAACCCGAAAATCTGGGCCAGTTTAAAATTTTTATTTTGGCAATTTTAGCGAATTTTGATTATTTAAAATGGATTATTTTAAATAATATCGACGGGAAATTTATTTTGAATATATAATTAGAACGTATATATTATATACGTCGTCGATAGAATATAAATATTTATATATAATTATAAATAGAATTGAAAATGGCGCGGTAGTTCGATAATTCGATTTCAAACTTCAATTGAATGTACCGGGAGCAAAACAATCCGGATTTTAGTGAAACCAAAAACATTAGGATCTAATTGACGATATCTTTCCAACGAAGTTAACAAACTGAGATTTCACTTTATAAATGAAAAGATATGTCCAGTTGAAAATTCTGAATAGTCGCTATGGAATTCAGGCCCTTAAAAATGGACATTTTGCAAACGACCTCGGATTTCGACGAAACCACTTTTGTTGGATCCGCAGTGTAAAGTTATTACTAGATTTCAAATTTCATAATTTTTCGAATCAATATGTGAGCGTGGCAAAGGAAAACGCGTTTGACCAGTTTCAGTTGATTTTAATCGACTGGAAATTGGCCATTTTTCCAACGGTCTCAGAATTCGACGAAACTAGTTTTGTTAGGACCGTATCGTCAATACGAAGCTAGAAAATATTTTTCTGGAATTTTTCTAGTTAGTATGTGACCCCAGTAATTTGAAATGTACGTTTAAAATTCAATATAGTGATGTAAATGTAAATTTAACGAAAACTGATTGTAACGGCCGAATCAGCTTACGATACATATCCCATTGTGTTCGGAATGGGGGTGAAACGCTATGGACGACAGGCGGTGGACCTCGTTTAGAGGTCGTTTGAAAAAGTTGACTTTTTGAATTAAAATAAGATAATTAAATAATTAAATTAATAAAAAAATATATAATCCCTCTTCCCTCCCTATAACCTTTGCCCCCCCCCCCGTTTTCGTTTAACAGAAAAAAAAAAAAGAAATTGAAATCGAAATCGCGATCCCCCCCCCCCCCCCGTAGCCATCGCCGCCGTCGCCCCTCCCCGATGGACCCCGCGACCCCCTCCCTCAGCTCGCCGCCCTCCCCTTCTCCTCCTCCGCCACCTCGAAGCTCCAACCCCCCCTGCCCTAATCGACAGCCGCGAGACCCCCTCCCCCCTCCCACCGACGCAGCCGCAGCCACCACGACCCGCCACCTCCCTCCAGCGAGGCAACCGCCGACCTCTTCCCCCCCCCTAGCCACCTCCGGCGAACACAAAGGAACCCCCCCTCGGAAAAACTGTCTGTAAGTTTTTTTTTTCCTTTTTATTTATTTTACTTTTATTTTATATAAACTGAATTTTATTTATTTTTCTTTAGGAAAAAAAACTGAAGTTTATTTTTAAACTTTAATATTAGAAAAGGCGGAATCTTTATTATGTAGAAGAAAGAAAAATATGATTTTTATATTTTTAAAGTATTAAAAATATAGTCTTTACTATATAGAAATATTAAAAATATGATTTTTATATTTTTAAAGTATTAAAAATATAGTCTTTACTATATAGAAATATTAAAAATATGATTTTTATATTTTTAAAGTATTAAAAATATAGTCTTTACTATATAGAAATATTAAAAATATGATTTTTATATTTTTAAAGTATTAAAAATATAGTCTTTATAGGATAGAGAATATAAAAATATCATCTTTGTATATGTAGCGAAATAAAAATCTGATTTTTATTTTATACACGTTGAAGTAAAGTGATGATTTTTATAATGATGAAATCTATATTTTTGAAAAGGCGAAATCTTTATATAGAGAATAGCGTTATAAAAATAGAATTTTTATCTATATATTAGCGGTAAGGAAATATGATTTTTATATATTGAATAGCATTGTAAAAATTCAATTTTTAAATATATGAAGTGATTATAAAAATATGATTTTTAAATTGAAAACGAACAAATAAAAATGTGATTTTTATTTCAAAGACAACGAAATATAAAAATGTGTGATTTTTATATATGTAGTGGCTACGGGCAAAGAAGATAGCGAAGATGCGATAACAATGAAGATTTCCTGCAAAAGAAGTGCCGTGGAGCTAGGATAGCTTTGGTGAGAACTTCTCACTCTAGATTCTCTTTTTCTAGTTATATATATACTAGGATGTAGACGGTGCTTAGTAGCACCCGACACCCGTCATCCACAGACCATGGATGGCTTGTTTGTAAAATTGTTTGGTTGTGTAGTTGGATAGATTATTTGGTTTGAATTGAAATGTTTGGTGAATTGAAATAGATTTGATTGATGAGTGAATGACGTGGGCCTTCACTAGACCGGGGATAAGGCTAGGCCTTGTCCCGTTTCTAGTATCGTGCCGTTATGCCGCCGAAATTTTCTAAAATATGTTAGAAAAATAAAAATAATCATTTATTGAATAAATGAACTGAATAGAAATTCAAGTGTTAAAATGAAATAGTTTGATCGTTAAAAATATAATTTTTAACGTGAAAGTGAATAAATAAATATTTATAAACAAATCGACCGATTTGTTTGTATACACTGATTTGAATGATATCGATTGGGTCGATAAATTTTACACGTCGCCCAACTGCACAAATAAAATCTGTGTTTGATTGTTTGAAACCCCACACGGGTGTTGGGATGAAATTTGATGTTCACTCATCCTGATTGATTAAATATGTCGATCGGTTGATTGACAGGCTGTTATAAGCGTTAGATATCTATATTTGATGCTTATACAGTGTAGTGCACTTTGGTTGATGATTGATTATTTTTCAATGCTATTATATACATGTGTTGTGTGGAATCCATATAATTAACGTTATATGGTGATGGATTGGGCCTCATTCCAATCGGGAAAATAAGGAATATTATAAAAGAAAATTCATGGATTGAATATAAAAATAGTCATGTGTTGACGATGTTCATGTGTTGAGTGAAATATTTTATATAATAAAAATTTACATCTTTATCATATTTAAAATTAGAACTACTTCCCAGTAGAAGTCTAATTGAAAATCAAACGATTAGATACCATAGTTTTATAAAATATTTTACATAACAAAAATAGTGACGTGTTGACAGTGCTCATGTGTTGAGATTAGTCGTGTGTTGAAAGAAATATAGATTCATGTGTTGAATGAAATAAATATTCATTAATTGAATAGAATAACGAATTATTGAAATATAAAGCCGTGTTGGTTAGAGATGCGTTATTTTGACGCGAACGAGGTTTATATCGATTTTATTCGTTTTATAATGAATATTGAAAAGTGATTTCAAAATTTAATATTTTGAAAGAAAATTCAAATTGAATTAGATTAAAAATTCAAATTGAAATTTTATTGAATCAATTTGAAATGAATTCGAATCGAATAGAAAATGAATTCGTTTCGAATTGAATAGAAAGTGAATTTGAATTCGAATAAAATTGAAAGGAATTCAAATTAAATTAAATTGAAATTGAAATTTAAAACGAACTGAAATTGAATTGAAATCAATTTGAAACGATTTCGAAATGAATTGAATTGAAAACGATTTCGAAATGAATTGAAAACGAATTCAAATTGAATTGAAATGAATTCAAATTGAATTAAAATTTGAATTGAATAGAAATGAATTTTAAAGCGAATTTGTAAAGAAGAATTCAAATTTTGGCTTTAAATGGAAATAGTGTTGAAATGGTTTTGAAACGAATTTAAAACGATTTATAAAATTCGTTTTAAAGGGAAATCGACGAAATATATATTATATATATTATATATATAATATAATGGCCTGAATAGAACACGCCGCGCCGCGGCAGTTCGTGAATTTCGACCATTTATTTCAAACGGACATTGCGGGAGATCCGACCGTCGGATTCTCCTAAAACCGGAACCGTTGGGTTCGTATCGAAAAGAGCTTTCCAATAAATGTTAGAAATTTGAAATCTAACGGTTGGATTTGGAATTATGTCCAAATCAAATTCGAAAAAGGTCGCTGTAAGTGCAGTTCGATGGCCGTTGTTGGAAATCGACTGTACGGGCCTTGATAAAATTATCAAAAATATCTATAATTTGTGTAAAATTATAATATGTGAATTGGAAAGATTTGGGGTGGAAAATTCCACATTTGAAAAGATAAAAATAGATTTTTATCGAAATGAACTAGTTTTGAACTAGAATTGAACTCAATTTATTTTTAAAATGAATAAATTGAAATTGAAAGTGATTTTGAAAATAATCGATAATTTCCAATACGTGGATTGGACTGGAGCTGAATCGAAATGATCTTCGGGATATTTCAATGTTGGATTTCGTGACTATACAGATATTGTTATGGGAATTTGAAAGATATATTTTATATCGTTATTGCCAATACGATATATGTTGGTTTCAGAATTTGATATTGAATATAAGCCGATATATTTTCTATTCAGAGCCTTGTATTTAATATCAAATGTGATTTGGTTTGTCGTGAATCGTGTTTTTGATGACATTGGTTCTTTAAGCCAGTTAAAGGCAGAATATTGATTTTTGAGAAGATTGAAACTAAGTGGAGTTTTAATGAATCTTTAATTAGATTAAAAATGTGAATTGATAATTTTAATTATCAAAATTGAAAAGTGATCGAGAGTGGAGTACCACCAGTTTTGCTCCAAAGCGATAGTTAAATCTTTAATTAGATTTGAACGTGAAATGGTAATTAAGTTTACCGATAACACCGTGGTGTTAGATGTGGAGTATTAACTGTTTTCTCCCTGGGATATATAGGTTGGGATTGGGAAATAAAATAAATAATTACTTCGGTGTGGTTCGTTAATCCCGACTAGTTTGAAATGATATCCAAAGGAAGATTATAGGATAAATTTAGAAGAATTTATCTTGGATAAAATTAATGGGAACATTTCCCTAAGAAAGTGTTTTTGTGAATAAAAGAATATTCTGAATTGGAATGAGGCGTTCGTTGTGTTTGTGTAACATTTGTTAATTATATACATGGGTTATCCAGAAAGGCCGGGTTATACCCATTCTGAATAACCGATTCGACGAGATGTCGAAGATGAAGACGGTGGTTGAAGACCGGAAGTCTTCACATCGTTTGGGTGATTACTGATGATCTTGATTGGGCTGTACACCCAGGATGAGGGAATCAGTTGGTGATCTTCCAGACGTACTTGGAGATGGATGGATATGCGAGGAAAGTGCCTCCGGTTTCGTTCAGACCCAGAACGAACTTGTAAATGGATTGTGTGTCTGACATTGGATTTTATTCTATGTTAATTGATCTCTATTAAATATACATCTGTTTGGCGGCAGAGAATTTATTCTCTTGCTTAACGCCCTTCTCTGAGACGTACGAGCTCAGAGGTTGTATATCGATGGACATCAGTCGCATGGAGTGAATTGCCAATGTGGCATGCGTAAGTGGCAAATGATCAGGGCTTCTGTTGAAAAGCAAAGTCTTGTGGTTGATGATCAAAGCACGGCCTGTGTGGCGTAGCTTTGTGTGTAACGTGAATTCGCGAGCCTCACACCTCGGTATGAGTCAAAAACGGGAGACGGACCGCTGGGAGAGCACGACGTTTCTTTCTAGCTAGGGTGGTGTCAGTGACCTACCAGCCCTGACATTTATATACTTTTCACCTGTGTGGTTGTTGGATACGAGGCGCCTCGGATATAGGTCTGTAAGGACCGGGAAACGTGTGTTCAGGAATAACTAATCCTCAAAAGTAAGAGAGGACCGGCCCAGCTGATTCCAAGGATCAAAGTGGGGTCCTGAGGCATTTGCTAGAGTGTCTCGAACGCGGAGAGGAGCTTGCCCCTTGCCTCGGCTCATGACGGAATCCAATTTCCAATACGTGTATTGCGGTTTTAATTGTAGAACTAGTACGGCGACATGATATATGGTACCCATGCCGTCTATGATTGATATTTATGATGTGAAATTGTTTTGACACTATACACTTATTATAGTATCAAATGATTTGTTTTAAACGTATCAAGCATGTTTGGCTATTATAAGGGAAAACCCTATCCTCCGGCTTGCGTTGCATTGTGTGATGGGACCTGGGTCTTATAATAGCTTCATTTTTCGAAAAAGCATTGCGCTGTTCATTGTATGCACTGGTATTCTTGGGAGGAAACCCGTTCCGTGTTATACGGCGTGGTCCCTTGAATTACTCTCTTTTAAAATTGAATTAAATAACTGTTTTAGTTCTCACACCAGTCACATGACTGACCTGGAGTTTATTGTTTTAACCTAAACTCTGGGTGCCCCTATTTTCCACACGGGCAGCTAGTAGTTTTGGTTTTGCAGATTTATATTCACAGGGTCCTGATTAACAGCTGGGACGATGCTCGGAAAGCTCTGTATCCGTGTATCACTTTCAGTTGTATTTTGTATTATTTTCCGCTGCTATGTAACTTATTGTAATCTCTGATATTTATCGAATGTAATTTATTCATTTATACTCTGTATATTCGTGTATCTGATGGAATTGTTGTAATAACAATGAAATGTTCTTCCGTATGCGTCCTTTTGTGTATTGTTCTCAAAGTATTCGTGCTTTCCTTCACGGGGAAGTTACGGGTTCTTACACTCACACCCCGGTATGAGTCAAAAACGGGATACGGACTGTAGGGAGTGCACACGTTTCTTTCTAGCTAGAGTGATGTCAGGGACCTACCAGCGCTGACATTTTACTTATGTGGATGATGGATTTTGAGGCGTCTCAGATTTTTATAGGCCGTTAGTGGTCATACTATAGGTCCAAAGGGACCGGGAAGCGTGTGTTCAGGCATAATTAATCCACTACCCTTAGGTAGGGACCGGCCCTGAAGATCCAAGGGTTCACTGCGGGGGATCCTGAGGCATTTGCTAGAGTGTCTCGAATCGGAGAGGAGCTTTCCCCTAGCCTCGACTCATGATGGAAATCCAATTTCCCATACGACCTTGCGGTTTTGATTGTAGAACTAGTATGACAACATAGTAGGATGGGGTACTGTGTCGTCTATGATTAATACATTATGATTGAAATTGTTTTTGAAATATATATATATATATATACCCATAGATATACACACAAATACTAAATCCGTTTTATCGTATCAAGCATCTTTTGACCATTATAAGGTAAAACCCTATCCTCCGGTTTGCGTTGCATTGTGTGATGGTACTTGGGTCTTATAATGGTTTCATTTTTCTAAAAAGCATTGCGTTGTTTAACAATTTATTTTATTTATGCACTGGCAATCCAATGGAGTAAACCCGTTCCACGTTAGCGGCGTGGTCCTGTGATTAGCCTTATTATTAGATAGTTAAGTTAAGAATTCTCATACTAGTCCCATGACTGACCTGTAGTTTGTTTCACTGGCAAACTCGGATGCCCTTATTTTCCATACGGGCAGTCGAGTAGCTTCTTGCAGATATATTTACAGGATCCTGGTCTACAGCTGAAGCGATATCCGGAAAGCTCTGTATCCATGTATTCCTTTCGGTTGTGTATTTGTATTATTTTTCCGCTGTTATTTAAATGTAATTTAAATCTCTGATATTATTGTTTTTCTTTTATGTAATAAGTATTCATACTCTGTTATATTCTGGTACTCTGATGTAATTGTTGTAATCAGCAATAAAATGTTCTTCGGTTTGTGTTCTGATGCGTGTTGTTCTCAAAGCGATCCATGCTTTCCTAAACGGGGAAGTTTGGGTCGTCACATTTGGTATCAGAGCTTTGGTTTACAGAGCTCGAGAACAAAACACATTAGAACCGAATGAAATAATTCATCAGAGATTGGATTATTAATATCCAATGAGAATAACTCGTTAGAGAGAGGATCAGTAGTATCCTAGAACAAGTGTGAAGAGTATTATTTTCTTTAAAATAAAATGAAAACAAATTTAGTTTTGAAAATTTTATCTTAAAATACGTATTTGAGTATATTATATTTTAATGTGGACAATCGAGTATATAAAGATTTCGAATATACGAGTAATTAACGAATATTCGATGTTTTAATATACTGGATAAATATAGAATCACACTCTAGTCGCCCGGAGATAATTCTGATGATGGGGCCCCATCACCAGTATTTGTGTTCGAGTTTCGAAAGTGGGATTTCTATATATTTCCATTGACTGGTATGAGAATCAACACTTAGTTAGGACACATTGCTGTGATTTGCACTAAGAATATGATTTTTGACTATATATAAGAGTTAGGTATATTTGAAAAGATAATCACCTAATTGATTAATGGTTGTGATGTTTGATAATTAGTTTCGCTAATTAAAATATTAGTATGATAATCAATAAAACCAATAAATAAAATATTTAAAGTTTAGTTAGTTAATTAAACAACTTTTAGCTTCGTTCCTTTTCGAGGACGAAAAGATTTTAAGTGGGGACGATTGTAACAACCCGAGATTTGGGGCCAATTTAAAATTTTTATTTTAGGAATTTTAATGGATTTTTAATATTTAAAATAATTTATTTTAAATAATAACGACTAAAAAATTTATTTTAAAACGAATAAAATTAATTTAATTATAGAAGGAGTTTAAAACAGCGCTGTAGTTTGAAAATTTGAATTTGAACTTTGACTGAATATACAGGATTCAATATAAATCAGAATTGAGCGAAACAAGAAATGTTTAAATCTGTTTAATCATATCTTTCTAACGAATCAGAAAAACTGAAATTTCACTTTATAATTTGAAAGTTATGTCCAGTTTAAAATTTAGAAAAGTCGTTGTAGAATTTATATATATTTTTTAATATAATATGTAACCCTTAAAATAGCCATTTTGCAAACGACCTCGGTTTTGGACGAAACCACTTTTGTTGGAACCGGAATATCATTTTATTGCTAAGTTTAATTTTCCAGAATTTTTCGAATTTATATGTGAGCATGGCAAAAGAAAATGTGTTTTGACTATTTCAGTCAATTTTAATCGACTTGAAAATAGCCATTTTTCAAAGAGTCTCAGAATTCGACGAGATTAGTCTTGTTAGGACCGTATCATCAAAACATAACTAGAAATATTTTTTCTGTAATTTTTAGAGTCCGTATGGGGCCCCGGTAATTTAAAATGTAGGTTTAAATTTAATATTAATTGATTTTTATTTTAATTTAAAGAAAAACATATCGTAACAGTCGAATTGGGTTACAAAACATGTTCCATTGTGTCCGGGATAGAGGTTATTAGTCGGGGGCGACACTCGTTGAGTTTCGATTGGAGTTCGTATGAGCAATAGGCTATTTTTCGATTTTAAATAATGAAATAATATGAAATATACCGTATAAATACTGTGGAATACGAAACAGTAAATCACAATACAGTGGCCGCCGTATTCAAAAATAATCAATGGCCATGGAGCACCATATTTCTTCCTTCGATTTCTTAAAGGCTAGTGCGAATTAAATCATGAAAGTAAAACAAACGTCGAAGAGCTTTTCGAGCTCTAGAGGATGGACGGATATGATGGGGTATGATGGCTTGAGCTGATCGAATTTGAGGCTCCAAGCCGACGAAGTTGAATGGGTTTTGGGGCCAACCTAGGCCATCGAGTTGGGCGAGCGTGGGGGGCGAAGGAAGGTCTTGGCGGCGGCGATGGAGTGGTGCGATCTGATGGACGGTCGGAGGTCTGGGGGAGGGCGCGCAAGGAGAGATAACGACGAGGAGTTGGGTTCATTTTGATACTGGAAACGAAGAAGAAGAAGCAACAGTGGGCGGCCACGATTTTCCAATGAAATATAATTAAGGTTAAGAAACTAATAATTTAATTATCTATTTTATTCAAATCTTTAAATGATGATAACTTGACCAAATTAAATCGAAATTAAGAAATTTAAAAAGCATCGGATTCGTCTTCGAGAGATCTGCACGATGGAACTGTCAACGACCAGAACAGAGCACTTTGAAAATCCAGCCAAATTTGAACACGAACGATTTCTGAAAACCAATCTATGTGAGATTTCTATATTTAAAATTAATTAAAATTATCAATTATTTCTCGTATTTAAATTCCATGTATATATGATTGTTTAAATCCATATATGTGATGTATGTTATTGGATTTGTTGTTTGTTGATGATGATGATTGTTGTTGTATGTGTTTAGTTAGATTTAGATCTGAAATAAAAAATATTTTTTTATTTTAGATCTATAAATATTGATCTTGACCATAAAGTTTCTCTATTTCGATTCCTGAACATAGTTTATTGAGATTTGTAATAAAATTTTGTTTTCATTGTTTACATAAAATATGGTTTTCGCTTAAATTGTTTCAGCCAAAAAGGAATATATTTTGGATATCGTTTCAACTAAAATAACATATTTTGTTGGCAATTTGTTCAAAATAAGAAGAACACACTTTTATGGTCATTTAGTATAAATGAAAGGTTAATGGTAAAAGGAATAGTTATAAAGGTCATACGTTTATCGTCGATAAGTTACAAATAAAAGTATAGTCATTTAAGATTACCTTTTTATGGATAAATTGTTCGCTTTAAGAAGAAACATTCCCATTTACACTGGAATTTAGTTGAAATTAAAAAGAACAAAATTAACATTAATTTTTGTTGAAATTAAAAGATACATTTTCCATTGTAATTTTTTTTTGTTGAAATTAAAAGACTCATTTTTTTATGTCCATCTTGTTTGAAAATAAAAAGACTCATTGGTTAATTAATATGTTGTCACCTAAAAGAATACATTTTTGTCACTTGAAATAAAAGAGAATTTTGTCACTTTTTAAAGAATGAAATAAAAAGAGAATTTTTGTCACTTATAAAGAATGAAATAAAAGGACAACATTTTTGTCAAAATTTGATTAGTAAAAAAAAAAGAATCACATTTTTTTTTATAAAAACTTGATTAGAAAAATAAAAACAACATTTTATTTGAAATGTGTTATGCAAATCAAAATTAACATTTTTGATTAGAAATTGGTTAGAAATATAAAAACAACATTTTTATACCTTGAAAAGAATTAGACAAATTTATCATTTCTTATCAGATATAAAAGAATGAGAAAAATATACATTTCTTATCAAATGTAAAAGAAGGAGAAACATATGCATTTTTGGTCAAAGATAAAAGAATGACAAAAATATTCATTTTTGTCAAATGTAAAGAATGAAATAAAAACATTCTTTTTTATCATTTAAAAAGAGTGAAGTAAAAATACTTATTTTGTTTACGTTGAAATGAATTAGATTTAAACATAATTTTTGTTAGAAAATGTAAATTAAAATAAAAAGGGACATTCTTGTCATTTAAAAGAGTGAATTAAAAACATACATTTTTATGTAATATTATTCTCATTAAAAGAATAGGATCAAAGGATTGCATTTTTATGTGATATTGAAAATAGACATTTTTGCTCATATAAAAAGATGATACCAAAATAATCACTTTTGGTCATTAAATAGAGTTAAACCAAAATAAACATTTTTGGTCATTAAAAGAGTTTAACTAAATTATACATTTATGTCATTATGAAAAAATATTATATTTTGATCATTAAAAAGGGATTAAAGTAAATTAGCATTTTTGTTTGCTTTAAAAGAATGAAGACAAAAATAACATTTTTGTTTACTTTAGAGGTTTAGACAAAATCATCATATTTTGTCACATTTAAAAGATTTGACAAGTAGCATATTTTGGTACATTGAAAAGAATTTGACAAAATTATCATATTTTGTACATTAAAAGGAATTAGACAAAATTGCATTTTTGTCACTTTAGAAGGATTAGAATAAAAGAGGCATTTTTGTGTCGTTTTAAAAAGGGATGAAGTAAAATATTCATTTTGTCATTAAAAATGAATGAGACCGAAAATATACTTTTTGGTCAATAAATAAGAGTTAAGATTTTATTGTCATTCGTTAACAATAAAAGGGATTGAAATAAGTGATAAGATTTTATTGTCATTTGCTAACAATAAAAAGAATGGGAATAAAAGACTAGA
Organism: Allium sativum; assembly: GCA_030737875.1. Lineage (NCBI taxonomy): Eukaryota > Viridiplantae > Streptophyta > Magnoliopsida > Asparagales > Amaryllidaceae > Allium > Allium sativum. The sequence continues at coordinate 390,566,438 of CM060925.1, forward strand.
ATTTTTATCGCCATTTGTTCACAATAAAAAGAATTTAGATGTTTGTTTGTGATGTGAAATGTTTGATGTGTTAAATATAATGTTAGTATATTCGACTGAATATTACTCTTCCATTTATAAGTCATCTGACTTGTTTATGTGATTGGGACGATAATTTTCACACATCGCCCAAGTGCACAAATAATTTATCATTTGTTTGTTGGATGAAACCCCATACGGGTATTGGGATGATATTTGACAGACACTAAGCCAATATTTAGTTGTAGAATCCACTCTAGTTGATTATTTGAATGTGTGATAATTATTTATCGTGGCTATTGATTATATGCAATATATGGTTGTTGAGTGAGTCAAATTCAAATGAAGAATATTCTTAGAAAAAGAATATTTTAGATAAAAAGAATATATTTTAGAAAAATATATTTATTGATATGAACTAGTCATTAATTAGAATAGATCATTAAATTTAGATTTAATGAAGTTTTCCAATTAGTGAATATTTAATTGAAATTAAATTAAATAAATTGGATTTTGGGTTTGTCGTGAATAGTGTCTTAAATAACTCTGTTCTTAAACCCCGTATGAAGAGAATAATCTTTTAATTTGGATTATTAAAGTTTTCAATTATATCTAGTAATTGAAATAAGATGAAATGTGAGTTGGGTTATTTGTGAATTGTGTTTTTAAGTGACATGTGTTCTTTAACTCAACTGACAGTGAAAATATGATCTGGAATTTATGAATCTTTTATTAAGATTTAAATGGCAATTTTCCAAAAGCCAAGTTTTCCAATGTAATATATTAAATTGGGATTGAATGGAATTCGAATTAACAATAACCGAGATAAGCTTCTGTAAAAGAAAACCGATACTACATATGGAATTTAAGAGGCTTTGTCGTTATTCCATTTATATTATTGGTCGGATACAGAAGTTTATAACGATTATATTTTGATTTGATTTCCGTGAATATTCCATAATTTATGGAAGACGATTTTGGGTTTATCGCGAACTATGTTTTAAATGACATTAGTTCTTTAACCCAGTTAAAGATAAGATTAATTTCTTAAATTTAATTAATCATTGAGTAATGATTCTTTGATATCTAAAACCAAATTGGGTTTTTAATAAATCTTTAAAAGGTAGATTCAAGAATGAACTTAAAGGATTTACCTTTGATATAAGAATGCGAATATCTTATTAGAAGAATATTCTGAATTGGAATGAGACATTGGGTGTGCTTTTATAGTACCTGATTTTTAATTATAAATACGTGAGTTATTCGGGAAGGCCGGATTTAACCCATTCCGAATAATTACTACGACGATGAAGAGTCGAAGATGAAGATGGTGGTTGAAGACCGACGATCTTCACATCGAATGGATGTGTTGCTACTGAGACCCATGATGGGAGTAGCTACCTTAAAGGGGCTTCAGTGGTGGCCGTCCGGACTATTGTTGATTATTCGGATTTGGTTTTCGCTCAGACCCAGAGCATAAGCTAGTAAATGGATGTGCGTCTGACATTGGATTTCGTTCCATGTGAATTAAATTGATCTTTATTAATGTATATCTGATTGGTGGTGGAGAATTTATTCTCTGCTTAACACCCTGGTATATATTAATAGTGATTAATCGCATGGCGTGAATTGTCAATGTGGCACGCCAATATACAATTGATCAAGGCTTTTGTTGAAAAGCAAGGCCTTGTGGGATGATCAAAGTATTGCCTATTACGGTATAGCTTTGTGCATAACGTGACTTCGCGAGCCTCACACCCCGGTATGAGTCAAAAATGGGATACGGACTGCAGGGAGTGCACACGTTTCTTTCTAGCTAGAGTGATGTCAGGGACCTACCAACACTGACATTTTGCTTATGTGGATGATGGATTTTGAGGCGCCTCTGATTTTTATAGGACGTTAGTGGTCATACTATAGGTCCAAAGGGACCGGGAAGCGTGTGTTCAGGCATAATTAATCCACTACCCTTAGGTAGGGACCGGCCCTGAAGATCCAAGGGTTCACTGCGGGGGATCCTGAGGCATTTTCTAGAGTGTCTCGAATCGGAGAGGAACTTGCCCCTAGCCTCGACTCATGATGGAAATCCAATTTCCCATACGACCTTGCGGTTTTGATTGTAGAACTAGTATGGCGACATAGTAGGATGGGGTACTATGCCATCTATGATTAATACATTGTGATTGAAATTGTTTTTGAAATATATATATATATATACCCATAGATATGCACACAAATATTAAATCCGTTTTATCGTATCAAGCATCTTTTGACCATAATAAGGTAAAACCCTATCCTCCGGTTTGCGTTGCATTGTGTGATGGGACTTGGGTCTTATAATGGTTTCATTTTTCTAAAAAGCATTGCGTTGTTTAACGATTTATTTTATTTATGCACTGGCAATCCAATGGAGTAAACCCGTTCCGCGTTAGCGGCGTGGTCCTGTGATTAGCCTTATTATTAGATAGTTAAGTTAAGATTTCTCATACCAGTCACATAACTGACCTGTAGTTTGTTTCACTGGCAAACTCGGGTGCCCTTATTTTCCATACGGGCTGGATCCTGGTCTACAGCTGAAGCGATATCCGGAAAGCTCTGTATCCGTGTATTCCTTTCGGTTGTGTATTTGTATTATTTTTCTGCTGCTATTTAAATGTAATTTAAATCTCTGATATTATTGTATTTCTTTTATGTAATAAGTATTCATACTCTGTTATATTCTGGTACTCTGATGTAATTGTTGTAATCAGCAATAAAATGTTCTTCAGTTTGTGTTCTGATGCGTGTTGTTCTCAAAGCAATCCATGCTTTCCTAAACGGGGAAGTTTGGGTTGTCACATTTAATGAATTTTTAAAATTATTAAAATTCCATTTAATTTTCATTCTTTTCACTCATGCACAGTTAAAAGGGGAGTTTCTGTTGTAGGGGGAGCAAACAAATAGTGGGAGTTCAATATTCACTGTCAAACACATTTATTATTCAAAATCTTATTATTTGTTTGTCATAATCAAAAAGGGGAGAATGTTGTATATAACATTGTTGTATATAACAATTATATGATTTTTGTTTGATGATAACAAACAAATATATATAAGTATAAATGTGTTTGTTATTGTACTGTTATACTATATCACAGTCAGGAATACAACATTTATTTTTAAATAAAATACGATTGTACAAGAATTCAAATATTGAACAGTATTTTATTTGAATATAATAATTTATTTCAACATTCAAACAGTACAAATTTTATAACTCCACTATTTGTACAACACACTGTAATTCATTAATATATTCACATTCAAGTTCATATATACATTGTTCCTCTCTACAATTCACTCTATCACTCACTCTATACAATTTTCATATATACATTCTTTCACTGGTACACACACTAACACTGCTTCATCTTATGTCTTCTGTCTTCACAGCTCACTGTCAGTCCAGTCACCATCTACTTACCTGTCACATGAAACAGAAGCACACATAGTACATAGAAATAGAAATAAAACTGAATACATGAAAATATAAACTTATTTTTAAATTTTATTTGCCTCAGAATATTGGTGTTTTTCTCATCATTTTTCATGACTTGATCTGATTTATTAATCCATCCATCTGTTTCTAGACAGCTTGTGATATTCACAGTGATACACTGTAAATACCACAAGGCAGACAGTATGAAAACGCATATTACAGTGCAGGGGAAGGAAAATTATTCTGGTTGACTGCATATGCACACATGCACAAATATACACGTATGCAATGCCTCATCAATCAAAATGCAGTATAACAACTGAGGAGTAGCCACGTGGACCAACTCGACCCAGTGCAAGTGAAAGTATGTCAAGTACACAGCTCATAGCCGAGGCAAGCCATGTACAAAGTCAAGATGTCAAACAAGTCCAAGTATGATGTAAGTCGAGCAAATATGGGTCGAGCAGTTATGGTTAACACAAAGTGTATAGCAATAAAGTGGTGTATACATGGTATACAAGCATGTCAATGCAAAGAAGAAAATGGTAAATGGTCGGTGCAGCAAATTCAAGTATGCACAAATAAGGAGCAGTTTCATGTTCAAGCAAAGCTCAAGTCAGAAATAGTGTATGGAACAAGTAAACAATGGTGCAACATGGACTATCCAAATGGTAGTATACATGTAACATGTCAGTACCATATACATGGATACTACATGGATGGTGCGACATTAAAATATCAACTCACACAAGACAAGTCATCATGCAATGGTAACATGAGTACACAGAACAAAACAACAAAGTGATTAATCATTTTATGCATGGGGGTGCATCGGGTAACAACACATATACATGCAGCTATTTAAGTGGCCAAGCAAGAGCTCAACACGAATGAGATAGAAACAACAGTGGTATGTGTGCACAATAAGGTGGTGTAACAACAAATCAGGTCAAGCAGTTATGGTTAACACAATCAAACTAAAAACAATGATGAACATGGTGGACAAGCAGTAATGTGAAGTGAATATCAAAACTGAGACAAGCATATTCAAATAAGCCAAATAATATTCAGAATTCAATAAAAAAAATTAGGGGAAGAAACTTTCAGAATTGGTTCCAGTATTCAAAAGTTTTCATGGTTTGAATTCAATTCTGCTTTCGGAAATTAGTGGAACACTTCTGGAAATCATACAATTAATATTGGCAAGAAAGAATTAAACTTGTCTTTATGGCATGAGCAAAGGTGGCAAGTTTTCAATGCTTTCGAAAAAGTAAATCCAATTTTTTATATGGAAAGAAATCATTTGATTTTGATTTCCAGAAGTACATAGGGAAGTGTATACATATATGGGATGTTACAAGTAAATTGCTCGAAACAATTTTGGGAAAGGTGTTATTGATGGGCGTAATACATTTCAAATATTCCCCGAATTACAAAATCAATATTTGGCAAGAGTATATTGTGGAAATCAAGTTCGGTTTCGCCAAAGTTCATATGTTCAGTAAAACCATCCATATGCATATTCAAAAGGAAAAATCATGTCTCGGTTCATCTCAAAATTCACCGCAAGTTTTCAAAGCCGAGGAAACAAAAAGGGGAAAGCAACACAAAATCAGCCAAGCCATTATACGTGAAATCAGAGAGAAATAATAGGATTTTTATGTCTTATGTGTATCACCAATTCCTCATCGGCATAGGCATCGAAAACCAAAAATACAGATTCAAGAGAAAAGTCGAAATTATCAAATCAGAGATTCTTACATGTTTTCGATCACAAGCAGAGAGGATAGCCCAAATCAGATCGACCAAGAGGAACAAAAAATTCAAGCTAGAAAGAATCAAAATCATATAGCAATCATTCGAAATTGATTTGGGAATTCCTCTAAACCCTAAGAGCCGCCGCCATTTTTAAGAGAAAGAGATCGGGCTCAACGGATAAACATTTGAACCAGCTATAGCTTTCAAAAGGGGATAACCCTTATTTCTTAACTCTAGGGTTTTCTATTTATATTGTATTTTTTAATTTGTTTTGTAAACTGTCCGATCAGTTTCTAGAGTATGTAAAATCTAGGTAGGTTTTCTAGTTTCGTCTTGTAAAACTAGACAATTTCTAGAGTCTGTAAAATCTAGGTGGTTTCCTAGTTTCATCTGTAAAACTAGGCAGTTTACTAAGTCTTTACAACTAGGCGAAAATCTGATATAGGGGATAAAGATGAGTCTAGGGTTTTGAGCGTAGGATTAGAATAGGAGCGAGGGGTTCGCGGGTTTACATGGTCTAGTAAGAGGGATTTGTTCTATTACCTAGTAGAAACCTTAGAAATGCAATTTAAAATTTATGATGACCAATCTATCATTCCATTTTCAAATTTGTGAAAAGTGTTAAAATCTTATGATATATTATGATTTGTTGACTAACAGCTATTGGGATTTGAGATTATTTGTTTACGTCACTTAAATTGAATTTATAATGGTAGTCCAATTCCATCACTATTTTTTTTGTGCTTCATTTTTAAATTCTTTTGAAAATAATTAGAAATCATTTCTTTTAAAACTCTCTCCATTTTTATAAATTCATCGTAAATCCATCATTCTCTATAATGTGAAATATGCCACTTGTTCTCAGAATATTATGATTTTTGTTTGACTGATTGAGATTTATGATGACCATTCTTCCTCTTAAGCTGATATTATATTTTTTTTAGTCAATTTTCATATATATTTTAATGTATGTGTCCTTTTGATGATAACAAAAGGGGGAGAATGGATTGAGATTTTGATTTATGAGTGAATATTTTATGAATTTTTTTAATTTTGAAAATTCCATTCAATTTTCATTCTTTTCACTCATGCACAGTTATAGGGGGAGTTTCTGTTGTAGGGGGATCAAACAAATAGGGGGAGTTCAATATTCACAGTCAAATACATTTATTATATTCAAAATCTTACTATTTGTTTGTCATCATCAAAAGGGAGAGATTGTTGTATATAACGTTGTTGTATATAAAAATTATATGATTTTTGTTTGATGATAACAAACAAATATATATTATTATAAATGTGTTTGTTGTTGTACTGTTACACTACATCACAGATAGAAATATAATATTTATATTTACATAGAATACGACTGTACAAGAATTCAAATATTGAAACAGTATTTTATTTGAATATAATAATTTAATTCAACATTCAAACAATACAAATTTTATAACTCTATTATTTGTACAACACGCTGTAATTCATTAATATATTCACATTCAAGTTCATGTATACACTGGTCCTCTCTACAATTCACTCTATCACTCACTCTATACAATTTTCATATGTACATTCTTTCACTGTTACACACACTAACACTGCTTCATCTTCTGTCTTCATAGCTCACTGTCAGTCCAGTCACCATCTACTTACCTGTCACATGAAACAAAAACACACACAGTACACTGCAATAGAAATAAAACTGAATACATGCAAATCTAAATTTATTTTTAAATTTTATTTGCCTCAGAATAATGGTGACTTTCTCATCATTTTTCGTGACTTGATCTGTTTATTAATCCATCCATTTGTGTCTAGATAGCTTGTGATATTCACAGTGATACGCTGTAAATACCATAAGGCAGAGAGTATGAATACACATATTACAGTGCTGGGGCAGGAAAATTATTCTGATTGACTGCATATACACACATGTACAAATATACACGTATGCACTGCCTCGCCAATCAAAATGCAGTATAACAACTGAGGAATAACCACGTGGACCAACTCGACCCAGTGCAAGTGAAAGTATGTCAAGTACACAGCTCATGGCCGAGGCAACCCAAATACATGTAAGCCATGTACAAAGTCAAGATGTCAAACAAGTCCAAGTATGATGTAAGTTGTAATGACCCAGATTTCCATAACATCGGAGTTGACTATATACATCATACGTCCAACCCAAATATCACGAAAATACGGAACATTTTTTTTTAGAAGAAAGAGATAGAAGAAGAACAGAAACAATAACACAGAATCTCACAACGCAGCGGAACAAAATATAATATATCATATCTTTGAAATACAAAATCTTAATTGTATAACATACACTTATCATAGTACAACACTTACAACACAACGGAACCACTATACTAGATAACGCTGAAGCCTCCTGCTCCAAGCTCCTTTAGATATATTTGAAAAATCCTGAACTACTTGACTGCCCGTACAAATTTAGGCACCCAAGAGTTTAGGTAGAACAAAACAAAATAAACTCCGGGTCAGTCATGGGACTGGTATGAGTAAACAGTTTAAAACAGTTTCAAAAAACTAAATGATATTTCATAAGACCATGCCGTATAACACGGAACGGGTTTTTCCCTTATGAGAATCCAAACGCTTGATTTAACTTTCAAATCCCTTTTGGAAGGAACAATAATCTTTATATCAAAACTCTTTTGATATTATAATAATGTCTAAATCAAGTAGATAACAATCTAGTGGAACGTTTGCATCTCACGTTCCACATATATATACAAATCATAAACCGCAAGCACGTATTGGGTAATGGGTTTCCAACTATGACAAGGTATGGAACCACCTTCCGCTGGTATATCTCTAGAGGAGAATACGCCGAGTTCAACAAGAACATCTTGCAACTCAGCCACACATGACCGACCACTCATTTCGCTTGAGTGTATCGAATGTATATCACCAACGATTGGGATCAGCAACCGTTTCCCGAATGGGACAGCATCGACAATAGATTTTTAGAAGTAAATGAAACTCCAGATCAGGTGATTATACACCCTAGTAGGTGCAACCTACATAGCCATGCTGCTTGCCCGATTTCTGTCATTTACCGGTTGATGAGGCCAGAAGCTACGCTTTATCATCACACCAGATTCACTTCGAATGCCACATCGTCAAATCCATCAAATCACCGATTTATGTCCCTAACAGTACATTACGTGTCAGCTAAAAGAAGTTTCCTCCTCCGCTTCCACTCTTGGTACAGTTGAAGAAATCAATGTACGTGACCTTTCTGGAAATACTCTGTCAGACATTCATCCATACAAGTCACCCAGGAACAGGATGAATCAAAGGCACAATTTCTGTTAATAGAAAAAGTCCTTGCACTCTACTCTGTCTTCGATTATCTTTATATAATCTGATTCGCACGCTACTGCCAATACGGAGTGGTTCTTCGGATAATAATCCAACCGGTCTCTCCATATTGACAACGATGGTCAAAACTCCGATAGTCTGTGATTTAACTATCGAATAAAAACAAGTGTTTCGATAGTCGATGATTTAACTATTGAACAAAACAAGTGTTCATCCAAACATCCAACAAATCAGTGAGCCTTTAATTAATATTCCATTAATTAAATCTCTTCTCTATTTCTTTATCAATATTTGTTAACTAAATATTTTCATATATCGCCTCCTTTATTTTCTAACTTTAGAAATATTTATTATTCTATTTCCAAGCTTACATTTATTTGGGTTAAACCGTATGTTGTGCAAAACATGGGTACGACAACCCAAATACTATATTCAACTAACTCTCGTTCAACATTGATCTTCGAGCCTGAAATCTTACTGTTTATCTGTTAATAATGAAATCAATCAAGTTGGGGTATAACTACCTCTCCGACCTTGACTGAATAACATTTATAACGTCAAAACAGATATGACTACTTACTTGAATAATCAATACCATACAACTACTGATTCTCTTTTAAACACGTATGCTCTTCCTCTTTCTATTCTTACTAGATTTTATCCCTAGTCTTCCTTTTTGATTATACTATTCTATTTCTAAGTTCGTTTCCTTATCGACTTCTATATATTTTGATATGTAAATTTCTAGCTATCAAATTATCTTAAAAATATTCTATCTCCTTAAATTCTCGGAAAAATTCGCCATAACCTCCTTTGTACCGGGAGCATCGGGAAAATCCCCAAACTGCCACATAGGCCTTCTCCAATCAAAAAGAAAAAGAAAAGCCAAGCGGCTAGCCGATACGGCGCATAAAATCTCATATATGAATTAACTACGTACCTTTTTTGTCGAGCAATCTATATATACCTTCTAACACTTTATTCCAATCCTGTCTCCTGTATATTTATACCTGTCCAATCTATTTTAACTATACCAATCATTGTAACTAAATTTGTTAAATAAATTTGTTACTTAACTCTTCAGTCTATTTCACCTTCATATTTGAACATGACATGTTCAAATATATTTTAACTTGCATATTAACAAATTCTAATTATACTCATACCCTCGTTTCCTTATCGACTTCTTATTCAAATTCCAATTCAATTCTATTTGTATTCTCTTTATTTAAACTTCATTTGAATTCTATTTTCAAATTCTATAGTTTAAAGTCCATTTGAATTCTCTATTCAAATTCTATAGTTTAAAGTCCATTTGAATTCTATATTCAAATTCTATAGTTTTCCTGCATTATTTATAAACAACGTTATAACTTCACTTAAAATCCCCCATTATATATTTATAAACAAAGTTTATAAATTCAATTCAAATCCCACATTTTCCTTTATAAACAAAGTTTATAAATTCAATTCAAATCCCATCTTTCATTTATAAACAGAGTTTATAAATTCAATTCAAATCCCATCTTTCATTTATAAATAGAGTTTATAAATTCAATTCAAATCCCATCTTTCATTTATAAACAGAGTTTATAAATTCAATTACTTGTTTTATATACCTTCAAAACAAGTTAATATTTTCTATAGTTTTATTTAAAATTCAAATTCTATTTATAAAAATAGAATTCCCTTTTTAAATCTCAAATACCCTTTTCGATATTTTTATAAATCAATATTCAAGCCCAAGTGATATTTTTAAACAATCAAATCAACCAATTTTCAATCATTTGATTTTTAACACATCATATATGAATATATATGAAATCAAACAAATAAACAGATAATATATATTTTTGAGGAATCCAGTTGGATTCCTCCAACCTGTTTTTCCTGCATCCACAGACGTTAGTCAACATAGTAATACCCATCCTGCTTCGAGGCAGGATATTGCGGTATAGAAGGTCATCCACTAATCATAGCGTGGGGCGTTAGAGTAATCATCCGCTAATGAAACCGCGGGCATCCGCTAATGAGACTGCGGGAATCCAACCAATCACCAAACCAATATATATATATATATATATATATATATATATATATATATATATATATCCTAAATAACTAATATATATTTTAAAACAATCAGACAACATTCAAACAAGCACAAACAATTATTTTTAACTATATAAAAATAAATTCTAAATAAATGGTGAGTGAGGTTTACTCACCAGAATTTTGCAGTTGTCGAGTATCCCGTTTATTGCCTAATCACCGGCTACGAATCTTTTAGAATGATTTCGTACCTACGATAATTTTATTCAAATTTACTTATTAACATTTATTTATTGAAATTGATTATTTGAACAAATAAATAAATTTCCTATATGTTTTTTTCTGTTCTTTAATGGTTACTAAATCAATTTTAACTTAACCCATGAAATTGAACAAACCTATTTTCTTTAAACATTAAACTAATTAAATTTCAATAAGATAAATATTAGTAAACTAACTTAATTTACCTTAAATTTCCTTATCGCCCATTTCTCCCTGAATTAGCAACCAGGCCACCATTCTTCACCATCACTGGAACCAGCCAAATAAACCCCCTTGTCAACACCGAACCCTAGCACACCAGAGAGCTCGCGACCTGCTGTTGCTTGCAAGTTCGTACCAAATTTCCGCACCTCCCCAATTCATCACTTGTGAAGTCGAACGCCAGGTCTTCCATCATCGCACTGTCTGTAACAGCCTCCGACAATCGCCAGTCCTCCCTCAAGCAACATCGCAACTCCTCTGCATCTCAGAACAACCGATGCTAACACCGCTCCCACCAAATCACCTAGTGTCGAACGGAAGTCGTACCCACTGTCGCACCCAAATCTCCGCGCTCACGCTTACGCTCACGCTCCGCTAGTTTTTGAATACATCTCCAGACAACCTCCAGTACATCTCCGCGCTCACGCTCCACTGTCCCACCCAAATCGAAGGTCACAAAGGATCTCGTGTTGCCCTTATAGATCACGATTTTGAAATGAAAGATGAAAGAGGAATTTGTTTCTGAAAGTTTTCGATTTTCATTTTCAGAAAGAATGAGGGGAGCGCCCCTTTTTACTTCGGTTTTAGATTTTGATTTTGGTTCTGAGAGGCTCGGTTTGATTTATAAGGTGGGGGTTGGTTTGATTTGTGGAAAAGGAGAAAGGCACGACTTTGTTTTTCAGTCGTGTGGTTTTAAATGGAAGGAGATGTGGCCATTTTATTTTCCACTTGATTTTATATTTAAAACTCGTATCCTTTAATTAAAATACTCCTTGACTGCGAACTCCTTTCTGAACCCAACAAGTGACAATTCTAGGGTAATACCACTATTCCGGACACACTAGGATAGGTCACGAAGTATGATTTGATCGTCTTGAGGCGGTATTAATTTAAATCAATATAAATTAATTTCAGACAATTTACTCTCCTCGATAATAAACAAATATTATTATCGTTATAAATTTCATATTAATTATTTGAACTGTTTTCAATTCAAATAAAAATTTGAATTCAACTAAATCCATTTTCTTATTCTGATAATTCAATATTAAATTGAAATTGATTTTTAAATCGATAACTCCCTATGAAAATTGATTTATTTACTTAACTCAATATTTTAATCCATATTAAATATTTTAAAATTAACCCCTAAGAGTCGGGGTCATTACAATCTTCCCCACTTAAAATAATTTCGTCCTCGAAATTGCTAAGGTAGAAAAAGTGCTACAAACCCATTAACTTTCAAAATCTTATTTATGTTGATACTCAACATTTCAAACTTCCTTGCATAATTCTCTTTCGAATAGATCCCTATTCGATAACTCCTCCCTTCGAATAACTATATTCGGTAATCTCTCCTTCGAATAACTAGATTCGAAAACCTTTCTTCGAATAAACTATATTCGATCAACTCCTTTCAAATTACTCTTATCAATTAACTCTATTTGATTTAACTCCTATCGATTAACCCTATTTGATTAGCTCTTTCCACTTAACTCCTTCTAAATAAGCTATATTCGATAACTCTTTTAATTCTATTCGAATAAACTATATTCGATTAACTCCTTTAATTATATTCGAATAACTAATATTCGATTAACTCCTTTCGCTTGACTCTAGATCGCAACGATCACAATGGTTACGCCTGATTCCCCCAGGAAACATCCGACCGCCCTAGGCTATCTGCAGCCCTGCGAATTACGCTAGCAGTCGTACGAAATGGCAACTTATCCTGAGTAACTATGTTTGACTAACTCTATCTGAATAACTATATTCAATCAACTTTAATTGAATAACTAACATTCAATTAAATCCTAATTCGATTAACTATGTTCAATTAACTCTATCTGGTTAACTCTTAATCCGAATAACAAATATTCGATAAATTCTAATTGAATAACTAACATTCAATTAACTCTACGGATTAATCCTAACTGATTAACTCTAACTGGTTAATTCTTTCTTTAATCGATTTATTCCAACTCTAATCGATTATTTCTAACTCTAATCGACTTTTCTTATTCGAATATCTCCTATTGGATAACGTTTATTCATTTATAAAGATTTACTTTTAGTAATGATTCTTCACTTTATAAATGTTCTCTTTAATTAGATTACTTCACTTATACACGTGTTGTATACCCCACCTATTTAAAACTATCGGTGTTAAAAATCAATATCACTTTTCTATATAAGCTCAGACTTATATATTCCATTTATCGAATGATAAATATTTTTTTAATTTATAAACTATTAGTTATAAATTAATCTTTTTTTATTTATCTGTTAAAAACAGATTTCCATTTTCTATTCATCTTCTGAATATTCCTTTGATTAAATTCTATTTATTTAACAAATAAATATCTCATTTATAACATTCTATTTATTTTCTATAAATAAATATTTCCATTTACTCTATTTGTAAATGTTTTACAAATATTCCTTCTAAATTCTATTTGTAAATGTTTTTACAAATATTTCTCCTTCTATTTGTTTGCACATAACTTCCCTTGTATTTGTTTTACAAATATATTTCCTTTATATTTCCCAATTCATATTTCATTCACATTGATTTTACTCAATTTATTCATTTCGATCCATTTAACTTACCTAAGTTAAATTTAATTTCAATCATTCAAATTTCCATTAACTAGTTGCTAATTAACCGTTTTGCCTATTTCACCCTTTTTATTTGAATATCACTTGTTTAAATATATGTTAACTTAATTATAAACTAATCTAATTTTATTTTCAACTCGAGTTATATATTCGATTTCGAATATAAATTCTCAATCTCTTTCACTTATCCAAAAACCCAATTTCGATTCAAATTTCCTTTAACTAATTATTCTCCAAATTTAGTTATTTCTATTTAACCATTTAAAATATGATTTTTGTCTTAAAAATCATTTCACTTACTTCACTGGAGTTCATATTTATTTTATATCTCCAGTCTGGATTTTTTCTAATGCCAATTCGGATTTTATTTCCTAAAAATCCTTTTATTTATTTAATTAAACCGTTATGGTTTTCTAATGGTTCTGGCGCCGCTTTTCTAAAATTTTGACTTTGACATAACTTAAAATCTATACGACGAAATCCAGATTTTTCTCTTTCATTAGAAAACTATTGTTCAACCGGTCCCGACGATTCTTGTTTCAAAGAATTCCGACTTCAATTGAGTTCTGTATACTAAATTGAAGTTCGAATCGCCAATTTACGAACTGTCGCGCTACGGCGAGCTCGTTTTAATTATATTTATAAATATAAACGTTTTAACTTCGTTTATAATAAATTCAACTCCATTCTGATATAATTTTAATATATACCCAATCTATTTCATAATATTTCCGATCTATTTCACTTCTAATATTCAAATCCTATATATTTACAATATTCAAATTCCATTTGAATTTCTTTATTCAAGCTCTATATTATTTCCTTTTATTCAATTTCTATTTGAATTTCTTCTATTCAAATTCTATTTCAATTCCTTATCTTCAAATTCTATTTGAATTTCTTATCTTCAATTTCTATTTGAAATCCTTTATTCAAAACCCATTTCAAATCCCTTATTGAAATTCCATTTGAAATCCTTTATTCAATTTCTATTTAAATTCCTTTGTTCAATTTCTATTTGAAATCCTTTATTCAATTTCTATTTAAATTCCTTTGTTCAATTTCTATTTGAAATTCTTTGAATTTAAATTCTATTTTAACTCCTTTGAATTTAAATTCTATTTCAGACTCTATATTTTCTTGAATTCTAATATTCAACCTCCAATTTATATTCTCTTTGAAATTCTATTTAACCATTTTCCATTTGAATTCTAATATTCAAATCTCTATTTGACTTTTCTTTATTCAAATCCATTTGAATTCAAATTCCATTTCAATTTTTCTTATACAATTTCTATTTGAATTTTCTTTATTCAAACTCATTTGAATTCCTTTGAATTCAAATTCTATTTCACTTCTATTTGAATTATATATATATATATATTCAAAATCCTTTATTTTACTTCTATTTGAAATCTATATTCCAATTCTCATTTCAGAATTCCTTTGAAGTTATATAAATATATACATATATTTATATCTATCTCAAATTCAAAACATCTGAATTTTCAAACAACTTGTTTCTTTTCAAACAAATTTCCATCAGAACTTTTCCTAGGCAGCAATTCATCACTTAGAAACTCGAAAATGAACACTGATGATGTTGCGACCATTATCAGAATTATTTCCCAGCCACTGAAGTGAGTTCAGTGCTATATTACTTTCAAAATCCATTTAGAAAAATATTTTCCAAACTCCCAGGATTTTAAATTCTTAATTCTGGTTTGAATTCAAATTTCAATTTATCACATTTGTATATTTGATTTCATATACAAATTCAATTGGTTATACATCTATTTCTGTTTTATAATCTAATTTGATTATAATCCTAACAATCAACTTAACTGTTTGAAAACAATATCGTGTCCAATCTTCTGTTCAAGTGTTTATAAACTCCTATCGACATCGTGGTGTCCCACGATTCGACCAAAATTTATAATTCACTCAACAGACTAGTCAACACAATATAAAACAGTATTTATATCAAATAACAAATACGCTCTCTCGTATATATATACACTCAACTCATTCTAGGATACTACTGATCCTATCTCTAATGAGCACAATCCAACAAGCCTAGGTATTCGCTCAACCTAAGCTCTGATACCAAGTGTAATGACCCGACGAATTCCGGTAGGCTTTGCAACCATCCCTTCATCCCCCCAGATAGCAGGTTAATACCCCACCGTGACTTACATTGGTACCCCAGCACCACATTTTACGGCAAGCCTTTCGACTTCACAACCAACCCTCATTTTCGGGACATGTAGGGGTAAGAGTCTCCCGTTCGCCACCTAACGAAAAGCGAGAACCCCCTATCATGCGACACATGCCCCAAGCACGCAACATGGACTGGTATGAGTAAACAGTTTAAAATAGTTTCAGAAAACTAAATGATATTTCATAAGACCACGCCGTATAACACGGAACGGGTTTTTCCCTTATGAGAATCCAAACGCTTGATTTAACTTTCAAATCCCTTTTGGAAGGAATGATAATCTTTATATCAAAACTCTTTTGATATTATAATAATGTCTAAATCAAGTAGATAACAATCTAGTGGAACGTTTGCATCTCACGTTCCACATATATATACAAATCATAAATCGCAAGCACGTATTGGGTAATGGGTTTCCAACTATGACAAGGTATGGAACCACCTTCCGCTGGTATATCTCTAGAGGAGAATACACCGAGTTCAACAAGAACATCTTGCAACTCAGCCACACATGACCGACCACTCATTTCGCTTGAGTGTATCGAATGTATATCACCAACGATTGGGATCAGCAACCATTTCCCGAATGGGACAGCATCGACAATAGATTTTTAGAAGTAAATGAAACTCCAGATCAGGTGATTATACACCCTAATAGGTGCGACTACATAGCCATGCTGCTTGCCCGATTTCTGTCATTTACCGGTTGATGAGGCCAGAAGCTACGCTTTATCATCACAACAGATTCACTTCGAATGCCACATCGTCAAATCCATCAAATCACCGATTTACGTCCCTAACAGTACATTACGTGTCAGCTAAAAGAAGTTTCCTCCTCCGCTTCCACTCTTGGTACAGTTGAAGAAATCAATGTACGTGACCTTTCTGGAAATACTCTGTCAGACATTCATCCATACAAGTCACCCAGGAACAGGATGAATCGAAGGCACAATTTCTATTAATAGAAAAAGTCCTTGCACTCTACTCCGTCTTCGATTATCTTTATATAATCTGATTCGCATGCTACTGCCAATACGGAGTGGCTCTTCGGATAATAATCCAACCGGTCTCTCCATATTGACAACGATGGTCAAAACTCCGATAGTCTGTGATTTAACTATCGAATAAAAACAAGTGTTTCGATAGTCGATGATTTAACTATCGAACAAAACAAGTGTTCATCCAAACATCCAACAAATCAGTGAGCCTTTAATTAATATTCCATTAATTAAATCTCTTCTCTATTTCTTTATCAATATTTGTTAACCAAATATTTTCATATATAGCCTCCTTTATTTTCTAACTTTAGAAATATTTATTGTTCTATTTCCAAGCTTACATTTATTTGGGTTAAACCGGATGTTGTGTAAAACATCGGTACGATAACCCAAATACTATATTTAACTAACTCTCATTCAACATCGATCTTCGAGCCTGAAATCTTACTGTTTATCTGTTAATAATGAAATCAATCAAGTTGGGGTATAACTACCTCTCCGACCTTGACTGAATAACATTTATAATGTCAAAACAGATATGACTACTTACTTGAATAATCAATACCATACAACTACTGATTCACTTTTAAACACGTATACTCTTCCTCTTTCTATTCTTACTAGATTTTATCCCTAGTCTTCCTTTTTGATTATACTATTCTATTTCTAAGTTCGTTTCCTTATCGACTTCTATATATTTTGATATGTTAATTTCTAACTATCAAATTATCTTAAAAATATTCTATCTCCTTAAATTCCCGGAAAATTCGCCATAACCTCCTTTGTACCGGGAGCATCGGGAAAATCCCCAAACTGCCACACAGGCCTTCTCCAATCAAAAAGAAAAAGAAAAGCCAAGCGGCTAGCCGATACGGCGCATAAAATCGCATATATGAATTAACTACGTACCTTTTTTGTCGAGCAATCTATATATATACCTTCTAACACTTTATTCCAAACCTGTCTCCTGTATATTTATACCTGTCCAATCTATTTTAACTATACCAATCATTGTAACTAAATTTGTTAAATAAATTTGTTACTTAACTCTTCAGTCTATTTCACCTTCATATTTGAACATGACATGTTCAAATATATTTTAACTTGCATATTAACAAATTCTAATTATACTCATACTCTCGTTTCCTTATCGACTTCTTATTCAAATTCTAATTCAATTCTATTTGTATTCTCTTTATTTAAACTTCATTTGAATTCTATTTTCAAATTCTATAGTTTAAAGTCCATTTGAATTCTCTATTCAAATTCTATAGTTTAAAGTCCATTTGAATTCTATATTCAAATTCTATAGTTTTCCTGCATTATTTATAAACAACGTTTATAACTTCACTTAAAATCCCCCATTATATATTTATAAACAAAGTTTATAAATTCAATTCAAATCCCACATTTTCCTTTATAAACAAAGTTTATAAATTCAATTCAAATCCCATCTTTCATTTATAAACAGAGTTTATAAATTCAATTCAAATCCCATCTTTCATTTATAAACAGAGTTTATAAATTCAATTCAATTCCCATCTTTCATTTATAAACAGAGTTTATAAATTCAATTCAAATCCCATCTTTCATTTATAAACAGAGTTTATAAATTCAATTACTTATTTTATATACCTTCAAAACAAGTTAATATTTTCTATAGTTTTATTTAAAATTCAAATTCTATTTATAAAAATAGAATTCCCTTTTTAAATCTCAAATACCCTTTTCGATATTTTTATAAATCAATATTCAAGCCCTAGTGATATTTTTAAACAATCAAATCAACCAATTTTTAATCATTTGATTTTTAACACATCATATATGAATATATATGAAATCAAACAAATAAACAGATAATATATATTTTTGAGGAATCCAGTTGGATTCCTCCAAACTGTTTTTCCTGCATCCACAGACGTTAGTCAACATAGTAATACCCATCCTGCTTCGAGGCAGGATATCGCGGTATAGAAGGTCATCCACTAATCATAGCGTGGGGCGTATAGGGTAATCATCCGCTAATGAAACCGCGTGCATCCGCTAATGAGACTGCAGGAATCCAACCAATCACCAAACCAATATATATATATATATATATATATATATCCTAAATAACTAATATATATTTTAAAACAATCAGACAACATTCAAACAAGCATAGACAATTATTTTTAACTATATAAAAATAAATTCTAAATAAATGGTTAGTGAGGTTTACTCACCGGAATTTTGCAGTTGTCGAGTATCCCGTTTATTGCCCAATCACCGGCTACGAATATTTTAGAATGATTTCGTACCTACGATAATTTTATTCAAATATACTTATTAACATTTATTTATTGAAATTGATTATTTGAATAAATAAATAAATTTCCTATATGTTTTTTTTTCTATTCTTTAATGGTTACTAAATCAATTTTAACTTAACCCATGAAATTGAACAAACCTATTTTCTTTAAACATTAAACTAATTCAATTTCAATAAGATAAATATTAGTAAACTAACTTAATTTACCTTAAATTTCCTTATCGCCCATTTCTCCCTGAATTAGCAACCAGGCCACCATTCTTCACCATCACTGGAACCAGCCAAAAAAAAAAACCCTTCTCAACACCGAACCCTAGCACACCAGAGAGCTCGCGACCGCTGTTGCTTGCAAGTTCGTACCAAATTTTCGCACCTCCCCAATTCATCACTTGTGAGGTCGAACACCAGGTCTTCCATCATCGCACTGTCTGTAACAGCCTCCGACAATCGCCAGTCCTCCCTCAAACAACATCGCAACTCCTCTGCATCTCAGAACAACCGATGCTAACACCGCTCCCACCAAATCACCTAGTGTCGAACGGAAGTCGTACCCACTGTCGCATCCAAATCTCCGCGCTCATGCTTACGCTCACGCTCCGCTAGTTTTTGATTACATCTCTAGACAACCTCCAGTACATCTCCGCGCTCACGCTCCACTGTCCCACCCAAATCGAAGGTCACAGAGGATCTCGCGTTGCCCTTATAGATCACGATTTTGAAATGAAAGAAGAAAGAGGAATTTGTTTCTGAAAGTTTTCGATTTTCATTTTCAGAAAGAGTGAGGGGAGCGCCCCTTTTTACTTTGGTTTTAGATTTTAATTTTGGTTCTGAGAGGCTCGGTTTGATTTATAAGGTGGGGGTTGGTTTGATTTGTGCAAATGGAGAAAGGCACGACTTTGTTTTTCAGTCGTGTGGTTTTAAATGGAAGGAGATGTGGCCATTTTATTTTCCACTTGATTTTATATTTAAAATTCGTATCCTTTAATTAAAATACTCCTTGACTGCGAACTCCTTTCTGAACCCAACAAGTGACAATTCTAGGGTAATACCACTATTCCGGACACACTAGGATAGGTCACGAAGTCTGATTTGATCGTCTTGAGGCGGTATTAATTTAAATCAATATAAATTAATTTCAGACAATTTACTCTCCTCGATAATAAACAAATATTATTATCGTTATAAATTTCATATTAATTATTTGAACTGTTTTCAATTCAAATAAAAATTTGAATTCAACTAAATCCATTTTCTTATTCTGATAATTCAATATTAAATTGAAATTGATTTTTAAATCGATAACTCCCTATAAAAATTGATTTATTTACTTAACTCAATATTTAAATCCATATTAAATATTTTAAAATTAACCCCTAAGAGTCCGGGTCATTACATAAGTCGAGCAAGTATGGGTCGAGCAAGCAACATAAGTGCATGGCAGTATATGTACAAGTGACATGAATCATAACAGCTCAATTCAGGACAATGCAAACAAGGCAACACAAAGTGTACAGCAATAAAGTGGTGCATTCATGGTATACAAGCATGTCAATGTAAAGAAGCAAATGGTAAATGGTTGGTGTAGCAAATTCAAGTGTGCACAAATAAGGAGCAATCTCATGTTCAACCATAGCTCAAGTCAGAGATAGTGTACGAAACAAGTAAACAATAGTGCAGCAAGGATTATCCAAATGGTAGTATACTAGTAACATGTCAGTACCATATACATGGCTACTACATGGATGGTGCGACATTAAAATACCAACTCACACAAGACAAGTCATCATGCAATGGTAACATTGTACACAGAACAAAACAACAAAGTGATTAATCATTTCATGCACGAGGGTGCATCGGTCAAGAACACAAATACATGCAGCTATGACAGTGGCCAAGAAAGAGCACAACATGAATGAGACAGAAACAACAATGGTATGTGTGCACAATCAGGTGGTGCAACAACAGATCAGGTCAAGCAGTTATGGTTAACACAATCAAACTTAAACAGTGATGAATGCGAAACATGGTGGACAAGCAGTAATGTGAAGTGAATATCAAAACTGAGATAAGCATGTTCAAGTAAGCCAAAGAATATCCAGAATTCAATAAACATTTTTTCATGGGAAGAAACTTTCAGAATTGGTTCCAGTATTCAAAAGTTTTCAAGGATTGAATTTAATTCTACTTTCAGAAATCAGTGGAACACTTCTCGAAATCATACAATTAATATTGGCAAGAAAGAATTAAATTTGTCTTTATGGCATGAGCAAAGGTGGCAAGTTTTCAATGCTTCCAGAAAAGTGAGTCCATTTTTTTATATGGAAAGAAATCATTTGATTTTGATTTCCAGACATACATAGGGAAGTGTACACATATATGGGATGTTACAAGTAAATTGCTTGAAACATAATTTGGAAAGGTGTCATAGATGGGTGTAATACATTTCAAATATTTCCCAAATTATACAATCAATATTTGGCAAGATTATATTGTGGAAATAAAATTCTGTTTTTCCAAAGTTCATATGTTCAGTAAAACCATCGAGATGCATATTCAAAAGGAAAAATCATGTTTTGGTTCATCTCAGAATTCACTGCATGTTTTCAAAGCCGAGGAAACCAAAAGGGAAAGCAAAACAAAATCAGCCACGTCATTATATGTGAAATCAGAGAGAAATAATAGGATTTCTATATCCTTTATCTATCACCAATTCCTCATGGGCAATAGGAATAAAAAACCAAAAACACATATTCAAGAGCAATGTCGAAATTATCAAATTCGAGATTCTTACATGTTTTCGATCGCAAGTAGAGAGGATAGCCCAAATCAGATCGACCAAGAGGAACAAAAACAAGCTACAAAGAATCAAAATCATACAACAATCATTCGAAGTTGATTTGGGAATTCCTCAAAACCCTAAGTGCCGCCGCCATTTTTAAGAGAAAGAGATGGGGTTCAACGGATAAACATATTATCCGGCCATAGTTTTCAAAAGGGGATAACCCATATTTCTTAACTCTAGGGTTTTCTATTTATACTGTATTGTTTTTAGTTTGTTTTGTAAACCGTCCGATCAGTTTCTATTGTCTGTAAAATCTATGTAGGTTTTCTAGTTTTGTTTGTAAAACTAGACAGTTTCTAGAGTCTATAAAATCTTGGTGGTTACCTAATTTCATCTGTAAACCAATTGTATGGGTAATGTAGTTGGTCATCACGTTAGTCTCACAAAATAAAGGTCCCTAGTTTGAACCTGGGCTCTGACAACATACTTCATTTTCCTTATTTTCGGTAAAATTTGAATTATTTTATTATTCAGACAAAAATTTAAATACACTTAACCTATTTTTGATATGAAAACAGGCTAATTCTAACTCGCGCCTTCTATTTCCTATCAACTAAGTATGAAATGCAGTGTTGCACCAAACTAAAACATGAACACGACTAACAAACCATAAGAAGATGGGCTTAACCAACTAATGATGGTGCAGTTTACTCAATATTTTCATTTAGCTACGGATAAATAATGTGAAAAAATTCACTCCATTTTTGGTTTTCAAGTTAACTATATCTAACAAATTCATTCCATCTCCAATTTGTTATACATGACTTAAAATTATAAAATAATATGGCATATATTTCGGCTAACAAATTTCTAAATTATACAGTACATGTCATAAATGATAAAAACCTATTATAGAGTAATTTTTGATTTTCTAACCAATTGTCTTGGTGGTGTAGTTTGTTATCACGTTATTCTCACACATTAGAGTTCCCAGTTCAAACCTGGGCTTAGACAACCTACTTTCTTTTATGTTTTTTTTATTGAAATATGAAATATTTTGTCATCTAGACAATAATTCTAATACACTAAAAATATTTTTGATACGTGGACAGGTAAATTCTAACTCATGCCTTCTACTTCCTATCAACTTAGCATGAAATGCACATGCATACCAATTCAAAACACGAACACAAATAACAAACCATAGGAAGATGGGCTTAATCAACTAAAGATGGAGCAGATTTGTCTATATTTTCATATATCTACTGATAAATAATGTGGATAAATTCACTCCATATCTAGACAACAACATTAAACAAACTAAGCATATTTTTGCTATATTGACACGTCAATTGTAACTTGTGCCATTTGATTTCTATCAACTAAGCATGAGATACAAAGGTATACGAATCAACAACACGAACACAACTAATAAACCATATAAAGATGGGCTTAATCAACTGAAGATGTAGTGGATTTGACCATATTTTCATTTAGCTATAGATAAATAATGTGGACAAACTCACTATGTCTTCGGTTTTCTGGTTAACAATAGCTGAAAAATTCATTCCATATTCGATTTGCAACACAAGAAGACGAGCTTAATCAACTTATTTTTCCCTTTTCTGCTGAAATTTGAATAATTTTGTTATGCAGAAAACAAATTTAAAGACATTAAACATATTTTGATACGTAGACAGGTTAATTATAACTTGTGCCTTTTATTTCCTATTAACTAAGCATGAGATGCAGAGGTATAAGAATCCACTACACAAACACAATAAAAAAAACATAAGAAGACGAGCTTAATCAACTAAAGATGGAATGGATTTGTCTATATTTTCATTTAGTTGCAGATAAATAATGTGGACAATTCACTACATCTCTGGTTTTTTAGTCAACTATAGTAGACAAATTCACTCCACTAACAATTGATTACACATGACTTAAAACTACAAAACACTATGACACAAATTTAAGTTACCAAATTTCTAAATTACACGGTACACGACATAAATGTAAAAAACCAATTTCCTGGGTGGTGTAGGTTGTCATCATGTTAGTGTCATGCACTAAAGGTCTCCGGTTCCTACCTAAGCTTAGATAAACTACTTCCTTTTCCCATTTTTTAACTGAATATGAAGTACTTTGTGGTTCAGAAAAAAAATTAAATACACTAAACATATTTTTGATACATGGACAGGTTAATTCGAACTAGTGCCTTCTACTTCCTATCAAATAAGCATGAAATGCAGAGGTATACCAATCCAAAACACGAACAGAACCAACTAACCATTGGAAGATGTGCTTAACTAAAAGATGGAGCAGATTTGTCTATATTTTCATTTAGCTATAGATATATAATGTGGACAATTTCACTCCATCTTTAGATTACTAGTAAACTATAGCTGACAAATTAACTCCGTCTTCAATTTGTTGCACATGCTTAAAACTTGAAAACAATATGGCAAAAATTTCAGCTAACTAATTTCTAAATTATATGGTATATGGCATAAGTGTTAGAAACCAATTACAGAGTAATTTTTTATTTCTAACTAATTATTTGGGTGGTGTAGTTGGTCATCATTTAAGTCTGACACGGTAAAGGTCCCCAATTCGAGCTTTTGGTCAAACAACCTACATCTTTTTCCCTTTTTGCTAAAATTTGAAATAATTTATTATCCTAACAAAAAATTTAAATACATTGAACATTGTTTTGATATGAAGACATATTAATTGTAACTTGGGCCTTCTGCTTCCTATTAATTAAGAATGAGATATAGAGGAATGTGAATCCACAACAAGAACACAACTAACAAACCATAGAAAGATGTGCTTAACCAACTAAAGATGAGGTGGATTTGTCAATATTTTCGTTTAGATACAGATAAATTATGTGGACAAATTCACTCCAACTTTTGTTTTATGTTAACTATACCTGTCAAATTCACTCCACCAATTTGTTACACATGATTTAAAACTACAAAACAATATGACACAAATTTCAACTATCAAATTTCCAAATTATACAGTTCATGGCTGATTAGCATAGAAATATGTTAATTTATGCACTTATATTTTATCTTTTTGTATTTAAATAATTAATACGTTGGGTATTATTTTGTTATTTTTATAGATATGTTGTCCAGATCTCATTCAGCCTTAAAAGTAAAGAATAGATGCCATTGACTTGAAGAATTGCATAAGAGCTTTCATTGGAGGTCAGATGTGTTCACATTGGTCACATTAGAAAAAGATTGGTAGAAAAGATCTCTAAAGATGTCATTGGAGGTTGTTTGTGTTCACATTAGTCACTTTGGAAGTAGATTGGTGGAAAATATCTTTTATGATATGCTATTGGACCACAATCTTTGATGAGAAGGTCCATTAGAGGATTAGGGTATCTAATTCACCTATAAAAGCACATGTATACCCATTGTAACGATGGTCCCATTATTCTGTACTCTTATGCTCAAATTAATAAAGTTTTCTTCTTTTTCTCTTTTCTGCATTTTTTATTTTCTTAGCAATTAGTGTAGTCTACACATTAGTTTTGGTAGAACACTATTTGTATTTTGCAATTATTTTTTATTAGTGATTGACCGTCTGATTAGATTCGACGGTAATCCTAATTTTATTTCCTGTTCGTTATTTTAATTTCTGCAATTTTAATTTCTGTTCTTTTTATTTGATTTCCTAGGTCATATTGAATTAAATATAGATTTGATTAGATTCAGATCTGTGTTCAATTCTATAATAGTTTTATTGCTTTTTTGTTTTAGTTTTATTTTTTATTGTTTTTCAACCCATCCTCCAAATTTCGTCTAGCTCGCCCAAGAAATTATATAAATAATTTAATTTAATTTACCTCCCTGTGATTCGACCTACATATTACACGATCTGTGCGCTTGCAGTATTTATTTTAAAATTCGCACTTTTCTAATTCTTAGGAAAGCGACGAAAAAGTTTTTGGCGCTGTTGCAGGGGAGGTAACGATTAAATTTTATTATTTATTTAATTTCTGATTCGTGTTAGTTTTTATTTTAATTTATTTTTCCTTTTTTTTGTATATATAGAAGAAAATTCTTAAGTGGTTTGATTTGGTATTATTCAATGATAGCGTAATCTTCCTAATAAGAGAAAAAAATTAATTGCCTAATTACCTCGATTTTCTTTCCTCTTCTTTTCAATTTATTTCTTTCCCTTTTCAAATTTTTCCTTTTTCATTTTTTTCTCTTTCTTCTAGTTTTACAACAATAAACAAAACAAAAAAGATCTTTTTGTTTTTGTCTTCTCTTTTATTGCTTTCCCCTTTTGACAAATTTTTTTCCTTTTCACAAGTTCACACAAATTAAAAAAAAATCTTTTGTTTCCTTTGTTTTTCTTCAATCTCTCTTTGCTTCTCTTGCTTAATTTCTCCAAACCATACTTTCCACGCCCATAAACCAAATCCATTCACCTTCATCATGCTGAACCTCCTCACCACCATACATCCACACCAGAACATATCCTCACACGTTGTTCAAAATCCCTCACCGTCCAGAACCCCAATACATCCCTTCAACATCAAAACCGGTCAATATACCTCCAATCCACAAAATCGAGCCATTTTACCATCCTCAGCAAACTGTACTCGCTTCCACCCATACCACAATTTATCATTGACCCACACCGCAATATTTCATTAGCCCCACCATCAACGTTCACACGCCTTTTCCGCATCCACCCTCATCAGCCAACTGCTTTCAAAAACCCAAACTCCACAATAGTACTTCCATCTCCCCGATCCCATAATTTTCTCCCCAAAACTCACAAACTCATCCGTTCCCATTCACACAACCAACAAATTACCTTCAGACCTTCTGCCATCCCCTTCTCATAAACCACCAACATATTCACAACCACCTACCCAGTTTGATTCAAACACCTCTGCCGCATAACCTTTCACATGACCCACATATAATCCGCAACATCCTGCCCACAACATCTCCATCAATAAAATAGATCAACCTGAGTCCATCCTGAAACGCCATCATCAAAAACCGTGTTTATCTTCACAGCTTTCACCACCTTCGATCATCACCAAGGATAAACACAAAACCCAAAACCGGATTCGCCCATTCCAAAACAGTGAGCAAACGAAACCCAATTGGAAGTAGCCACGTACCCTAAATCTACTACCGGAATCCACCCAAATTCGATCACCCAATTTCGACTTGTTTCAACTGACCCAAAAATCGAAATTCCAATTTGCTCAAATCCTTTTTGCTCGCAAATTCAAAAATCGAACTCACATATCGATTTTAAGTAACAAATCCGTTTCGAATTAAAATAATAATAATAATAAGCGAGGCTTGTGATCGAGTTTCCTCTGAAGTCTGAATTTTCTGCTATCTTTCTCTGAGCACAAAATGGAGAAATATTTATTGATCATGAACTGGTTTTGTAACACCCCACGTCCGTTAAGGTCACTCACAAAGGGAATGCCTCAACTTCAATGGAGCATTATGGGTACTGGAACAAGACAGACATATATAAAACAACGGAAAGTAAAGTGGAAGTACTTCAAATCATTTATTAAAAATAAGTGTTTACAAGAAAAGCCCATTAACTTCCAATACCCAATTACATAGTTAAAATATCTGTCTTGCTCAAAAACAAAGAAGCATAAGAACAAACTGTAGTATTCCCCAATAAAGCAAAGCAAGCCATAGCCAAGAGAAATCCAAGCCATACATGAAAGAGCCTTGGAGCTTGGTAAGATCCGAACTCAGCTGTATTCCCACCCTGTGAACCGGGGGGGGGGGAGGGAGGGGGGGGGGGGGGGGCGGAAGAAAAAGAGGCGAAACAAAACAGGTCAGTCATAAAGACTGAGTAAGTACTAGTGACTTCCAGCACAAAAATAGGTAAAGATAATATGGCATGAGTAAACTGAAAGTAAACATAAGCATGATGACAAGATAAGCAACAGGCAAGATAACTAAGGATAACATGATGTGATTTTTGTCAAGTAACATCGCAAGGTTCCCATTCAAGATAAACTAAGTATAATTTCGTAAGATTCCTATCAAGCATATCACGATTCCTCTGCTTCGCCATTAAAAGATTTCGGTGATATCTATTTCCTCTGCACCACCTAACTAGCATCCTCACAAGTGTCTTACAAGGAATGATCCATATTCTTACTAGTACTCCAACTAGTGTCCTATGTAACAAGGATCCTTACCCCCTACTAGTGCCCCAACTAGTAGCCCGTGTTATATAATAAGGTGATCTCACCCACTACTTAGAAATCATAATACTAGTCTTATGTACCCCTAGCTGACTACATAGGTGCCGCCTGACCCTATCTCCACTATGTGTACCCACCAATCCCCATGCGATCAGCTCCCTAACTCGTAGATACCTGTGCTGGCCCCACAGTGGGGTGTATCATTCCCCAAAGTGGCAACCCGATACAACGGAGATGCACGGCTTATACCTACACGATGCAACAACATCTTACCTACCATCCCGGGTCCACACACGCATATGAAACCCGTTGGACTTGCGTTGCCACCGCTAACCCGTTTGGCCTCTTATAGTCAAGCCCAGTATGCGTGTCCCGTCCTCGACTTGGGTCGAGCCCACAAAGATACGTTTGGGTTACTGGTTGAAATGGGCCCCCTTTCCTCGACACAAGCTTCCCACCTATGCTTGGTCCCCTCTAGTAATTCTTACTTAACCCCTTCTTATTCATGTCCACTTACATGCTTAAATTTTAGTTAAGTATACACTAGTTATGTCTTACATGTTACACATGTCCTCCACTTAACCCCTACATCATCCTCATGTCTTAATACATGCTTTATCATGGTTAAGTGCTTATAGGTTATATTTTACATGTCATTCATATTACCCCCAACGTCTGGGTTTAACCAAGCGCCTTGGCTTTATCTGCCATTAGACCCTATGTCTATCCATTAATTATGCGCTTGTGCTACCTCATCAGTCTTATCATTTAACTTGGTTATTTCCATTCAAACCAACCTTCAACTTTGCTTATTCATTCAATTCTTAACTTGCACTATATTAAGTCCATTAATAAGGCCACAACATGTTATTCCTATAATTCATACATTAACCCCCGTTATGGTACAATAACATGTTCTTATTCAATCTTTACAACCAAGTACCCCTTAACTTATAAACACACTGGAGAGAGAGAATAATTCCCTAAATACCCACCCGGAAGACCGGAATCAACATCAGATTGGTACTCAGAGTATTATCCAACCTAACCAATGTTTTGCTCCTTCTTATAATATAACTTATGTTGCCTTCAATTGTAAATTCATTCTTGTCTTTACGTATTTCTTAATCTACAATGAAGCACATCTTTCCTTATTACGTAAGTTATCTCGTCTTATCTATTGTTCTGCCTAACTTAATTTATTCCATAAGTTATCATTCCCACCTAGGCATTAATTAAGACTTACTTAACTCAGCCATTCATGTCATAACAGTTAAGTGTCATTAGCCTGGTCATATTACTTAACCCACCCATTCATAACTTATTGGTTAAGTGTCCTTAGTTTACTTAACCCTACCCACTGGTCTAATTACCATGTTATGTTGGTTAAGTCTTACTATTCGTATTTCCACATGTCACCCACTTAACCCCCATTTCCCACCACATGTTTATCTGGTTAAGTATTTCTTAATTCATTAAGGCCGTAACCTTATAAATACCTCTCACATTAGACTGACATTTATGGCAGCTGGATTCGCCGGGCGGGTCCGGGCAGTCTTACACCATAAAAGAGTCTAACCTCGTGTCTTTACTACTGTTACGCTTTTAACTTGGGCCTAGGATCTCTCATATTGGGCTACCATTTGTGACTACTGGATTCGCTGGGCGGGTCCGGGCAGTTTTACGTCACAAATGAGTCCAACCTCGTGTCCTAAGCATTGATTATCACTTATAATCTTTTACCCCAGTCTTAATAATTTCGCTATTCAAATTATTAATTAATTCCTAATTTAACGATGTCCATAATTGACTCAATTATGTTCATCAATTAATGGTATGCAAAATCATACCAATTTTACCACAATTTACCTTATGCCATTAAAGGCAACTTATCTCAATTTATATTTATCCCTCCTTTAAGGCTATTACATTCAAACTACCCAAAACCCACTTAGGCGTGTTCATATTAGCCCCTTTTCAAGACATAAATTATCATATGTGTTTCAACTACAAATCTCACATAATTAACATACGCCCAAGTTCTAGATTACATGTCCGTTTTACATATGCCTAATTCATACCAAATTTACATATGTTCAGTTCATGCCATTTTATATGTATGCCAAATTTATGCCAATTTACACCTATCAAGTTCTAGCCAAATTACATATGCCAATCCCAATTCTTTCAATTACCATTTTAATGGCAGTACCCAATTATCAAATTTCATATTAATGGCAATAATACCCATATATCCAATTTTCATGTTATGCCATCAATTCCACCAATCACATATATCCAATAGGTAATATTCCCATACTTTTCCCCGTATTCAATCGTATGCAAAATCGTGGTTTAGTCCTAGATCCGAAATTGATCTAGGTTCATCAAAAGAAAATAAATAGGGGAAAGGTAGAATTTTGCAATAAAACAAGATCAGAGAGAAAACAGCATAAATCATCATGACAGGCATAAAGATTAGATCTTGATAATAATATCAACATGAATCCAAGAAACTGATTTACAACGACTGAATAGAGCATGAACTAGACATAAGAATGGAGATGAACAAGTCTCAAAACCCAAGGTTCAAAGGTAAACAGGAATAGATCTGAATTGATAAACATGCTTATATCTAATTACACTTTATTCCATAGCCATATAAAAATTAAGTATTTTAATCTAAAAAGTAACTAGAACTTACATAGCACGGCTAGCGAATTAAGAACTGAAATCGATGTAGAAACGTTGTAGCGTTGTTGATTCATCTCCTTGAATTGTTGTAGAAGTCTTCATCTTTGCATTGGATTGCGTATGAAAGCTTAAGAAGAAGATTAGAGACGACGGTCATGACCAAGAGGGATTTCAGCAGCATAACAGTGGCTAGACATGTTGTAGTGAATTAGGGTTTAGGCATCAGGGGGTTTATATAGGATTAGGCGGACGAATCTGGACAGAAAATGAGACTAGAAACATCAGAATGCACCCAGGCCCAAAAGTGGGCTCGGGGACCAGGTCGACCCCCAGGTCGACTACCTAGTCGACCTGGTCAGGGGGGTCGACTACCCAGTCGACCTGAGTCTGGGCGGGAAATTCCCCGCCCAGTCTGTTCTGGGTTTTTAATTTGAAATTTGAATTCGAATTCGAGCTGTTTTGAACTCTGAAAATTCCTGAAACTTCGGAGGGCCATATCTCCCTCATACGGACTCCGATTCTCGCAAACTCGGACTTGTTTTCAAGAAGAATTTCGAGACGAACGCAACGGCGCAACCCGTTTTCCCTTATTCTTATTTTAAAATTTAATTCTGCCTTGACACTTGTATTAACATGTTATAAAAATTCGGGTTGTTACATTTTCCCCTCCTTAAAGGATTTCGTCCCCGAAATCTTCAAGTTAAGAAGAATGTGTCCTACCATCCAATCATCCATTTACTCAATCATCAATCACAGGCATTCATTGTCCTTAAGAAATTTCTAATGCTGTATGAACATATGCAAGAAGTGTGCGTATAAGTTCCTTGTCTAATGCAAATGATCAGGCCTGATTGATCTTCTAGATGCAAAATATGTTTAGTGCCATGAGTCCAACATGTATGAAAATAGTCCTAGTCACATAAACACTATATGTGTGCACAAACATCCATCCATATGCAACATCCACATGATAACACATTCAATTCCATCCATAAACAAGTGTAAACACTCGTGCATATGCAATATGAAAGGTGACTGAGCCGATCTAGTGCCTAATGTGTGTAAATGCATCCACGAGCAACCACTTGCAACTACTTGCAACCATTAATCACAACATGTCTCAAACACATGTTTACACCCAATTGTTCCTATCTAAGGATATAATCAAATGATAGAAGCAAGTAAAAACTTTAAGCCCGTTAGGCAATGTCAAAACTGGAAATCTACGCCACATATATATTGATAAGGAGAAGAACTCCCTAAGCATCAGCCCCGAAGACCGAAATCAACATCAGACTGACACCCAAAGAATTACTCAACCCAACCAATATATATCTTTCTTAGGAAACTAAGCATGATGGGCTCCTTTTAAGTCATAAGAAATCCCTTCCTAAAACTAACCCATATCCTATAAAACCCAAAAGGTTTAATTAACCCAACGGACACCCTCTTGCCCCAACATGTATTACTAACAGATGAGTCATACTCCCTATGGGGTTTGCAACAGAAATTAGATTGAGAATAGGACCGAGAGGATATACACAAAAGATAGCATGCGAGTAAGCTCTACAGGAAAGAGGGATCAAGGATATACTCTTAAAAAGAGATATGATGCACGAATATAGTCTTCAATCTTCTAAGCCACATTCCCTTGAGCTTAAATCCATTGTGCTTTGACCATCTTTAACTTCACAATTTCGTTGCTTCTTAATTCTTGTTTCCAAAATATGAGTTGGAACTCATTTCACTATTGCCTCTCGTTCCACTTTCACTTATTCTCCTTTTAGTATACTCGGCTTACACATAACATCGTACTCATGGTTTCACACAAGCTCTCCAAAATTCACTAGTAAATCTTGGATCTCGTTCAATTACTAGAAAGTATTCCACATAGATGAGTTATCTCTTGAAAATAAACAAATGTCAACCATGTTGCCCAATGTACTTACTTAGGTGACTCTCTACAACTCATGCATAAGTGAAATGACCCATCCGCCTTAATGGCGAACACTACTCGAGCGGATCAACTAATGTATCAAGAGATTCTAGGTAACTAATCCTAATAGAACCCTAAAGGTTACACGCGACTTCGAGGGTATTATCGAGGCAAGCCAAAAGTCTAACTAGCCTCCTTTCGAAACCGAGAATGGCACCCTTAATGGATAACCGCTTCATCCCTAGAATCAACCCATAGCTCACAAAAACATGAGCAGTCCTTCTAAACTCAACAATTAGCATAGACATTCTCAAATCCTAACAAGTCATGAATAAATGAGTCGATTCCCCAACAGGATTTGAGACAAAAATGGGATCCTCAATTACGCTAGTACTAACGTGCAGAGACTCAATTATCGAAGCAGAATTAAAAGGATGCGATGTACAAAATCAAAGTTCTAGCGGGATGATAGAAAGAAAAGCTGAACCTTTAACAGAAACGTTACCACCTCCCTTAGGTACGCTAGTAGTGAGAGCATACAATTTCCCTCTCGACGATCTTGTCATTTGCCCTTGTCCTTGTCCTACAATACTTAACTACACGTCCCTTCTCACCAAGCTAAAGATACTCTCTCTTGTCATGGGTTTTACTATGCTTTCACTTTGGCCTCTTTCCTTTCACCTTTTTCCTCTTTCTTACTATCCTTGTATAGCTTGTTGACAAGTCTCTCGAAAGCTACCTCCAACGCACGACAACTCTACACAGCTTGAAATAAGATTAGATGCAGATGGAACTACTGCGGCTACAGATGGAGGTTGGGCACTTCTTTGCCCTCTGACATATGTCGGATGCCTACGAAACTATGGTGAAAAGAGAGAGAAGAGATTTCAAGAGAGAATCAAAAGATAGTGCATATGGCTTTGGGGAATATGCCTTTTAATCAAAACAAAGTTTTCTTGAAAATTTGCTTCTTTTAAACGTTTTGAAAACTAGTTTCAGAAGGTTTTTGAAAACTTTTGCCCAGTCTGGTAAACCTTCTGCTCTGATACCAAATGTAACACCCCACATCCGTTAAGGTCACTCACAAAGGGAATGCCTTAACTTCAATGGAGCATTATGGGTACTGGAACAGAAATATTACAAGACAGACATATATAAAACAGCGGAAAGTAAAGTGGAAGTACTTCAAATCATTTATTAAATATAAGTGTTTACAAGAAAAGCCCAACAACTTCAGATACACAATTACATAGTTAAAATATATGTCTTGCTCAAAAACAAAGAAGCATAAAAACAAACAGTAGTATTCCCAATAAAGCAAAGCAAGCCATAGCCAAGAGAAATCCAAGCCATACATGAAAGAGCCTTGGAGCTTGGTAAGATCCGAACTTAGCTGTATTCCCACCATGTGAACCTAGAGGGGGGGAACGGAAGAAAAAGAGGCGAAACAAAACGGGTCAGTCATAAAGACTGAGTAAGTCCTAGTGACTTCCATCACAAAAATAGGTAAAGATAATATGGCATGAGTAAACTGAAAGTAAACATAAGCATGATGACAAGATAAGCAACAGGCAAGATAACTAAGGATAACATGATGTGATTTTTGTCAAGTAACATCGCAAGGTTCCCATTCAAGATAAACTAAGTATAATTTCGTAAGATTCCTATCAAGCATATCACGATTCCTCTGCATCGCCATTAAAAGATTTCTATGATATCTATTTGCTCTGCACCAACTAACTAGCATCCTCACAAGTGTCTTACAAGGAATGATCTGTATTCTTACTAGTACTCCAACTAGTGTCCTATGTAACAAGGATCCTTACCCCCCTACTAGTGTCCCAACTAGTAGCCCGTGTTATATAATAAGGTGATCCCACCCACTACATAGAAATCATAATACTAGTCTTATGTACCCCTAGTTGACTACATAGGTGCCGCCTGCCCCTATCTCCACTAGGTGTACCCACCAATCCCCATGCGATCGGCTCCCTAACTCGTAGATACCCGTGTTGTCCCCACAGTGGGGTGTATCATTCCCCAAAGTGGCAACCCGATACAACGGAGATGCACGACTTACACCTACACGATGCAACAACGTCTTACCTACCAGCCCGGGTCCACACACACATATGAAACCCGTTGGACTTGCGTTGCCACCGCTAACCCGTTTGGCCTCTTATAGTCAAGCCCAGTATGCGTGTCCCGTCCTCGACTTGGGTCGAGCCCACAAAGATACGTTTGGGTTACTGGTTGAAATGGGCCCCCTTTCCTCGACACAAGCTTCCCACCTATGCTTGGTCCCCTCTAGTAATTCTTACTTAACCCCTTCTTATTCATGTCCACTTACATGCTTAAATTTTGGTTAAGTATACACTAGTTATGTCTTACATGTTACCCATGTCCTCCACTTAACCCCTACATCATCCTCATGTCTTAATACATGCTTCATCTTGGTTAAGTGCTTATAGGTTATATTTTACATGTCATTCATATTACCCCAACGTCTAGGTTTAACCAAGCGCCTTGGCTTTAGCTACCATTAGACCCTATGTCTATCCATTAATTATGCATTTGTGCAACCTCATCAGTCTTATCATTTAACTTGGTTATTTCCATTCATACCAACCTTCAACTTTGCTTATTAATTCAATTCTTAACTTGCACTATATTAAGTCCATTAATAAGCCCACAACATGTTATTCCTATGATTCATACATTAACCCCCGTTATGGTACAATAATATGTTCTTATTCAATCTTTACAACCAAGTACCCCTTAAATTACAAACACACTGGAGAGAGAGAATAATTCCCTAAATACCAATCCCGAAGACTGGAATCAACATCAGATTGGTACTCAGAGTATTATCCAACCTAACCAATGTTTTGTTCCTTCTTATAATATAACTTATGTTGCCTTCAATTGTAAATTCATTCTTGTCTTTACGTATTTCTTAATCTACAATGAAGCACATCTTTCCTTATTACGTAAGTTATCTCGTCTTGTCTATTGTTCCGCCTAACTTACTTTATTCCATAAGTTATCATTCCCACCTAGGCATTAATTAAGATTTACTTAACTCAACCATTCATGTCATAACAGTTAAGTGTCATTAGCCTGGTCATATTACTTAACCCACCCATTCATAACTTATTGGTTAAGTGTCCTTAGTTTACTTAACCCTACCCACTGGTCTAATTACCATGTTATGTTGGTTAAGTATTACTATTCGTATTTCCACATGTCACCCACTTAACCCCCATGTCCCACCACATGTTTATCTGGTTAAGTATTTCTTAATTCATTAAGGCCGTAACCTTATAAAGACCTCTCACATTAGACTAACATTTATGGCAGCTGGATTCGCCGGGCGGGTCCGGGCAGTCTTACACCATAAAAGAGTCTAACCTCGTGTCTTTACTACTGTTACGCTTTTAATTTGGGCCTAGGACCTCTCACATTGGGCTACCATTTGTGACTACTGGATTCGTCGGGCGGGTCCGGGCAGTTTTATGTCACAAATGAGTCCAACCTCGTGTCCTAAGCATTGATTATCACTTATAATATTTTACCCCAGTCTTAATAATTTCCCTATTCAAATTATTAATTAATTCCTAATTTAACGATGTCCATAATTGACTCAATTATGTTCATCAATTAATGGTATGCATATCATACCAATTTTACCACAATTTACCTTATGCCATTATAGGCAACTTATCTCAATTTATATTTATCCCTCCTTTAAGGCTATTACATTCCAACTACCCAAAACCCACTTTGGCGTGTTCATATTAGCCCCTTTTCAAGACATAAATTATCATATGTGTTTCAACTACAAATCTCACATAATTAAAATATGCCCAAGTTCTAGATTACATGACCGTTTTACATATGCCTAACTCATACCAAATTTACATATGTTCAATTCATGCCATTTTATATGTATGCCAAATTTATGCGAATTTACACCAATCAAGTTCTAGCCAAATTACATATGCCAATCCCAATTCTTGCAGTTACCATTTTAATGGCAATACCCAATTATCAAATTTCATATTAATGGCAATAATCCCATATATCCAATTTTCATGTTATGTCATCAATTCCACCAATCACATATATCTAATAGGTAATATTCCCATACTTTTCCCCGTATTCAATCGTACGCAAAATCGTGGTTTAGGCCTAGATCCGAAATTGATCTAGGTTCATCGAAAGAAAATAAATAGGGGAAAGGTAGAATTTTGCAATAAAACAAGATCAGAGAGAAAACAACATAAATCATCATGACAGGCATAAAGATTAGATCTTGATAATAATATCAACATGAATCCAAGAAACTGATTTACAACGACTGAATAGAGCATGAACTAGACATAAGAATGGAGATGAACAAGTCTCAAAACCCAAGGTTCAAAGGTAAACAGGAATAGATCTGAATTGATAAACATGCTTATATCCAATTACACTTTATTCCATTGCCATATTAAAATTAAGTATTTTAATCTAAAAAGTAACTAGAACTTACATAGCACGGCTGGCGAATTAAGAACTGAAATCGATGTAGAAACGTTGTAACGTTGTTGATTCATCTCCTTGAATTGTTGTAGAAGTCTTCATCTTTGCATTGGATTGCGTATGAAAGCTTAAGAAGAAGATTAGAGACGACGGCCATGACCAAGAGGGATTTCAGCAGCATAACGGTGGCTAGACATGTTGTAGTGAATTAGGGTTTAGGCATCAGGGGGTTTGTATAGGATTAGGCAGATGAATCTGGACAGAAAACGAGACTAGAAACATCAGAATGCACCCAGGCCCAAAAGTGGGATCGGGGACCAGGTCGACCCCCAGGTCGACCCGGTCAGGGGGGTCGACTACCCAGTCGACTCCCCAGTCGACCTGGGTCTGGGCGGGAAATTCCCCGCCCAGTCTGTTCTGGGTTTTTAATTCGAAATTTGAATTCGAATTCGAGCTGTTTTGAACTCTGAAAATTCATGAAACTTCGGAGGGCCATATCTCCCTCATACGGACTCCGATTCTCGCAAACTCGGACTCGTTTTCAAGGAGAATTTTGAGACGAACGCAACGGCGCAACCCGTTTTCCCTTATTCTTATTTTAAAATTTAATTCTGCCTTGACTCTTGTATTAACATGTTATAAAAATTCGGGTTGTTACAGGTTTCCTTTTTTATGATTTGTTCTGTGTTTGGTAAGTGTCGTTTTGGGTAAGGAATTGTGGATTGTCTTAATATTTGGGTAGTGTGATTTGTTTCCTGAAAACAATGAGGGGCTTGAGTCCTTTAAAGGGCAACTGGGATTTGTGGCTTTGCAATTGTGATTCGTGATTTTGGTTTGTGAGCGAGCCTATTTAGTAAAGTGTTGAGTACGTGGCTTGAACTTAATCTTGTGTTGGCTTATTTGCATGATCATGGTTTTATTTGTTAGTGCTCTTAGTTCGTAAGCTGGGTTTAGTTTTATTTATTTATTTTGTTTAGTTCTTTTTTTTAGGTCCTACTTAGTCGTCGGTTTGCCGTCTTTCATTTCATTTGTTTCAATTGTTTTTTTCTTTCAAAAAAAAAAGGAATCCAGTCTATTTCGTTTTTTTAATTCTTCTGAGTCCATTTTTTTCTTTTCATTTGTTTTCCTTTCTTTTTGAAAATAAAAAAAAAATCAAAAATTCGAAAGGAGATAAAAGAATTCAAGCAATCAAACAAAGATTGAAAGGCCAACGTATTTGCAAACACTTTTATTTTAATCGCAATTATTCTGGATGGACAGCCATAACCCATTGTAATATTTTCTGAACTCTACAGGTACTCTGCTGCATTGAAAAAAATATAGAAATTGTTTGTAAAAAATTTCTACAGGGGCAGCAACTTGTTTGTACAACATTTTAAATTTTTGCAGTTATTATTGTCTGCTTTTTGTGGTTGACTGATATTTCCATAACTGAAATCTTCATTCTCATTGTTTTCAACAATAAAAACAGACGTTGCAAAATAATATAATTGAAAAGTGGTGCTTTGTGAAATTGATTGTTTCGTATAATTGGATCGCAGATATATAGTAGTTCAATTTATTGAACTATTAGCAAAAGAGGTTGTATACTACCGTAAAACATTGGTCGTATCCCTTAGTATTCATACTATACGTGAACAGCCATAAGACCCTCTTCCTCCTTCTAATTGAGTCAGTTAATTAATAAAGCACAACCCATTCTTTTATACTATTTTGAACTAAGAATAATTTCTGTCTTCCCTTGGTTACATTTAAATGTCTGATTCAAAAAAATCCTTGAGAGAATCGTGGGATAATAACCTGAGAAGACGTTCCATGGACGAGTATGAGTATGAATTACAACTCATGAGGCAAAATTTTCTGAAATTTCGTGAGCCCAATGCCAACAATTTTCAAAATTTTCCAACTGACCAACATTTTCAAAATCATATAAATGATTGAAATTGCGATTTCAATAATTTCGATTAAGGGCCATATCCGCATCAAAATAGCTTTGAATCCCAATATAACTTTGATCAACATCAATATGGGTTTGTAAACCAAAATTTTCAAAGTTATAGCACATATCAACATCTTGAAAATAACCAAAATTGCAATTTTCCATTGAATTTCAATGGTTTTGGTTACGAACATAATTTTTATAATCAAAATGATTTCCAATGTCATTATCATTTTTATGAAAATTCAAACAACCACCTCGTTGGAAATAATACTGATCATGAAATTGATGTGGTCTATAATTTTGAGAATCAAGAAATCCAAAACGAGAGCTCTCAAATCAACGATTCTGAAAAATATCATCTTAACATTCTTAGAGAGAGGGTAGAAAAGCACGATAGACAGCTTGATGAAAAAGATAGACAGCTTGATGAACTTCTTTGTTTAAGGACATCTTTTAAAGAACAACTCGAACAACAAAATCAAATTCAAACATGCGATGAATCAGAATATAGTCCATTCTTTACTGATAGTGAAAATTTTCAGATAACAACTTTCGAAATTGAGAATAACGATCTAAATGAAGTTGTTCAAAATTCAACAAATGATTTGTACTTCGATTCTTTTCATAAAAAAGATTTAAGCACGGATTTTGATCTTTCTCTTTCAGACTGCGAGAAACTTGAAATTTTTGAAATTGAACAAAATGAGAATTTTGAATTTTTCAATTCAAATTTGGAGAAGGATTTTAATGAACATGAATTTTTTGGATTTTATGAGGATGAGCTTCCAAATGAGGATGAAATGGAATCAAGCTACCAATCCAAGTTTGAAAATCTTGATTTTGAGGTTTTAAACGAACTTGAAATTATCATTGTTGAAAATATGTTGTCCAGTAATGAAATTGAGAAATGTGATCACATAGCCTTGAACAACACTCATAATTCAAATTTCATTCAATTTATATACGATCACAAATTTTTGAACAATTACACTGATAAATTTGTTGAACACATGAATTATTTTTGGAATGTTAGCTTGGTTGAAAAACTTCATGCTAGGATGACACTGGACATTTATCTATTGGACTATAATTCTAGTTATAAAGATGAGATGGTTTTCAAAAATCTTTGCTTATTAGAAAATATGCCTAGACATAGTGGGAATGAGATTCATCAGGCTAGAACTAAATTTGGGGGGAAAAGTTGGTGGCATTCTTTGCATCGTATGTATCGCAAACACATATATCATTGTACATATGATCCATTGTTACATATAGTTAGATTGCATTTCATTCTATAAATAATTTTGCATTTAATCCATCTCTGGGTTTTATCGTTCAAATTTAGGAAACGTGTAACAGTGTGGACACTGTTTAGATCTAGTGTGGGGGGAGTCTAAATTTCATTCATTTTTCATTTTTCTTTATTTTTATTTCTTTTCATTTTCATCCATTTAAATAGGACCATCATGCATTTTAGGTCGTAGTAACATGCCAAAATTTTTTTTTTGAAATACGACTCATTTTAGATTGATACAACAAAATAAGTTAACGATTGTTAGTCAGTTGATAGTATTTTTTCTCTCTCAACTAAGATCAAATAAGAAATATAATGAAAAGTTGAATTTTGAGGGATTATAGTGTAACTGGTACATAGGGAGATTCTTAGGTGATGGCCATGAAGTCTATTCTATATTGTAGTCTTTATTTAAATGAGTGGAGGACTTAAAATACTTATATTGACTTTTTGAATCTTTAAAACTAAGTTGTGTTAAGCTGAATTCGCGTAATTCTCTCTTGTTCTTATATTTTCAAGAATAATAATAGCAGTCCAAGGGTATCCAACAATGCTTGTATATCTAGCATTGGTGTGCAAACCCGCCAAGCTCTATCTGACATATTGTTGACAAACTCAGCGTCGGAATATCTTGTTCTCATTTTATGAGTTGGACACCTAATTATTACCGACATGTTGTTGACAAAGTCAGCGTCGGAATATCTTGGTCTCATTTTATGAGTTGGACACCTAAGGATTACCGACATGTTGTTGACAAAGTCAGCGTCGGTCTGCACAATCCGCCAAGCTATGTCCTAACTCTCCATCAGTCCGCAAGGCAGTGTATGGGTGGTATACGTTGGTCTTTAAGTTAGGTGTATGTAATTAATCGTAAATTTCAATTTTTATAGAGATAGAGAATAAGAGATGATGCCCAAACACTTCTTGACCTTACTGATTTGACTTGCCATACACAAGGAAATTAGAATATCACTTTGCTAACTGTGACAAGCAAACTGAGAATTTATTTCATGGCTGCACTATGTTATCGACCGAACTAACTGGCCAAACTGAAATTTAACATTTGAAACTTGAATTGTGTTGAAAATTTGTGACAAGTTGAGGGATCAAAAATAAAATCAACTGACTAGAAATTGTCAACTTAATTTGTTGTACCACTTTCCTGAAATAAGTCGTGTTTTCATTTGCATATGTCTGTTTCATTCATGTAGTTACATTAGAACCATAGCATACTGCATTCGGATTTTGTGGGTAGTATCCGCTGGAAATCCTCACGAGACACCACTCGTCCTACTAGGGACACCTAGAGGTTTAACGGATTGTTGCATATGCTTAATGCAATCGTGTTTCCTACGAAAGTGTGACCTACCTAGTTTTTTTTTTTTTTTTTTTTTTTTTTGTTTTACTCGAGGACGAGTAAAAGATAAGTGTGGGGGTATTTGATCAGCATAGAAATATGTTAATTTATGCACCTATATTTTATCTTTTTGTATATAAATAATTAATACATTGGGTATTATTTTGTTGTTTTTATAGATTTGTTGTCCATACCTCATTCAGCCTTAAAAGTGAAGAACAGATGCCATTTACTTGAAGAATTGCATAAGAGCTTTCATTGGAGGCTGGATGTGTTCACATTGGTCACATTAGAAGAAGATTGGTAGAAAAGATCCCAAAAGATGTCATTGGAGGCTGTTTGTGTTCACATTAGTCACTTTGGAAGGAGATTGGTGGAAAATATCTTTTGAGATATGCTATTGGACCACAATCTTTGATGAGAAGGCCCATTAGAGGATTAGGGTTTCCAATTCACCTATAAAAGCACATGTATACCCATTGTAACGATGGTTCCCATTATTCTGTACTCTTATCCTCGAATTAATAAAGTTTTCTTCTTTTTCTCTTTTCTGCATTTTTTATTTTCTTAGCAATTAGTGTAGTCTACACAATTAGATTTGGTAGAACACTATTTGTATTTTGCAATTATTTTTTATTAATGATTGACCGTCTGATTAGATTCAGCGGTAACCCTAATTTTATTTCATGTTCGTTATTTTAATTTCTATTATTTTTATTTGATCTCCTAGGTCATATTGAATTAAATATAGATTTGATTAGATTCAGATCTGTGTTCAATTCAATAATAGTTTTATTGCTTTTCTGTTTCAGTTTTAATTTTTATTGTTTTTCAACCCATACTCCAAATTTTGTCTAGCTCGCCCAAGAAATTAATTAAATAATTTAATTTACCTTCTTGTGATTCGACCTGCATATTACATGATCTGTGCGTTTGAAGTATTTATTTTAAAATTCGCGCTTTTCTAATTCTTAGGAAAGCGACAAACAATGGCGTAAATTTTGAAAACTAAATATAGATTAATTTTTGATTTTCTAACCA
This sequence comes from Allium sativum, assembly GCA_030737875.1. Lineage (NCBI taxonomy): Eukaryota > Viridiplantae > Streptophyta > Magnoliopsida > Asparagales > Amaryllidaceae > Allium > Allium sativum. The sequence goes on from CM060925.1 coordinate 390,609,526, forward strand.
ATTGTTTGGGTGGTATATTTGGTCACCATGTTAGTCTCACACGTTAAAGGTCCACAGTTCGAACGTAGGCTTAGACAAACTACTTTTTCCCCTTTTTGTTGAAATCTAAAATATTTTTTTATCCAAACAACGAACTAAACAAATTAACTATATTTTAGGTAATTAGACTGGTCAATTGTAACTTTTTCCTTCTATTTCCTATGAACTAAGCCTGAGATATAGAGGTATACGAATCCATAACATGGACATAACTAAAAACCATTGGAAGATAGGCTTAACCAACTACATATGGAGTGGATTTTTCCATAGTTTCATTTAGCAACAGATAAATCTGGACAAATTCACTTCATTTTTAGTTTTCTAGTTAACTATTGCCCGCAAATTCATTCCACCTTCAATTTGTTACACACGACTTAAAACTACAAAGCAATATGACAATAATTTCAGCTAAAAAAAATCTAAATTTTGAAGTATAGGGCATAAAAGTTATGACATCCATAATAGGAGAGTATGTTTCTTTAAAGTCAAAACCTAGTGACGACTTATTAAATCTTATATCAATCTTCTGAGAAACTGCAAGGTTTATCAAATATCAAAATGTTATGACATCCATAATAAGAGATAATGTTTCTTTAAAATCAAAATCTGGTCTCTACAGGAAACCTTGCATAAAAAGTCATGCCTTGTCTCACAACTTCATTATTATCATTTCGTTTTCTTATTTAAAGCGCCTCCTTTTTGCAGTTTGTATGCAACTAATATTCATTTATTAAAACACTTCATGTACTTACAATTTTTGTTTCAATCAGGTTTGCATATTGCCAACCTCATTTGATGAATAAGACAAATTTCAACAAAACTAATTTAAAATCAACGTAGAGGAACATCTTTGCAGTTGGAAGTTCATTGATTTAATTAGTGGATTGAAGGATTTTGGAGGAGAAAAGTTAGGAGATGCTGGTCGTTCGTTATGATGGCGGCGGCACATTCATGCATTTAAAACGGAGAAAGAATTGACCCAAAATGGAGTTGGCTGAAGGAATTTATATATAGTGTTGGAAAGAAACTATTAATATAATATTATAATGAAACTTCATGGTGGAGTAATTCTCAAAAACCGCAACATATGACCTCCAATCGAGGTGAAACTCATAATCCTAGCATAGAAAAATATTCCGGATCCGATGGGACAGGTTTCATCGAATTCCGAGGTCGTTTGTAAAAGTCCTTTATAAATCACAGGCTAAAAATCACGCATTTAAATTTTCCATGATCACAAAATAAATCCTATAAACTTGAAACCTTGCAATTATACTAGACCTTTCCCTTACGGATCCAACGAAATTAACTTCGTTAAAATTGGAGTTGGTTTGGTCAGTCATTTATTCATGTTGCCACGATCAAATGGTAAGTCCGATTGATACTAAAATTGAAATCTTATAATAATTAAGTAATACGAATCCAATAGCACAAATTTCATTGCATTTTGAGACTTTTTCCCGATATGCTATTTTTATACGCACTGCAATGCTATTTTGGACACCAAATTACCCCGTCTCCAAAAATAACAAACTATATATCTCTTCTGACTCTAATCGTCGATACGAACTCAATGGAATTGGTTTCGCATCTTAATTCGATCGTCTTCTCAAGTTACATTCAAATACCCCTCTATTAAATTAATTTAATTTATTTACGTGCTATAGAAAATGACTTGGTGTTTTCGGCTACCGTTGTCACATACGACATTGGTTTGCCACGAAATTTAATATCGTGCAATAATTTAACGAACCCTGTTCCAATGAAACTAATTTCATCGAAAGCGGAGACCGTTGCAAAAATCGCTATTGTAAGGCTTATATAATATTAATAAAATATTATATAAATTGCAAACTAATCGAATTAAATAACAATAAATTATTATAATCATAAATACCCACTGGAAATATCATATAGCTCTAAATGTAAATTATACAACTCGATGTCATCAACTTCGAGTTAAACGTTATCCAAATTATATAGAAATCTTTATTAATTTATTAAATAAACGTTACAGTTTATTAATGAATTCCATAACGAATATTTTAAAATTTGATTTGGACATAACTAACAATCTATAACATGAAATCTGGATTTTTCTCATCCATATGAAAATTATAATCAACAAGAATCCAACATTTCTTGTTTCACAGAAATCCGACTTATATCGGATCCTGTATTTTCAATGAAAGTTCAAAACTCAATATTACGAACTACTATGTCATTACGACCTCGTTTTATATTATATATAAATTTAACGTTCAAACTTCGTTATATAATCGAAATATGTATTTTAAATTTCAAATCACTATTTAAAATAATAAATTAAATATTTGACTACAAAAAATATGGGACATTACACTTCCTTTTCCCTTTTTTGCTGAAATCTGAAGTATTTTGTTATTCGGACAAAAACTTAAATACATTAAACAAATTTTTGATACGTAAACAAGTTAATTCTAACTCAAGCCTTCTCTTTCCTATCAACCAATCATGAAATGCAGTGGAACAACAATCCAAAACACGAGCACGACTAACGAACTATAGAAAGACGGGGTTAACCAACTAAAGATGGAGTGGATTTGTCTGTATTTTCATTTAGCCATAGATGAATAATGTGGACAAATTCACTCCATTTTTTGGTTTTCAAATTAACTATAGATAACGAACTCACTCCATATTAAATTTGTTGCACATGAATTTAAACGACACAACAAAATGGCATAAATTTTAGCTAATAAACTTCTAAATTATACAGTACATGACATAAATGTTAAAAAGTAATTATAGAGTAAATTTTGAATTTGTAACCAGTTTTTTGGGTGGTGTAGTTGGTCATCACGTTAGTCTCACACACTAAAGGTCTCCAGTTCGAACCTGGGCTCAAACAACATACTCCTTTTTCCCCTTTTTTGCAAAATCTAAAATATTTTGTTATCCAGACAATAATTCAAACATACTAAACATAATTTTGTTACGTAGACATGCTAATTCGAAATCACGCCTTCTATTTCCTATCAACTAAGCATGAAATGCAGTGGTATATACCAATATGAAACACAAATACAACTAACAAACCATAGGAAGATGGGCTTAACCAAGTAAAGATGGAGTAGATTTGTCTATATTTTCATTTAGCTATAGATAAATAATGTGGACAAATTAGCTCTATTTTTAATTTTCTGGTTAAATATAGCTGAAAAATTCACTCCATCTTCAATTTGCTACACATGACTTAAAACTAATAAATAAATAAAAAATCATCTAACTAATTTCTAAATTATACAATATATGTCCTAAATGTGAAAAACCAATTATATAGTTAATTTTGATTTCTAACTAATCTTTTCGGTGGTGTAGATGGTCATCATGTTAGTCTCACACGCTAGAGGTCCCTTGTTCGAACCCAACTCCATCAACTTAGATTTTTTTTCCTTTTTGCTGAAATTTGAAATATTTTTGTTATCAAGACAACATATTTAAATACACTGAACATAGTTTTAATATGGAGACAGATTAATTGTAACTTATGCCTTCTAGTTCATATCAATTAAGAATAAGATGTAGAAGAATGTAAATCCCCAACAAGAACACAACAAATAAAGCATATGAAGAAGGGCTTAACCAACTAAAGAAGAAGTGGATTTATCCATGTTTTCATTTAGCTATAGAAAAGTAATGTGAACTAATGCAATCCATCTTCAGTTTTCTGGTTTACTATAACTGATAAATTCACTCCATCTTCAATTTGTTACACTCGTCTTAAAACTGCAGAATAATATGACAAAAATTTCAGACAAAAAATTTGTAAATTTTGCGGTTAATGGCGTATATGTTAAGAACTAATTATAGAGTAATTTTTGACTTCCTAACCAATTGTATGGGTGATGTAGTTGGTCATCACGTTAGTCTCACAAATTAAAGGTTCCTAGTTTAAACCTGGGATTTGACAACATACTTCATTTTCCTTTTTTTGGGTGAAATTTGAACTATTTTGTTATTCATACAAAAATTTAAATACATTAAACCTATTTTTGATATGTAAATAGGTTAATTCTAACTCGTGCCTTATATTTCCTATCAACTAAGCATGAAATGCAGTGTTACACCAATCCAAAACATGAACACGACTAACAAACCATAAGAAGATGGGCTTAGTCAACTGATGGAGCTGATTACTCTATATTTTCATTTAGCTACAAATAAATAAAGTAGACAAATTCACTCCATTTTTTGTTTTCTGGTTAACTATATGTAACAAATTCATTCCATCTCCAATTTGTTATACATGACGTAAAATTTTAAAATAGTATTGCATAAATTTCAGCTAACAAATTTCTAAATTATACAGTACATGGCATAAATGATAAAAACCTATTACAGAGTAATTTTTGATTTTCTAACCAATTGTCTTGGTGGTGTAGTTTGTCATCATGTTAGTCTCACACATTAAAGGTCCCCAGTTCAAACCTGGGCTTAGACAACCTACTTTCTTTTATGTTTTTTTTATTGAAATATGAAATATTTTGTCATCTAGACAATAATTCTAATACACTAAAAATATTTTTGATACGTGGATAGGTAAATTCTAACTCGTGCCTTCTACTTCCTATCAACTAAGCATGAAAAGCACATGTAAACCAATTCGAAACACGAACACAAATAACAAACCATAGGAAGATGGGCTTAATCAACTAAAAATGGAGCAAATTTGTCTATATTTTCATATATCTACTGATAAATAATGTGGATAAATTCACTCCATATTTAGCTTTCTGGGTTACTATAGCTGACAGATCCACTCCGCCTTCAGTTTGTCACGCATGACTTTTAAAAAAAACAATGTGATAAAAATATTTGTTAACTAATTTCTAAATTAGGCAGTATATGTTATAAATGTTAAAAACCAATTATAGAGTAATTTTTGATTTTTAACTAATTGTTTGGGTGGTGTAGTTGGTCATCATGTTTGTCTCAGACGTTAAAAGTCCCTTGTTTAAACCTTAGCTCAGACAACCTACATCTTTTTCCCTTTTCGCTGAAATATGAAATATTTTTGTTATCCAAACAACATATCTAAAAAAATTGAACATAGTTTCGATATACAGACAAATTTACTATAACTTGTGCCTTCTGGTTAGAGGAATGTGAATTTAAAAAAAAACACAACTAAAAAACAATAGGAAGATAGGCTGAACCAACTAAAGAAAGAGTGGATTTGTCCATATTTTCATTTTGCTATAGACAAATAATGTGAACTAATTCACTCCATCTTCAGTTTTATGGTTAACTACAGCCGATAAATTCACCCCATCTTTAATTTGTTACACATGAATTAACACTACAAAACAATATGGCAAAAATTTCAGCTAACAAATTTCTAAATTTTGTAGTACAAGGCACAGATGTTAAAAACTAATTATATAGTAACTTTTGATTTTCAAACCAATTGTCTGGGTGGTGTAGTTGGTCATCACGTTAGTCTAACACACTAAAGGTCCCCAGTTCGAACCTGGGCTCAGACATATCATTCTTCTTTCCTTTTTGATGAAGCCAAAAATATATTTTTATCTAGACAACAACATTAAACAAACTAAGCATGTTTTTGCTATATTGACACGTCAATTGTAACTTGTGCCATTTGGTTTCTATCAACTAAGCATAAGATGCAAAGGTATACGAATCGACAACACGAACATAAATAAGAAACCATATAAAGATGGGCTTAATCAACTGAAGATGTAGTGGATTTGACCATATTTTCATTTAGCTATAGATAAATAATGTGGACAAATTCACTACGTCTTCCGTTTTCTGGTTAACTATTCCATCTTCGATTTGCAACATAAGACTTAAAACTATAAAACAATATAGCATAAATGTAACAACCCAGAAAATCAGAACCAATTTAAAACAAGGCCTGAAATGGCGCGGTAGTTTGAAAATTTGAATTCGAACTTTGACTAACTGTACAGGATTCAAAATAAACCGGATTTTAGTGAAATCAAAAATATTTAAATCTGTTTAAAAATATCTTTCTAACGAATCTGAAAAATCGAAATTTCACAGCGGGAATCAAAAGTTATGGTCAGTTGAATATTTAGAAAGGTCGCTGTGGAATAAATATAGCCCGTAAAAATAGACATTGTAACGTCCCGTATTTTTTGTAGTCAAATATTTTATTTAATTTATTATTTTAAATATTTTATTTGGAATATTAATGGTTTTAAATATTGAATTCGTTATTTAAAACGAAGTTTTAACATTAATGTTATTTATATATAAATCGAGCTCGAAATGGCGCGGTAGTTCTTAATATTGAATTTTGAACTTCAACTGAATATACAGGATTCGATATAAGTTGGATTTCTGTGAACCAAGAAACGTTGGAACCGTATCGATGATAATTTTCATATGAAAAAGAAAAATCCAGATTTTGTGTTATAGATTGTTAGTTATGGCCAAATCAAATTTTAAAATAATCGCTATGAAAATCGTTATTAAATTATAGGCCTTTAAAATAGCTGTTTTGCAAACAGACTTCATTTTCGATGAAACTAGTTCCACTGGAACCGTATCGTTAAATAATTGTATGGTGTTGAATTGTGTGGCAAACCGATGTCGTATGTGGTCACAGTAGCCGTAAACGCCCGTTCATTTTCAATAGCGCGTAATTAAATTTAACAAAGGGATATTTTGGGATAACTTGAGCAGACGATCGAATTTAGACATGAAACCAATTCCATTGAATTTGTGCCATCGATTAGGGTCAGAATAGGTTTATAGTTTATTATTTTTGAAGACCGGGAAATTTGGGGTCCAGAATGGCATTGCGGTGCGCGTACAAATAGCCTACCGGGAAAACGGTCTCAGAATGCGACGAAACTAGTGCCGTTGGGTTCGTATTGATTAATTATTGCAGGATATCAAGGTTTCAAGTTGATTTGATTTATTTAGTGATCGGGAAAATTTTAAACGTGTGTTTATTTCTGGTTTTATAAAGGAATTTTTTTCATACGATGTCGGAATTCGACGAAACTTATCCCATTGAGTCCGGAATACTTTTTTACACTAAGATTAGCCTTTTTATCAGAAAACAGAAATTTTATATGGTGCATTTTAACGTGATTTCTCACAACGAAGTTGCGTACACTATTTTATTAAAAAAAATCATCCCATCCATCCTATGTTTCACTTGCGAAGTGTACAGCATGCGCTCCAACTATTTCTGAACTGCTTGCATCCCACACAAAGTTTTCTTGCGTCCCAATTCCCTATTGTTGTTGCTTTCACCTCTCGTGCACCAAAACAGTTGCGATCAATTCCTTGGCTACCAAGCCATCTAAAAACCGTGCCTTCCAAGTAATTGTTGTTTTTTTTTCTTTTTTTTTTCGAAATCTCTGCCAAGTAACGAGATAAAATATAATTTTTCCAATACCATGCTCTCCACGAAAACTTGGCTCCTACGTTTGGTTCCTCCTATAAAACGTTGTGCTACTTCATACTTTTGTTCTTCCCAGAAACGAAAAACACTGTATTTCTTCCAACAGAAAAATAAAATCCAACCTCTGTTCGCTCGTTTAAATCTGTACTCCATTTTCAAAACAAAAGCCTTCTTTCCTCGGACTTAAACACGGTTCCTCTTCGCGATCCAACCGTAATCTCATTTCATGAAATACAAAACCCAACTCTAGATCTGTTGAGCCGTGAATGAATGGAACGCAAGTGGAGCTGACACAGTATTAGACTGGAGGAAATCTGGGCTCGAGATGTTTTGAAATGAGAAGTGCACCGTGTGTACATGGGAGGAATAAGAAATGAATTACTGGCCTAGGATTAATGAACCGTGTGGGCAAGGAAGGTGAAAGCTTGAACGTGGACAAGGTTTTCAATAGTGGGAAGTGGAGACGGTGCTGGGTTGATCAGAGGAAGGCGCGGGTCTTTGGGTGGTCGGGAATCAGTGATGGGTAAACGGTGTTTTAGTGGGGATCTAAAAGAAAAGGCGTGGACAACAGGTGGCAGGGAGGAGCGTTGAACGAAGAAGACGAGTTGTTGCGAAGTGGTACGCATGCACGATGATGGAATCTGGGGCTTTCGGAAATGCTTGTGTGAAGAGGAGAAGTAGAAACTGCAGGTGAAGAAGAAGCGTTAGCATGCGGTTTAGTTTCGGAATTTATAGAAGAAAAATTAACAGTAAGCACCCTTTTGTCTAATCATGTTTACACCCTATAAACCTGTTTAGTGCCTAACCGAGGAATTATGTGCCTAGTCTACTTTAATTGGGCCTAGTTTAAGTATGGACGTGGCCAGTTAGATATCTTTAATATATATATAACGGTATAGTATAGAATGCCTAAATCTGTTATTGTGTCTAACCGTGATTTTATTGTGCATAACCTAAGTACAACGTGCCTAACTTCATAATTATGTTTTGAAAGTATGTATAATCATGGTACATAAGTAGGTGATGTAAATAAATAATTATTCTTAGGTTCTTAATGAGGTCCGTGAAAGATTATCGTGCCTGGAAATATATGTACTTAGTTTTTGAACGTGCCTAAACCTCGTTGTAAACTTACTCAATCGAGTTTTAGCGTAAAATAAATAAATAAATAAATAAAATAAAATAAATAAATAAATAAAACATTATTTAAAGTTTTAATGATATTAATTTATAAGTGAGTAACGCATATAATTTATAACGTGCTCATACGTGTACGGAATCAGACCGGACAAGGAGCGTTGAAGCCGTCTCGACGGGCGTTACATTTTTGGAGCTGGTTGGACGAAGTTAAAGACAACTAAGATATTCAGTTGAATTAAACATTGTTTTAATTTAACTGAAATGAACCATTTTAACGACAAATGGAAACCCAAGGTGAGTTAAACTCACTCAGTTTTTCCCCTACATATATTTTATATAAGTCGGGTTTTATAATTATGTGCTATACTTGTTAATGGTTGTTGTTTATTTTTTCGTTGTTAATTTTATATTCATGTGTGGACTGAATAGTTAAATTAAACGTTCGTTTAATTTAATTGAAACAAATCGTTTTTTTTAACGATTAAATCCGGTTGAGGTAACTTACCTCATTGGTTACGTTTATAACACTATAAACGTTATGATCAAATAGATGAATGCTTGAAATGTTGTTATTATCCCAGTATTGATTGACCATTATTATTAATCTGTTTTATTTCATCTGTCTAGATGAAAACGAATATTGAACTGAATGATTTGAATTGTGGTAACCATTGTTTTGCAGGGAATAACAGGTTGGATAATATTGATAACATTTATCAATATGATAAAATTGTTTGTTATGAAATGCGAAATTAGTGTATATTTCACGGGTTGGTACTATAGTAGCCATTTGCCTCTTTAGTACCGTCGATGGAAAGAAGTGATTTTCGAAATCGATATTAAATGGATTTCGAGCGGTTTCAAAGTTATAAATATATTTTTATATGATTTTAAAATGCGACTCTTATGGCAAAGATAATAGTCGAAGCTAAATTTACAAATTTATAACTAACAGAAATGTAAGAGATTATCAAATAAATGTTTAAACGATATAAATTTATCGAATTGTGTAAAGACCCGCAACTCCCCCGTAAAGGAAAGCGTCGGATAGTTCGAGAACAAGCCACAACAGAACGCATACAAAGAACATTTCATTGTATATTACAACAATGCATCAGATTACAAGAATATACAGAGTTTAAAAGAATATTACACAGAATTATCAGAGATTTAAATTACATTTAAATACAACGCAGCGGAAAATAATACAATAAACAACTAGAAGAAGATATACGGATACAAAGCTTTCCGGATATCGTTCCAGCTGTAAACCAGGATCCTGTGAATATAAATCTGCAAAACCAAACTACTAGCTGCCCGTGTCGAAAATAGGGGCACCCAGAGTTTAGGTTAAAACAATAAACTCCAGGTCAGTCATGTGACTGGTGTGAGAACTAAAACAGTTATTAATCTTTATTTTAAAGTTAGGTAAATCAAGGGACCACGCCGTATAACACGGAACGGGTTTCCTCCCAAGAATACCAGTGCATAAAACAAACAGCGCAATGCTAAATAAAGAAAAATGAAGCTGTTATAAGACCCAGGTCCCATCACACAATGCAACGCAGTCGAGGATAGGGTTTTCCCTTATAACAGCCAAAGAATGCTTGATACGTTTAAAACAAATCATTTGATACTATAATAAGTGCATAGTGTATAAAACAACTTCAAATCATAAGTATCAATCATAGGCGGCATAAGCGCCCCATCCCACTATGTCGCCATATATAGGATATACAATCAAAACCGCAAAGTCTCGTATTTGGAAATTGGATTTCCATCTATGAACCGAGGCAAAAGATAGTCCTCAACCGATTCGAGACTGCCTAGCCCCAGCCTCAGGATCAGAGCTCGAGTGACCCTAGGAGCGACAGGGCCGGTCCACCGATGTGGATTAAAATGCCTGAACACTACGTTTCCCCGCCCTTTGGGGCGTAAATGAGCCACTAAATGACTCCATCGGTTCGAGAACGACCGATCAATCCGAGGCGCCTCGCAACAGCAACAACCACATAAGTCAAACTCGTCAGGGCGTGTAAAACCACTGACGCCACTTCTAACTAGGAAGAAACGCAGGCCCTCCCTGAGGTCCTTTCTCCCGTTTTTGGTTCATACCGGGTGTGAAACTCGCGAAGTAAACGTTACACAAAGCTACGCCACAAAGGCCGTGCTTTGATCATCACCACAAGACTTTGCTTTTCAACAGAAGCCTTGATCATTTGCATCTTAGCATGCCACACAGGCAAACCACTCTATGCAACCGATATCAGTCACACAGAATGAAATCCAATGTCAGACACACAGTCCATTTACAAGTCCGTTCTGGGGCTGAACGAAACCGGAGGCACCTAGTACCCCGCATATCCATCGATCTCCAAGTACGTCTGGACGATCACCAACTGTTTCCATCTTCTTGGGTGTACAGCCCAATCAAGATCATCAGTTATCACCCAAACGACGTGAAGACCTCCGGTCTTCGACCATCGTCTTCATCTTCGACTTATCGTCGTATCAGTTATTCAGAATGGGATAAACCCGGTCTTCCCGAATAACTCGCGTATATTTTATAAAAGTGTTACACAAACACAACATACGCCTCATTCCAATTCATCAGTCACTAACCGTAAATTAATCAAGAGAATAATTCCCCAAATATTAACCCCGAAGGCCGAAACCAACATCAGATCAATATCCAGAAAACCATTCTGCTTGGCTAACCGACAGTTAGTTTCTAAATTTCACGTTCAAATCTAATTAAAGATTTAACTATCGCCTGGAGCAAAACTGGTGATACTCCATTCTCGATCTTTTCAATCTAATTAAAGATTCATTAAAACTCCACTTAGTTTTAATCTGTGACTGGGTTAAAGAATCAGTGTCATTTAAAACACGGTTCACGATAAACCCAAAGTCACATCCCATTAATTATCGGGTTAAAGAACAAGTGTTATTTAAAACACTGTTCACGATAAACCCAAAAATCAATATCATTTCAATTCCAATTAAATATTATTTAATTGGTGAACTTCATTAAATCTAAATCAAAAGATTTAATCTTTTCTCAACTGGGTTCAAGAACAGTGTTAGTGAAGACACCATTCACGACAAACCCAAATCACATTCATTAATTATCGGGTTAAAGAACAAGTGTTATTTAAAACACTGTTCACGATAAACCCAAAAATCAATACCCATTTCAATTCCAATTAAATATCATTTAACTGGTACACTTCATTAAATCTAAATAAAAAGATTTAATCTTTTCTCAACTGGGTTTAAGAACAGTGTTAGTGAAGACACCATTCACGACAAACCCAAATCACATTCGATATTCAATACAAGGCTCTGAATAGAAAATATATCGGCTTATATTCAATATCGAATTCTACGACTAACAAATGTCGTATTGGAAATAACGATACAAATATATCTTTCAAATTTCCATAACAACACCTGTAATATCACGAATTCCAACATCGAAATATTCCGAAGACAATTTCGATTCAACTCCACTCCAATGCAATCATTGGAAATTTTGGTTATTTTCAAAACCATTTCAAATTCAATTTATTTATTTAAAAATAAATAGAATTATAATTCTAGTTCAAATCTAGTTCATTTCGATAAAAATCTATTTTTATCTTTTCAAATATGGAGTTTTTCATCCCAAACTTTCACAAATCACTTCTTATGATTTTACACAAATTATTACTATTTTTAATAATTTTATCAAGGCCCGTACAGTCGATTTCCATTAACGGCCATCGAACTGCACTTACAGCGACCTTTTTCGAATTTGATTTGGACGTAATTCCAAATCCAACCGTTAGATTTCAAATTTCTAATATTCGTTAGAAAGCTCTTTTCGATACGAACCCAACGGTTCCGGTTTTAGGAGAATCCGACGGTCGGATCTCCCGCAATGTCCGTTTGAAATAAATGGTCGAAATTCACGAACTGCCGCGGCGCGGCGCGTTCTATTCAGGCCATTATATTATATATATAATATATATAATATATACTTCGCCGATTTTTATTTAAAACGAATTATATAAACAGTTTTAAATTCATTTCAAAATTTATTTCGACTTCCATTTCAATTCAAAGCAAAATTGAATTCTTCTTTATAAATTCGTTTCAAAATTCATTTCTGTTCAATTCAAATTTCAATTCAATTTGAATTCATATTCAATTCAATTCATTTCGAAATCGTTTTCAATTCAATTCATTTCGAATTCGTTTTCAATTCAATTTATTTCGAAATCGTTTTCAATTCAATTCATTTCGAATTCGTTTTCAATTCAATTCATTTCGAATTCGTTTTCAATTCAATTCATTTCGAAATCGTTTTCAATTCAATTCATTTCGAAATCGTTTTCAATTCAATTCATTTCGAAATCGTTTTCAATTCAATTCATTTCGAAATCGTTTTCAATTCAATTCATTTCGAAATCGTTTTCAATTCAATTCATTTCGAAATCGTTTTCAATTCAATTCATTTCGAAATCGTTTTCAATTCAATTCATTTCGAATTCGTTTTCAATTGATATAAATATCGTTCACGTCAAAATGGCGTCAATCTAATCAACACGGCTTCATATATTCCTTTATTTTCAAATATTCTATTTCAAATATTTCTTTTTCAAATATTTCTTTTTCAAAACTGGAATGAGGCCCAATCAATTACCATATAATGTTAATTATATGGATTTTCTACAACACATGCATATATCAACAACGATGAATAATCAACCATCATCCAAAGTGCATTCTACACTGTATAAGCATCAAATATAAATATTCAACGCTTATAACAGTCTGTCAATCAATCGATCGACACACAACTAAACAATCGGGATTAGTGTACGTCAAATATCATCCCAACACCCGTGTAGGGTTTCAAACAATCAAACACAGATTTTATTTGTGCAGTTGGGCGATGTGTAAAATTTATCGACCCAATCAATGTCCTTCAAATAAGTGTACATAAACAAACCATCTGGTTTGCAAATGAATATTTTATTTATTCACATTCACGTTAAAATTTATATTTTTAACGACAAAACATTTTATTTCAACATATGAATTTCTCTTCGGTTCATTCTTTAAAAAAAATGATATTTTTATTTTTCTAACATATTTTAGAAAATTTCGGCAGCATAACGGCACGATACTAGAAACGGGACGAGGCCTAGCCTTATCCCCGGTCTAGTGAAGGCCCACGCCATTCACTCATCAATCAAATCAATTTCATTTTGCAAACCACAAAATTTGGAGTAAGGGTCTAACCTAGCCTTACTCCTTCGCCTTATAACGGCGCACGTCTAATCCTAACCAATTTATCGATTCGATTTTTCACACCACAAACCACATTCAAACCAATATCACAATCAATCACCAAACAATCAAACAAACAAGTCCATGGTCTGTGGACGATTGTGTCGGGTGCTACTAAGCACCGTCTGCATCCTAGTATATATATATAACTAGAAATAAAATAGAAAGGTGAGAAATTCTCACTTATAGCTATCCAGCTCCACGGCTCTTCCTTTGCAGAAGTCTTCGTCGTTTCGCCTTTTTGTCACCTTCGTTGCTGCTTTCACTACATACGTAAAAATCACATTTTTACTTCGCTATTCAATATATAAAAATCGAATTTTTAGTTCGCTATTTAATATATAAAAATCGAATTTTTAGTTCAAAGTTCAATATATAAAAATCGAATTTTTATTTCAAAAAGTTCAAATCCTTTCCTTTTTAAAATCTAAACCTTTCACTTTTAAAGTTTAAATCTTTTCACCTTTAAAGTTTAAAATAACTTTTTCAAATCAAAGTTTTTAAAATTCCTAAAATCAGTTTTATTCTTTTATTTTAAAATCAGTTTTAACCTTTTATTTTCAGCTTTATACTTTATAAAAATTTCAGTTTTACTTTAAATAAAATTTCAGTTTTACTTTAAATAAAATTTCAGTTTTTAACTTCCTAAAAATTCAGTTTTTTAAAATCAACAAAATTTTACAGTTTAAATGAAAATAAGTAAATAAAAAAAAACCAAAACTTACAGGGGCTCGTCGAGTGGTCGGGGGGGCTTCATCGAGGCTTGCAGATCGGAGGGGGGGCTCGACTTCATCGGCGGCGCTAGGGTTCGGGGGGGGCGCTCGCTGTCCTCGCGTGGAGGAGGGAGGAGGAAAGAGTCGCGAGGGGGAGGAGGCCGAAGAGGGGACAGGGGCTTCAACTGAGTGGCGGGCGATTGGAGGAGGAGGCCGACGCGGGGGTGGCGGCTCCGACGAGGGAAAGGGGCGATTTCGATTTCGTTTCCCTTTTTTTTTTTTTTTTCTTTTTTAGTTTTCTGTAAAAGGAAATCGGGGGGGGCCTGGGTAGTAAAGGGGGAGATAATATTCTTTTTTTTTTTTTTTTATTTAATTAATAAATTTTATCCTAAAGAGTTGACTTTCACATTCGACCTCGAAACGAGGCCCACCGCCTGTCGTCCATAGCGTTTTACCCCCATTCCGAACACAATGGGATATATATCGCAAGCTGATTTGATTGTTACAATCAGTTTCCGTTAAATTTACATTTAAATCATTATATTGAATTTTAAACGTACATTTCAAGTTACCGGGGTCACATACTAACCCTAAAAATTCCCGAAAAATATTTTCTAGCTTCGTATTGACGATACGGTCCTAACAAAACTAGTTTCGTCGAATTCTGAGACCGTTAGAAAAATGGCCAATTTCCAGTCGATTAAAATCAACTGAAATGGTCAAAACACGTTTTCCTTTGCCACGCTCACATATTGATTCGAAAAATTATGAAATTTGAAACCTAGCAATAACTCGACATCACGGACCCAACAAAAGTGGTTTCGTCGAAATCCGAGGTCATTTGCAAAATGTCCATTTTTAAGGGCCTGAATTCCATAGCGACTATTCAGAATTTTCAACTGGACATATCTCATCATTTATAAAGTGAAATCTCAGTTTCTCAACTTCGTTGGAAAGATATCATCAATTAGATCCTAATGTTTTTGGTTTCACAAAAATCCGGATTGTTTTGCACCCGGTACATTCAATTGAAGTTTGAAATCGAATTTTCGAACTACCGCGCCATTTTCAATTCCTTTTATAATTATATATAATTATTTATATTCTAACGACGACGTATATAATATATACGTTCGAATTATATTCAAAATAAATTTCTCGTCAATATTATTTAAAATAATTCATTTTAAATAATCAAAATTCGCTAAAATTGCCAAAATAAAAATTTTAAACTGGCCCAGATTTTACGGGTTGTTACAATCTCCCCCACTTAAAACTTTTCGTCCCCGAAAAGGAACAAAGTCGAAAGTGGTTTGATTAATCAACTCTACGCTCGATCTGGCTTCCATTCTCCAACTCTTTAGTTTCTGAGAATTTTCAAAACTTCAAAATTTTGGCTAACACCCTAAATTTTTGAAAAATTTCGCCATAACCTCCCCTGCACCGGGAGCATCGGGGAATTTCAAATAGCTTCCCCGGTCCTTCAGATCTCAAAAAGAAAAAGAAAAAGCCAAGCGGCTAGCCAATAGGCTCACAAAATCATCATCACCCAAACAACGCAGGAAATTATGTAGTAAACATGTACCTATTTGTCGGGCAAACAAATTTTATTCTCGGCTCTAGCCTCCTTGCTATGACCTGTTCAATGTAAGTACATATATGCAAGCAAATGCGACCAATTTTCGATACAGTTCAATATTCGATTTAAATTATGCATAATGGTTCAAAATTAGCAAACAATTAACCAAACAACACAAACATCAATCAATTAGTGAATTTAAAGTTTCAAATTCATAATTTTGATACATAGACAAAAATCAGATTTTTGATGCTAAATCACAACAATAAGCCCTATCTAATTTTGGTTCTCACACCAGCCTATATGGAAATATATAGATAACCCACTCTCGCCAGTCGAACACAACACAGATGACGATGCCTCATCATCAGAATCATCCCCGGGCAACTAGAATGTGATTCTATATCTACCCAATATATTAAAACTTCGAATACAAGCCGCTAAGCGTGTATGCAAAATCTTTATATACTCGATTGCCCAAATTCAATTTAAATAGACTATTCAAATACGAATACTTAAGATTTGAATTTCCAAAACAAAGTGGGTTTTCACTTTTATTTTCAAAAACAACACTCTTTCGACTCGTTCTAGGACACTACTGATCCCATCTCTAACGAGTCATCCTCATTGGATATTACTAATCCAATATCTGATGAATTCTTTCGTATGGTTCTAATGTGCCTTGTTCTCTAGCTTTGTAAACCAAAGCTCTGATACCACGTGTAAAGACCCGCAACTCCCCCGTAAAGGAAAGCGTCGGATAGTTCGAGAACAAGCCACAACAGAACGCATACAAAGAACATTTCATTGTATATTACAACAATGCATCAGATTACAAGAATATACAGAGTTTAAAAGAATATTACACAGAATTATCAGAGATTTAAATTACATTTAAATACAACGCAGCGGAAAATAATACAATAAACAACTAGAAGAAGATATACGGATACAAAGCTTTCCGGATATCGTTCCAGCTGTAAACCAGGATCCTGTGAATATAAATCTGCAAAACCAAACTACTAGCTGCCCGTGTCGAAAATAGGGGCACCCAGAGTTTAGGTTAAAACAATAAACTCCAGGTCAGTCATGTGACTGGTGTGAGAACTAAAACAGTTATTAATCTTTATTTTAAAGTTAGGTAAATCAAGGGACCACGCCGTATAACACGGAACGGGTTTCCTCCCAAGAATACCAGTGCATAAAACAAACAGCGCAATGCTAAATAAAGAAAAATGAAGCTGTTATAAGACCCAGGTCCCATCACACAATGCAACGCAGTCGAGGATAGGGTTTTCCCTTATAACAGCCAAAGAATGCTTGATACGTTTAAAACAAATCATTTGATACTATAATAAGTGCATAGTGTATAAAACAACTTCAAATCATAAGTATCAATCATAGGCGGCATAAGCGCCCCATCCCACTATGTCGCCATATATAGGATATACAATCAAAACCGCAAAGTCTCGTATTTGGAAATTGGATTTCCATCTATGAACCGAGGCAAAAGATAGTCCTCAACCGATTCGAGACTGCCTAGCCCCAGCCTCAGGATCAGAGCTCGAGTGACCCTAGGAGCGACAGGGCCGGTCCACCGATGTGGATTAAAATGCCTGAACACTACGTTTCCCCGCCCTTTGGGGCGTAAATGAGCCACTAAATGACTCCATCGGTTCGAGAACGACCGATCAATCCGAGGCGCCTCGCAACAGCAACAACCACATAAGTCAAACTCGTCAGGGCGTGTAAAACCACTGACGCCACTTCTAACTAGGAAGAAACGCAGGCCCTCCCTGAGGTCCTTTCTCCCGTTTTTGGTTCATACCGGGTGTGAAACTCGCGAAGTAAACGTTACACAAAGCTACGCCACAAAGGCCGTGCTTTGATCATCACCACA
Source organism: Allium sativum (assembly GCA_030737875.1). NCBI lineage: Eukaryota > Viridiplantae > Streptophyta > Magnoliopsida > Asparagales > Amaryllidaceae > Allium > Allium sativum. The sequence continues at coordinate 390,627,678 of CM060925.1, forward strand.
AGACTTTGCTTTTCAACAGAAGCCTTGATCATTTGCATCTTAGCATGCCACACAGGCAAACCACTCTATGCAACCGATATCAGTCACACAGAATGAAATCCAATGTCAGACACACAGTCCATTTACAAGTCCGTTCTGGGGCTGAACGAAACCGGAGGCACCTAGTACCCCGCATATCCATCGATCTCCAAGTACGTCTGGACGATCACCAACTGTTTCCATCTTCTTGGGTGTACAGCCCAATCAAGATCATCAGTTATCACCCAAACGACGTGAAGACCTCCGGTCTTCGACCATCGTCTTCATCTTCGACTTATCGTCGTATCAGTTATTCAGAATGGGATAAACCCGGTCTTCCCGAATAACTCGCGTATATTTTATAAAAGTGTTACACAAACACAACATACGCCTCATTCCAATTCATCAGTCACTAACCGTAAATTAATCAAGAGAATAATTCCCCAAATATTAACCCCGAAGGCCGAAACCAACATCAGATCAATATCCAGAAAACCATTCTGCTTGGCTAACCGACAGTTAGTTTCTAAATTTCACGTTCAAATCTAATTAAAGATTTAACTATCGCCTGGAGCAAAACTGGTGATACTCCATTCTCGATCTTTTCAATCTAATTAAAGATTCATTAAAACTCCACTTAGTTTTAATCTGTGACTGGGTTAAAGAATCAGTGTCATTTAAAACACGGTTCACGATAAACCCAAAGTCACATCCCATTAATTATCGGGTTAAAGAACAAGTGTTATTTAAAACACTGTTCACGATAAACCCAAAAATCAATATCATTTCAATTCCAATTAAATATTATTTAATTGGTGAACTTCATTAAATCTAAATCAAAAGATTTAATCTTTTCTCAACTGGGTTCAAGAACAGTGTTAGTGAAGACACCATTCACGACAAACCCAAATCACATTCATTAATTATCGGGTTAAAGAACAAGTGTTATTTAAAACACTGTTCACGATAAACCCAAAAATCAATACCCATTTCAATTCCAATTAAATATCATTTAACTGGTACACTTCATTAAATCTAAATAAAAAGATTTAATCTTTTCTCAACTGGGTTTAAGAACAGTGTTAGTGAAGACACCATTCACGACAAACCCAAATCACATTCGATATTCAATACAAGGCTCTGAATAGAAAATATATCGGCTTATATTCAATATCGAATTCTACGACTAACAAATGTCGTATTGGAAATAACGATACAAATATATCTTTCAAATTTCCATAACAACACCTGTAATATCACGAATTCCAACATCGAAATATTCCGAAGACAATTTCGATTCAACTCCACTCCAATGCAATCATTGGAAATTTTGGTTATTTTCAAAACCATTTCAAATTCAATTTATTTATTTAAAAATAAATAGAATTATAATTCTAGTTCAAATCTAGTTCATTTCGATAAAAATCTATTTTTATCTTTTCAAATATGGAGTTTTTCATCCCAAACTTTCACAAATCACTTCTTATGATTTTACACAAATTATTACTATTTTTAATAATTTTATCAAGGCCCGTACAGTCGATTTCCATTAACGGCCATCGAACTGCACTTACAGCGACCTTTTTCGAATTTGATTTGGACGTAATTCCAAATCCAACCGTTAGATTTCAAATTTCTAATATTCGTTAGAAAGCTCTTTTCGATACGAACCCAACGGTTCCGGTTTTAGGAGAATCCGACGGTCGGATCTCCCGCAATGTCCGTTTGAAATAAATGGTCGAAATTCACGAACTGCCGCGGCGCGGCGCGTTCTATTCAGGCCATTATATTATATATATAATATATATAATATATACTTCGCCGATTTTTATTTAAAACGAATTATATAAACAGTTTTAAATTCATTTCAAAATTTATTTCGACTTCCATTTCAATTCAAAGCAAAATTGAATTCTTCTTTATAAATTCGTTTCAAAATTCATTTCTGTTCAATTCAAATTTCAATTCAATTTGAATTCATATTCAATTCAATTCATTTCGAAATCGTTTTCAATTCAATTCATTTCGAATTCGTTTTCAATTCAATTTATTTCGAAATCGTTTTCAATTCAATTCATTTCGAATTCGTTTTCAATTCAATTCATTTCGAATTCGTTTTCAATTCAATTCATTTCGAAATCGTTTTCAATTCAATTCATTTCGAAATCGTTTTCAATTCAATTCATTTCGAAATCGTTTTCAATTCAATTCATTTCGAAATCGTTTTCAATTCAATTCATTTCGAAATCGTTTTCAATTCAATTCATTTCGAAATCGTTTTCAATTCAATTCATTTCGAAATCGTTTTCAATTCAATTCATTTCGAATTCGTTTTCAATTGATATAAATATCGTTCACGTCAAAATGGCGTCAATCTAATCAACACGGCTTCATATATTCCTTTATTTTCAAATATTCTATTTCAAATATTTCTTTTTCAAATATTTCTTTTTCAAAACTGGAATGAGGCCCAATCAATTACCATATAATGTTAATTATATGGATTTTCTACAACACATGCATATATCAACAACGATGAATAATCAACCATCATCCAAAGTGCATTCTACACTGTATAAGCATCAAATATAAATATTCAACGCTTATAACAGTCTGTCAATCAATCGATCGACACACAACTAAACAATCGGGATTAGTGTACGTCAAATATCATCCCAACACCCGTGTAGGGTTTCAAACAATCAAACACAGATTTTATTTGTGCAGTTGGGCGATGTGTAAAATTTATCGACCCAATCAATGTCCTTCAAATAAGTGTACATAAACAAACCATCTGGTTTGCAAATGAATATTTTATTTATTCACATTCACGTTAAAATTTATATTTTTAACGACAAAACATTTTATTTCAACATATGAATTTCTCTTCGGTTCATTCTTTAAAAAAAATGATATTTTTATTTTTCTAACATATTTTAGAAAATTTCGGCAGCATAACGGCACGATACTAGAAACGGGACGAGGCCTAGCCTTATCCCCGGTCTAGTGAAGGCCCACGCCATTCACTCATCAATCAAATCAATTTCATTTTGCAAACCACAAAATTTGGAGTAAGGGTCTAACCTAGCCTTACTCCTTCGCCTTATAACGGCGCACGTCTAATCCTAACCAATTTATCGATTCGATTTTTCACACCACAAACCACATTCAAACCAATATCACAATCAATCACCAAACAATCAAACAAACAAGTCCATGGTCTGTGGACGATTGTGTCGGGTGCTACTAAGCACCGTCTGCATCCTAGTATATATATATAACTAGAAATAAAATAGAAAGGTGAGAAATTCTCACTTATAGCTATCCAGCTCCACGGCTCTTCCTTTGCAGAAGTCTTCGTCGTTTCGCCTTTTTGTCACCTTCGTTGCTGCTTTCACTACATACGTAAAAATCACATTTTTACTTCGCTATTCAATATATAAAAATCGAATTTTTAGTTCGCTATTTAATATATAAAAATCGAATTTTTAGTTCAAAGTTCAATATATAAAAATCGAATTTTTATTTCAAAAAGTTCAAATCCTTTCCTTTTTAAAATCTAAACCTTTCACTTTTAAAGTTTAAATCTTTTCACCTTTAAAGTTTAAAATAACTTTTTCAAATCAAAGTTTTTAAAATTCCTAAAATCAGTTTTATTCTTTTATTTTAAAATCAGTTTTAACCTTTTATTTTCAGCTTTATACTTTATAAAAATTTCAGTTTTACTTTAAATAAAATTTCAGTTTTACTTTAAATAAAATTTCAGTTTTTAACTTCCTAAAAATTCAGTTTTTTTAAAATCAACAAAATTTTACAGTTTAAATGAAAATAAGTAAATAAAAAAAAACCAAAACTTACAGGGGCTCGTCGAGTGGTCGGGGGGGCTTCATCGAGGCTTGCAGATCGGAGGGGGGGCTCGACTTCATCGGCGGCGCTAGGGTTCGGGGGGGGCGCTCGCTGTCCTCGCGTGGAGGAGGGAGGAGGAAAGAGTCGCGAGGGGGAGGAGGCCGAAGAGGGGACAGGGGCTTCAACTGAGTGGCGGGCGATTGGAGGAGGAGGCCGACGCGGGGGTGGCGGCTCCGACGAGGGAAAGGGGCGATTTCGATTTCGTTTCCCTTTTTTTTTTTTTTTTCTTTTTTAGTTTTCTGTAAAAGGAAATCGGGGGGGGCCTGGGTAGTAAAGGGGGAGATAATATTCTTTTTTTTTTTTTTTTATTTAATTAATAAATTTTATCCTAAAGAGTTGACTTTCACATTCGACCTCGAAACGAGGCCCACCGCCTGTCGTCCATAGCGTTTTACCCCCATTCCGAACACAATGGGATATATATCGCAAGCTGATTTGATTGTTACAATCAGTTTCCGTTAAATTTACATTTAAATCATTATATTGAATTTTAAACGTACATTTCAAGTTACCGGGGTCACATACTAACCCTAAAAATTCCCGAAAAATATTTTCTAGCTTCGTATTGACGATACGGTCCTAACAAAACTAGTTTCGTCGAATTCTGAGACCGTTAGAAAAATGGCCAATTTCCAGTCGATTAAAATCAACTGAAATGGTCAAAACACGTTTTCCTTTGCCACGCTCACATATTGATTCGAAAAATTATGAAATTTGAAACCTAGCAATAACTCGACATCACGGACCCAACAAAAGTGGTTTCGTCGAAATCCGAGGTCATTTGCAAAATGTCCATTTTTAAGGGCCTGAATTCCATAGCGACTATTCAGAATTTTCAACTGGACATATCTCATCATTTATAAAGTGAAATCTCAGTTTCTCAACTTCGTTGGAAAGATATCATCAATTAGATCCTAATGTTTTTGGTTTCACAAAAATCCGGATTGTTTTGCACCCGGTACATTCAATTGAAGTTTGAAATCGAATTTTCGAACTACCGCGCCATTTTCAATTCCTTTTATAATTATATATAATTATTTATATTCTAACGACGACGTATATAATATATACGTTCGAATTATATTCAAAATAAATTTCTCGTCAATATTATTTAAAATAATTCATTTTAAATAATCAAAATTCGCTAAAATTGCCAAAATAAAAATTTTAAACTGGCCCAGATTTTACGGGTTGTTACAAATTGTCTATTCAAAAGTTGAAATGATTTTGTAAAAGCCTTATCGGTCGGAAGGGAAGTTTAAGTGTAGTTCAAAATAGGATCATTGGACCGTGAATATATGAGAATGTGTAAAAGAGTTCAAAGAGAAATGTTTTGTTATAAATGATCTTTTCAAATAAATACGATATGTGATTTAATATCATTTCGTGAATGAGATTAACAAATCAATGGATTGGAAATGAGTGGTGATTTGGAAATGGGATTTGATATTTTAAATGAAACAAAGGTTAAATTGTGAATATGAATGCGATTGAGTTAAACAAATGGAAGTGAGTTTATTGCTAGGTTCGGAATGTTTACTGAAGGCACAAGTTTAAATGAGGTTAATGTTTTGGATAACAACAATGAATACTAATTGTCGATAATGAACTGCAAATGAGATTTATAAACAAAGTTAAAGATGTGGAAATGAAACCGAATGGTGAGTTGTCGTACTTAATTTACAAATGATTTTGTAAATGGAAATTTAAAATTTTGGAAATGAAATCGAATTAGTAATTAAAATTAAGGGTTTGTGAATGCGATTTCTAACATTTGTTAAAAATAAGATGAACTATTTTAGACATGAAATTTTGTGAAGGATTATCATGTTTTAATCAACGACCAAGTGGTCGAGCATGAGTTAAAGAGAATGTGACAAGTAAAATGGTTTTGAAATGAAATCTGTAAATGTTTGCTACAAATGATAAATTGAATTGTTTTGACAAATATCAATATAAGGATTTGAAAAGATATCAACATAGTAACGGTATTGATATAAGATTTATAAAAAACTTTGTTCTTTAACAAATGAAATTTAGTTGTTAAAAGGGATTTATAAGGCAATAATAAAGATATATTAAGGAAATTTTGTAAGGATTCTATTTCTAATAGAATCGAAGCTCATATATAATATTGTAAAGGATTATTAACATAAATATAAAGATTTAATAGGAGTTTACTTAAGTAACATGGTCGAGATTTAAGTAGTTTTCCAAAGGATGGGATTAGTTTATAAACAAGAATATTCTTAATTTATAATAAGAAGTAAATGCATTGTTTCAAATATTGGAAAATATAATTAACGGACGGTTCGTTAAAAAGGCTAAATGATACTGAGTATCGAAACAGTGAATCCATTTTCTGTTATGGATGAATGGTTGTTTTATTTGATAGTTAAATAACCGACTATCAAAAATGGCCCATACGATTGTTGTTACGGAAATACCGGGATCGAATTTATATTTGAAAACCATTCCGTCCAGCAAATACAAATACATTAAAGATATTGATTCAAGATGGAGCTATTGAAGACCGTGGATCTTCATAAGCGAAAGGATTACTTAAAATCTCTGACTTGCAAGCAGAGATAAACTGTGATTTAGTCATGGTTAAAATCTACGAGTTCGCAAGGACTTCTCGCTACTGATTTTCAGGGTGATTCCTCGAATGCAGTAGGGGAGTACCTTCGGTTCATCCTGTTCCGGGGTGACTTGTATGGATGAATGTCTGACAAAGTATTTCCAGAAAGGTCACGTACATTGATTTCTTCAACTGTACCAAGAGTGGAGGCAGAGAAGAAAACTTCTTTTAGCCAACACATAAAGTATTGTTGTGGACATCAATTAGTGACTGTTGATGGATCTGACGATGTGGCATTCGACGTAAATGTGATGTGCTGATAAAGCGTAGCCTCAAGCTTCTTCAATTGGGAAATGACAAAAATCGGACAGGCAGCATGGCTATGTGGGTCGCTCCCATTAGGGTGTATAATCACCTATTTAGAGAAAATCCATTTCCTTCTTTAATCTATTTCGATGCTGTCCCTTTTCGGGAAACGGTGGTTTGAGCCCAACCGTTGGTGATATACATTCGATACACTCAAGCGAAATGAGTGGTCGGTCATGTGAGGGCCGTGTTGCAAGAAGTTCTTGTTGAACCCAGTGTATTCGCCTCTAGAGATACATTATCGGTAGGTAGTCCCATACCTTGTCATAGTCGGAATCCAATTTCCAATAAGCGCCCGCGGTTTTGTTTACTATATATGTGGAGCGTGAGATGTAAGGGGTCCACTAGATTGGTATTTACTTGTATTTAGACATTATTATAATACCAGACAAGATATTGGTTTCAAAAATGTTTTGGGTTATCGTAAGGTAAAAACCGTCTGTATTTATGTGTGGATTTGGTCTTAAGAATATCCTTTTCTTTCAAAAAGATTTCGAACTAAAAAATCAAGCTGTGTGATACCCTTAAACTTAGTGTGTTTTTCTCACTCTGGTTCACCAGACTGACCCGGTGTTTTGTAAATGCTCGGGTTAGCCCGAGTTGTTCAGGTTCAGGTTCTCGAATGTTCTGAAGAGACGAGCTGGAGGAGTTCAGACGTATGGTTATATATATAGCTACTATTCCGCTGTGTGTGTTGTATATAAGGACAGATTATTATAACTGTCCAGATATGTTGATGTACTCTGATATTGTAAGTTTTTATTTCAAGCTCTCAATAAAGATTTATTATATTATACTATATTCCGCTGCGATGTGAGACTCTGTGTTGTGTTGGTTCTTCTTCTTCTTCTATTCTAATATTTCTTTCTTTCTTACCTCACCCTCTAATTTCTTTCTAATAACCATCTGGTGGTTTTGATACTTGTGTTTTGACAGCTGATACGGGATTTGTGTATTATTGTCAGGATTCGGGCGTCGAATTCCCAGGTCGTTACAGTGGTATCAGAGCTATTGGTTTAGTAATAACCTTGGCTTTGTGGTGTAACTCGATAGAGATATGGTTAGTAATATCCTAGATCGAGACTGAGCGTATATATATGAGAGCGTATTTGTAAAAAATTTATATACAAATGTTTTTTGTTTTGTAAAGACGGTAAATGAAATAATTTTACCCAAATATATTTTTGTATAGAAAAGAAACAATTTTATTATATTATTGAAATATTGGGATGGTTGATTGATTTGAATAATATTCAAATTTGGATTAAGAATTTTAATTTTAATTTAACTTGGTTAAGTGAAATTAAATTGAGGAATGATGTTGAAATCAAATAAAATTAATTTAGATTTGAAATTTTGATGAATTATTATTGAAATATGTTAAGCCAAAGTAAATATAAATATTGAATACAAATTCAATTAATTTGGTTGAGTTGTTGGTGCATTGGCTGTTAATTGGTATTGACTGGGTGTTAGATGGGTCGAATATAAATTCATTAACAATTTTTAAAGTTGAATGAATTGGAAACTAAATTCCAGAATTATAAATTCTAAGGAAACCATATGAATTGGAACTGGATAGTTTAACCCTGTGTTTGCATGTGAATAATGATATATGGTTGATTATGGAAATTTGCTTAGTTATTTTGGCTAATAAATGAAATGTCATTTAAACATGTCATGTAATTATCACTTACGTGTTAAACTGAGTTGAGTACAGGTGCCAGATGACTTTGAGGATTAGATTTTGATCAAGTAGATAGAGCAAGTAAGCTCAGTAGCGCTTGTAAAAGGTACGCTTACGCAAAAATATAAATTTTGGTTTTTGGTTTTGTTTTCCAACCGTGTGGGTCGATGAATATATATTATTTGTTTCTGCGATATAGCAGATGTCAATCCGTGCAGGGGAGACTCTACCGAATTTTTCTGGGAATTTAATTTATTAGAAAATATTCAATATTTTTGAAAATATTTATTTATGATATTGAATTAGTTTTTAATAAATTTGGATTTGGAAATTAACGGGTTTGTAACGTTCTTTCTTACCTTAGCAATTTCGAGGACGGAATTATTTTAAGGAGGGAAGAATGTAACGTCCTGTATTTTTTGTAGTCAAATATTTTATTTAATTTATTATTTTAAATATTTTATTTGGAATATTAATGGTTTTTAATGTTGAATTCATTATTTAAAACGAAGTTTTAATGTTAATTTTATTTATATATAAATCAAGCTCGAAATGGCGCGGTAGTTCGTAATATTGAATTTTGAACTTCAACTGAATATACAGGATTCGATATAAGTCGGTTTCTGTGAAACAAGAAACGTTGGAACCGTATCGATGATAATTTTCATATGAAAAAGAAAAATCCAGATTTCATGTTATAGATTGTTAGTTATGGCCAAATCAAATTTTAAAATAATCGCTATGAAAATCATTATTGTTAGACCAAAATCTGGGCCTAACACCCAAAATCCTCACAATCACAGAATAAATGTAGTAAAAGCAGTAAAAAACAGGGAACACCCAATATTTTTATAGTGGTTCGGCTCAAACCAAGCCTACGTCCACTTTATAATTCCTTAAATCCTAAGAAATTACAATTATAACGCCGTCTCACAATCCGTGAGATTCAATTACAGGAGTTTATACACGTAATCCACGTTTTATTTTGTGGAGAAAAGAGAAGAATTTGGTTGTGGTAAAGTGCAAAGTCCTTGCACTTCAGTAATGGTGGAAGTCGTGAAGAGATATCGCCAAAAAGATCCTTGTAAATGCCTTCAAATGGTGTATTTATAGCTGTAGGAGAGCTTCTGGGAAGACCGATTCGTGATGGGGTACGTGGCACCCGATCCGGTAAAATAGGAGAGCAAGTAGCCTTTAGAATAGGTCAAAACAGCGTGCGTACCAGCAGGTTCGGGGGTCGGATCGTGGTCATAGGGTCGGTTCGTGGTCATGGGATCGTGATCCCCATATACACCACGAACGGGTCGTGATGGCGAGTCGGAGGTGTATCGTGATGGAGTTGGTGGTCCACGAGTCGGGGTGCTTCACGAGACGAGGGGGCGATCCGATGAGGCGCGATCCGAGGATGCATGAGCCATACTCCGATCGTGTGACGCTTCATCGCTTTATCCAGGAAATTGCCAGATTACACCAGTTTACGGAAACGGGCGTAACTTTCAAACCGTAAGTCCGATTGAGCCAAACCAAAGCTCAAACTGAAGCTAATTCAGAGATCTACAAGAGTTACTGAGCTTAGCTCTGTAATCGTTGTTTTCGAACCCAAAAGAGGTATTTTGATAGGAGTTTCAGTCCTTTCTTTGTTCGTGATGCGACTTTGACCTAATCGCTGCCTGTCTTTTGACGATGTTCTCCGTATCCGAGCGCGATGCTATCCAGATATTCAGTGTGACATCTTTTACCAAAAAGTGTGTCAACAAGTTTGCACCTAGAACATATCTTGCTGGTTGAAGGAAGATGTGTTCTGGATAGTCCAGGAAATCTATAAGCCACAGAAATTCGATAATGCCATGACCTTGCCGAGTCTGCCAGCTACAGATATAATCCATACCTGTTAAGAGATAAAGGAAAAACAAACTTGCTAAATCTGGCGATATTGTTCAAATTTTCTGAGCATAAACCATGCTTCGGCGTCTAATGAGCATAAACCATACTCAAGGGATGTTTGAGTCATCCTGCCAAATCCTGACAAGGGCCAACATTTCTAGGCATAATCCATACCCAGAAGTCCAAATCGAGTATAATCCATACCCGATTTCTTTTGTCACATCCTGACAAGACCGTTTGCAGGGCATAATCCATACCCTAGAGTTCAAACCGAGTATAATCCATACCCGATTTCTTTTGTCAAATCCTGACAAGACCATTTGTCGTTCCTAAGTATAATCCATACTTAAGATTCCAAAGTGAGTATAAACCGTACTCAGACCTGAAGTAGAGCTACGCTTGCCACAGCCTGACAAGATATTCCATTCCTAGGCATAATCCATACCTAGAGTTCCATAATAAGTATAAGCCATACTTTAACCGAAGTTGAGGATCCTGCCACATCCTGACAAGATACTTAAATTCTCCAAACATAATCCATGCTTGGAAAGTCCTTATTCAATTCAAAATGCAAAACCAAAGCAAATCCTGGTTGGTTTGACACCGAGTCCAAAGCACGCTTTGGGGCTACATCCTAACCCCGTACGTGTGTACTCCGATTCAACCAATCAGAAAACCTAATGAAAGCAAAAACAAATCTTAAAGCCTAAGAAATGCAGAAAATGAAAGTTGATCTCATCCAGATCAGTTGATGATGAGCCCACGAGAGCTCGATCCATGGTCATTCCCTCTCTGGGGAGCACTAGATGGAAGCCCAAGTGCTGTTGGTGGTTTCACATACTCGGGCAGCTCTCCACGTCTAACCCGTTCCTCAATCAAATCACGAAGATGTCTGCATTCATTCGTGTCATGTCCGTCCATGTCGTGGAATATGCAGTGCTTTCTAGAATCGCGTTCTCTTTGCGATGGCTTCCTTCTGGGAGGCTTTGGGTAGGAGATAACACCGTTTGTGTCCAGATAGATGTCTGAGAGTGAGGCATTGAGTTCAGTTTACTTTTCATATCTGGGCCCTCTCCGGGGCTGAGTGTTGCGGTCATTCTTGACGTCGGCTTTTCCTTTGCTATTTCCAGAATCAGACGGTTCTCCATCTTTGAGCATGTTGACATCGAGAACTTTCTTCTCAGAAGTTGCGTCTTCCTCACACAGGAATCTGTCTGCTTCAAGGTAGAATTTGCCGAGGTTTCGCGGTGGATCTCGGTACAAAGATTTTTTGAATTTCGTGTTATCCAAGACGCCGAATACTGCTGCCATCAATACCATGGATGGTTCAGGGCGATCAACTGATGTTGCTGCAATGTTGAATCTTTCTAGAAGGGAACGCAGAGTTTCTCTAAGCCTCTGCTTGATTGTGGTGAGTGACATGACGTTCTTGGGTCGTGCGATGTGGACCAGAAACTGTTTAAGGAAGCGAGCGACCAACATATTCCAACTATTGATCGATTCCGTTTCTAGCTGCCGAATCCACATAGCTGCTATATCAGTCAGAAAGAGGGGAAAACAGTTAGCCATGACGTTTTCCGATGTCGATTGAACTTCCATATGTCGTTTGTAGCGCATTAGGTGCACGGTAGGATCCGTCCTGCCGTTGTATGGCTCCAGTTGTGGGATTTTGAAATCCGGGGGATTGCGGGAATTCCTGATTTCCTGAGTGAATGGGTTGTGATTGACGTCATCTACGTCATTCTGATAGGTGCGGCCTCTCGAGAGGCGTTGAGTCAGATCAGCGAGTCGATTGCCTTCAAAAAGTTGTTGTAAACTACCAAAATCAAAGCTGGTGCCCCTAGCGTTGAATGTAGAAGAAGATGGAAGTTGGTGAGCTGTCGCCTGGGGATCGCGGCTCGCGGATCGTGGATCGAGGGGGCGACCCAACCCGGTTCAAGGGGGATGGTTCGTGAGGTAGGTTCGTGAAGTCCAGCTCGTGAGGCCGGATCGTGAAGCAGGGGGGCGATCTGACTGGGTCCTGGAGGTAGATCGCGAACCGTTTGATGCTGTTGAGGAGCAGGAGCACGCAATCCGGTGTCTATATGAACCGGAGCTGAAGTAGGTTGCTGTGCATTTGCAATAGGGAGTGGGTTGCCCCCAAGCACTAGTGCTGGCGGGTCGTAGGTCGCTGGGCCCGACCCGATCTGATCGTGGTGGCCTGTGCGAGTCGCTTCGGTGGCTTCGTCTCCAATGACTTGAGCATTGCTCGGCCTTCCATCCATCCGAGCGAAGAATTGGTTTATCATCTCTTGTTGTTTCTGGAGGAGATCGTCTTGTCGTGCCATCTGATCTCTCAGTTCAGCGAGAACTCCATCCATCTCGTCTCTGGTCAAGTATGCAGAAGGATCTCCATGAGAGGAAGCTTCCTGGCTTGCCTCGTTCCTTGTGTCTTCAGCGTCAGCATCATCAGCATGAGAGGACGTTCCAGTCTTCTTCCTTTTGATTGCCATTTATCCAATAGCCAAAAAATCCAAGCAGAAGTTGAAGTTGTCGTGTGCCCCCCTTTCCTACCGCGCCAAAATGTTAGAAAAAAATCTGGGCCTAACACCCAAAATCCTCACAATCACAGAATAAATGTAGTAAAAGCAGTAAAAAAAACAGGGAACACACAATATTTTTATAGTGGTTCGGCTCAAACCAAGCCTACGTCCACTTTATAATTCCTTAAATCCTAAGAAATTACAATTATAACGCCGTCTCACAATCCGTGAGATTCAATTACAAGAGTTTATACACGTAATCCACGTTTTATTTTGTGGAGAAAAGAGAAGAATTTGGTTGTGGTAAAGTGCAAAGTCCTTGCACTTCAGTAATGGTGGAAGTCGTGAAGAGTTATCGCCAAAAAGATCCTTGAAAATGCCTTCAAATGGTGTATTTATAGCTGTAGGAGAGCTTCTGGGAAGACCGGTTCGTGATGGGGTACGTGGCACCCGATCCGGTAAAATAGGAGTGCAAGTAGCCTTTAGAATAGGTCAAAATAGTGTGCGTATCAGCAGGTTCGGGGGTCGGATCGTGGTCATAGGGTCGGTTCGTGGTCATGGGATCGTGATCCCCATATACACCACGAACGGGTCGTGATGGCGAGTCGGAGGTGGATCGTGATGGAGTTGGTGGTCCACGAGTCGGGGTGCTTCACGAGACAAGGGGGGCGATCCGATGAGGGGCGATCCAAGGATGCATGAGCCATACTCCGATCGTGTGACGCTTTGTCGCTTTATCTAGGAAATTGCCAGATTACACCAGTTTACGGAAACGGGCGTAACTTTCAAACCGTAAGTTCGATTGAGCCAAACCAAAGCTCAAACTGAAGCTAAATCAGAGATCTACAAGAGTTACTGAGCTCAGCTCTGTAATCGCTATTTCCGAGCCCAAAAGTGGTTTTTTGATAGGAGTTTCGGGCCTTTCTTTGTTCGTGATGCGACTTTGACCAAATCGATGCCTGTCTTCTGACGATGTTCTCCGTATCCGAGCGCAATGCTATCCAGATATTCAATGTGACAGCTTTTACCAAAAAGTGTGTCAACAGTTATTAAATTATAGGTCTTTAAAATAGCCGTTTTGCAAACGGACTTCGTTTTCGATGAAACTAGTTTCATTGGAACCGTATCGATAAATTATTGTATGGTGTTGAATTGCGTGGCAAACCGATGTCGTATATGGCCACAGTAGCCGTAAACGCACGTTCATTTTCTATAGCGCGTAATTAAATTTAATAAATGGGTATTTGGGGATAACTTGAGCAGACGATCGAATTTAGCCACAAAACCAATTCCATTGAATTCGTATCGTCGATTAGTGTCAGAATAGGTATATAGTTTATTATTTTTGAAGACCGGAAAATTTGGTGTCCAGAATGGCATTGCGGTGCGCGTACAAATAGCCTACCGGGAAATCAGTCTCAGAATGCGATGAAACTAGTGCCGTTGGGTTCGTATTGATTAATTATTATAGGATTTCAAGGTTTCAAGTTGATTTGATTTATTTAGTGATCGTGAAAAATTTAAACGCGTGTTTATTTCTGGTTTTATAAAGGAGTTTTTTTCAAACGATGTCGGAATTCGACGATACTTGTCCCATTGAATCCGGAATTCTTTTTGAAACTAAGATTATCCTTTTTATCAGAAAACAAAAATTTTATATGGTGGGTTTTAACGTGATTTCTCACAACGAAGTTGCGTACACTATTTTATTAAAAAAAAAAATCATCCCATCTATCATATGTTTCACTTGCGAAGTGTACAGCATGCGCTCCAACTATTTCGGAACAGCTTGCATCCCACACAAAGTTTTCTTGCATCCCAATTCCCCAATGTTGTTGCTTTCACCTCTCGTGCATCAAAACAGTTGCATTCAATTCCTTGGCTACCAAGCCATCTGAAAACTGTGCCTTCCAAGTAATTATTGTTTTATTTTTTATTTTTTTTCGAAATCTCTGCCAAGAAACGAGATAAAATATAATTTTTCCAATACCGTGCTCTCCACGAAAACTTGGCTCCCACGTTTGATTCCTCCTATAAAACGCTGTGCTTCTTCATACTTTTGTTCTTCCCAGAAACGAAAAACACTGTATCTCTTCCAACAGAAAAATAAAATCCAACCTTTGTTCGCTCGTTTAAATCTGTACTCCATTTTCAAAACAAAAGCCTTCTTTCCCCGGACTTAAACACGGCTCCTCTTCGCGATCTAACCGTAATCTCATTTCACGAAATACAAAACCCAACTCCAGATCTGCTGAGCCGTGAATGAATGGAATGCAAGTGGAGTTGACACAGTATTAGACTGGAGGAAATCTGGGCTCGAGATGTTTTGAAATGAGAAGTGTACCGTGTGTACATGGGAGGAATAAGAAATGAATTACTGGGCTAGGATTAATGAACCATGTGTGCAAGGAAGGTGAAAACATGAACGTGGGCATGGTTTTCAGTAGGGGAAGTAGAGACGGTGCTGGGTTGATCAAAGGAAGGCGCGGGTCTTTGGGGGTGGTCGGGAACCAGTGATGGGTGAACGGTGTTTCAGTGGGGATCTAAAAGAAAAGGCGTCGACAACAAGTGGCAGGGCGGAGCGTTGAACGAAGAAGGCGAGTTGTTGCAAAGTGGTGCGCATGCACGATGATGGAATCTGGGGCTTTCGGAAATACTTGTGTGAAGAGGAGAAGTAGAAACTATAGGTGAAGAAGAAGCGTTAGCATGCGGTTTAGTTTCAGAATTTATAGAAGAAAAATTAACAGTAAGCACCCTTTTGTCTAATCATGTTTACACCCTATAAACCTGTTTAGTGCCTAACCGAGGAATTATGTGCCTAGTTTACTTTAATTGGGCCTAGTTTTAGTATGGACGTGGCCAGTTAGATATCTTTAATATATATATATATATATATATATATATATATATATATATATATAACGGTATAGTATAGAATGCCTAAATCTGTTATTGTGTCTAACCGTGATTTTACTGTGCATAACCTAAGTACAACGTGCCTAACTTCATAATTATGTTTTGAAAGTATGTATAATCATGGTACATAAGTAGATGATGTAAATAAATAATTATTCTTTGGTTCTTAACGAGGTCCGTGAAAGATTATCGTGCCTGGAAATATATGTACTTAGTTTTTGAACGTGCCTAAACCTCTTTGTAAACTTACTTAATCGAGTTTTAGCGTAAAATAAATAAATAAATAAAATAAATAAATAAATAAAACATTATTTAAAGTTTTAATGATATTAATTTATAAGTGAGTAACGCATATAATTTATAATGTGCTCATACGTGTACAGAATCAGACCGGACAAGGAGCGTTGAAGCCGTCTCGACGGGCATTACATTTTTGGAGCTGGTTGGACGAAGTTGAAGACAACTAAGATATTCAGTTGAATTAAACGTTGTTTTAATTTAACTGAAATGAACCGTTTTAACGACAAATGGAAACCCAAGGTGAGTTAAACTCACTCAGTTTTCCCCTACTTATATTTTATATAAGTCGGGTTTTATAAATGTGTGCTATACTTGTTAATAGTTGTTGTTTGTTTGTTCGTTGTTAATTTTATATTCATGTATGGACTGAACAGTTAAATTAAACATTCGTTTAATTTAATTGAAACAAATCGTTATTTTTAATGATTAAATCCAATTGAGGTAACTTAACTCAGTGGTTACGTTTATAACACTATAAACGTTATGATCAAATAGATGAATGCTTGAATTGTTGTTATTATCCCAGTATTGATTGAACATTATTATTAATCTGTTTTATTTCATCTATCTAGATGAAAACGAATATTGAACTGAATGATTTGAATTGTGGTAACCATTGTTTTGCAGGGAATAACAGGTTGGAAAATATTGATAACATTTATCAATATGATAAAATTGTTTGTTATGAAATGTGAAATTAGTGTATATTTCATGGTTTGGTACTATAATAGCCATTTGCCTCTTTAGTACCGTCGATGAAAAGAAATGATTTTCGAAATCGATATTAAATGGATTTCGAGCGGTTTCAAAGTTATAAATATATTTTTATATGATTTTAAAATGCGACTCTTATGGCAAAGATAATAGTCGAAGCTAAATTTACAAATTTATAATTAACAGGAATGTAAGAGATTGTCAAATAAATGTTTAAACGATATAAATTTATCGAATTGGCTATTCAAAAGTTGAAATGATTTTGTAAAAGCCTTATCGGTCGGAAGGGAAGTTTAAGTGTAGTTCAAAATAGGATCATTGGACCGTGAATATATGAGAATGTGTAAAAGAGTTCAAAGAGAAATGTTTTGTAATAAATGATCGTTTTTAACAAACGGTGTTTCAAATAAATACGAAATGTGATTTAATATCATTTCGTGAATGAGATTAACAAATCAACGGATTGGAAATGAGTGGTGATTTGGAAATGGGATTTGATATTTTAAATGAAACAAAGTTGAAATTGTGAATATGAATGGGATTGAGTTAAACAAATGGAAGTGAGTTTATTGCTAGGTTCGGAATGTTAACTGAAGGCACAAGTATAAATGAGGTTAATGTTTTGGATAACAACAATGAATACTAGTTGTCGATAATGAACTGCAAATGAGATTTATAAACAAAGTTAAAGATGTGGAAATAAAACCGAATGGTGAGTTGTCGTACTTAATTTACAAATGATTTTGTAAATGGAAATTTAAAGTTTTGGAAATGAAATCGAATTAGTAAATAAAATTAAGGGTTTGTGAATGCGATTTGTAACATTTGTTAAAAATAAGATGAACTATTTTAGACATGAAATTTTGTGAAGGATTATCATGTTTTAATCAACGACCAAGTGGTCGAGCATGAGTTAAAGAGAATGTGACAAGTAAAATGGTTTTGAAAAGAAATCTGTAAACGTTTGCTACAAATGATAAATTGAATTGTTTTGATAAATACCAATATAAGGATTTGAAAAGATATCAACAGAGTAACGGTATTGATATAAGATTTATAAAAAACTTTGTTCTTAAACAAATGAAATTTAGTTGTTAAAAGGGATTTATAAGGTAATAATAAAGAGATATAAAGGAAATTTTATAAGGATTCTATTTCTAATAGAATCGAAGCTCATATATAATAATGTAAAGGATTATTAACATAAATATAAAGATTTAATAGGAGTTTACTTAAGTAACATGGTCGAGATTTAAGTAGTTTTCCAAAGGATGGGATTAGTTTATAAACAAGAATATTCCTATTTTATAATAAGAAGTAAATGCGTTGTTTCAAATATTGGAAAATTTGGAAAATATAATTAACGGATGGTTCGTTAAAGAGGATAAATGATACTGAGTATCGAATCAGTGAATCCATTTTCTGTTATGGATGAATGGTTGTTTTATTTGACAGTTAAATAACCGACTATCAAAAATGGCCCATACGATTGTTGTTACGGAAATACCGGGATCGAATTTATATTTGAAAACCATTCCGTCCAGCAAATACGAATACGTTAAAGATATTGATTCAAGATGGAGCTATTGAAGACCGTGGATCTTCATAAGCGAAAGGATTACTTAAAATCTCTGACTTGCAAGCAGAGGTAAACTGTGATTTAGTCATGGTTAAAATCTACGAGTTCGCAAGGACTTCTCGCTACTGATTTTCAGGGTGATTCCTCGAATGCAGTAGGGGAGTACCTTCGGTTCATCCTATTCCGGGGTGACTTGTATGGATGAATGTCTGACAAAGTATTTCCAGAAAGGTCACGTACATTGATTTCTTCAACTGTACCAAGAGTGGAGGCAGAGAAGAAAACTTCTTTTAGCCAACACATAAAGTATTGTTGTGGACGTCAATTAGTGACTGTTGATGGATCTGACGATGTGGCATTCGACGTAAATGTGATGTGATGATAAAGCGTAGCCTCAAGCTTCTTCAATTGGGAAATGACAAAAATCAGACAGGCAGCATGGCTATGTGGGTCGCTCCCATTAGGGTGTATAATCACCTATTTAGAGAAAATCCATTTCCTTCTTTAATCTATTTCGATGCTGTCCCTTTTCAGGAAACGGTGGTTTGAGCCCAACCGTTGGTGATATACATTCGATACACTCAAGCGAAATGAGTGGTCGGTCATGTGAGGGCCGTGTTGCAAGACGTTCTTGTTGAACCCAGTGTATTCGCCTCTAGAGATACATTATCGGTAGGTAGTCCCTTACCTTGTCATAGTCGGAATCCAATTTCCAATAAGCGCCCGCGGTTTTGTTTACTATATATGTGGAGCGTGAGATGTAAGGGGTCCACTAGATTGGTATTTACTTGTATTTAGACATTATTATAATACTAGACAAGATATTGGTTTCAAAAATGTTTTGGGTTATCGTAAGGTAAAAACCGTCTGTATTTATGTATGGATTTGGTCTTAAGAATATCCTTTTCTTTCAAAAAGATTTCAAACTAAAAAATCAAGCTGTGTGATACCCTTAAACTTAGTGTGTTTTTCTCACTCTGGTTCACCAGACTGACCCGGTGTTTTGTAAATGCTCGGGTTAGCCCGGGTTGTTCAGGTTCAGGTTCTCGAATGTTGTGAAGAGACGAGCTAGAGGAGTTCAGACGTATGATTATATATATAGCTACTATTCCGCTGTGTGTATTGTATATGAGGATAGATTATTATAATTGTCCAGATATGTTGATGTACTCTGATATTATAAGTTTTTATTTCAAGCTCTCAATAAAGATTTATTTCTATATTATACTTTATTCCGCTGCGATGTGAGACTCTGTGTTGTGTTGGTTCTTCTTCTTCTTCTATTCTAATATTTCTTTCTTTCTTACCTCACCCTCTAATTTCTTTCTAATAACCATCTGGTGGTTTCGATACTTGAGTTCTGACAGCTGATACGGGATTTGTGTATTATTGTCAGGATTCAGGCGTCGAATTCCCGAGTCGTTACAGACATTTTGCAAATGACCTCCGTTTTCGACGAAACCACTTTTGTTGGATCTGGAATGTCAAATTATTGCTAGATTCCAGTTTTCATAATTTTTGGAATTAATATGTGAGCATGGCAAAGGAAAATGTGTTTGGTAATTTCAGTTTGAATTGGATCGACCAGAAAAAGGCCATTTTTCAAACGGTCTCCAAATTCAACGAAATTAATTTTGTTAGGACCGTATCGTCAATACGAAGCTAGATATAATTTTTCTAAATTTTTTTGAATTAGTATGTGGCCCCAAAAAATTAAAGTGTACGTTCAAACCCATATTTGAATGTTTTATATTTTAATTTGAAGAAAAACTGACTGAAACAGCCGAATGGGCTTACGAAACATATTCCATTGTGTCCGGAATGGGGGTATTTAGCTCGGAACGATAGTCGTTGGGTTTAAATTGGAGTTCGTTTGGAAAAACAGATATTTTTGGAATTATAAATATCATGGGCCAATCAGAATTTTTTTAAAAAAAAAGTTATATATTTTCTCTCTCCCCGATCCTCTCGATCTCGACGGCGAAATTTTTTAAAACCTTCTCCCCTCGATTACTTCAAATCCGCTCAACGAAATCGAATGGCCCTTTGGAAATTTTTGTAGATCTAGTCAAGAGCTTCAAATCCGTATAGGGTTCACCCCCTATCGTCGCGCCACCATCGAGAATTGCACCTTCGAAGTGGAGGACTTTGAACCACCGCCGTGGATGCCAGAGGCCACAGAAGTGGGCCCCACTTCAGGTGCACATGCGTCCCTCCTTCCTCTTCGACGTGGCGCCGGCTGATTGACCTCTCGTGCAACGATTCGCATGCAAATCTAAAAACTAGTTTTGAACACTTCAGCTGAGGTAACGACCTTTATTATTTAAACTGTTTTATAGCACTTTAAAGCGCTACGAATCGTGATTTCACTATAAAAATCATATCTTTTTGCTATGTTGTCGAAATCTAGTGAAACAAGAGACATTGGACTCGTGGCTACGTCTCCTACATTCTAGAAGAGACCGGAGAAATTTTGGAGCTTCCTACAATTTTTGGAGGAGTGGAACCCAATGCGAGATTTCTAAATTCAAATTTGAATGGAATAGCGATGTATAAATTGTATGATCGATGTATAAGTTATATAAGTGTTGTACACCTCATGTATAAGCGTTGTATAAATTATATGTGCGAGGTATAAGTTATATATACATTGTAAAAATCATATGTTCGTTTAATGGAGTTGAAATGAAATTGAAATGAAATTGAAATATATTCATATGCGTATATATATACTCCCCTCGTCCACAAATCATGGACGATATATATTAGTTATGATTGTTTGGATGGTTAACGTGAAATTTGGTTGATAAATGCGAATGGTTGATATGGTTGTTGGAATGAAATAAAATCAGAATTGTTTGTGGAAAAATATTCAATATGATATGAAAATGATCGAAATGATTAGATCCTTAGGATAAGCCCCTTAGAGAACGCCGCGAGGCCTAAGGCAGTGCAAGGAGCCGTACTCGGGACGGTGCCGGTTTTAAACCCCCTACCGTTATACTACTGAAAATTTCTGAAATATTCATGTGTTTGAATTATATTCATATGTTGAAATATATTCATGTGTCGATAATTTATTCATGATTGAAATAAATTGTTTAGACGATAAAAATCACATTTTTATCATGTATATGAAGTGTTAAAAATATTCACGTGTTGAATAAATTCTTTGAACGATAAAAACATCATTTTTATCAAGTATATGAAGTGTGAAAAATATTCATAGGTTGAATAAATGGTTTGAACAACAAAATTAACATTTTTATTGTATGGATAAGTTGCTAAAAATATTCATGTGTTGAAACAAATATGTGTGAGTCAAAAATATTATTTTTATCCCGTATATGAAGTGAAAATGGTTTGGAAATCGAAGAATGAATTATATATATATAAATATACATATAAATTAAATTAAATCGAATAACAACACTGCAGTTCGCGTTTTGGAATCGTGATTTTAAAAGATTATACCGAGAAATCTGACCATCGGATTTCCCCGAAACTGAAACCGTTGGGTTCGCTTTGAAATTATCTTTCCAACGATATCAAATTAGTAAAGATCCAACGGTTAGATTGTGTGAAATGTTTAATTCAAATCTGAGGAAAAACAGCGCCAGAATGAATTATATATATATATATATATATATATATATAATAAAACGAATAACGACGCTGCAGTTCGTGTTTTGAAATCGTAACTTTAAACGATTATACCGGGAGATCCGACCGTCGGATTTTCTCAAAACTGGAATGGTTGGATACGCTTTGAAAAGATCTTTCCAACGATATAAATTTGTAAAGATCAAACAGTTAGATTTTCAGATATGTGTAAATCAAATCTGAAGAAAAACAGCGCCATGGCCGCGTTATGGCCTGAAGCGTCGTTTAAATAAATGGGCTATTTTTAAATAAATAAAAATAGCGATAAATCATTATAAAATATTATAAATGATATGGAATGGAAATAAATCGAATTTACTCGGTTTATTGGATATTTGATGGTTGAATTTGTTTGACATGAAAATTATATTAATGAACTGAAGTATGGATGTCAAATAATTTAACCATGGAAATGAATTGATTTGAATTCGAAATATACGTGAATTATTTGAAAAGGCCGAGTTAAATATCATTTCAAATAATTGGTCGATGATTAGAAGTCGAAGATATGAAGACGGTGCAAGACCGATGATCTTCACATCGAATGGATGGCTACTAATGCCTTTGATGGGAGTTTCTGCCCTGAAGAGGTTACAATGGTGGCTGTCCGGACGTACTTGTTGATCATTCGGATGTGCGAGGGCCTCTCTCCTGAACTGGACATATGGGACGAGGAATAAGGTGCCTCCGGTTTCGTTCAGACCTAGAATGGACTTGTACATGGATATGTGTCTGATATTGTAGGTTGACAGCGTGGCATACAGAGATGCTGTGATCAAGGATTTTGTTGAAAAGCAGAGTCTTGTGGTTGATGATCAAAGCATGGCCTTAATATAGCTAGCTTTGTGTATAGCGTTGATTCGCGGGCCTCATACCCCGATATGAACCAGAAACGGGAGAGGACATCAGGGAGGACATGCGTTTCCTTCTAGCTAGGAGTGGTGTCTGTGTTTTACACTCCCGGACGTTTTACTTATGTGGATGATGGATAGCGAGGCGCCTCAGTTATTTCGGTATCTGCGGAGCTGATGGATTGTTTGGTAGACATACCGGCCAGTTTGACGCCATATAGTGCGGGGAAACGCAGTGTTCAAGCAATTTAATCCACTTCGTGTGGACCGGCCCTGACGATCCAAAGGCTTGACAGAGTACTTGCCTGATATATGAGCTAGATCTTCTCGAAGCGGTAAGGACGATCCCTTGCCTTGGTTCATGATGGAAATCCAATTTCCAAATACGACATTGTGCGGTTTTGATTGTAAACCTATATGGCGACATGATATATGGTACCCATGTTGTAACAACCCGGAAAATCCGAACCAATTTAATATTTTTATTTTGGCTATTTCAGTGAATTTTGAATAGTTAAAATAATTTATTTTAAATAATAACGATTAAAAATGTATTTTAATCGAGGTTGGAGCAAATATATTTATTTTGACTTCAAAAGGAATTGCTAGTACGGTAGTTCGAAAAGTCAAACTTGAACTTTGACTAAATATACCGGATTCAAAATCTAACAGATTTTAGTGAAACCAAAAATATCTAAATCTGTTTGAAAATATCTTTCCAACGAATCCGAAAAATCAAAATTTCATAGCGGAAATCAAAAGTTATGGCCAGTTGAATATTCAGAATGGTCGCTATAGTATAATTTATAGCCCGTATAAAAGGCCATTTTTCAAACGACCTCCGTTTTCGACGAAACCACTTTTGTTGGATCTTGAATGTCAAATTATTGCTAAGTGCAATTTTCCAGAATTTTTGGAATTAATATGTGAGCGTGGCAAACGAAAATGTGTTTTGTCAATTCTAGTCAAATCTGATCGACTTGAAAATGACCATTTTTCAAACGGTCTCAGAATTCGTCGAAATTAATTTTGTTAGGACCGTATCGTCAAAACAAAGCCAGAAATATTTTTTTGGAATTTTTTGAGTTCGTATGTGGCCCCGGTGGATTTAAATATACGATCGAATTAATTTATTAAAGTATTTAAATATTAAATTAAAGATTTCAAGCCACAGATAGTCGTTTGGGCTGACGAGACCAAGCCCATTGGATCCGGAACGGGGGATATTGGACGGGGTCAACTCCGATTGGACTGAAATTGGATTGGTTTAGAACTTTTGGATTTATTTGTAAAATTAGCATTAAAATAATATAAAAATACATGCTTCTTCCTCAAACCCTAATTGTACACTGTAGCCGCTGCCTCTTCTTTGAACCCATGGCCGAAAATACTCCCACCTTCCTCCTCTAAAATCTTGCAATCCTCTCAACAAAAACTCCCACTTCTTTAGACTTTTATAGAGATTCTTCTGCTCTACCCATCCATACGGACAACCTAACCAAAAATTGCATAGTCCGAATGTTCTACCCCTCCAAACCCGCGCCAAAACAACCGCCGCCGCCCTCCATAGCTCGATCAAGCAGCACCAAAGATGCCCCCCTATGCGCCTCCCATAGCTCTCCGGTGTGGCATATTCTGATCGAGACGAAGTTGAACGGATTGTGATAGAATCGAAACCTAGAATCGAAGCAATTGGATTTACTTACGGCCGTGTACTGTGTTGAGGAAGAAAGGGTAAATTCCCTTTTGATTATTTTAATAATTTAATTTAAAATTATTATCTATCTTTTTTAAATCCTAACTAATTCATACGACATCGAAAATGAACGATTTCAGATTCTGTGCGATCGTAGAGACGAGATCTACGCTGCTGTTCTAACTAGAAGCGATTCCGAGCTGATAAAATTTTGACCAAATTTGCAGATCCAAACAATTCAGATTCACGACTGTGATATTTCTGGTTTCAAATAATTAATTAATTTAATTATTTTTCTCGCTATGTAATGATTGTATGTATACGATTTAGATCTGCTATGTTCTAAAATTTTGGATGATTGATCTATTGATTGGTGATGAATAAATATAGATTTGTTAATTAAATTATAGATCTGTATGTGTTACGTAAATTAAAATACATCATGTTTGTTAATATTTTGTTGGATAATATATATTAAACAAAAATGGATTGTCATGTTTATTGAGTTGAAATAGAATTGTCAATCCAATGAAAAATATCATTTTTGCTTATATTATTGAGTTGAAATAGAATTGTCAATTCAATGAAAAATATCATTTTTGTTTATATTATTGAGTTGAAATAGAAATGTCAATTCAATGAAAAATATCATTTTTGATTATATTATTGAGTTGAAATAGAATTGTCAATTCAATGAAAAATATCATTTTTGTTTATATTATTGAATTGAAATAGAATTGTCAATTCAATAAAAAATATCGTTTTTGTTTATATTATTGAATTGAAATAGAATTGTCAATTCAATGAAAAATATCATTTTTGTTTATTTTATTGAATTGAAATAGAATTGTCAATTCAATGTAAAATATCATTTTTGTTTATATTATTGAATTGAAATAGAATTGTCAATTCAATGAAAAATATCATTTTTGTTTGTATTATTGGATTGAATTAGAATTGTCAATGTAATAAAAATACCACTTCGTTTATGTTATTGAATTGAATTAGAACTTTCAATTCAATATAAAATATATCACTTTGTTTGTTGATTGACAAGACATCACCTTTGTTGTTGTTTGATTGAAATAGAGTTTTCAATCAAATGAAATATTGTTTTTGTGGTTATAACCAAACTTGCAGTAAAATGGACATTTGGGTAAATAGAAAATTTAGTTAAATAAAAGAATGAAATAAAAAGTTATATTTTATTTACAAATTAGATGTAAATAAAAGAATAGAATAAAAGGGTATATTTTTATTGGCATATTAGATGTAAACAGAGAATAGATTATTAAACATTAAATAAAAGATTACATTTGTTTTATTTGCATTTTAGTTGCAAATAAAACATTAGATAAAAGATTACATTTTTTACTTGCATTTTAGTTGCAAATAAAACATTAGATAAAAGATTAAATTTTTTATTTGCATTTTAGTTGCAAATAAAACATTGGAAAAGTTACATTTTAGATGCAAATAGAAACATGACTGGAAAAAAATTACATTTTTATTTGCATTTTAGATGCAAATAAAAACATGATTGAAAAAGGTACATTTTTATTTGCATTTTAGATGCAAATAAAAACATGATTTAAAAAGCTACATTTTTATTGTATTTTAGATGTGAATAAAAACATTGATTTAAAAAGCTACATTTTTATTGTATTTTAGATGTGAATAAAAACTTTGATTTAAAAATTGCACTTTTATATGCATTTTAGATGCATATAAAGACATAGGTAAAAATTTCATTTTTATTTGCATGTTAGTTGAAATAAAAAGAATAGGATTTAAAAGCTACATCTTTATCTACATTTTAGAAGTAATAAAAAGTATAGTTTTAAAAGTTATATTTTTTTTGTTAAATTGGAGACAATAAAAAGAATAAATCAAAAATGACATTTTTAGTTGACATGTTAGTTGTAAATAAAAGAGTAGGTTTTAAAATTACATTTTCATTGTCATTTTAGAGACAATAAAAAGAACAGAATTGAAAGTTACATTTTATTGTCATGTAAAAAGAAAAGAAATAAAAATTACACTTTTGCCATTTTATATACAATAAAAGAATAGATTTAAATGTCACATTTTTATCGTCATTCTAGATGAAATAAAAATAGTAGGATTAAAATTCATGTTTTTATTGTCGTTAGGTTTCAATATGAAGAGTGAACATTAGGAGTATATATTTTCAATATAATTTAGTGACCATTGGTAATAATTAGCCATTAAAAAACATGATTTATTTCAAATCATCATTTTTATCATGTTAGTAGGATTATGAAAATCATATATAAAATCTCTAACATGAATATAGACTGTATTTGGCTTGCATGTGATTGTTTGAAAGTAGCTGAATTTGCCAAACGATTATATATATATATATATATATATATATATATATATATTAAAATTAAACGAATCGCGCGCGGTAGTTTGCGTTTCGGCAATCGTAACTTCAAACGATTATACCGTAAAATCCGACTGTCAGATTTTTCCCAAAACTGGAAGCGCTAGGACCACTTTGGGAAGATCTTTCCATCTATATGAATTTTATTAAAATCCAACGGTTAGATTACAAGATATGTTTAAAACAAATTTTGGTAAAAACAGCGCCAGGGTCACCCCTCGACCTGAGTTAAATAAATTTGGCTATTTATATATAAATAAAAAGAGCGATTAATCATTATTAAATACCATTAACAATATGAAATGATTTTAAATTATATATATATATATGCGAGGATCATTTGAAAAGACCGAGTCAAATCTCATTCCAAATGGTCATACGATGATCTAAATTGAAGATCTTAAAGACGGCGATTGAAGACCGGCGATCTTGACATCGAAAGGATAACTACTGACGCCTGGCATTGGCTAGCTACCAATAAAGGGTTAAAGTGGTATTTGTCCGAACGTACTTGTTGATCGTTCGGATACGCGAGCACCTCATTTCCGTATTGGACATACGGGACAAGGAATAAGGTGACTCCGGTTTCGTTCAGACCCAGAAAGGACTTGTAAATGGATGTGTGCCCAACATTGAATTTCATGCCATGTAATTAAATTGATTTCTATTAATATATATCTGTGGTGGCGGAGAATTTATTCTCTTTCTTAACACCCTTCTTTGAGATGCATGAGCTCGAAGGTTATATATTGGTAGTTGTCGATCGCATGGTGTGGACTGTCAACGTGATATGCCAAGATGCAATTGATTGAGGCTATTGTTGAAAAGCAGAGCTTTGTGGATGATGATCAAAGCATAGCCTATTCAGGCATAGCTTTGTGTATTACGTTACCTCGCGAGCCTCACACCTCGGTAGATTCAAAAACGGGAAAAGGGAACACAGGGAGTGCACACGTTTCTTTCTAGCTAGAAGTGGTGTTTGGGTTTTTACAAGGCCTGACATTTTTACTTATGTGGTTGATGGAATGAGGCACCTCGGATATTTTTATTGGTTGCCAATGGCCAATTTATAGGTCCAATAGGATCGGGAAGCGTGTGTTCAGGCATAACTAATCCACTAACGATATTTGTGGACCAGCCCTGCTGTATCCAAGGGTTGCTCGTAGGTGTGATCCTGAGACATTGCTAGAGTATCTCGAATCGGTTAGGAGATAGTACCTAGCCTTGACTCATGATGGAAACCCAACCTCCAATACGACATTACGGTTTTGATTGTATACCTATATATGGCGACATAGTATATGGTAGCTATGTTGTCTAGGATTGATACATTTACTTTGAAGTATATTTGAAAACATATTAGACACTAATAATACTATTAAAAATATTATTTTCTACGTATCAAGCATTTTTTATCATTATAAGGTAAAACTCTATCCTCCGTTTGCGTTGCATTGTGTGATGGGACTTGAGTCTTATAATGATTTCATTTTCTAAAGAGCATTGCGTTGTTTTGACTTAAAAGTTTATAAAACTTATGCACTGGCAATCCAATGGAGTAAACCCGTTTCGCATTAGCGGCGTGGTCCAGTGATCAGCCATATTGTTAATTTAGTAATATTTCTCATACCAGTCCCATGACTGACTCGTAGTTTGTTTCACTTTGCAAACTCGGGTACCCTCTTTCCACACGGGCAGCCAATTGACAGGTTTCAGGTAAGGATGTTTTCTGGACTAGAGCTTGCTGATGAAGATGATGAAGGATCTTTTCTTTTTATCTTTTTATTTACTTCTTGAGACATTGAAACAGTATTGAGTATTAATGTATTTTGGGAGATTGAGACTTCATTTCTTCCACTGTTTTAGATATCTATTTTGCTAAGTGTATCCTGTACTGCGTACTCTGATGTTCTGTGATGATGTTTGTGATGGCATTTCCATTTCCGCTGCAATGATTTATATCTTCTGCTATTATCTGAGATCTTTTATTGTTTTAATTTTGTTATACTCCTATGATTATCCTTACTTTCGTACCACGGAAGTTTGGGGTCGACACATTTGGTATCAGAGCTAAAGGTTAACCTTAGCTACGGATTATAACATTTTTAGAATAATTCGTCTAGATAGAATCAATAGTATTCTAAGGCAAATAGCCCATTAGAGATAGGATTAGTAATGTCATAGAATGAGCACAGCAGAATAGCACATATTAATCAGTCATTACATCATTATCATCTTATCATATGTCTCTACTTTATAACCTTTCCTTTGAAAATTATCGTTTCTCTTAGTCTAACTCTTTCCTTGATGATAAAGACTGATTGAGAAATGAGTACCAGCGCATGTACTAGAGCACGAGGCCGAGGTGGGGCTAGAGGACCCGCCAGAGATGAGACTCCTATGGCCCAGGAACAGGAACAGGAAACTCCAGAAGTTGAGACACCACCATCACCACCCCCATATGCCTTTGATCTACACAAGGTGGCGAAGAAAATCAAGAATCTAGGAGGTGTGCATTTCACAGGCCAAGAGATGGTGACAGAGGCACAAGCATGGCTTAAGACGATTGAGAAAATCTTGGGAGGATTAGAGCTCGAAGATCATAGAAAGCGATTTAAGGCGACATGGTTCCTGATGGACCAGGCCCAGATTTGGTGGGAAACAGCTATGGTTGGGGGTAATGAAGCTGATATAACTTGGGAGAAATTCAAAGAGCTATTCAATGAGAACTTCATTCCACCCTACGAAGTTGAACGCCTTCATGATTAGTTTGCCCACCTCCAACAAGGGAGTATGACTATTGCTGAGTATGTAAAGAAATTCGACGAGCTTTCCAGATACGCCCCTGAGTTAGTACAAGACCCGCTTCAGAAAAATAAGAGGTTTATCAATGGTCTGGCGAGGAGGTATCATAATAGGGTGACGACACACATCGAGCGTCCATTTGCTAAAGTAATCGAGATGGCCTGTAGATATAAGGAGAATGACCAGAAGGGTTCTCAGTAAGAGCGAGAAAAGAATCAAGCCAACAAAAAGAAAAAGGAGTCAGATAAGAAACTTGAGGCGGGCAGCTCTTCTACCGCCAAGCCCCAAGAAAAGAAAAAGAGGGACAGATCTAAGGTCAAGTGCTTCAATTGCCAGAGGATAGGGCATTTTGATAATGAGTGCCTAGCCCCAAAGAGGCCAAAAAGGAACGAGACTGGACCGAGTCAGAGAGGTGGACAGAACCCCCGTGGCCCAAAGGAATGCTTTTACTGTCACAAACTGGACACTTTATCAAAAACTGCCCTCTGCTCAAGAAATCTGAAGTGGCACATGTTTATGATGGAGCGGTTGCACCGACTTCTTCCGAAGGAGTAGGTAAGCCTGATGTTTTAGTAAGTACTCTTAATATTAAGAATATTCCTATCACAGTTTTGTTTGAAACTGGTGCATCTAGAAGTTTCATATCTGTTGACATGATTAAAAAGCTTAAATTGAAACTTAGAAAATTCAAAGAACCAATTAGAGCCTATAGTTAGATAGGAGATTCACTTATTCTCGGTCAATATTGTAGAGTGCCTGTTTCTTACTCTCACTTCCAATTTCCTTTTAATCTGATCATCATGAATTTCTTCGGGTATGATATCATACTTGGAATGGACTGGCTAACGAAGTATGAGGCCGAGTTGCTATACGTAGAAAGAGTAGTCAGAATTAAAACCAAATTCGGAAATACGATGATTATACCATGCCACGGCTCAGCCACAGATAGGAAAGAATTCTGGTCTTCTCTAGATGTCACTCCTGCTTCTATTGAGGATATTCCTATCGTCAGAGACTATGCAGATGTGTTTGAAGAAGTAGACATCTTACCTCCGCGTAGAGAAATCGATTTCAGAATTGACTTAGTCCCGAATGCAAGGCCAGTTGTGCACCCTGTTTGGAGGATGTCATTGAAAGAAAAAAGGAGCTAAGCAATCAAACCAAGCAGCTTTTGTGGAAGGGTCTGATCAGACCTAGCTTCTCGAGCTGGGGTGCAGCAGTGGTTTTCGTCCCAAAGTCAGACGGTACCCTCAGGCTAGGTGTGGACTACCGTGACCTAAATAAGCAGACTCTGAAAATTAAATACCCACTACCCCGCATTGATGATCTGCTAGATCGCTTGAATGGGGCAAGAGTATTTTCTAGGATGGACCTAGCTACAGGTTTCCACCAACTACGCATTGCCGAAGAATGTGTGCCTTTGACAGCTTTCAGAGGACCAGACTTATTTTATGAATGGCTAGTGATGCCCTTTGGCTTATGCAATGCTCCAGCATACTTCGTAGATCTGACGAATAGAGCCTTCCGCGATGTTTTAAATAAATTTGTACTGGTGTTCATCGATTATATTCTAATCTATTCTAAATCCACTGCTGAACACGAGAAGCATCTGAAAGAAGTCTTGGAGATATTGCATAGAAATGTGCGGAAAGCCAAATTCTGCAAATGCATATTCTGGCAAGAAGAGGTGAAATTCCTCGGGCATGTTGTATCTAAGAGGCATCTCAGTAGATCCAGGAAAGATCTTGGCCATCAAAGATTGGAAGCAGCCTACTACGCCCACTGAAGTCAGAAGTTTCTTAGGTATGGCTGGCTATTATCGAAAATTTGATAAGTATTTCCCGAAATTATCTTGTCCATTGACGAAGCTGACTAAGAAGCATACCAAGTTCATTTGGACACCCAAATGTGAGGCAGCTTTCCAAGAGCTGAAACAGAAATTGATCACTGCTCCTGTGTTGACCATTATTGATGGCTATCAGGATCTGAAAGTGTAGACATATGCTTCTAGAGAAGGTTATCCTTTTCATCTAAATAAACATGTCAGAGATGACATTTTAATGTCCAATCTTATTTTAACGTGTTATTCTTTTATCTATTTAAGGTATTGGTGTGGTGCTAATGCAAAGAGACAAAGTTGTCGCATATGCTAGCCATCAGTTAAAACCACATGAAAAGAATTACGCCACTCATGATCTTGAGCTAATGATCATCGTATTTGCTTTAAAGATATGGAGGTACTATCTCTTGGGCGAGAAATTCGAGCTATATACTAACCACAAATCCTTAAAGTATCTGTTCACCCAAAGAGATTTGAACTTGAGGCAGCAGCGTTGGGTTGAATTCCTTGCACCCTATGACCAGGACATCTTATATACTCCAGGGAAAGCCAATGTAGTGGCAGATGCTCTCAGCAGGAAGAATACGGCTAGCACCAACCTTATCGTTGCAAATCTCATTATTACCCCTACCTTGATCGATAAGATCTCTGCTCTTCAGAAGAATGATGAATTTATTCAGAGAATCAGCATAAGAATCAAGGAAGGCGAACACACGAGTTTCCAGATTAATGACAAAGGGGTTCTGAGGCTATTGGGCCGAATTTGTGTTCTGAATCTTCCTTAGCTCAGAAAGGAAGTAATGGACGAATGTCACAAGTCTAAGCTCAACATTCATCCGGGTGTGAGCAAGATGTATCATGACCTCAAGCGTACATTTTCGTGGAGATCGACGAAGAGAGACATTTCTATATATGTTGTTAGATGTCCCACCTGTCAGCAAGTCAAAAGCGATCAGCAAAAGCTAGCAGGTCCATTGCAACCGCTAGGGGTTCCAAGTTGGAAATAGGATGGAATTTCTATGGACTTTATTGATGGCTTTCCCCAGACTAGGAAAGTCAATGACAGTATATGGGTGATTGCATATCGCCTTACCAAGACTGCCCATTTCATCCCTGTCAAATCCAATAGAACAGCTCGAAGTTTGGCACAGCTTTATTTCAGAGAGATTGTCAGACTGCATGGAGTTCCCAGTAGCATTGTCAGTGACCACGATCCGATATTTGCTAGCAAATTATAGGAGGCTTTCCAAGAAGAGCTAGGGACTAAGCTGAATATGAGCACTGCTTATCACCCTCAAACAAATGGCCAGACTGAGAGGGTGAACTGCATATTGGAGGACTTGTTGCGAGCATGCATCCTAGATTTTGGTGGGTCATGGGAAGATCATTTGCACTTGGTTGAATTCTCTTATAATAACAGCTACCAAGCAAGCTTGCAGATGTCGCCATTTGAAGCATTATATGGCAGGCCATGTAGATCACCTGCATGTTGGGTGGAACCCGACAGTCAATTAGTACTGGGTCCAGACATGATTCGCGAAGCATCAAATAAAGTTGATTTTATTAAGAAGCGATTACTAGCTGCCCAAAGCCGACAGAAGAGCTATGCAGACGCTCGAAGAAGGGATTTAGAATTCTCTGTTGGTGATCTTGTATACTTGAAGGTTTCCCCACTAAGAGGTGTAATTCGATTTGGAAAGACTAGGAAGTTGGCACCGAGATTCATTGGTCCATTCCCTATTCCAGAAAGGATTGGAACTCTCGCTTATAGAGTGCAGTTTCGTGACTGGTTGCCAGGGGTCCACGATGTATTTCATGTGTCCCAACTCCGGATGCATGTTCATGATCCAGATTTAGTTGTGGAGGAGGCAACACAACGAGATTTGGAGATTACCCCGACCCTAGCAGTGAGGAAGGATTGTGGGCAAAGAAACTCGAGTGCTGAGGAACAAGAGGATCCACTTAGTCAAGGTGCAGTGGAGCGGGGATCCTAGAGACTGTACGTGGGAGACTGAGGATAGCATCAAACAGGCCTATCCCAAGTGCAGAGTGGATATCTCCGAGTAGCTCTTGTGTTGAGGTACATTTACAATACCTTACATTTTCTGTTTTGTTTCCTACTTTACTACGGTTTCCTTTTCGAGGACGAAAAGCTTTTAAGTGGGGGAGATTGTAACAACCCGGAAAATCTGAACCAAATTAAAAATTTTATTTTGGCTATTTCAGTGAATTTTGAATAGTTAAAATAATTTATTTAAAATAATAACAATTAAAAATTTATTTTAATCGAGATTGGAGCAAATATATTTATTTTGACTTCAAAAGGAATTGGAAATAGTATGGTAGTTTGAAAAGTCAAACTTGAACTTTGACTGAATGTACCGGATTCAAAATCTAACGAATTTTAGTGAAACCAAAAATATCTAAATATGTTTGAAAATACCTTTCCAACGAATCTGAAAAATCGAAATTTCATAGCAGAAATCAAAAGTTATGGCCAGTCAAATATTCCGAATGGTCGCTATAGTATAATTTATAGCCCGTATAAAAGGCCAATTTTCAAACGACCTCCGTTTTCGATGAAACCACTATTATTGGATCTGGAATGTCAAATTATTGCTAAATTTAATTTTCCATAATTTTTGGAATTAATATGTGAGCGTGGAAAACGAAAATGTGTTTTGTCAATTCCAATCAAATCTGATCGACTTGAAAATGGCCATTTTTCAAACGGTCTCGGAATTCGACGAAATTAATTTTGTTAGGACCGTATCGTCAAAACAAAGCCAGAAATAATTTTTCGGGAATTTTCTGAGTTCGCATGTGGCCCCGGTGGATTTAAATATACGATCGAATTAATTTATTAAAGGATTTAAATATTAAATTAAAGATTTCAGGCCACAGACTGTCATTTGGGCTGACGAGGCCTAGCCCATTGGATCTGGAACGGGGGCTATTGGGTCGGGTCAACTCCGATTGGACTAAAATTGGATTGGTTTAGAACTTTTGGATTTATTTGTAAAATTAGCATTAAAATAATATAAAAATACATGCTTCTTCCTCAAACCCTAATTGTACACTGTAGCCGCCGCCTCTTCTTTGAACCCATGGCCGAAAATGCTCCCACCATCCTCCTCTAAAATCTTGCAATCCTCTCAACAAAAACTCCCACTTCTTTAGACTTTTTTGTAGAGATTCTTCTGCTCTACACATCCATACGGACAACCTAACCTGAAATTGCATAGTCCGAGAGTTCTACCCCTCCAAACCCACACCAAAACAATCGTCGTTGCCCCCCTATAGCACGATCGAGCTGCACCAAAGCGGGCCCCCTGTGTGCCTCCCATAGCACTCCAACGTGGCATATTCTGATCGAGACGAAGTTGAACGGATTGTGATAGAAATCGAAACCTAGAATCGAAGCAATTGGGTTTACTTACGGCCGTGTACTGTATTGAGGAAGAATGGGTAAATTCCCTTTTGATTTGTAATAACCCGGAAATCCGAGCTAATTTAAATTTTTTATTTTGGCAATTTTAGTGAATTTTGAATATTTAAAATGAATTATTTTAAATAATATCGACGAGAAATTTATTTTGAATAGAATTCAAACGTATATATTTATATCGATCGTCGTTAGAATATAAATATTTTATTTTAATTATAAAAGGAATTGAAAATGGCGTGGTAGTTCGATAATTCGATTTCAAAATTCAAATGAATGTACAGGATTCAAAATAAACCGGATTTTAGCGAAACCAAAAATAATAGAATTTAATTGAGAATATCATTCCAACGAATCCGAAAAATCGAAATTTCATAGCGGGAATCAAAAGATATGCCCAATTGAAAATTTAGAATAATCACAATGGAATTCTAGCACTTAAAACTGGAAATTTTGCAAACGACCTCGGATTTCGACGAAACCACTTTTGTTGGATTCGTGATGTCAAGTTATTGCTAGATTCCAATTTTCGTAAATTTTCGATTCAATATGTGAGCGTGGCAAAGGAAAACGCGTTTGACCAGTTTCAGTTGATTTTAATCGACTGGAAAATGGCCATTCTTCAAGCGGTCTCAGAATTTGACGAAACTAGTTTTGTGAGGACCATATCGTCAATACGAAGCTAGAAATAATTTTTCGGGAATTTTTGAAGTTCGTATGTCCCCCCGGTAAATTCAAATGTGCGTTCAAATTCAATATATAGAGTTATATTTTGATTTTGACGAAAACTGATCGTAATGGCCGAAATGGCTTACGATACATATCAGATTATGTTCGGAATGGGGGTAATTAGCTAGGGATGACAGTCATTGGGTCTCGTTCTGAGGTCGGGATTAAAAGTCAACTTAAAAGGGAAAGTTTAATATAATAATAAATTTATTTATTTACATACCCTCCCCACCCCCTCTTCTCTTTCTCTTCCCCCCCCCCCCCCCCCGACACTTCTGAATAAATAAAAAAAGAGATCCTAAGACCTAAAATCGCGTCGCCCTCCAAACCAGAGCCACCACCACCTCCCTCCGTCGCCGCTCGCCTGCTCCCCCCCCCCCCCCCCCAACCTCGCCGGACCCCCCCTCTATCCTCCTTCCCTTTCCCCTCTCCAACGCCTTCGGGAAACCGTATACCCCCAAATAACCCAGCGCCGCCACCAATGAATGGACCCCCTCCCCCTGACATCAACCGCCGCCGCCTCCTGCAGGCCTGACGCCGCCGTACCCTGCCACCACTCGGCTGCAGTATCCCCCTTCGCCTCAGAAAATCCCCCCCCCCCCCTTTGCTGAAAATATAAGTGTTTCTTTTTACACTATAAAGCTTTGTTTTTATTATGATTTCAGGTTAATACAAATAGGGTTTTTCAATTTAAAAAAAATATATGGTTTTAAATATATAAAAGGTCCGATTTTTATTTATTTAAAAGGTAAGATTTTTAGTAAAGGAAAGATACGATTTTTAGTTAAATAGAAATTCAATTTTTAATGGTATGAAATGTGATTTTTATATTATATAGATAACAAAAATGTGATTTTTATCTTATAAGAATAATAAAAATATGATTTTTATATAGTAGAGATTACAAAAATATATTTTTTATAAGGTGGAGAATATAAAAATTCGATTTTTATATATATATGAAGTGAAGTTAAAAATTCGATCTTTATATAAGAAGTGGAAATATAAAAATATAATTTTTAGTTATATATCGAAAGATCGATTTTTATATATAAACTAGTAAAGTAAAAATATGATTTTTACTTCGATAAAAATAGGATTTTTATACATGAAACATCAGTTTATAAATATGTTTTTTACTTCGATAAAAATAGAATTTTTATATAATAGGAAATATAAAAATATGATTTTATATATGTAGCGAAATCAAAATCTGATTTTTATTATATATATATAGTGAAGTAAAAATGTGATTTTTATTGTGAACAACGTGAAATGATTGAGTTGGACTGTCGAGCGAATCTAAACCGTTCAAAAATAAAGAACGGCGGAGTGGAACCCTCGGTGAGAACTCCTCAATTTTATTTTATTTTCTAGTTATATAAATATATACTAGGATGCAGACGGTGTTTAGTAGCATCCGACACCTGTCGTCCACAGACCATGAACGACTTGCTTGTTTGTTTGATTTTGATGTGTAATTGATTGTGTGATGTGAAATAAAATATTTTATAGTTAAAAATAGAATTTTTAACGTGTATTTAAAAAGAAATAAATAAATATAAACAAGTCAGATGATTTGTTTATATACACTGATTTGACTGATATTGATTGGGACGATAAATTTTACACATCGCCCAACTGCACAAATAAAATCTGTGTTTGATTGTTTGAAACCCCACACGGGTATTAGGATGATATATGACTGTGACAACCCACATTCTATGCATCAGAGGATCGTAGAATATTTATTTCTTTCTTATACGAAGTCATATGGTCATGTGGCTTTGGGAAAAGACTATTGGGGTCATTTCCCTTGTTCATGATTTTTGTCGATTTTTAAATGACCATTTTTCCCCTAGTTGATCTTGTTTCGGCCATAACTTTTGATTGGAAAGGAGTTTTAACCTGAAACCACTACCATTGGCTTCAGATGATGGTTTACCTTTCCGTAGAGTGGACACATGTGAAAAACGGACTCACCGTTTGTAAGATATGGCTGAAACAAGGTTTAGAAGGTGAAAAACTGCATAATTGGGATTAACCGGGTAGTTAGCAATTCGGCCTATGACCCATTTTGGGATTAGGGTTATGGGGAGGCTGATAGGGTTTAGGAAATCATTTCATTTCAGTTTTTGAGCCGCCACTTTCATTCTTGAAACCCTAGTAATGGCCTCCACCTTCTAAAACACTCCAAAACACATTTCTAAACATATATTAGCCTAATCCACATCAAATCAAGGGAGATCTTCACCAAATAAAGATTAGAGCTGCTGTTTTGCATTGGTATTTGTGCCATATCAGAGATTTATTTCAGATCTAAAGTTCATTTGTGGCTAAGGTGAGTGATTAGCTTACTCTTTCACTAATTATGGCTAATTATGGTAATTAGCGAAGATTAGCGAAATTATACCTCAGAAAAATCTAGAAAAATTTGTAAAATTCTAGAATATTATTTTATGCCTCTGATATGATTTTGGGTTGAGTTGGACTAATTTTGCTAATCCCGGAATTTA
Source organism: Allium sativum (assembly GCA_030737875.1). NCBI lineage: Eukaryota > Viridiplantae > Streptophyta > Magnoliopsida > Asparagales > Amaryllidaceae > Allium > Allium sativum. The sequence goes on from CM060925.1 coordinate 390,666,106, forward strand.
GGGGATTAAGGGGTGATTAGTGATAATTAGCGAATTTATGCATGTTAAAAATCTGGAAAAATATTCATAAATTCTTAAATATTATTTTAGGCCTCTATTAGGAAATTTGGATAATTTGGTTAAGTTTTGCTAATCCTATCACTAATTATGCTTGAACATGCTTAAGGGAAAATATGGGGTTTTGGCTATGTTTGATCCATTTTAACCTATCATATTGATGTTTTGGTGTTTGAGGTCACTTCTATTTTTTGCTATGACTGTACGTTATGCTTTGTGATTGATTAGAATAGTTAGAATGGTCGAAAACACCGTCGAATGGCGTAAAACACTCAATGGAAAAGTTGCAGAAAAACGATGCAGGTTTCGGATCGGATCGGAGGGATGGGCTCGGACCGGATAGTGGACTAGGCAAGGGATCGCCGAATCGAACCGAGGCTTAGCACAAGGGAAAATATGGCAAAAAGGAAGGCCACAATGGTTGAATTGGGATCGGATCGGGCTAAGGAAGGGGGAACCAGATCGAACTGAAGGGAAGAGAAGGGGATCGGATCGGAGCACGGACCGGACTGGAGCTTGGCACAGGAGGAACTAAGGCCACACGAACTGAATTGGAACAGAGGATCGGACCGGAGATGGTAGAGTGGGACTGGACCGGAGTATTACGAATGAAGCAACCGAAACGATGGAGCTTTGGCACCGAACGGAACCGATGAAGGTTGAACCACGATCCGAACCACGTTACCCGACCCGAACAGATGCGCCTTGGAGGAACTTGAGGAATTCGAACCGATCCGAGGTGATGAAGCATTCCGAACCGAACCGAGGGAATAAGAAGCCGAACCGATCCGGGGAAGAAGACAAATAAGCCGAGATGCAAAGGCAATCCAAATAGGAAGTTAGAGCTCAGGATCCAGTTGGGAACCAATGAGTTCACTTCATGATTGGACTTTGCTGCGGGACGTGTGCAAAGGGGTTATCGGTATCCGTAACCTTGGTTCACTATTGAGAGATAGATTAGGGGCTTGTAGTGATAGTTGTACGGGATTGGATTCCGTCATGGCCCAAAGGATTAGGTGACCAAAGTAAAGGATATTGTATGCTTTACGCACTGAGTGAGGGATGTGAGGATGATTTCTATGCTTGGTTGTTTGACATCACTATGACATGCACCCCCCCCCCTCCCGGCGTATTTCTTAAACCGTATGTTAGTGGAACCTTAGAGTATTGTACGGTATGTAGTGCTAACTCTTTGGTTGTAGGTTCAGGTTCAGGTATGATTGGATTATAGCTGATATTGTTTTGTTTTGTTGCTTATCGCTCATACCAGACTTTTGTCTGACCCAGAGTTTTATGTCTCTTCTTATTACTCTGGGTGCTCACATGAGCAGACTAGAGACATGTTAGCTGGTGATGTACGAGTAGCTGATCAGGAGGCAATTAGGAGGCTTCCACGTATGATATATATAGATATTCTCCCTGTGTCGTTGGTGGTCACTACTTGGGCATTAGTAGTGTACCTTCCTTATCTTGCTTTGCTTTTAGAGACAGATTTAAAAGTTGTAATAATGATGTTGTGGAACATAAGCTGTATTTGGATTTTCCGCTGATAGGATAGTTTGTTTTCAGCTTGTGCACTGTCTCACATGTTTTGTGTCAAGTATATGTTATGATTATATTTTATCCCATGCACTGTGAGACATATTACAGGTTCTTTATTGATTCTTCGCCTTCTTTCTTTTCTTCTGACGACCGTCCCGTGCTAACTGGACATGTGTACAGCGCACTTTTGGAGTAAATGTCGGTTGGTGCGGGGCGGGCCGTCACATTTGGTATCAGAACTCTAGGTTGCGTAGTTAACCTAGGGAAAGACACTAGGGAGAGATAGTAGGTATATGAGAGCGTGTGACAAAAAGGAATTAACTCGATCCGAATCAATCGCTAAACCGACCCAGACCGTTCGAAACGCCTGATTGTTTCGAGAACACGGCAAATTAGGACACAAACGGAAGAACATTTCATTGTTATTACAACAATTCATCAGAATACAAGAATATACAGAGTATTAACAAATAAAATACATTCGATAAATATCAGAGATTACAATAAATTACATAGCAGCGGAAAATAATACAAATCACAACTGAAGAGATATACGGATACGAAGCTTTCCGGATATCGTTCCAGCTGTAAACTAGGATCCTGTGAAGATAAATCTGCAAAACAAAAACTACTAGCTGCCCATGTCAAAATAAGGGCACCCAGAGTTCAGGTTAAAACAATAAACTCCAGGTCAGTCGTGTGACTGGTGTGAGAACTGAAACAGTTATTAATCTTTATTTTAAAGTTAGGTAAATCAAGGGACCACGCCGTATAACACGGAACGGGTTTCCTCCCAAGAATACCTGTGCATAAAACAACAGCGCAATGCTAAATAAAGAACAATGAAGCTATTATAAGACCCAGGTCCCATCACACAATGCAACACAAGCCGGAGGATAGGGTTTTTACCTTAAAATAGCCAAAGGATGCTTGATACGTTTAAAACAAATCATTTGATAGTACTATAAGTGTATAGTGTCAAAACAATTTCAATCATAAGTATCAATCATAGGCGGCATAAGCGCCCCATCCCACTATGTCGCCATATATAGGATTACAATCAAAACCGCAAAGTCACGTATTGGAAATTGGATTTCCATCTGCGAACCGAGGCAAAAGATAGTCCTCACCGACTTCGAGACAATCTAGCCCATGTCTCCGGAACAGCCGCAACTGGCCCTTGGATCTTCAGGGCCGGTCCACTGATGTGGATTATAGTGCCTGAACACTGCGTTTCCCCGCCCTTTGGGGCGTAAGTCTGGTCCGTCTGCCGACCAGAATGCATCGGCCGAAACCGATATAACCGAGGCGCCTCGCAACAGCAACAACCACACAGGTGAAAAGTATATAAATGTCAGGGCTGGTAGGTCACTGACACCACCCTAGCTAGAAGAAAACGCATGTCCTCCCTGAGGTCCTCGTCCTGTTTTTGGTTCACAACCGGGGTGTGAGGCTCGCGAATTCACATTACACAAAGCTACGCCACAAAGGCCGTGCTTTGATCATCACCACAAGACTTTGCTTTTCAACATAAGCCTTGATCATTTGCATCTTAGCATGCCATATAGGCAATTCACGCTATGCAACCGATATCAATCACACAGAATGAAATCCGATGTCAGACACACAGTCCATACAAGTCCGTTTTGGGTCTGAACGAAACCGGAGGCACTTTCCTCGCATATCCATCGATCTCCAAGTACGTCTGGACGATCACCAACTGATTCTCTCATCTTGGGTGTACAGCCCAATCAAGATCATCAGTAATCACCCAAACGATGTGAAGACTTCCGGTCTTCAACCACCGTCTTCATCTTCGACACCACGTTGAAACAGCTATTCAGAATGGGATAAACCCGGTCTTTCTGAATGACTCGCGTATATAATAAACAAGTGTTACACAAACACAACATACGCCTCATTTCAATTCATAATATTCTTTTATTCAAATATTCACATTATTAGGGAAAGGTTCCCATTAATTTTATCAAAGATAAATTCTTTAAATTTATTCTTTAATCTTCTTTTGAATATCAATTCAAACTAGTCGGGATTAGCGAACCACACCGAAGTAATCATTTATTTTATTTCCCAATCCCAACCTATTCATCCCATGAAGTAAAACTGGTAATACTTCATATCTAACACCACGGTGTTATCGGTAAATTCAATTACCATTTCACATTCAAATCTAATTAAAGATTTAACTATCGCCTGGAGCAAAACTGGTGATACTCCATTCTCGATCATTTCAATCTAATTAAAAATTCATTAAAACTCCACTTAGTTTTAATCTTCACAGAAATCAATATCCTGTCCTTAACTGGGCTAAAGAACCAATGTCGTTTAAAACACGGCCCACAATAAACCCAAAATCACATTCATTAATTATTGGGTTAAAGAACAAGTGTTATTTAAAACACTGTTCACGATAAACCCAAAAATCAATTCCAATTCAATTCCAATTAAATATCACTTAATTGGTTCACTTCATTAAATCTAAACAAAAAGATTTAATCTTTTTCACAACTGGGTTTAAGAACAGCGTTAATGAAGACACCATTCACAACAAACCCCAAATCACATTTGATATTAAATACAAGGCTTTGAATAGAAAATATATTGGCTTATATTCAATATCAAATTCTACGACCAAAAAATATCGTATTGGAAATAACGATACAAATATCTTTCAAATTTCCATAAAAATATCTGTATAATCACAAAATCCCACATCGAAATCTTCCAAAGACAATTTCGATTCAGATCCATTCCAATTCAATTATTGGAAATTCTGGTTTCTTTTAAAACCATTTCAAAACCAATTTATTTATTTGAAAATAAATAAATTATTATTCTAGTTCAAAACTAGTTCATTTCGATAAAAATATATTTTTATCTTTTCAAATATGGAGTTTTTCATCCCAATTCTTCACAAATAATTTCTTATGATTTTACACAAATTATTACTACTTTTAATAATTTTATCAAGGCCCGTACAGTCGATTTCCATCAACGGCCATCGAACTGCACTTACAACGACCTTTTCCAAATTTGATTTGGACATAATTCCAAATCCAACCGTTAGATTTCTAATTTCTAATATTCATTAGAAAGCTCTTTTCGATACGAACCCAACGGTTCCGGATTTAGGAGAATCCAATGGTCGGATCTCCCGCAACGTCAATTCGAAGTCAATGGTCGAAATTCACGAACTACCGCAGCGCGGCGCGTTCTATTCAAGCCATTATATTATATATACAATATATATTTCGTCGATTTCAATTCAAAACGATTTTAACTTCCATCTCAAATTCAAATCAAAATTGAATTCTCTAATATAAATTCATTTTAAATTCATTTCAAATCGATTTCAATTCTATTTCAATTTAATTCGAATTTCAATTCACTTCAATCTAATTCGAATTTCAATTCACTTCAATCTAATTTGAATTTCAATTTACTTCAATCTAATTCGAATTTCAATTCATTTCGAAATATCATATTTTGTAATCACTTCCTTTTCTATATTCATTTTAAAAAGAATATAATCGATATAAATATCGTTCACGTCAAAATGGCGTCAATCTAATCAACATGGCTTTTATTCAACACATGAATATATATTTCTATTCTTTATTTTCCAAATTAGAATGAGGCCCAATCAATTACCATATAATATTAATTATATGGATTTTCTACAGCACATGTATATAATAGCAATGATAAATAATCGACCATCATCCAAAGTGCAGTCTACACTGTATAAGCATTAAATATAAATATTCGACGCTTATACAGCCTGTCGATCAATCGATTGACATACAACTAAACAATCGGGATTAGTGTACGTCAAATATCATCCCAATACCCGTGTGGGGTTTCAATCAATCAACCACAGTTTTTATTTGTGCAGTTGGGCGATGTGTAAAATTTATCGTCCCAATCAATATCAATCAAAATATTGTATATAAACAAATCTCCGATTTGTTTATAAATATTTATTTTATATACACGTTAAAAAATCCATTTTTAACTATAAAATATTTTTAACCATATAAATATTTCATTTCATTTCACATCACATCACACAACCAATTACACATCAAAATCAAACAAACAAGCATACAAGCCGTCCATGGTCTGTGGACGACGGGTGTCGGGTGCTACTAAAAACCGTCTGCATCCTAGTATTTATCACATAACTAGAAAACAAAATTAAAGGTGAGGAGTTCTCACAGAGGGTTCCACTCCGCCGCGCTTTGCGGTTGAACTGCTGAACATCTGGATTTGCTTGCAGTTCCAATGTAGTTCGTTTCACGCTGTTTAAAATAAAAATTATATTTTTACCTTTCATTCGATAAATAAAAATTCTATTTTTGTTTCATATATTTTTACAATGCTTATTTATATATAAAAATTATATTTCTGCTTCTCATATAAAGATTGAATTTTTATTTTACCTTATATAATAAAAATCAGATTTTTATTTAGCTACATATATAAAGATCAAATTTTTACTATCTATATATTATAAAAATCGTATTTTTAATCTTTCTATAATATAAAAATCATATTTTTAATCTTTCACTTTATAACTTTTCACTAATAAAAATCAAATCTTTTTTATTACCCTTCATGTATAAAAAACCAAATTTTTAGATTAATAAAAATCTAATCTTTAACTAGATAAAAATCTATTCTTTAACTAGATAAATAAAACATAAAAACTCACTGTATGATTTTCGCAGCGGAGGAGGTTGTTGTTGTTTGCTCCCGGGTGTGCGTCTTCGTCTGAGAGGGTGTCGGAATAGGGTGGAAGAAGAAGAAGTAGCTGCCGCAGCAGCAGGAGGAGGGGGGTGTTGCGCAGCAGGAGAGGGGGGTGTCGCGCAGCAGGAGAAGGGGGGTGTGGTCGGCTGCAGGAGGGGGGGTGCGGAATTGCGGCGGCAGGAGGGGGGTGCGCAATCGCGGCGGTAGGGGGTGGGTGCGGAATCGCGGCGGCGGGGGGGTCGCGTCGATTAGGTTTTTTTCTTTTTTTTCTCTTTTCTTATCTGAGATGAAATGAACGTGGGGGGGGGGGGGGGGCAAGGTATAGGAGAGGGAAAGGGGATTTATTTTTAATTATTTTAATTATTTTAATTATTTAATTTCTGAAAGTTGACTTTTTTATACGACCTCTAAACAAGGCCCACCGCCTATCGTCCATGGCTAATTACCCCCATTCCGAACACAATGGGATATGTATCGTAAGCTGATTCGATCGTTTCGATCAGTTTTCGTCAAATTTACTTTTAAATCATTATATTGAATTTTAAACGTACATTTCAATTTACTGGGCCCACATACTAACTAGAAAAATTCCCGAAAAATATTTTCTAGCTTCGTATCGATGATACGGTCCTAACAAAACTAGTTTCGTCGAATTTTGAGATCGTTTGAAAAATGGCCAATTTCCAGTCGATTAAAATCAACTAAAATTGGTCAAACGCGTTTTCCTTTACCACGCTCACATATTGATTCAAAAAATTACGAAAATTGGAATCTAGCAATAACTTGACATCACGGATCCAACTGAAGTGGTTTCGTCAAAATCCGAGGTCGTTTGCAAAATGGCTATTTTTAAGGGCCAGAATTCCATAGCGACTATTCTGAAAATTCATTTGGGCATAACTTTTGATTCCCACTATGAAATTTTGATTTTTCGGATTCGTTGGAAAGATATTCTCAAATAGATTCTATTATTTTTGGTTTCGCTAAATTCTGGTTTATTTTGAATCCTGCACATTCATTTGAAGTTTGAAATCGAATTATCGAACTACCGCGCCATTTTCAATTCCTTTTATAATTTAAAATAAATATTTATATTCTAACGATGCGCTTTATAATTATATTAGTTCGAATTATATTCAAAATAAATTTTTTGTCGTTATTATTTAAAATAATCTATTTTAAATATTCAAAATTCATTAAAACTCCCAAAATAAAAAATTTAAACTGGCCCAGATTTTCGGGTTGTTACAGAGCGCGTATTTGTGATTATTTTGGTTTTCAAAAGCTATATCTATATATATTATTAGTATAGCTAAGGATGAAGTCGCACTACACTGGCACCACTATGGAGATGGCTAATCGTTTTCTTTGCGCAGATTGAACGATGAGCCGATACTTAAGGGGTACCGGTAGAGGAGCCAATAATGGGAATGCTGCTGAGCTGAGGACGATGTTTACTGACCTCATGAGAGAGATACTTAGGGATGTGCAGAGGGCAGCTCCCAATGCTGGTAATGGTGGTGGTCCAGTAGTGCAGGCGCCTAGGGCCGATTTCGCCAAGCTGAACAAGGATTATACTAGTCTTGGTGGGAAGCCGTTCCATGGAACGGAGTCGGCTACGGATGTTCAGGATTGGTTGGATAGCTGTGAGCATTACTTCGAAGACTTGGGTATCGAGGATGCGACGAAGAGAAGGCTAGCATCCCGTCAGTTGCAAGGACGGGCAATGAATTAGTGGAATGCTATAAAGGCAGCTACTCCCGAGGATCAGATTACATGGGATCAGTTTAGAACTCGTTTCAGTGATAAGTTTATGCCAGCTGCTCAGAAATCAGAATTATTTAGGAAGTTCTTGGAGCTTAAGCAAAATGGTAGAACTGTCTCGGAGTGTATTGCTGAATTCGATACTCTATCGAAATATGGATTGTCCCTTATAGATACTGCCGAGAAGAAGAACGAGAAGTTCATAACTGGATTGGATGGATACTTGGGGGAAAGGCTTATTAACCACATTGATGAGACGTTTGAATCGATTGTGGGGAAAGTGTTAAGATCAGAGAGCCTTTTTCCTAAGTCGAAGACTGAGGTTGCTATTGCATCTATAGAGGAGCCAAAGCAGCAAGCAGGCGGTGAAGGCAAGAAGAATTCTCAGAACAAGAGGAAGCAGAACCCGACCAAGGATGGTCAGAATAAGAAGAATAAGAATGGTGGCGAGTGCTTTAGTTGTGGCAAGAAGGGCCACTATGCCAGAGATTGTCGAGAAAAGCCTGGGGAAAGGAGGTGCTTTAACTGCGGCCAGGTGGGACATCACAATGATGATTGCCCACAACCTCCTAGGGAGAAGCAGACTGTGAAAGCGTATGCTATCAACGCTGTTCCTTCTTCGTCGAACGCTCCAACTGCGGCGCAGAAGGGAAAAGGCGTTGTTATCAAAGGTATGCTTTCTATTTAAGATGTTTCTATTCGGGTATTGTTTGACAAACCCGAGATAGTCGATAGACCTCTAATTGTGATGAACCCGATAAGTGGTTCGACTGATCTTAGTATGATTTATTGTGGTTTGGTATTATCGAGTAATGGATGTATGTTTGCTTGTGATTGCTTTGTTTTGGGCTTTACTGGGTTTAGCATTATTTTGGGGAGTCGATTTACTCTAAAGGAATAGGGTGGTATTAGGTACCTATCTAGTGATGGCGATAGTAACTGGAGTTAAGGAAGCTGAGAGGCTATCGTTGTGATAAGTTCTAGTTGTCTCTGGGAGGCAAATGAGTGCTCCAGTGCTTAGTTGTTTTGCTAGTATCACCTCACATGGATTGTCCGAATTTGGAGGAGATATTCCTTGGGTGCTTGTCTGATATTGGTTTAGGCCTTTGGGGCTTGTGCTTGGGGAATGTCGAGTTCAACTAGGATGGTTTACGTGAGAGATAAATAGTTGTTGCGATTCTTCATTGGATGATATCTTAGTTTACTCGAGGAGTGATGGGCAGCCGTGACATGATAAGACTGTTCAATGGTATAGACTGCCCCGAGTTAGACTCGATAGGGTTATGAGATGGCTCGACTGGGACTCGAGAAAGATGCAAAGTAATGGATTGTTTAGGACCTTATGCTGATGTTCTCTTTGGATAGTGGAACTTTGAAGAAATAGGATGTGTTCGTTGATCATGGAAGATGCAACGAAGATTATGACGATCCAAGTTGGACTTGAACTCGTAAAATAAAATGGGTGTTCGTTGATCTTGGAGATGCAACGAATAGGGAGATGACTCACGTTGGACTAGAGTTTGTCGGTAATGGATACTCAAGACTAGATCTGAGTTATAGATTGGCTCGAGTTGGACTCAAGAAGGCTGCAAGGAATTAGATTTGGCTCGAGTTGGACTCGAGAGGGCAGCAAGATAATGGATAGACTTGGGTTGGACTCAAGTATTTTAGGCGGACTTAAAGCAGGGGTATCTGGGGACGCCCGTTACCTTGGATCTGTTGGATGTGATCTAGTTATCCTTGGAGGATAAACGTACGTTGGACGTACGGTAGTCCATTTGGAGGCTGGGCTTCCATTAGTTCTTGATGTTGGTTGGGCCAGACATACAAGAATCGACATATTGGGATTGGTTGGACCAGTCATGTAGGTGTCGACGTGTTCATGGCTTTAGCAGGTGATAGGTATGACTTGTTTGATGGATGTTATGGTTGCTATGTTTGTCCCTATCTTTCTTCTCTTGAGTAGACTATCACCTGTAAGGTTCCAGCGATGGGGAACAAAATGATTGTAGTAGGACTATGAGCCAGTGCAGTAGAGTCATCATGACTCGAGGGGCAAAGTGGACATAGTAAAGGATTAGTAAGGCTATGAGCCAGTGCAGTGGAGTTGTTATGACTTCATGGGGCAGAGTGGACATAGCAAAGGACTAGTGGCTATGGATCAGTGCAGTGGAGTCGCCATGACTCCATGGGGCAGAGTGATCATAGTAAAGGATTTGGGTGCGGTAATAGTTGCATTGAGTAGGAGACATGCCAGTTTAGGGGTTTTGTTTCTAGGATGGAAGCAACTAGAGTATATCACGGGATATGATTTCAGACCCAAGAGTGAATTGGATTCAGAAACGCTAGTAAGCTTGACGATTAGATCGATTTTGATTGAGTGGATTGGTTCCAGTTAGAAGGACGATCCTAACCTATTGGAAATCATCTCTAGGGTAGAGATGGTATCGATGGAAAGAGAACGATCAAGCAAGGATTTGATCGAGAAGGATGGCTTCAAAAGAATGGAGGACTAGTTGTACCCAACGTAGATGGACTGAGAGATGAAGTGCTTAGAGCATATCATCACTCGAAACTGACTATACATCCCGGTGGTAACAAGATGTATTGAGACCTGGAGCAGACCTACTACTGGGAAAGGATAAAGAAAGAAGTTGGGAAGTTTATGTCAAAATGCACGAATTGCCAGTTAGTTAAAGCTGGGCAAAAGAAGCCTAGTGGTTTGTTACAACCATTAGAAATTCCTAAATGGAAATGGGAACAAGTCTCAATGGATTATATTGATGGTTTACCAAGGACTAGGTCAGGTCATGATGGTATTTGAGTGAATCGTATATTAGAGGACCTTTTGAGAACTTATATTGGATTTTGGAGGGTCATGGGATGGCCATTTGTATCTGGTTGAGTTATGGATAATAATAGTTATTAGCCCAGTATTGGTATGGTTCCAATTGAAACTTTGTACGAAAGACTGTGCACGGCACCATCACGTTGGTTGAAGAATGTGATTCGTTTTAGTGGGAAGGTAAGTTAGCACCAAGATTTGTTGGTCCATTTTCAGTTCTCGAGCAAGATGGGAATTTGGCATATAAAGTTGAATTACCAGAGAAGATGACAGGAGTTCATAACGTATTTCATGTTTCCCAGTTAAGGAAATTCGTGCACGACCCTAGTATGGCTATTTCACCTGATTAGTTGGATAACATCGAAGTTGAACCTGAGGCGGTTGGGAACCGCAAGCCTTTGCGTATTGTTGGGAACGATACGAAGCAGCTTCAAAGGAAGGTGGTGAAACTAGTCAAAGTTCAATGCGGTGGTGATGAGGAAGGTTGTACTTGGGAAATAGAGGAGAACATAAGGAAGAAGTATTCAGAACTCTTTGCCTGGTAAGGTTTTGGTAGTGATAGTTCTTCCCTTGTTAGTAAACCGCATGCTAGGATAGGCTTGTTGTGTTGTTTTGTATGTTTTATTGTTTGAAAATGATTGATAGGCATGCAGAATTCTTTATATGTTTGGGGTAAGGAATTTCGGGGACGAAATTTCCTAAGGAGGGGAGAATGTGACAACCCACATTCTACGCATCAGAGGATCGTAGAATATTTATTTATTTCTTATACGAAGTCGTATGGTCATGTGGCTTTGGGAAACGACTATTGGGGTCATTTCCCATGTTCATGATTTTTGTCGATTTTTAAATGACCATTTTGCCCCTAGTTGATCTTGTTTCGGCCATAACTTTTGATTGAAAAGGAGTTTTGACCTGAAACCACTTCCATTGGCTTCAATTGATGGTTTACCTTTCCGTAGAGTGGTCACATGTGAAAAACGGACTCACCGTTTGGGAGATATGGCTGAAACAAGGTTTAGAAGGTGAAAAACTGCATAATTGGGCTTAACCGGGTAGTTAGCAATTGGGCCCATGACCCATTTCGGGATTAAGGTTATGGAGAGGCTGATAGGGTTTGGGAAATCATTTCATTTCAGTTTTTGAGCCGCCACTTTCATTCTTGAAACCCTAGTAATGGCATCCACCTTCTAAAACACTCCAAAACACATTTCTAAACATATATTAGCCTAATCCACATCAAATCAAGGGAGATCATCACCAAATAAAGATTAGAGCTGCTGTTTTGCATTGGTATTCGCGCCATATCAGAGATTTATTTCAGATCTAAAGTTCATTTGTGGCTAAGGTGAGTGATTAGCTTGCTCTTTCACTAATTATGGCTAATTATGGTAATTAGCGAAGATTAGCGAAATTATACCTCAGAAAAATCTAGAAAAATTTGTAAAATTCTAGAATATTATTTTAGGCCTCTGATATGAATTTGGGTTGATTTGGACTAATTTTTCTAATCCCGGAATTTAGGGGATTAAGGGGTGATTAGTGATAATTAGCGAATTTATGCATGTTAAAACTCTGGAAAAATATTCATAAATTCTTAAATATTATTTTAGGCCTCTGTTAGAAAATTTGGCTAATTTGGTTAAGTTTTGCTAATCCTATCACTAATTATGCTTGAACATGCTTAAGGGAAAATATGGGGTTTTGGCTATGTTTGATCCATTTTAACCTATCATATTGATGTTTTGGTGTTTGAGGTCACTTCTATTTGTTCCTATGACTGTATTGTATGCTTTGTGATTGATTAGAATAGTTAGAATGGACGAAAACGTCGTCGAATGGCGTAAAACACTCGCTGGAAAAGTTGCAGAAAAATGATATAGGTTTCGGATCGGATCGGAGGGATGGGCTCGGACCGGATAGTGGACTGGGCAAGGGATCACCAAACCGAACCGAGGCTTAGCACAAGGGAAAGTATGGCAAAAAGGAAGGCCACAATGGTTGAACTGGGATCGGATCGGGCTAAGGAAGGGGAACCAGATCGAACTGAAGGGAAGAGAAGGGGATCGGATCGGAGCACGGACCGGACTGGAGCTTGGCACAGGAGGAACTAAGGCCACACGAACTGAATTGGAACAGAGGATCGGACCGGAGGTGGTAGAGTGGGACTGGACCAGAGTATTACGAATGAAGCAACCAAACCGATTGAGCTTGGGCACCGAACCGAACCGATGGAGGTTGAACCACGATCTAAACCACGTTACCCGACCCGAACCGATGCGCCTTGGAGGAAATTGAGGAATTCGAACCGATCCGAGGTGATGAAGCATTCCGAACCGAACCGAGGGAAGAAGAAGCCGAACCGATCCGGGGAAGAAGACAAATAACCCGAGATGCAAAGGCAGTCCAAATAGGAAGTTAGAGCTTAGGATCAAGTTGGGAACCAGCGAGTTCACTTCATGATTGGACTTTGCTGCGGGACGTATGCAAAGGGGTTATCGGTATCCGCAACCTTGGTTCACTATTGAGAGATAGATTAGGGGCTTGTAGTGATAGTTGTATGGGATTGGATTCCGTCATGTCCCAAAGGATTAGGTGACCAAAGTAAAGGATATTGTGTGCTTTACGCACTGAGTGAGGGATGTGAGGATGATTGCTATGCTTGGTCGTTTGACATCACTATGACATGCACACCCCCACCCCCCGTATTTCTTAAACCATATGTTAGTGGAACCTTAGAGTATTGTACGGTATGTAGTGCTAACTCTTTGGTTGCAGGTCCACGTATGATTGGATTATACCTGTTATTGTTTTGTTTTGTTGCTTATCGCTCATACCAGACTTTTGTCTAACCCAGAGTTTTATGTCTCTTCTTATTACTCTGGGTGCTCACACGAGCAGACTAGAGACAGGTTAGCTGGTGATGTACGAGTAGCTGATCAGGAGGCGAGCAGGAGGCTTCCACGTATGATATATATATATATATATATATATATATATATTCTCCCTGTGTCGTTGGTGGTCACTACTTGGGCATTAGTATTATACCTTCCTTATCTTGCTTTGCTTTTAGAGACAGATTTAAAAGTTGTAATAATGATGTTGTGGAACATAAGCTGTATTTGGATTTTCCGCTGCTAGGATAGTTTGTTTTCAGCTTATGCACTGTCTCACCTGTTTTGTGTCAAGTATATGTTATGATTATATTTTATCCCATGCGCTGTGAGACATATACAGGTTCTTTATTGATTCTTCGCCTTCTTTCTTTTCTTCTGACGACCGTCCCGTGCTAACTGGACATGTGTACAACACACTGTTTGAGTAAATGTCGGTTGGTGCGGGGCGGGCAGTCACAATGACATACACTAGTCCCAATAATTAGTTGTATGTTGATCGATTGATGGATAGACTGTTATAAGCGTTAAATATTTATATTTGATGCTTACAGAGTGTAGAACGCACTTTCGATGATGGTTTATTGTTTATAGTCGTTGTTATATATATATATATGAAATGGATGAAATCCATATAACTGAAATTATATGGTAATTGACTGTGTCTGATTCCAATTCAAAATTATCGAATATTTTAAAATAATATTCATTGAATATTGAAATGTGAAGCCGTGTTAAGTAGTTAAACGCCATTTCAACGCAAACGGGAATTTTTTCGATTTTATAATGAGTATCGAAAATAGATTTCAAAATCGAATATTTTGAAAATATAATTCGAATTGAAATTTTATTGAAATTGAATTGAAATAGAAAATGAATTCGATTGAATTGAAATAGAAAATGAATTCAATTCGAATTGAATAGAAAGTGAATTCGAATTCGAATTGAATAGAAATGAAAATGAATTCTAATTGAATTGAATTGAAATTGAATTTAAAACGAATGGAAATCGTTTTGAATGGAATTTAAAACGAATTGAAATTGAATTGAAATCGATTTGAATTGAAATCAGTTTGAAATGAATTTAAAACGAATTTATAGTGGAATATTCAATTTTGATTTGAATATGAATATGAAGTTGAAATCGTTTTGAAAACGAATTTAAAATGATTTATAAAATACGTTTTAAAAGGAAATCGACGAAATATATATAATATATATATTTTATATATATAATGGCCTGAATAGAACGCGCCGCGCTGCGGCAATTTGTGAATTTCGACCATTGACTTCGGATGGATATTACGGGAGATCCGACCGTCGGATTCTCCTAAAACCAGAACCGTTGGGTTCGTATCGAAAAGAGCTTTTTAACGAATATTAGAAATTAGAAATCTAACAGTTGGATTTGGAATTATGTCCAAATCAAATTTGGAAAAGGTCGATGTAAGTGCAGTTCGATGGCCGTCGATGGAAATCGATTGTACGGGCCTTGATAAAATTAATAAAATATTAATAATTAATGTAAAATCATAAGGAATGATTTGGAAAGAATTAGGATGAAAAAATCCATGTTTGAAAAGATAAAAATAGATTTTTATCGAAATGAACTAGTTTTGAATTGGAATTAAGATTCAGTTATTTTGAAAAATAAATAAATTGGATTTGAAAGGGTTTTAAAATAACCAGGATTTCCAATATATAGACTGGAAATGTATTCGAATCGAAATTGTCTTCGGAATATTTTGATGTGGGATTTTGTGATTATACAGATATTGTTATGGAAATTTGAAAGATATATTTATATCGTTATTTCCAATATGATATTTGTTGGTCGTAGAATTTGATATTGAATATAAGCCGATATATTTTCTACTCAGAGCCTTGTATTTAATAACAAATGGGATTTGGGTTTGTCGTGAATGGTGTCTTCATTAACACTGTTCTTAAACCCAGTTGAGAAAAAGATTAAATCCTTTTATTTTAGATTTAATGAAGTATACCAATTAAATGGAATTTAATTGGAATTGAATTTGAATTAATTTTTGGGTTTATCATGAACGGTGTTTTAAATAACATTTATTCTTTAACCCGACAATTAATGAAATGTGATTTTGGGTTGTCGTGAACAGTATCTTTAATAATACTGTTCTTAGACCCAATGGAGTTAAGAAAATCAGAAATTAACTAAAGATTAGTTAAGTTGAATGGTTTCTTGGGTATTGATCTGATGTTGGTTTCGACCTTCGGGATTATTACTTAGGGAATTGTTCACTTGCTAATTTATGGTTAAAGGCTGGTGGAAATGAAATGCGATTTTGGGTTTATCGTGAACCGTGTTTTAAATGACATTGGTTCTTTAACCCAGTTAAAGATTAAAACTAAGTGGAGTTTTAATGAATCTTTAAATAGATTGAAAAGTGAATTTGATAATTAAAATTATCAAATTCAAGAAATGATCGAGAATGGAGTATCACCAGTTTTACTCCAGGCGATAGTTAAATCTTTAATTAGATTTAAACGTGAAATGGTAATTGAATTTACCGATAACACCGTGGTGTTAGATATGAAGTACTCCCAGTTTTACTTCATGGGATGAATAGGTTGGGGTTAGGAAATTTAACAATTGATTACTTCGGTAAGGTTCGTTAATCCCGACTAGTTTGGATAAAGCATAATTTGGTTTGAATTGATATTCAAAAGAAGATTAAAGAATAAATTTTAAATAATTTATCTTGATAAAATTAATGGGAACCTTTCCCTAAGAATGTGAAATTTAGTAACTAACTGAAGATTAGTTAAGATGAATGGTTTCCTGGGTATTGATCTGATGTTGGTTTCGGCCTTCGGGGTTAATATTTGGGGAATTGTTCTCTTACTAATTTATGGTTAGTGACTGATGAATTGGAATGAGGCGTATGTTGTGTTTGTGTAACACTTGTTTATTATATATGCGAGTTATTCGGAAAGACCGGGTTTATCCCATTCTGAATAACTAATACGACGATAAGTCGAAGATGAAGACGGTGGTCGAAGACCAGAGGTCTTCACATCGTTTGGATAATTACTGATGATCTTGATTGGGCTGTACACCCAAGAGGAGGGAATCAGTTGGTGATCGTCCAGATGTACTTGGAGACCGATGGATATGCGAGGTACAAGGTGCCTCCGGTTTCGTTCAGGCCTAGAACGGGCTTGTAAATGGACTGTGTGTCTGACATTGGATTTCATTCTGTGTGACTGATATCGGTTGCATAGAGTGGTTTGCCTGTGTGGCATGCTGAGATGCAAATGAGCAAGGCTTCTGTTGAAAAGCAAAGTCTTGTGGTTGATGATCAAAGCACGACCTTGTGGCGTAGCTTTGTGTAACGTTAATTCGCGAGCCTCACACCCCGGTATGAACCAAAAACAGGACGAGGACCTCAGGGAGGACATGCGTTTTCTTCTAGCTAGGTGGTGTCAGTGCTTAAACTGGCTGGCATTTATATACTTTCACCTGTGTGGTTGTTGCTGCTGCGAGGCGCCTCGGATATATCGGTGACTACGTGAAGCCGATGGAGTCATTCGTTGGCTCATTGACGCCCCCAAAGGGCGGGGAAACGCAGTGTTCAGGAATTTTAATCCACATTGGTGGACCGGCCCTGTCGCTCCTAGGGTCACTCGAGCTCTGATCCTGAGACACGGGCTAGAGCGTCTCGAAGTTGGTAAGGACTATCTTTTGCCTTGGTTTATTGACGAAAATCCATCTTCCAGTACGACATTTTGCGGTTTTGATTGTAGAGACTAGTAGGGCGACATGATATATGGTACCCATGCCGTCTATGATTCATACTTATGATTGAAATTGTTTTAAATACTACACACTTATTATAGTATCAAATAATCTGTTTTAAATGTATCAAGCATTCTTTGGCTATTATAATGTAAAAACTCTATCCTCCGGCTTGCGTTGCATTGTGTGATGGGACCTGGGTCTTATAATAGCTTCATTGTTCTTTATTTAGCATTGCGCTGTTGTTTTATGCACTGGTGTTCTTGGGAGGAAATCCGTTCCGTGTTATACGGCGTGGTCCCTTGATTTACCTAACTTTAAAATAAAGATTAATAACTGTTTTAGTTCTCACACCAGTCACATGACTGACCTGGAGTTTATTGTTTTAACCTAAACTCTGGGTGCCCTTATTTTCGACACTGGCAGCTAGTAGTTTTGGTTTTGCAGATTTATATTCATAGGAACCTGGTTTACAGCTGGAACGATATCCGGAAAGCTTTGTATTCGTATATCTCCTACAGTTGTGTATTGTATTATTTTCCGCTGTTATTGTAATCTCTGGTATTTAATAATGTGTAATATTGATTCATACTTTGTATATTCTTGTATTCTGATGGAATTGTTGTAATAAACAATGAAATGTTCTTCTGTCTGCGTTCTTTTGTGTGTTGTTCTCAAAGTATCCGCTCTTTCCTTACCGGGGAAGTTACGGGTCACTACAGTGGTATCAGAGCTTTGGTTTACAAAGCTCGAGAACAAGACACATTATAACCATATGAAAGAATTCATCAGAAATTGGATTAGTAATATCCAGTAGGAATGACTCGTTAGAGATAGGATCAGTAGTATCCTAGAACGAGTGTGAAGTGTATATTTTTAAAATGAAAACCAATTTTGTTTTGAAAATTTAAACCATTTCATACGTATCTGAATATTTATTTTAATTTGATTTAGACAATCTATTATATAAAGATTTTGCATATACGTGTGATACACGGGTATTCGAAGTTTTAATATACTAGAGAGATATAGAATCACACTCTATTCGCCCGAAGATGGTTCTGATGATCGCTATAGTACGTACATCCTCAGAATTCATATTCGAGTTTCAAAAGTGGGATTTCTGTATATTTCCAATTGACTGGTGTGAGAACCAAAATTAGATAGGGCCTATTGTTGTGATTTGGCATCAAAAATGTGATTTTTGACTATGTATCAAAGTTATGAATTTGAAATGATAATTCACTAATTGATTGCTGGTTGTGTTGTTTGATTATTGTTTGAATAATTAAATGTTGAACCTTTGGCCAAATTAAACCAAATAGTGAGTTGTATTGAAAACTTGTCGCATTTGCATACATATACATGTGTATACATTGAACAGGTCATAGCAAGGAGGCTAGAGAAGAAGAATAAAATTGTTTGCCCGACAAATAGGTGCATGTTTATTGTATTTCTTGAGTTTTGGGTGATTTTATGAGCCGATTGGCTTTTTATTTTTCTTTTGGATTGAAGAAGGCCATGGGAGGCTATATGAAATATCCCGAAGTCCCCGGTGCAGGGGAGGTTGTGGCGAAATTTTTCAAAAATTTAGGGTGTTAGCCAAATTTCTGAAAAATTTGAAAAGTTCTTAGAAACTGAAAAGTTGAAGAACTTAAGCCGTAAGGAAAATAATGAAAGTTGAGTTGATTTGTGAAACAACTTTCGGCTTCGTTCCTTTTCGGGGACGAAAAGTTTTAAGTGGGGGAGATTGTAATAACCCGGAAATCCGAGCCAATTTAAAAATTTTATTTTGGCAATTTTAGTGAATTTTGAATATTTAAAATGAATTATTTTAAATAATATCGACGAGAAATTTATTTTGAATAGAATTCGAACATATATATTTATATCGATCGTCGTTAGAATATAAATATTTTATTTTAATTATAAAAGGAATTGAAAATGGCATGGTAGTTCGATAATTCGATTTCAAAATTCAAATGAATGTACATAATTCAAAATAAACCGGATTTTAGCGAAACCAGAAATAATGGAATCTAATTGAGAATATCTTTCCAATGAATCCGAAAAATCAAAATTTCATAGCGGTAATCAAATGATATGCCCAGTTGAAAATTCAGAATAGTCGCTATGGAATTCTGGCCCTTAAAAATGGAAATTTTGCAAACGACCACGGATTTCGATGAAACCACTTTTTTTGGATTCGTGATGTCAAGTTATTGCTATATTCCAATTTTCATAATTTTTCGATTCAATATGTGAGCGTGGCAAAGGAAAACGCGTTTGACCAGTTTAAGTTGATTTTAATCGACTGGAAAATGGCCATTTTTCAAACGGTCTCAGAATTTAACGAAACTAGTTTTGTTAGGACCGTATCGTCAATACGAAGCTAGAAATAATTTTTCGGGAATTTTTAAAGTTCGTATGTGGCCCCGGTAAATTGAAATGTGCGTTCAAATTCAATATATAGAGTTATATTTTGATTTTGACGAAAACTGATCGTAATGGCCGAACTGGCTTACGATACATATCTCATTATGTTCGGAATGGGGGTAATTAGCTAGGGATGACAGTCGTTGGGTCTCGTTCTGAGGTCGGGATTAAAAGTCAACTTAAAAGGGAAAATTTAATATAATAATAAATAAATTTATTTACATACCCTCCCCACCCCCTCTTCTCTTTCTCTTCTCCCCCCCCCCCCGACACTTCTGAATAAAAAAAAAGAGATCCTAAGACCTAAAACCGCGTCGCCCTCCAAACTAGAGTGGCCACCACCTCCCTCCGCCACCGCTCGCCCCCACCCCCCAACCTTGCCGGACCCCTCTCTATCTTCCTTCTTCCCTTTCCCCTCTCCACCGTATTCGTGAAACCGTATACCCCAAAATAACCCAATGCCGCCACCAATGAATGGACCCCCTCCCCCTGACATCAACCGCCGCCGCCTCCTGCAGGCCTGACGCCGCCGTACCCCGCCACCACCCGGCTGCAGTATCCCCCTTCGCCTCAGAAAATCCCCCCCCCCCTTCGCTGAAAATGTAAGTGTTTCTTTTTACACTATAAAGCTTTGTTTTTATTATGATTTTCAGGTTAATACAAATAGAGTTTTTCAATTTAAAAATATATATATATATATATATGGTTTTAAATATATAAAAGGTTCGATTTTTATTTATTTAAAAGGTAAGATTTTTAGTAAAGGAAAGATACGATTTTTAGTTAAATAGAAATTCAATTTTTAATGGTATGAAATGTGATTTTTATATTATATAGATAATAAAAATGTGATTTTTATCTTATAAGAATAATAAAAATATGATTTTTATATAGTAGAGATTACAAAAATATAATTTTTATAAGGTGGAGAATATAAAAATTCAATTTTTATATATATGAAGTGAAGTTAAAAATTCGATCTTTTTATAAGAAGTGGAAATATAAAAATATAATTTTTAGTTATATATCGAAAGATCAATTTTTATATATAAACCAGTGAAGTAAAAATATGATTTTTACTTCGATAAAAATAGGATTTTTATATATGAAACATCAGTTTAAAAATATGATTTTTACTTCGATAAAAATAGAATTTTTATATAATAGGAAATATAAAAATATGATTTTATATATGTAGCGAAATCAAAATCTGATTTTTATTATATATATATATAGTGAAGTAAAAATGTGATTTTTATTGTGAACAATGTGAAATGGTTGAGTTGGAATGTCGAGCGAATCTAAACCGTTCAGAAATAAAGAACGGTTGAGTGGAACCCTCGGTGAGAACTCCTCACTTTTATTTTATTTTCTAGTTATATAAATATATACTAGGATGCAGACGGTGTTTAGTAGCACCCGACACCCGTCGTCCACAGACCATGGACGGCTTGCTTGTTTGTTTGATTTTGATGTGTAATTGATTGTGTGATGTGAAATAAAGTATTTTATAGTTAAAAATATAATTTTTAACGTGTATTTAAAATGAAATAAA
The DNA here is from genome assembly GCA_030737875.1 of Allium sativum. Taxonomy (NCBI): domain Eukaryota; kingdom Viridiplantae; phylum Streptophyta; class Magnoliopsida; order Asparagales; family Amaryllidaceae; genus Allium; species Allium sativum. Next base: position 390,687,741 of record CM060925.1, read on the forward strand.
TAAATATAAACAAGTCAGACGATTTGTTTATATACACTGATTTGACTGATATTGATTGGGACGATAAATTTTACACATCGCCCAACTGCACAAGTAAAATCTGTGTTTGATTGTTTGAAACCCCACACGGGTATTGGGATGATATATGACATACACTAGTCCCAATAATTAGTTGTATGTCGATCGATTGATGGACAAACTGTTATAAGCATTAAATATTTATATTTGATGCTTATACAGTGTAGAACGCACTTTGGATGATGGTTGATTGTTTGTCGTCGTTGTCATATATATATGAAATGGATGAAATCCGTATAACTGAAATTATATGGTAATTGACTGTGTCTGATTCCAATTCAAAATTATCGAATATTTTAAAATAATATTCATTGAATATTGAAATGTGAAGCCGTGTTAAGTAGTTAAACGCCATTTCAATGCAAACGGGAATTTTGTCGATTTTATAATGAGTATCGAAAAGAGGTTTCAAAATCGAATATTTTGAAAATATAATTCGAATTGAAATTTTATTGAAATTGAATTGAAATGAATTCAATTGAATTGAAATAGAAAATGAATTCGATTGAATTGAAATAGAAAATGAATTCAATTCGAATTGAATAGAAAGTGAATTTGAATTCGAATTGAATAGAAATGAAAATGAATTCAAATTGAATTGAATTGAAATTGAATTAAAAACGAATGGAAATCGTTTTGAATGGAATTTAAAACGAACTGAAATTGTATTGAAATCAATTTGAATTGAAATCAGTTTGAAATGAATTTAAAACGAATTTATAATGGAATATTCAATATTGATTTGAAATTGAATATGAAGTTGAAATTGTTTTGAAAACAAATTTAAAATGATTTATAAAATACGTTTTAAAAGGAAATCGACGAAATATACATAATATATATATAATGGCCTGAATAGAACGCGCCGCGCTGCGGCAGTTCGTGAATTTCGACCATTGACTTCGGATGGATATTACGGGAGATCCGACCGTCGGATTCTCCTAAAACCGGAACCGTTGGGTTTGTATCGAAAAGTGCTTTCTAACGAATATTTGAAATTAGAAATCTAACGGTTGGATTTAGAATTATGTCCAAATCAAATTTGGAAAAGGTCGTTGTAAGTGCAGTTCGATGGCCGTTGATGGAAATCGACTGTACGGGCCTTGATAAAATTATTAAAAATATTAATAATTAATGTAAAATCATAAGGAATGATTTGAAAAGAATTGGGATGAAAAACTCCATGTTTGAAAAGATAAAAATAGATTTTTATCGAAATGAACTAGTTTTGAACTAGAATTAATATTCAATTATTTTGAAAAATAAATAAAATGGATTTGAAAGGGTTTTAAAATAACCAGGATTTCCAATATATAGATTGGAAATGGATTCGAATCGAAATTGTCTTCGGAATATTTCGATGTGGGATTTTGTGATTATACAGATATTGTTATGGAAATTAGAAAGATATATTTATATCGTTATTTCCAATACGATATTTGTTGGTCGTAGAATTTGATATTGAATATAAGCCGATATATTTTCTATTCAGAGCCTTGTATTTAATATCAAATGGGATTTGGGTTTGTCGTGAATGGTGTCTTCATTAACACTGTTCTTAAACCCAGTTGAGAAAATGATTAAATCTTTTTATTTTAGATTTAATGAAGTATACCAATTAAATGGAATTCAATTGGATTTGAATTGATTTTTGGGTTTATCGTGAACGGTGTTTTAAATAACATTTGTTCTTTAACCCGACAATTAATGAAATGTGATTTTGGGTTGTCGTGAACAGTATCTTTAATAATACTGTTCTTAGACCCAATGGAGTTAAGAAAATCAGAAATTAACTAAAGATTAGTTAAGTTGAATGGTTTCTTGGGTATTGATCTGATGTTGGTTTCGGCCTTCGGGGTTATTACTTAGGGAATTGTTCACTTGCTAATTTATGGTTAAAGGCTGGTGGAAATGAAATGCGATTTTGGGTTTATCGTGAACCTTTTTTTAAATGACAATGGTTCTTTAACCCAGTTAAAGATTAAAACTAAGTGGAGTTTTAATGAATCTTTAAATAGATTGAAAAGTGAATTTGATAATTAAAATTATCAAATTCAAGAAATGATCGAGAATGGAGTATCACCAGTTTTACTCCAGGCGATAGTTAAATCTTTAATTAGATTTAAACGTGAAATGGTAATTGAATTTACCGATAACACCGTGGTGTTAGATATGAAGTAATACCAGTTTTACTTCATGGGATGAATAGGTTGGGGTTGGGAAATTTAACAATTGATTACTTGTAACACCCCGTAATTCTACGACATTAAGATTCTCAAATTAAAGTATAATTAATTTTTAAAAGAAAAATTAAAAGAAAAAGATCCATGCAGTTGTTTAATTTAAGTATTGTAACTAACATGAAAAAGAGAAGTAAGGAGAGAACAATAATTATTATTGTTCTAAGACTTGTTAACAAAAGCCTCTGTAGCTCAGTTGGTTAAGGCATTGGATTTGTAGCATGGAGGTCGGGGGTTCGAACCCCGGCGGCGGCATAATTTTTTTTATCTTTGTTTTAGAGAGGGCCAACTGGACATGCAAATATATGTACGTATACAAATTCAAAATTTGAAAGGATAAGAACGTACATATAAGGAAATAAAGAATATATATATATATATACATATGAGAATATAAATATATATATATATATATATATATATGCAAAAATATATGTATACGAAAGATAAAATTCAAGATAAGGCTACAGTCAATGAAATATAGCAACATCATTTGAATTTTGAAAATAAAATGAAAGTTGTGCGTATATATATACGCGTAAAATGGTCGTTAGAGGAATTGTATACATATAAGAATATTTCATGTGAATAAAACAGTTAAATAAATTCCAGAAATTCAAAAGTTTGAAAATCAAACTTTTACGCCAAAATAGCTTATGGGACCCAATGCTGACTCAGCACTGCGTGTATGATAAGGTTTGGCTAGATTCATCTACGTACCTGGACTATTTTCTTAACTAGGTTCAATGCTGACTCAGCGCTGCGTGTACGATAAGGTCTTGAGCAGCTATATAAACAGCCCTAGTCTTCATTCTCTTTGCACCAATTCTCTTCTATCCTTATGCTGCTAAGATTCATGGCTTCTTCCCCTCTTCTAAATTTTCTTAAATAAATAAAATAAAATATGATTCAAGACGAGGAGATGCTGCTAAAAGACTTTTAAGGAGGGATTCAAATCAAAGTTTCAAGTGAAGAATTCAAAGGCTAGCTCAAACAAGTTTCAAGCAACGACGCACGAATCATAGCCACGCTTTCCTTCTTTTCTAGATCTATTTTCTGTAAGTTGGTTATTTCTAGATCTGAATATTTTGTTTTATTTGTGACATGAAATTAAAGGAATAAAGGAATATGCCAAATCTCTCTCTCTCTCTCTTCGAATCTGTGTTTATACTCTTGGACTGAATTAAGAACTGTTATGATTCGAGGACAAATAAGACTGTAACCGTGACTATGACTATAGAACTGTGGCCTTTGAAAGCATATGCCTTTGGACTATGACATAAGCCTTTGATTTTGGGACGTATAAACATTGCCTATGACAATGACTTAGGACTATGGGAATTATTTTCCCTTTTGGACTATGAACATCGCCTATATTGCCTATGACCATGGACATTACTTATGACTAAGAACATAAGCCTTTGAATTGGACATAAACTATTGCTTATGACATAATGAGGACAATTGTGATTTTGACACCCATGATTCATGATTAGGAAAATATTGCTTTAGTTTGGTGATTGTGAAATTGGGTCTAAACCCAATTATTTATTCTACCTGTTCCTTGTTTTTTTTTCTTTGGTTTTAAGACAGTGGGAATTTACCTATTAAGTTAGGTCTACCCACGTTCTTGAACCTATTTTGCCAATTCTTTGGTTTTAAGACAGTGGGAATTTACCTATTTAGTTAGGTCTACCCATATTCTTGAACCTACATTGTTATCCAAACCTTTTTATGCCAATTATTCCTTCTTGTCATTTTGATTCATTCCCTTTTTATCTACGAATCTAGATTTATTTATAATCTAGGTTGAATCACGATTATTCGAACGGTGGGAATGCGATTTGGGGAAAAACATGGAAATGAATATGAACGTAATTGTAAACTTGGAAATTGGCCTAATTTGGAATATGTATTATGACATGCATATTAAAATGAAAACGGGGAAATTTGACATGGATTAGGGAATATGTGATTTTGACATATTAAATTTAGCGTTAGTAAGTAAGCTAAATTTTAGGCATAAAATGTAAACTAGAAAAATAATTCTAGTTTTGCCATAAATTGTGAATTAGGGTGTTAAACCAAGATTGGGTTAATTAAGGTTGATTTGGAATAAGTATATTAGCACAATTTTGAATTTATTCATAATTGTGAGCAATTGTCATGTTTAGAATAAATTATGGTTAGCGACACTAAATTTGGTATAATTTACATACCAAAAAGTATAAATATGATAAATAAGAGAGAATGGGCCATAATAATAAATGTGACAATGTACATTAAAAGAGTAGTAATGAAATAAGTAAATTAGGAGTAATTTACTTATAGAATTCGTCATAAATGTTAAATTGTTCATTTACCACAAAATATGTAACTTGGTTAAGTTTTGGCCATAAATTATAAACTAGGATATTTAATCTAGTTTCGGCAATGAAATAGGAAATGGCCTAAACTGCATGTTGGGTTAGGACTTGGGCCTAGAATATAAGTATACTAGTAGGCTTGACAAATAAATATAGGCCAAATTTGTCTAAAAAGGGGAAATGGGCTTTTGAAATAAATTGTTAACAATTTATAAACAAAAGAAAAGTATTTTGATAACATCCCTTTTTATAACACATAGACCAGAAGGTTCTAGGGTGACAGAGAGGATAGTGTCTAGGCTTGGGTTTGGAAAATACAAGTTTCCTGCCCTCCCTGGCTATCCCTAACTGATCCGAAGGACGGGATGGTTGTTTTCAAAACCAGATTTGGAAATTAATCAAAAACCCTTTGAACTTAGAAAACATGAATATGCCTAACCCGAGGTTAGACTGAGTTGCGGTGTAAACCTGCCCGGAACCGACCGGCACATCCAGTAACCGCAGCAATATCTGTCTAATGTGAGAGGTTGCGACTTTAATTTATTAATTAAAGCTAGAACAAGAATGGGAGAGTTAAGTCCATAGGAACACTTAACCAACCTAACACGGTTAAGCTAGAATGGGAAGGTTAAGGAACACTTAACCAACTTAGCACAGTTAAAGCTAGAATGGGAGGGTTAAGTCCATGGGAATACTTAGCCAAATTAACATGTTGACTAGACTAGAAGGTGGGGTTAAGTAAAGTTAATACACTTAGCCAATTTAACATGTTAATTAGACTAGAGGTTGGGGTTAAGTAATACACTTAGCCAAATTAATATGTTAACTGGACTAGACCATAGGGTTAAGTAAACTTGAACGCTTAACCATCAGAATATGATAAATGAATAGGGTTAAGTAAAAAGCATGAAGGGATAACACTTAACCAGTGTAATAGGATAAGGGAAGAGGGTTAAGATAACTTGAATCGACTAAAGATACTTAACCAACCCAACCTGGCGAGAAAGAAAACTAAGTAGTAGACCTCAGTTGAAAAAGGGACTAAGTAGTAAAACTTAGTTAAGAAAACAAGGAATTTGGAAACTAAGTGGTAAACCTTAGTTAGTAGAACTAAGTAGTAATTCTTAGTATAACACGAAGGAGCAGACATCCATCTAGTTTTAAGAAGGCTCCAACGAATTGGGTTACGAAGCCCGAGGCTTCGAGGGGACGTGAGGGTACTCTTGGTATCCCTCTGTGAGGCTGTAGATGATCATCCTGGGCTCACAGAGGTTAAGGTCTGCGTTAGAAGAAGCGAGGGTATGCCTTGGTTGCAATATATATGTGGCAACCTAAAGACTAGGATGGACTAGCGTGATTCGGCGAGAAGACGGTAGCCCTATGATAGCAACTCGTCGTCTACCATCCATCTTGAGTCAATCGAGATACGTGAAGCGGAAAGGCGGAGAACTCCAAAAGACCATATACTTGCTGTCTAGTTATGGTTGCGGATGGCCATAGGATAGTGGGGCACCGGGGGCCGGCGTATAGTTCTCATTTTACAAGGTGTGCCTTTCATTAGCTGAGGGAGGGGTCAAGTGGGACCATAGCCACTGGAATAAAAACAGACCTTAGCATCTGCATCGGCAGATATCTAAAAGCTCCCGACCGAGTTCTGTATTCCTTGATTTGCCCTGTCACAGGACTCGGATCGCACATTACAGGACATGTGCATCTAGACAAGCGATAACGATTTGCGATACATACGTGGGGAAGCCTAGGAACATATACCACTCTAGGTAGTGTGTCCTAGACTTGGGGGCATTGTTCGACAGGTAGCGTAATCCCTAGTTGGACTAGGTGGCATAAACCCTGAACTCGAAAAGCGTTCAGCAGATAGCGTAAAACTATAGTTAAATCTAGAAAGCGGTGGATAGAAAACCCTAGATTAGATCTAGGTAACAACTAATAAATGGATGCCTGAAGGCGATGGAAAATACAGGGATTGGGATCACGTTATCGTTACTAGTTGAAACACTAGTTAGGCGGTGCAGAGATATAGAAACCAGTATAACAAGTAAATAGCGAAGCAGCGAAAGTATTAGAGCGTATCCAGTTTATCTTAGCATATCTTGTGACTACCTTGTCTAATCTTGTTGACCCTATCGTCATGGTGTAATCTTGTATTCAGTTAATTCATGTCGTTTTGTTTTCCATGTTCACATGCTAGAAGTTACTGAACTTACTCAGGCTTTATGTCTGACTCTGTTTTTCTTTCGTCTTCTTTCTTTCGTTCCCCCCCCCCCCCCAGGTTGTTAAGGAGGAAATAGGATAGCTCAGATTTATTTTGGGATGATTTCTCTTTCCAAGCTTGAAGAATCTTGGATGCATCGGCTTTGGATTGCTATGGCTGGCTTTTGTTACATTGGGGAATATAAATGTATTTTATGCTTCTTTATTTTGTAAAGACAGTTGATACTCTGATATTGTAAAGGAACCTTGTACAAATTATTTTGTCAATAAAGCAAAGTTTTATTTTCCGCTGTTTAATGTTTGTCTGTCTTGTAATTTATCTGCATCTTTTACCCATAATGCTCCACAGAACTTAGTGCATTCCCTTTGTGAGTGACACTAACGGATGTGGGGTGTTACACGTGGTATCAGAGCTGAAGGTTACCAGATCAGATAAAGGATTTGAAAAATTATTTTCAAACGGTTTTAAAAGAAGTATTTTCAAAAGAAGAGATTTGTTTTAAAGGCATATTCCCCAAAGCCATACGCACTATCTTCTCTTCCTCTGTTTAAATTCTTGTCTCCTTCTTTCTTGAGTCTCTGGGGCTCCTGGCTTTCTGGGAGGTAACCTCATCGAAGGGCAAAGTAGTGCCCGGCTTCCATCCATAGCCGTAGTTGTTTCATCTACGGGCAGTTTTCTTTCAAAGCTTATAAGGTTTTCTGGACGATGGAGGCAGTTTTCGAGAGATTTGTCAACATGACTACACACGGAAGGGGATGAGGAGTTTGGCTAAGGAGCATAACCCTAGGATGAGTAATTCATGAATGTAGACTTAGCACACGAAGGAGGAAGAAATTATAAAACATAAGACAAGAGGAAGTATTTTTACTAGGGTATGATAGGGCATATACTTAAGGACAAGGGCAAGAACGAGGACAAGATTTTCAGAAGGACAAGTACATGCTTTCGCCACGAAGCGCACCTAGGATAAAGGTAGTTCAGTTGGAAGAGTCTAGTTTTCTGTTCGTGTTATTTCCTTAGGTTCTAGCGCTTCTCATTTGTTCATATCCACTTCCATAGTTGGGTCTCTGCACCATAGTACTTGTATAGTAGAAAGATCCCACTAGAGTCTCAAATCCAATTGGTGGTCCGACCAGTTTATTTTTTTAGTAGGGATTTGAGAATAGCTATCGAGTTTTCTTATATCATCTCACGTAGATCGTCTAAATTCGGGGAGATATTCCTTGGGTGCTTGTCTGATATTGGTTTAGGCCTTTGGGGCTTGTACTTGAGGAATGTCGAGTTCGGTTTGGATGGTTTGCGGGAGAGATGAATAGTTGTGGTAGGCACCCCAAAGAGCATGTAGTGACCTTTCGACTCTTATAGTTATGGCATGACGGATAAGAGGGAAACCTCTAATCATCTTAGTACGTACACTTGGTACTGTGATTGACATCTGTTTATTTTGGAATTGGAGGTCGGAAACTTCACAATCGTGAAGTTAAATTGGTTAAGATACAGTGGAGTAAAGCTCAAGAAGGCTAGATACTAGTAACATGCCCTTTTTCCTTAAGGGTGCATTCTTGATTTCTCTGTTTAGGAGCTTTACGCGTAGTTATTTCTCTCTTTCCAAAATATATCCTCTAGGTCGTATCTGTAATCCTTAGGTAGAAGCCAATGGATGTAAACATGTATTTGAAACATGTTATGGTTGAATGGTTGCAAGTGGTTGCAAATGGTTGCTTGTGGATGCATATGCATACGTATTAGGCACTAGATCAAGTTCGGACGCTCTCATATTGCATTTACATATATGCATTTGTTTATAAGTTGAACTTGATATGATATCATATGGACGTTGCATATGGATGAATGGCTGTGCACGCATGTAGTATTTACATGACTAGGGATGTTTGCATGCATGATTGGACGCATGGCACTAACATGATTTGCATTAAGGAGGTCAACTGAATCAGTAGACCGCCTGATTTTGCATTAGATAGAGACATATACACACACTATGCATATGAACATGAAAGCATTAGAAATCTTTTAAGGACAATGAATGCCTGTGATTGAAGGGTTGAGTAGATGGGTGATTGGATGGTAAGACACATTCTTCCTAACTTGAAGATTTCGGGGACGAAATCCTTTTAAGTGGGGGAGAATGTAACACCCCGTAATTCTACGACATTAAGATTCTCAAATTAAAGTATAATTAATTTTTAAAAGAAAAATTAAAAGAAAAAGATCCATGCAGTTGTTTAATTTAAGTATTGTAACTAACATGAAAAAGAGAAGTAAGGAGAGAACAATAATTATTATTGTTCTAAGACTTGTTAACAAAAGCCTCTGTAGCTCAGTTGGTTAAGGCATTGGATTTGTAGCATGGAGGTCGGGGGTTCGAACCCCGGCGGCGGCATAATTTTTTTTATCTTTGTTTTAGAGAGGGCCAACTGGACATGCAAATATATGTACGTATACAAATTCAAAATTTGAAAGGATAAGAACGTACATATAAGGAAATAAAGAATATATATATATATATATATACATATGAGAATATAAATATATATATGTATATATATATATATATGCAAAAATATATGTATACGAAAGATAAAATTCAAGATAAGGCTACAGTCAATGAAATATAGCAACATCATTTGAATTTTGAAAATAAAATGAAAGTTGTGCGTATATATATACGCGTAAAATGGTCGTTAGAGGAATTGTATACATATAAGAATATTTCATGTGAATAAAACAGTTAAATAAATTCCAGAAATTCAAAAGTTTGAAAATCAAACTTTTACGCCAAAATAGCTTGTGGGACCCAATGCTGACTCAACACTGCGTGTATGATAAGGTTTGGCTAGATTCATCTACGTACCTGGAATATTTTCTTAACTAGGTTCAATGCTGACTCAGCGCTGCGTGTACGATAAGGTCTTGAGCAGCTATATAAACAGCCCTAGTCTTCATTCTCTTTGCACCAATTCTCTTCTATCCTTATGCTGCTAAGATTCATGGCTTCTTCCCCTCTTCTAAATTTTCTTAAATAAATAAAATAAAATATGATTCAAGACGAGGAGATGCTGCTAAAAGACTTTTAAGGAGGGATTCAAATCAAAGTTTCAAGTGAAGAATTCAAAGGCTAGCTCAAACAAGTTTCAAGCAACGACGCACGAATCATAGCCACGCTTTCCTTCTTTTCTAGATCTATTTTCTGTAAGTTGGTTATTTCTAGATCTGAATATTTTGTTTTATTTGTGACATGAAATTAAAGGAATAAAGGAATATGCCAAATCTCTCTCTCTCTCTCTCTTCGAATCTGTGTTTATACTCTTGGACTGAATTAAGAACTGTTATGATTCGAGGACAAATAAGACTGTAACCGTGACTATGACTATAGAACTGTGGCCTTTGAAAGCATATGCCTTTGGACTATGACATAAGCCTTTGATTTTGGGACGTATAAACATTGCCTATGACAATGACTTAGGACTATGGGAATTATTTTCCCTTTTGGACTATGAACATCGCCTATATTGCCTATGACCATGGACATTACTTATGACTAAGAACATAAGCCTTTGAATTGGACATAAACTATTGCTTATGACATAATGAGGACAATTGTGATTTTGACACCCATGATTCATGATTAGGAAAATATTGCTTTAGTTTGGTGATTGTGAAATTGGGTCTAAACCCAATTATTTATTCTACCTGTTCCTTGTTTTTTTTTTCTTTGGTTTTAAGACAGTGGGAATTTACCTATTAAGTTAGGTCTACCCACGTTCTTGAACCTATTTTGCCAATTCTTTGGTTTTAAGACAGTGGGAATTTACCTATTTAGTTAGGTCTACCCATATTCTTGAACCTACATTGTTATCCAAACCTTTTTATGCCAATTATTCCTTCTTGTCATTTTGATTCATTCCCTTTTTATCTACGAATCTAGATTTATTTATAATCTAGGTTGAATCACGATTATTCGAACGGTGGGAATGCGATTTGGGGAAAAACATGGAAATGAATATGAACGTAATTGTAAACTTGGAAATTGGCCTAATTTGGAATATGTATTATGACATGCATATTAAAATGAAAACGGGGAAATTTGACATGGATTAGGGAATATGTGATTTTGACATATTAAATTTAGCGTTAGTAAGTAAGCTAAATTTTAGGCATAAAATGTAAACTAGAAAAATAATTCTAGTTTTGCCATAAATTGTGAATTAGGGTGTTAAACCAAGATTGGGTTAATTAAGGTTGATTTGGAATAAGTATATTAGCACAATTTTGAATTTATTCATAATTGTGAGCAATTGTCATGTTTAGAATAAATTATGGTTAGCGACACTAAATTTGGTATAATTTACATACCAAAAAGTATAAATATGATAAATAAGAGAGAATGGGCCATAATAATAAATGTGACAATGTACATTAAAAGAGTAGTAATGAAATAAGTAAATTAGGAGTAATTTACTTATAGAATTCGTCATAAATGTTAAATTGTTCATTTACCACAAAATATGTAACTTGGTTAAGTTTTGGCCATAAATTATAAACTAGGATATTTAATCTAGTTTCGGCAATGAAATAGGAAATGGCCTAAACTGCATGTTGGGTTAGGACTTGGGCCTAGAATATAAGTATACTAGTAGGCTTGACAAATAAATATAGGCCAAATTTGTCTAAAAAGGGGAAATGGGCTTTTGAAATAAATTGTTAACAATTTATAAACAAAAGAAAAGTATTTTGATAACATCCCTTTTTATAACACATAAACCAGAAGGTTCTAGGGTGACAGAGAGGATAGTGTCTAGGCTTGGGTTTGGAAAATACAAGTTTCCTGCCCTCCCTGGCTATCCCTAACTGATCCGAAGGATGGGATGGTTGTTTTCAAAACCAGATTTGGAAATTAATCAAAAACCCTTTGAACTTAGAAAACATGAATATGCCTAACCCGAGGTTAGACTGAGTTGCGGTGTAAACCTGCCCGGAACCGACCGGCACATCCAGTAACCGCAGCAATATCTGTCTAATGTGAGAGGTTGCGGCTTTAATTTATTAATTAAAGCTAGAACAAGAATGGGAGAGTTAAGTCCATAGGAACACTTAACCAACCTAACACGGTTAAGCTAGAATGGGAAGGTTAAGGAACACTTAACCAACTTAGCACAGTTAAAGCTAGAATGGGAGGGTTAAGTCCATGGGAATACTTAGCCAAATTAACATGTTGACTAGACTAGAAGGTGGGGTTAAGTAAAGTTAATACACTTAGCCAATTTAACATGTTAATTAGACTAGAGGTTGGGGTTAAGTAATACACTTAGCCAAATTAATATGTTAACTGGACTAGACCATAGGGTTAAGTAAACTTGAACGCTTAACCATCAGAATATGATAAATGAATAGGGTTAAGTAAAAAGCATGAAGGGATAACACTTAACCAGTGTAATAGGATAAGGGAAGAGGGTTAAGATAACTTGAATCGACTAAAGACACTTAACCAACCCAACCTGGCGAGAAAGAAAACTAAGTAGTAGACCTCAGTTGAAAAAGGGACTAAGTAGTAAAACTTAGTTAAGAAAACAAGGAATTTGGAAACTAAGTGGTAAACCTTAGTTAGTAGAACTAAGTAGTAATTCTTAGTATAACACGAAGGAGCAGACATCCATCTAGTTTTAAGAAGGCTCCAAAGAATTGGGTTACGAAGCCCGAGGCTTCGAGGGGACGTGAGGGTACTCTTGGTATCCCTCTGTGAGGCTGTAGATGATCATCCTGGGCTCACAGAGGTTAAGGTCTGCGTTAGAAGAACCGAGGGTATGCCTTGGTTGCAATATATATGTGGCAACCTAAAGACTAGGATGGACCAGCGTGATTCAGCGAGAAGACGGTAGCCCTGTGATAGCAACTCGTCGTCTACCATCCATCTTGAGTCAATCGAGATACGTGAAGCGGAAAGGCGGAGAACTCCAAAAGACCATATACTTGCTGTCTAAGTATGGTTGCGGATGGCCATAGGATAGTGGGGCACCGGGGGCCGGCGTATAGTTCTCATTTTACAAGGTGTGCCTTTCATTAGCTGAGGGAGGGGTCAAGTGGGACCATAGCCACTGGAATAAAAACAGACCTTAGCATCTGCATCGGCAGATATCTGAAAGCTCCCGACCGAGTTCTGTATTCCTTGATTTGCCCTGTCACAGGACTCGGATCGCACATTACAGGACATGTGCATCTAGACAAGCGATAACGATTCGCGATACATACGTGGGGAAGCCTAGGAACATATACCACTCTAGGTAGTGTGTCCTAGACTTGGGGGCATTGTTCGACAGGTAGCGTAATCCCTAGTTGGACTAGGTGGCATAAACCCTGAACTCGAAAAGCGTTCAGCAGATAGCGTAAAACTATAGTTAAATCTAGAAAGAAGTGGATAGAAAACCCTAGATTAGATCTAGGTAACAACTAATAAATGGATGCCTGAAGGCGATGGAAAATACAGGGATTGGGATCACGTTATCGTTACTAGTTGAAACACTAGTTAGGCGGTGCAGAGATATAGAAACAAGTATAACAAGTAAATAGCGAAGCAGCGAAAGTATTAGAGCGTATCCAGTTTATCTTAGCATATCTTGTGACTACCTTGTCTAATCTTGTTGACCCTATCGTCATGGTGTAATCTTGTATTCAGTTAATTCATGTCGTTTTGTTTTCCATGTTCACATGCTAGAAGTTACTGAACTTACTCAGGCTTTATGTCTGACTCTGTTTTTCTTTCATCTTCTTTCTTCCGTTCTCCCCCCCCCCCCCCCAAGGTTGTTAAGGAGGAAATAGGATAGCTCAGATTTATTTTGGGATGATTTCTCTTTCCAAGCTTGAAGAATCTTGGATGCATCGGCTTTGGATTGCTATGGCTGGCTTTTGTTACATTGGGGAATATAAATGTATTTTATGCTTCTTTATTTTGTAAAGACAGTTGATACTCTGATATTGTAAAGGAACCTTGTACAAATTATTTTGTCAATAAAGCAAAGTTTTATTTTCCGCTGTTTAATGTTTGTCTGTCTTGTAATTTATCTGCATCTTTTACCCATAATGCTCCACAGAACTTAGTGCATTCCCTTTGTGAGTGACACTAATGGATGTGGGGTGTTACACTACTTCGGTAAGGTTCGTTAATCCCGACTAGTTTGGGTAAACCATAATTTGGTTTTAATTGATATTCAAAAGAAGATTAAAGAATAAATTTTAAATAATTTATCTTGATAAAATTAATGGGAACCTTTCCCTAAGAATGTGAAATTTAGTAAATAACTGAAGATTAGTTAAGATGAATGGTTTCCTGGGTATTGATCTGATGTTGGTTTCGGCCTTCGGGGTTAATATTTGGAGAATTGTTCTCTTACTAATTTACGGTTAGTGACTGATGAATTGGAATAAGGCATATGTTGTGTTTGTGTAACACTTGTTTTTTATATACGCGAGTTATTCGGAAAGACCGGGTTTATCCCATTCTGAATAACTAATACGACGATAAGTCGAAGATGAAGACGGTGGTCGAAGACCGGAGGTCTTCACATCGTTTGGATAATTACTGACGATCTTGATTGGGATGTACACCCAAGAGGAGGGAATCAGTTGGTGATCGTCCAGACGTACTTGGAGATCGATGGATATGCGAGGTACATGGTGCCTCCGGTTTCGTTCAGGCCCAGAACGGGCTTGTAAATGGACTGTGTGTCTGACATTGGATTTCATTCTGTGTGACTGATATCGGTTGCATAGAGTGGTTTGCCTATGTGGCATGCTAAGATGCAAATGAGCAAGGCTTCTGTTGAAAAGCAAAGTCTTGTGGTTTATGATCAAAGCACGGCCTTTGTTGCGTAGCTTTTTGTAACGTTAATTCGCGAGCCTCACACCCCGGTATGAACCAAAAACAGGACGAGGACCTCAGGGAGGACATGCGTTTTCTTCTAGCTAGGTGGTGTCAGTGCTTAAACTGGCTGGCATTTATATACTTTTCACCTATGTGGTTGTTGCTGTTGCGAGGCGCCTCGGATATATCGGTGACTATGTGAAGCCGATGGAGTCATTCGTTGGCCCATTGACGCCCCAACGGGCGGGGAAACGCAGTGTTCAGGAATTTAAATTCACATCGGTGGACCGGCCCTGTCGCTCCTAGGGTCACTCGAGCTTTGATCCTGAGACACGGGCTAGAGCGTCTCGAACTCGGTAAGGACTATCTTTTGCCTTGGTTCATTGACGGAAATCCAACTTCCAATACGACATTTTGCGGTTTTGATTGTTGAGCCTAGTAGGACAACATGATATATGGTACCCATGCCGTCTATGATTGATACTTATGATTGAAATTGTTTTAAACACTATACACTTATTATAGTATCAAATAATCTGTTCTAAACGTATCAAGCATTCTTTGGCTATTATAAGGTAAAAACCCTATCCTCCGGCTTGCGTTGCATTGTGTGATGGGACCTGGGTCTTATAATAGCGTCACTGTTCTTTATTTAGCATTGCAATGTTGTTTTATGCACTGGTGTTCTTGGGAGGAAACCCGTTCCGTGTTATACGGTGTGGTCCCTTGATTTACCTAACTTTAAAATAAAGATTAATAACTGTTTTAGTTCTCACACCAGTCACATGACTGACCTGGAGTTTATTGTTTTAACCTAAACTCTGGTTGCCCTTATTTTCGACACCGGCAGCTAGTAGTTTTGGTTTTGCAGATTTGTATTCACAGGAACCTAGTTTACAGCTGGAACGATATCCGGAAATCTTTGTATCCGTATATCTCCTTCAGTTGTGTATTGTATTATTTTCCGCTGCTATGTAATTTATTGTAATCTCTGATATTTAATAATGTGTAATATTGATTCATACTCTGTATATTCTTGTATTCTGATGGAATTGTTGTAATAAACAATGAAATGTTCTTCTATCTGCGTTCTTTTGTGTGTTGTTCTCAAAGTATCCGCTCTTTCCTTACTGGGGAAGTTACGAGTAACTACATGATTATTTTAATAATTTAATTTAAAACTATTATCTATCTTATTTAAATCCTAACTAATTCATACGACATCGAAAATGAACGATTTCAGATTCTGTGCGATCGTAGAGACGAGATCTACGCTGTTATTCTGACAAGAAGCAATTCTGAGCTGATAAAATTTTAACCAAATTTGCGGATCCAAACAATTCAGATTCACGACTGTGAGATTTCTGGTTTCAAATAATTAATTAATTTAATTATTTTTCTCGCTATGTACTGATTGTATGTGTATGTAACAACCCAGAATTTTGGGGCCAATTTTAAAATTTTATTTTAGAAATTTTAATGGATTTTATATATTTAAATATATTTATTTTAAATAATAACGACTAAAAATTTATTTTTATTGAAGTTAAAACGAATAAATTTAATTTAATTCTAAAAGGTGTTTAAAACCGCGCTGCAGTTTGAAAATTTGAATTTGAACTTTGACTAGCTGTACAAGATTCATTATAAATCAGAATTGAGCGGAACAAGAAATATTTAAATCTGTTTGATCATATCTTTCTAACGAATCTGAAAAACTGAAATTTCACTTTATAATTTGCAAGTTATGTCCAGTTTAAAATTTAGAAAACTCACTGTAGAATTTATATATATTTTAATATAAAATATTAGCCTTAAAAATAGCCATTTTGCAAACGACCTCTGTTTCCGATGAAACCACTTTTGTTGGAACCGGAATGTCAAATTATTCCTAGGTTTCAATTTTTAGAATTTTTCGAATTAATATGTGAGCATGGCAAAAGAAAACGTGTTTTGACCATTTCAATCAATTTTAATCGACTGAAAAATAGACATTTTTCAAACAGTCTCAGAATTCGACGAAATTAGTTTTATTAGGATTGTATCGTCATAACAAAGCCAAATATTTTTTTTTGGAATTTTTAGAGGTCGTATGTGGCCCCGGTAAATTTAAATGTACGTTCAAATTTAATAATTAAATGATTTAAATATTAAATTAAATAAAAACCAATTGTAACAGCCGAATTGGGTTACGAAACATGTTCCATTGTGTCCGGGATGGGGGTTATTAGCTGGGAGAGACACTCGTTGGATTTGATTTAGAGTTTGTAGCAACATACAGATAAATTTGGAAAATAAATAAATTAAATACGCTATAAAATACTAGTATAAATACCCCTTAAAATACCAAACCCTAATCACAAAAGAGCCAGCCGCCACCTAGCCTTTCAATGGCTGAAAACGTTGGGTTTTGGATCCTTAATTTCTTCCAATCCTATAACCATTACTCAAGACTCATAATACACAAATAGTAGAGATTTCAATGAGCTTTCATTCTGTACGGCTAAGATGGATTCTTGTAGCACGGATTTCGAGATTTTGGCCCATCAAGTGGCGCCGTTCGCAGTTGAACTCCAGCCAGATGGAGCGTGCGAGTTGGGCATGGTGACGGGCGCTTGGAGCTGGCGTGTAGGCGGAGGGTGTGGTGCGGTCGGATCGGGTGTCGGATCGGGTGTCGGTCGTCTGTAGAGGGCGGCGCAAGGAGAGAGAAGGTGTCAGCAAATGGGTTCAAATGCACGATAGGTTCCAGTATATTAAACGAAGAAGATGGCCTTAATCCCTGACTAGTGTTAACGAAGGTTATTAAGGAAAATAATTAATTAATTTTCTATTAAAGTAATCAGTATTAAAACGATCGTATCTTGTTCGTTTTAGCTCAGAATTCAGCAAATCAAAGTGCGTTGGACTCGTATCAGAAAACTCTACGACATAGAACAGACCGGATCTGAAACTGAGGACTATGAAATTTCAGAACTAATTTATTTGGTGAGATTTCTATTTTTCTTTAAAATTAAAATAAATCATTTATTTTATGGTGTAGTATATATATATATATATTCATTCGCTATGAAATTCATGTTGTATGTATATATTTATTTCAATGTTGATTGTGCGGTGATTGTGATGAACGGTTGGTTTTGTATGACATAGATCTGTTGTGTGATTAATTGTGAATAATTTATCCACTTGTTGATGATCTATAAACACAGATCTATATGTGTTCAATAAAAGATATATCACTTGTTATATTATTGATCTGGAATAGAATTGCCATTACAATAAAAATAAATCATTCTGTTATGTGTTGAATTACATTAGATTTTCAATTCAGCATAAAAACATTATTTAGATTAATTTTGTTAAATTGGATTAAATTGTAAATTTAATATTAAATTATTATTTTGATCCTATTTATTGAAATGAATTAAGTTGTCAATTTTTGTTTAAAAATAGAATAACAATAAAACATTCATTTTATTGTTTTCATTAAAACATGGTTTTTGTCAAATTTGTTTAGTATTGAAATAAAAGATAATATTTTGGTTAAAACATAAGTGTTGAAATAAAAACCCCATTTTTGGTCAATTTAAAGAATGAATAAAATTAACATTTTGTTTACATAAAAGAACCAATCAAAATTAACATTTTGTTTACATAAAAGAATCAATCAAAAATTGGCATATTTGTTTACATTAAAGAATTAAATCAAAATTCTCAAATTTGTTTACATTGAATAGAATTTGTTAAAAATACACATTTTTATACATTGAATAGAATTTGTTAAAAATACACATTTTTATACATTGAATAACATTTGTTGAAAATACACATTTTTATACATTGAATTGAATTTGTTAGAAATATACATTTTTATACATTGAATAAAATAATAACATTTTTGGTCAAATTGTGATTAGTGAATAAAAATAACATTTTAGTTAGAACATGATGTATGAAACAAAAATAACACTTTTGTAAGAATTTGATTTATGAAATAAAAATCACACTTTTATCAAAACTTGATTTTTGAAGTGAAAATATCATTTTTGTCAAAACAAGATCATTGAAATAAAAATATGTTCTTTTATTTGCATTCACAAATGCAGATATTCATTGAAAATAAACTTTATTCTTTTATTTGCATTCATAAATGCAAATATACTTTGAAATTAAAAATTGTTCTTTTATTTGCATTCACTAATGCAAATATATATTGAAGATAAAATTTGTTCCTTTATTTGCTTTCACAAATGCAAATATGCATTAAAAATCAAGTTTGTTCTTTTATTTGCATTACTCTATGCAAATATATATATTGAAAATAAAACTTATTCTTTTATTTGCATTCTCAAATGCAAATATACATTGAAATTCAAGTTTGTTCTTTTATTTACATTCACTAATGCAAATATGCATTAAAAACCAAAAATTGTTCTTTTATTTGCATACAATAATGCAAACATAACATAGGAAGATAAGTTAACCTTTTATTGTATTCTACAATACAAATAAACACAAAAAATAAAAGTTCACTTTTCATTTGCATTTTTCAATGCAAATATAACATGACATAAAAGTCCACTTTTTTATTTGCATCTCACAATGTAAATACAACTTGAAAATAAAAAGTACATTTTTATTTGTGTCCCACAACACAAACCAAACTAGAAAATAAGATATGCATTGAAAATAAAAGTATCCTTTTATTTACATTCTCTAATACAAATTTACATTTAAATAAAAAAGGTCCTTTAATTTGCATTTTCCAATGCGAATATATATTGAAATAAAAATGTTCTTTTATTTGCCTCCTCCGTTGCAAATAAACATTTAATAAGTACATTTTTGTTTGCAATTTTAGATGCAAACAAAATATGATTTGAGAAGTTACATTTTTGTTTGCAGTTTTAGATGCAAATAAAAACATTAGAATGAATTTTATATTTTATTTTGTATTTTATCTGAAATAAAAAGAGTGGACCTAAAAGTACATTTTATTTGTCAATTTCGTTCAATAAAAAGAATTGAAAAAAACATTCATTTTTGGTCAATTTACAGTAGTTAAACCAAATTATTCATTTTTGTCATTTTACACTAGTTGAAACAAAGCAAACACTTTTATAAATCTATACTAGTTGAATGAAAAATATGATTTAAAGAGTTACATTTTGTTTTGCAATTTTAGATGCAAACAAATATTACATTTTTATTTTGTATTTTAGTTAGAAATAAAAATATACATTTTTGTTCGTAAATTTAGTTGCAAACAAAACAATTAATAAAGATTATATTTTTATTTGCATATTTAGTTGCAAATAAACATCGTTGTTAAAAGATTATATTTTTATTTGCATATTTAGAGGCAAATAAACACCGTTGGAAAAAGATGCATTTTGTTTACAACTTTAGATGTAAATAAAACATTAAAACTAAAAGTTATATTTTTATTTGCATTCCTTGTTGTAAATAAAACTAGAAATAAAATGTTACAATTTTTATTTACATTCCTCGATGTAAATAAACATGAATTAAAAAGTTGAATCTTTATTTGCATTTTCTATTGCAAATAAAACAGGAAATCAAAAAGTACATTTTTATCTACACTTTAGTTGTTATAAAAATGATAAAATTAAAGAATTACATTTTTAATGTAATATAAAGATTACATTTTTTTAACAACGTAAAAAATAATTTCATTTTTAGAGATTACAATTCATTGTAAGTGAGTCAACATTAGCATTCACATTTTTAATATAAATAAATCAGTAGAAAAGATTTATGGTTTTTGATAAATTATGATAACATGAGAGCTTACATTTTTATTATATATGAAATGATTCCTCATTATATAGGTTTATGATGCTGAGATGTTACACTTCCATATACAAGTTATCCGACTTGTTTATGTGATTAGGACAATAATTTTTCACACATCGCCCAAGTGCACAAATAATTTATTATTTGTTTGACTGGATGAAACCCCACAAGTGTATTAGGATGACAAGTGACACACACTAATCCTAATGTATAGTTGTAGAGTGCACTCTGGTTGTTATTGGATGTTTAATGATTGTTGTATCATTATTGTTGAATACATGCATTGTATGAAACCCATATAATTGAAATTATATAGTAACTAATTGAGTCACATTCCAATTTAGGATTTTCTTTTTAATAAAAAATATTTTGAATAAAGATCATTCTTTTTATAAAGAATAATTTAAAATAAATAATATTGTAATATAAAGGACATTATATATAAAGAATCTTTTGTGTAAAGAATATTTGTAAATAACAAGTATTTTAGAATAATATACAACAAAGAATAAAGGAATGATTTCTATGTCCGTTCTTGGGTGGACAAAGGATAAATATGTTTTATAGAAGTAAACTAGTTATTAACTAGGATAAATCTTTTTAGTTAAGATTTAATGAAGTCTTCTAATTAATTGATATTTAATTGGAATTAAATAAAAGATTTAGATTTTGGGTTGTCGTGAATAGTGTCTTCAATATAACTGTTCTTAAACCCCGTATGATTATTTTATTTAAAAGGATATTCTGAATTGGAATGGGGCGTTGGATGTGTTTTTATAGCGCTTGCTTATTAATTATAAAAATACGCGAGTTATTCGGAAAGACCGGGTTTAACCCATTCCGAATAATCACTACGACGATGAAGAGTCGAAGATGAAGACGGTGGTTGAAGACCGACGATCTTCACATCGGATGGATGTGTTGCTACTGAGGCCCATGATGGGAGTAGCTACCTTGAAGGGGCTTCAGTGGTAGCCGTCCGGACTATTGTTGATTGTTTCGGATATACGAGGACTTCTTAGGTGTCTGCGGTTTCGTTCAGACCCAGAACGGACTTGTAAATGGATGCGTGTCTGACATTGGATTTCATTTCATGTGAATTAAATTGATTTTTAGTAATGTATATCTGACTGGTGGTGGAGAATTTATTCTCTGCTTAACACCCTGGTATATGTTAATAGTGATTGATCGCATGGCGTGAATTGTTAATGTGGCACGCCAAGATGCAAATGATCAAGGCTTTTGTTGAAAAGCAGGGCCTTGTGGGATGATCAAAGTATGGCCTATCATGGCATAGCTTTGTGTATAGCTTGACTTCGCGAGCCTCACACCCCGGTATGAGTCAAAAACGGGATACGGACCGTAGGGAGTGCACACGTTTCTTTCTAGCTAGAGTGATGCCAGAGACCTACCAGCGCTGACATTTTACTTATGTGGATGATGGATTTTGAGGCGCCTCGGATTTTTATAGGCCGTTAGTGGTCATATTATAGGTTCAAAGGAACCGGGAAACGTGTGTTCAGGCATAACCAATCCACTGCCGATAGGCGGGGACCGGCCCTACCGCATCCAAGGGTTGCCCAGAGGTGTGATCCTGAGGCATTTGCTAGAGTGTCTCGAATCGAAGAGGAGCTTGCCCCTAGCCTCGACTCATGATGGAAATCCAATTTCCAATAGGACCTTGCGGTTTTGAATGTAGAACTAGTATGGCGACATGATATATGGTACCCATGCCGTCCATAATTGATATTTATGATTGAAATGTTTTATTAAAACATATACACTAATATTAAATCCGTTTTATCGTATCAAGCATCTTTTGACCATTATAAGGTAAAACCCTATCCTCCGGTTTGCGTTGCATTGTGTGATGGGACTTGGGTCTTATAATGGTTTTATTTTTCTAAAAAGCATTGCGTTGTTTTAACGATTTACTTTATTTTATGCACTGACAATCCAATGGAGTAAACCCGTTCTGCGTTAGCGGCGTGGTCCTGTGATTAGCCTTATTATTAGATAAGTTTAGTTAGGATTTCTCATACCAGTCCCATGACTGACCTGTAGTTTGTTTCACTGGCAAACTCGGGTGCCCATATTTTTCACACGGGAAATCGAGTAGCTTTTTACAGATATATTTACAGGATCCTGGTTCACAGCTGAAGCGGTATTCAGAGAGCTCTGTATCCATGTATTCCTTTCAGTTGTATATTTGTAGTATTTTCCGCTGCTATTTAAATGTAATTTAAATCTCTGATATTATTATGTTTCTTTTGTGTAATAAGTATTCATACTCTATTATATTCTTGTACTCTGATGTAATTGTTGTAATCAGCAACAAAATGTTCTTCAGTTTGTGTTCTAATGTGTATTGTTCTCAAAGCAATCCGGCCTTTCCTTTACGGGGAAGTTTGGGTCGTTTCATTTGGTATCAGAGCTTTGGTTTACAGAGCTCGGGAACAAGATACATTAGAATAGAATGAAAGAATTCATCAGAGATTGGATTAGTAATATCCAATAAGAATAACTCGTTAGAGATAGGATCAGTAGTATCCTAGAACGAGTGTGAAGAGTATTATTTTCTTTAAAATAAAAATGAAAACCAATTTAGTTTTGAAAATTTTATCTAAATATACGTATTTGAGCATATTATTATATTTTAATGTGGACAATCGAGTATATAAAGATCTCGGGTATACGAGTAATTTACGGATATTCGAAGTTTTAATATACTGGATAGATATAGAATCACACTCTAGTCGCCCGGAGATAATACCGATGATGGGGCCGCATCACCAGTATTTATGTTCGAGTTTCGAAAGTGGGATTTCTATATATTTCCATTGACTGGTATGAGAACCAACACTTAGTTAGGACACATTGCTGTGATTTGCACTAAAAATATGATTTTAGACTATATATAAAAGATTTATATATTTTTAAAGTTAATCACCTAATTGACTGCTGGTTGTGATGTTTGATTTTAGTTTAACTAATAAAATATTATAATGATAATTAATTAAACCAATAAATTGAATAAAAGTTTAAAGTTGCGTTAGTTAATTAAACAACTTTTAGCTTCGTTCCTTTTCGAGGACGAAAAGATTTTAAGGGAGGGGCGATTGCAACAACCCGGAATTTTGGGGCCAATTTGAAAATTTTATTTTAGAAATTTTAATGGATTTTAAATATTTAAATATAATTATTTTAAATAATAACGACTAAAAATTTATTTTTATTGAAGTTAAAACGAATAAATTTAATTCAATTCTAAAAGGAGTTTAAAACCGCGCTGTAGTTTGAAAATTTGAATTTGAACTTTGACTAACTGTATAGGATTCATTATAAATCAGAATTGAGCGGAACAAGAAATATTTAAATCTGTTTGATCATATCTTTCTAACGAAGCTGAAAAACTGAAATTTCACTTTATAATTTGCAAGTTATGTCCAGTTTAAAATTTAGAAAAGTCGTTGTAGAATTTATATATATTTTAATATAAAATATTAGCCTTAAAAATAGCCATTTTGCAAAGGACCTCTGTTTTCGACTAAACCACTTTTGTTGGAACCAGAATGTCAAATTATTCCCAGGTTTCAATTTTTAGAATTTTTCGAATTAATATGTGAGCATGGCAAAAGAAAACGTGTTTTGACCATTTCAGTCAATTTTAATCGACTGAAAAATAGCCATTTTTCAAACAGTCTGAGAATTCGACGAAATTAGTTTTATTAGAACCGTAACGTCATAAAAAAGCCAAATATTTTTTTTGGAATTTTTAGAGGTCGTATGTGGCCCCGGTAAATTTAAATGTACGTTCAAATTTAATAATTAAATGATTTAAATATTAAATTAAATAAAAACCAATCGTAACAGCCGAATTGGGTTACGAAACATGTTCCATTGTGTCCGGGATGGGGGTTATTAACTAGGGGCGACACTCGTTGGATTTGATTTAGAGTTTGTAGCAACATACAGATAAATTTGGAAAATAAATAAATTAAATACGCTATGAAATACTAGTATAAATACCCCTTAAAATACCAAACCCTAATCACAAAAGAGCCAGCCGCCACCTAGCCTTTCAATGGCTGAAAACGTTGGGTTTTGGATCCTTAATTTCTTCCAATCCTATTGTGACGCCCCCAAAACCCCGTACTACGGTGTCAAGGGTAATCTTTGGAACATAACACATAAACAGAAATAACAGAACAGAAATAAATAAATACACCAGATGATGAATAGATAATACTGAATAAACAATAATCATCAGAGTTACACAGTATACAGGATCATACTTAGTACAAATACAGTTCAGCTATACATAAATGTCTACAGCGGAAAATAAACATAATATGTACAATAGGAGCTGAACAGCATAAAATAGATAAATGATAGAATCCATCTTCAGCTCCAGCTATCCAGAAAGAGCCTGCTAGAACCTGAATACAAGGCTGCCCGTGTAGAAAAAGGGGCACCCGAGTTTGCAATGAAACAAACTACGAGTCAGTCATGGGACTGGTACGAGAAATCTGCTTAACACATATATAATATAGCCAGTCACAGGATCACGCCACTTTCGTGGAACGGGTTTACTCCATTGGATTGCCAGTGCTTTGAAACAAGTAAATATTTTAAACATTGCAATGCTTTTTATAAAAATGAAGCCATTATAAGACTAAGTTCCCATCACACGATGCAACGCAAACCGGAGGATAGAGGTTTACCTTATAATGGCTAAAATATGCTTGATACGGATAAAACAAAAGCATTTGATATTATTACTAGTTTTTATAGGTTTCAAAACACTTTCAATCATAACTATCAATCATAGGCGGCATGGGTACCATATATCATGTCGCCATATATATATATATATATATATATATATATATATATATACAATCAAAACCGTACGATGTCGTATTTGGAAATTGGATTTCCGTCATGAACCAAGGCAAAAGATAGTCCTTAACCGAATTCGAGACGCTCTAGCCCGTGTCTCAAGATCAGAACGCATCAACCCTTTGGATCGTCAGGGTCGGTCCACCGATGTGGATTATTATGCCTGAACACTATGTTTCCCCGCCCTATGGGGCGTCCATGAGCCAACGAATGACTCCATCGGCTTCACATAGTCACCGATCTATCCGAGGCGCCTCGCAACAGCAACAACCACACAGGTGAAAATAATATAAATGTCAGGGCTGGTAGGTCACTGACAACACCCTAGCTAGAAGGAAATGCATGCCCTCCTTGATGTCCTCTCCCGTTTCTGATTCATATCGGGGTGTGAGGTTCGCGAATTCACGTTATACACAAAGCTACGCCACACAGGTGGTGCTTTGATCATCTACCATAAGACTTTGCTTTTCAACAGAAGCCTTGATCACTGCATCTTAGCATGCCACACAGGCAATTCAACACTATGCAACTGATGGCTATCAATCACACAGAATGAATTCCAATGTCAGACACACAGTCCATTTGCAAGTCCGTTCTGGGTCTGAACGAAACCGGAGGAACTATATACCTCGCATACCCATCGATTTCCGCATACGTCTGGATGATCCCCACTCATTATCCGTATTTCGGGATGCCTCCCAATCAGGACATCAGTTACCATCCAAACGACGTGAATCTCTCCGCTTCGACCACCGTCTTCATCTTCGATTTCTTATCGTCGATTCAGTTATTCAGAATGGGATAAACCCGGTCTTTCTGAGCAACTCGCGTATATAATAAACAAGTGCTACACAAACACAACATACGCCTTATTCCAATTCATTAGTCACAAACCGTAAATTAGTAAGAGAACGATTTCCCAAATATTAACCCCGAAGGCCGAAACCAACATCAGATCAAAACCAGGAAACCATTCGACTTATCCAACCTTCAGTTAGTTTCTAAATTTCACATTCAATATCGTTTATAATATTTTATAACGATTTATCGCTATTTTTATTTATTTAAAAATAGCCAATTTATTCAAACGACGCTTCAGGCCTTAACGCGGCCGTGGCGCTGTTTTTCTTCAGATTTGATTTACATATATCTGAAAATCTAACTGTTGGATCTTCACAAAATTTATATCATTAGAAAGATCTTTTCAAAACGAATCCAACGGTTCTAGTTTCGAGAAAATCCGACGGTCGGATCTCCCGGCACAATCGTTTGAAGTTTCGATTTCAAAATACGAACTGCAGCATCGTTATTCGATTTAATTTAATTATATTCATATATATATATATAAATAAATATAATCAATTCTGGCGCTGTTTATCTTCAGATTTGAATTAAACATTCCAGACAATCCAACCTTTGGATCTTTACAAAGTTGGTGCCATTGGAAAGATATTTCCAAGGCGAACCCAACGGTTGTGTTTTCGAGAAAATCCGATGGTCGGATCTCCCTCACTAATCGTTTGAAATCACGGTTTCGAAATACGAACTGCGGCTTCGTTATTCGATATATTTTAATTATAATTATATATATATAATTATAATCGATTCTTCGATTTCAAAACCCTATTCAATTCATTCATTCGATATTTTTATCCTATAGATATTTATTTTACCACATCACTATTTTAACAATTCATATATGTTATAAAAATGAGATTTTTATTATAAAACAATTTATTTCAAAAAACGATTATTTTATATAGTTCAAACAGAAGATCAAAATGTGATTTTTATTATAAAAGAATTTATTTCAAAACACGATTATTTTATGTAGTTCAAACAGATGATAAAAATGTGATTTTTATTATAAATGAATTTATTTCAAAACACGATTATTTTATACAGTTCAAACAGATGATAAAAATGTGATTTTTATTATAAAAGAATTTATTTCAAAACACGATTATTTTATACAGTTCAAACAGATGATAAAAATGTGACTTTATTATAAAAGAATTTATTTCAAAACACGATTATTTTATATAGTTCAAACAGATGATAAAAATGTGATTTTTATTATAAAAGAATTTATTTCAAAACATGAATGTCGTTCAACACATGAATTCCTATTCAACACATATATAATTTCAACACATGAAAATAATTCAAACACAGGAATATTATTCAAAATTTTGGTAGCATAACGGCAGGGTAGTTAAAACCGGGGCTGTCCCTAGTACGGCTCCTCGCTCTACCTTAAAGCCTCGCAGCTTTTGACAATGGGGATTTCATCCATCTAGTTCGCACGCAGGCGGCATGTATATTTTTCTTTTCCACAAAACTAATCCTATGTGGATTCAACGAAATAATTCTCAACCCAAACCGGTATTTTTCAACCACAATCAATCAATTTCAAACCACAAACAATTCACATCATCCATTCGCTATCAACCAATTTTCACACCAATCACAATCAATAAATATCGTCCATGGTTTGTGGACGAGGGGCGTATATATATATAAGTAAATTTCACTCCTATTCAACACATATATAATTTTTACAACGCATATATAACTTATACATCGAACATACAACTTATACAATGCTTATACAGGAGGTGTACAACGCTTATATAACTCATACATCGACTATATAATTTATACATCGTCATTTTCCATATCATTTATAATTTAGAAATCTCACATTGGGTTCCACTCCACCAAAAATAGCAGAATGCTCAGAAAAATATGCGGTCTCTTCTAGAATGTAGAAGACGTCCTCACAGTCCCGACTTCTCTAGTTTCACTGGATTTCGACCACATAGCAAAAAGATACAATTTTTAGAAGTTATTCAAATTTTGCGATAGTTTTAAACAGTTGAAAATAGTTCAGAATATACCAGCCGTGTTCTTCAGACTTTGATTTGAACTAGGGTTCGCAAAAATCTTTAAATCTGTGTATTGGTTCGTCGATCAGGCTTCGCAGCGGTGTAGAGGGAGGAGGAGCGTGCTGGCGCCGGAAGTGGGGTCACGTGCGATGGCTCCAGTCAACCACGGCGGCGCTGGAAAGATTCGATCTTCTCGGAGGTGATTCAGCTCGTACGGGCGGCGATGGGGGAAGCAGGTGGCATGGATGTGAAGCTTGCGAGGAGGGCTACAAAAAGTTACACAGGGGGCGGGTGTCAACGATGGACGAGGCGGCCGGAATCAGCCCGGGAAGGTGGCGATCGTTTTCCGCCTTTAATCGGCGCCTGGGAGAGAAAAGCCGTGATTTTTTATTTATTTAATTTTTTTTATAAAATTCTGATTGGCCGGGAGCTTTTAAAGGGGGGTTTTCTTGCACGACCTCCAATCTAAACCCAACGACTGTCGTCCCTAGCTAAATACCCCCATTCCGAACACAATGGGATATATTTCGAAGGCCCATTCGGATGTTTCAGTCAGTTTTCCTTCAAATTAAAATGTAAAACATTCAATATTTAATTTGAACGTACATTTCAATTTGCCAGGGCCACAAATTAATTGTAAAAATTCTAGAAAAGTAAATCTAACTATGTTTTGACGATACGGTCCCAACAACTAGTTTCGTCGAATTATGAGACCGTTTGAAAAATGGCCCATTTCTGGTCGATCCAATTTAACTTTAATTGACCAAAACACGTTTTCCTTTGCCACGCTCACATACTAGCTTCAAAAATTATGAAATTTGAATCCTAGCAATAATTTGACATCTCGGATCCAACAAAAGTGGTTTCATTGAATTCCGAGGTCGTTCGCAAAATGTCTATTTTCAAGGGCGATATAAATTCTATAGCGACCTTCCTGAAAATTCATTTGGCCATATCTTTTGATCCCCGCTATGAAACTTCAACTTTTCAGATTCGTTAGAAAGATATTCACTAACAGATTTAAATATTTTTGGTTTCACTAAAATCCGTTTTGTTTTGCACCCGGTACGGTCAGGCGAAGTTTGAATTCAAATTTTGAAACTACCGCGCCATTTTAGGCCTTGTTTATAATTTGAATTAATTATATTTATTTTCAAACTTCGATTCAAACATACTTTTCATCGTTATTATTTAAAATATTTATTTTAAATATTTAAAATTCACTATTTTAGCCAATTTAAAATTTTTAAACTGGTTAAGATTTTCCGGGTTGTTACACATATAACCATTACTCAAGACCCATAATACACAAATCGTAGAGATTTCAATGAGCTTTCATTCTGTACGGCTGAGATGGATTCTTGTAGCACGGATTTCGAGATTTTGGCCCATCAAGTGGCACCGTTCGCAGCTGAACTCTGACCAGATGGAGCGTGCGAGTTGGGCACGGTGGCGGGCGCTTGGAGCTGGCGTGTAGGCGGAGGGTATGGTGCGGTCGGATCGGGTGTCGGTCGTCTGTAGAGGGAGGCGCAAGGAGAGAGAAGGTGTCAGCAAATGTGTTCAAATGCACGATGGGTTCCAGTATATTGAACGAAGAAGATGGCCTTAATCCCTGACTAGTGTTAACGAAGGTTATTAAGGAAAATAACTAATTAATTAATTTTCTATTAAAGTAATCAGTATTAAAACGATCGTATCTTGTTCGTTTTAGCTCAGAATTCAGCAAATCAAAGTGCATTGGACTCGTATCAGAAAACTCTACGACTGTAACACCCCACATCTGTTAAGGTCACTTACAAAGGGAATGCCTTAACTTCAATGGAGTATTATGGGTACTGGAACAGAAATATTACAAGACAGACATATATAAAACAGCGGAAAATAAAGTGGAAGTACTTCAAATCATTTATTAAATATAAATGTTTACAAGAAAAGCCCATCAACTTCCAATACCCAATTTCATAGTTAAAATATCTGTCTTGCTCAAAAACAAAGAAGCATGAAAACAAACTGCAGTATTCCCCAATAAAGCAAAGCAAGCCATAGCCAAGAGAAATCCAAGCCATACATGAAAGAGCCCTGGGAGCTTGTTAAGATCCGAACTAAGCTGTATTCCCACCTTGTGAACCTGGGGGGGGGGAACGGAAGAAAAAGACGAAACAAAACGGGTCAGTCATAAAGACTGAGTAAGTCCTAGTGACTTTCAGCATAAAAATAGGTAAAGATAACATGGCATGAATAAACTGAAAGTAAACATAAGCATGATAACAAGGTAGGCAAGATAAACTAAGATATCAAGATGAACT
Organism: Allium sativum; assembly: GCA_030737875.1. Taxonomy (NCBI): domain Eukaryota; kingdom Viridiplantae; phylum Streptophyta; class Magnoliopsida; order Asparagales; family Amaryllidaceae; genus Allium; species Allium sativum. The sequence goes on from CM060925.1 coordinate 390,718,447, forward strand.
ATGATAACAAGATAAACTAAGGTAACAAGATAAACTTCGGGCACGATGAAACAAGTATAACATCCCAAAATTCCTATCAAGTATCCCACCGCATGGTTTCTATCAAGAATAACATCGCAAGGTTTCTAAGCTTCACCATTAAAATGATATCTATTTGCTCTGCACCACCTAACTAGCATCCTCATAAGTGTCTTACATTGAATGGTCCATAATCCTACTAGTGTCCCAACTAGTGTCCTGTGTTATATAATAATTACAACGTGATCCCAATCCCCGCAATTATGGTAGCCTTCAGGTGTACATCGATTATGAGGATTCCACCTCAATCACCCCAATGGCCATGTATATATTCGATGCACCCTTACTACCTTATCGATCGGCTCCCTACTTGACCTAGTTCTCGTTTGTGTCACGCGGCCCCCTACTTGTAGATACCTGTGCTGGTCCCACCATGGGGTGTATCAAGTCCCATGGTGGCAACCCTGACACGATCAAGATGCACAGCTTTATACCTACTGATGCCCACTGGCTAAATTTTCTGCGCCGAAGTGTGTGCACGCCCACACTCCGTTAGAACCTGCACTGCTGCACCAACCGCCGCTAATTTGACCTCTTATAATCAGCCCAGTAATCGTGCCCCACCCTGCCTAGCTCAGGGTTCCGTTGATACCTAATGTGGGTTACTGCTGAAATGGGTCCCCGTTACTAGGTTTTTCTAATGGTTAAGTCTGTGGGCCTATATTCTCTGATATTACCCACCAACCCTGATGTGTACTTAACCCCGCTACTGATTCAAGCATGTATATTTAATGGTTAAGTGTATGTGGGCCTATATTTACTAATATTACCCACCAACCCGATATGTACTTAACCCTTCTACTCGTTACGTTACCATGGTTAAGTGTTTACCTTATTTAACTTAACCTTTCTCGCTTATTATGTTTGATTGGTTAAGTGTGGTTTATTAACTTAACCCCGTTTGTCTATCTGGTTCATTGGTTAAGAATTTTCTTGTTAACTTAACACCACCCACTGGTCATATTATAATGGTTAAGTGTTATCAACTTACTCAAGTTAACTTAACCCACCCGTTTGTCCTGTTATGTTGGTTAAGTGTTACTACTTAACCGCAACCACTTGTCTAATTAACCCATTGTATTGGTTAAGTGTTCTCATTAACTTTACCTCACTCTCTAGTCCAGTTTAATCATGTTATAATGGTTAAACTTTTGCTTAACCTTACCCACTCCCGTAGTCAACATATTAAATTGGTTAAGTGTCCAGATTAACCTAACCCTACCTACCAATTTAGTTAACATGTTGAAATTGGTTAAGTGTTCTAGTTAACTTAACCCTACCAACCCTAGCTCAGCTCTAGTTGTCTTATTAGGGCACCAACCTCTCACATTAGACAGATATTGTTGTGGCTGCCGGTGTGCCGGTCGGGTCCGGGCAGTCTTATGCCACAACTCAGTCTAACCTCGGGTCTTTATTGGGCCCAATGCTTAGCCTCCCACATTGGATAGGTATTGTTGTGATTACTGGACAGCCAGGCGGGTCCGGGCAGGTTTACATCACAACTCAATCCAACCTCGTGCTAAGCATATTCGTATTTTCTAATTTACATTAATTATGTAAATTATTCAAATTCAAATTACTGCCCAATTTGTTTCCAATCAATCTCATTAATTTAGGTATATAATTAATACCATTTTATGCCATAAATCACTTATGTGATTAATGACTAATTTATGGCAAGTTTCCTAAAAATTACCAATTATCTTTATGTCCATAATTCACATTAATCAACATTTACTATTATGGCCCACCTTCCCTTTAAATCATGTTTATAATTTTTGGTATGTAAATCATACCAAATTAAATGTCAGTAACCATGATTATGCTAAACACGACAATTACATGTTAATTATCATATGCCCACATTCCAAATTACATGCTCATTAATGTATGTACCCAATTCTAGTTGGATTATATATGTCTAATTCTTGCCTGTTTACATGTATGCCAAGTTTATGCCAATTTACACATATCAATTTCTAGCCAAATTACACGTATATCAAGATCCATGCCAAATTTCGTATGCCAATTTATATATGCCTAATCCTAGACAATTTACATATATACCAAGTTTCATGCCTTTTTACATATGTCAAGATTCAGAGTTTACTTGTTTACAAAGCTATGCCCAATTTACATAGGTCAAATTTTAGCCAAGTTATACAATCAATATTCTTGCCATATTTTCCATAGGTCAAGTTTCATACCAAACTACATGTATTCCATGTTTACCCCAATTTACCCAAGCTAGAGAACTTTAATTATAACGATAATACCCAAATATCCAGTTTTCATATTTTGCCTTCGATTCTATCAAACACATATATCCAACAAGACAATATCCCAATATTTCCCCCGTATTCAATCACACGCAAATCGCAGTTTAGGCCAAGGTCTGAAATTGACCTAGGTTCATCAAAAGAAAATAAATAGGGGAAAGGTAGAATTTTGCATCAAAACAAGATCGGAGAGAAAAACATCATCACAGGCATATTAAGATTACAACTGGATAATAATATCAACATGAATCAAGAAAATTGATTTACAACAGGCTGAATAGATCATGAACTTAGCATGAGAGTAAAGATAGAAAAGTCCAAAGATCAAGATTCAAGAAGAAACAGAAATAGATCTGAATCGATACATACTTAAATCCAAATCCACTTTATTTCATGGACACATTATAATTAAATATTTAAACCTGAAAATAACTAGAACTTACATAGCATGGCAAATGAATTAAGAATTGGATTTGTTGTAGAAATGTTGCGGTGTCGCCGATTTATTATTTGATCCTTTGTTGAAGCTTTAACCTTTGAATTGATTTGAGTTTGAAAGCTTAGGAAGAAGATTAGAGATGGCGGCCATGATCAAGAGGAAGTCCAGCAGCATAACGGTGTAAGAATGATTTGTTGTGAGTTAGGCTAGGTCTAGGTGTTATTTATAGGTGAATAGGGTGATTTAGAGCCTTCAGATCAGTCCAAAAGTCATCAGAATCGCACAGCTCGAATACACATCATCTAGCCACTCAAAAGAAGACACATCACCTCAGAGCACTCCAGAATTCGGTGCTGGATTTGTATGGGCGCACTTGGCAGGTGCGCCAGTGTATTTTTGTACGGGCGCACTTCACAAGTGCGCCAGTGTATTCTGGACTGTTTTCGGTTTTTCTGCCCAACTTCGTTCGTCCATATCTTCTTCATACGTTATCCAATTTTCGAAAACTCGGACTCTATTTCGCGTATTTTTCTGAGACAAACGCAATGGTGATGTCCATTTTACCTAATTCCTGATTCTTGAATTAGTTATCCTTATTTTACTATCTTTTCTATTACATACGTCGTTATCGAACTAATTTTTCTTCTCTTCCATGTATTAATTAATTCTTCTTATGCATCACCATTATTTACCCATCGTAAGCATATTTTTATATATTCTATTTTATTTTTAATTATATTAAAAATACGGGGTGTTACATTCTCCCCTCCTTAAAAGATTTCGTCCCCGAAATCTTCAAGTTAAGAAGAATGTGTCCTACCATCCATCATCTATCTACTCAATCATCAATCACAGGCATTCATTGTCCTTAAGAGATTTCTAATGTTGTATGAACATATGCAAGAAGTGTGTGTATATGTTCCTTGTCTAATGCAAATGATCAGGCCTGATTGGCCTTCTAGATGCAAAATATGTTTAGTGCCATGAGTCCAACATGTATGCAAATAGTCCTAGTCACATAAAGACTATATGTGTGCTCAAACATCCATCCATATGCAACATCCACATGATAACACATTCAATTTCATCCACAAACAAGTGTAAACACTCGTGCATATACAATATGAAAGGTGATTGAGCCGATCTAGTGCCTAATGTGTGTAAATGCATCCACGAGCAACCACTAGCAACCACTTGCAGCCACTTGCAACCATCAATCATAACATGTCTCAAACACATGTTTACACCCAATTGTTCCTATCTAAAGGTATAGTCGAATGATAGAAGCAAGTAAAAACTTTGTGCCCATTAGGCAATGTCAAAACTGGAAATCTATGCCATATATATATTGATTAGGAGAAGAACTCTCTAAGCATCAGCCTCGAAGACCGAAATCAACATCAGACTGACACCCAAAGAATTACTCATCCCAACCAATATATATGATTCTAGGAAACTAAGCATGATGGACTCCTATTAGGTCACAAGGAAATCCCTTTCTAAGACCAACCCGTATCCTATAACACCCAAAAAAAGTTTAGTCAACCCAACGAACACCCTCAAGCCCCAACATGTGTTACTAATAGATGAGTCATACTCCCTATGGGGTTTGCAACAGAAATTAGATTGAGGATAGGACCGAGAGGATATACACAAAAGATAGCATGTGAGTAAGCTCTATAGGAAAAGAGAGATCATGGATATACTCTTAAAAAGAGATATGATGCGCGAATGTAGTCTTCAATCTTCTAAGTCGCATTTCCTTGAGCTTAACTCCATTGTGCTTTGACCATCTTTAACTACACAATTTCATAGCTTCTTAATTCTTGTTTCCAAAATATGGGTTGGAATCCATTTCACTTTTGCCTCTCGTTCCACTTTCACTTATTCTCCTCCTAGTATACTCGGCTCAAACATAACTGCGTACTCATGGTTTCATGCAAGCTCTCCAAAATTCACTAGTGAATCTTGGATCTCGTCCACTTACTATCAGGTATTCCACATAGAAGAACTATCTCTTGGAAATAAATGCCAACCATGTTGCCAAATGTACTTACTAAGGTGATTCTCTACAACTCATGCGTAAGCGAAATGACCCATCCGCCTTAGTGGCGAACATTACTTGAGCAGATTACGAATTACCAATAAATGTGTCAAGAGATTCTAGGTAACAAATCATGATAGAACCCTAAAGGTTACATGCGACTTCGAGGGTATTACCGAGGCAAGTCAAGAGTCTAACTACCCTCTTTTCAAAACCGAGAAGGTCACCCTTACTGGATAACCACTTCATCCCTAGAATCAACCCATAGCTCACCAAAAACATGAGCATTCCTTCTAAACTCAACACTTAGCATAGACATTCTCAAATCCTAACAAGTCATAAATAAATGAGTCGATTCCCCAACAGGATTTGAGACAAAAATGGGATCCTCTACCATGCTAGTACTAAGGTGCAGAGACTCAACTTTCGAAGCAGAATTAAAAGGATGCGATGTAAAAAAACAAAGTTCTAGTGGGATGACAGAAAAGAAAAGCTAAACCTTTAACAGAAACGTTACCACTCTCTTAGGTATGCTAGTAGTGAGAGCATTCAATTGTCCTCTCGACGATCTTGTCCCTTGCCCTTGTCCTATAATACTTAACTACATGTCCCTTCTCACTAAAGATACTCTCTCTTGTCATGGGTTTTACTATTCTTTCACTTTGGTCTCTTTCCTCTCACCTTTTTCCTCCTTCGTGGATTAAGCTATAACAACTAGTTTCTTGTTCTTACTGTCCTCGTATAGTTTGTTGACAAGTCTCTCGAAGCTACCTCCAACGCACGGCAACTCTACCCAACTTGAAATAGGATTAGACGCAGATGGAACTGCTACGGCTACAGATGGAGGTTGGGCACTCCTTTGCCCTCCGACCTGTGTCGGATGCCTACGAAACTATGGTGAAAAGAGAGAGAAGAGATTTCAAGAGAGAATCAAAAGATAGTGCATATGGCTTTGGGGAATATGCCTTTTAATTAAAACAATTTTTTCTTGAAAATTTGCTTCTTTGTAAATGTTTTGAAAATAATTTCAGAAGGTTTTTTGAAAACTTTTGCCCAGTCTGGTAACCTTCTGCTCTGATACCAAATGTAACACCCCACATCTGTTAAGGTCACTCACAAAGGGAATGCCTTAACTTCAATGGAGTACTATGGGTACTGGAACAGAAATATTACAAGACAGACATATATAAAACAGCGGAAAATAAGGTGGAAGTACTTCAAATCATTTATTAAATATAAATGTTTACAAGAAAAGCCCATCAACTTCCAATACCCAATTTCATAGTTAAAATATCTGTCTTGCTCAAAAACAAAGAAGCATAAAAACAAACTGCAGTATTCCCCAATAAAGCAAAGCAAGCCATAGCCAAGAGAAATCCAAGCCATACATGAAAGAGCCCTGGGAGCTTGGTAAGATCTGAACTAAGCTGTATTCCCACCCTGTGAACCTGGGGGGGAACAGAAGAAAAAGAGGCGAAACAAAACGGGTCAGTCATAAAGACTGAGTAAGTCCTAGTGACTTTCAGCATAAAAATAGGTAAAGATAACATGGCATGAATAAACTGAAAGTAAACATAAGCACGATAACAACGTAGGCAAGATAAACTAAGATATCAAGATAAACTATGATAACAAGATAAACTAAGGTAACAAGATAAACTTCGGGCACGATGAAACAAGTATAACATCCCAAAATTCCTATCAAGTATCCCACCGCAAGGTTTCTATCAAGAATAACCTCGCAAGGTTTCTAAGCTTCACCATTAAAATGATATCTATTTGCTCTGCACCACCTAACTAGCATCCTCATAAGTGTCTTACATTGAATGATCCATATTCCTACTAGTGTCCCAACTAGTGTCCTGTGCTATATAATAATTACAACGTGATCCCAATCCCCGCAATTATGGTAGCCTTCAGGTGTACATCGATTATGAGGATTCCACCTCGATCACCCCAATGGCCATGTATACATTCGATGCACCCTTACTACCTTATCGATCGGCTCCCTACTTGACCTAGTTCTCATTTGTGTCACGCGGTCCCCTACTTGTAGATACCTGTGCTGGTCCCACCATGGGGTGTATCAAGTCCCATGGTGGCAACCCTGACACGATCAAGATGCACAGTTTTATACCTACTGATGCCCACTGGCTAAATTTTCTGCGCCGAAGTGTGTGCACGCCCGCACTCCGTTAGAACCTGCACTGCTGCACCAACCACCGCTAATTTGACCTCTTATAATCAGCCCAGTGATTGTGCCCCACCCTACCTAGCTCAGGGTTCCGTTGTTACCTAATGTGGGTTACTGCTGAAATGGGTTCCCGTTACTAGGTTTTTCTAATGGTTAAGTCTGTGGGCCTATATTCTCTGATATTACCCACCAACCCTGATGTGTACTTAACCCCGCTACTGATTCAAGCATGTATATTTAATGGTTAAGTGTATGTGGGCCTATATTTACTAATATTACCCACCAACCCGATATGTACTTAACCCTTCTACTCGTTACGTTACCATGGTTAAGTGTTTACCTTATTTAACTTAACCTTTCTCGCTTATTATGTTTGATTGGTTAAGTGTGGTTTATTAACTTAACCCCGTTTGTCTATCTGGTTCATTGGTTAAGAATTTTCTTGTTAACTTAACCCCACCCACTGGTCATATTATAATGGTTAAGTGTTATCAACTTACTCAAGTTAACTTAACCCACCCGTTTGTCCTGTTATGGTTGTTAAGTGTTACTACTTAACCGCAACCACTTGTCTAATTAACCCATTGTATTGGTTAAGTGTTCTCATTAACTTTACCTCACTCTCTAGTTCAGTTTAATCATGTTATAATGGTTAAACTTTTGCTTAACCTTACCCACTCCCGTAGTCAACATATTAAATTGGTTAAGTGTCCAGATTAACCTAACCCTACCTACCAATTTAGTTAACATGTTGGAATTGGTTAAGTGTTCTAGTTAACTTAACCCTACCAACCCTAGCTCAGCTCTAGTTGTCTTATTAGGGCACCAAGCTCTCACATTAGACAGATATAGTTGTGGCTGCCGGTGTGCCGGTAGGGTCCGGGAAGTCTTATGCCACAACTCAGTCTAACCTCGGGTCTTTATTGGGCCCAATGCTTAGCCTCCCACATTGGATAGGTATTGTTGTGATTACTGGACAGCCTGGCGGGTCCGGACAGGTTTACATCGCAACTCATTCCAACCTCGTGCTAAGCATATTCGTATTTTCTAATTTACATTAATTATGTAAATTATTCAAATTCAAATTTGTGACGGCCGAGAATTTCGCTCGATCCGAATCAGTCGTTAAACCGATCTAAACCGTTCGAAACCCCTGATCGTTTGAGAACAGGACAAATCAGAACACAAACAGAAGAACATTTCATTGTATATTACAACAATGCATCAGATTACAAGAATATACAGAGTATAAATGAATATTACACAGAAATATCAGAGATTTAAATTACATTTAAATACATAGCAACAGAAAATAATACAATACACAACTAGAAAAGATATACGGATACAAAGCTTTCCGGATATCGTTCCAGCTGTAAACCAGGATCTTGTGAATATAAATCTGCAAAACCAAAACTACTAGCTGCCCGTGTCAAAATAGGGGCACCCAGAGTTTAGGTTAAAACAATAAACTCCAGGTCAGTCATGTGACTGGTGTGAGAACTAAAACAGTTATTGATCTTTGTTTTTAAAGTTAGGTAAATCAAGGGACCACGCCGTATAACACGGAACGGGTTTCCTCCCAAGAGTACCAGTGCATAAAACAAACAGCGCAATGCTAAATAAAGAAAAATGAAGCTGTTATAAGACCCAGGTCCTATCACACAATGCAACGCAAGCCGGGGGATAGGGTTTTCCCTTATAACAGCCAAAGAATGCTTGATACGTTTAAAACAAATCATTTGATACTATTATAAGTGCATAGTGTATAAAACAACTTCAAATCATAAGTATCAATCATAGGCGGCATGGGTACCATATATCATGTCGCCATACATAGGTTTACAATCAAAACCGCAATGTCGTATTTGGAAATTGGATTTCCATCTATGAACCGAGGCAAAAGATAGTCCTCACCGAATTCGAGATGCTCTAGCCCGCCCCTCAGGCAAGTACTCAGTCAAGCCTTTGGATCGTCAGGGCCGGTCCACCGATGTAGATTAAAATGCCTGAACATGCGTTTCCCTACCCTTTGGGGCGTAGATGAGCCAACGAATGACTCCATCGGACCCGGATCGTCCGATCAAACCGAGGCGCCTCGCAACAGCAACAACCACATAAGTCAAAGTCGTCAGGGCGTGTAAAACCACTGACGCCACTTTTTAGCTAGAAGGAAACGCATGCCCTCCCTGAGGTCCGTCTCCCGTTTTTGGTTCATACCGGGTGTGAAACTCGCGAAGTAAACGTTACACAAAGCTACGCCACAAAGACCGTGCTTTGATCATCACCACAAGACTTTGCTTTTCAACAGAAGCCTCGATCAATTGCCACTTAAGCATGCCACACAGGCGATTGACTCCATGCGATTGATATCCATCAATATATAACCCCTGAGCTCGTACGTCTCAGAGAAGGGCGTTAAGCAAGAGAATAAATTCTCCGCCGCCAAACAGATATATATTTAATAGAGATCAATCACACGGACTAAAATCCAATGTCAGACACACAGTCCATTTACAAGTCCGTTCTGGGGCTGAACGAAACCGGAGGCACCTAGTACCCCGCATATCCATCGATCTCCAAGCACGTCTGGACGATCACTAACTGTTTCCATCTTCTTGGGTGTACAGCCCAATCAAGATCATCAGTAATTACCCAAACGACGTGAAGACTTCTGGTCTTCGACCACCGTCTTCATCTTCGACTTATCGTCGTATCAGTTATTCAGAATGGGATAAACCCGGTCTTTCCGAATAACTCGCATATATTTTAAATAAGTGTTACACAAACACAACATACGCCTCATTCCAATTCATTAGTCACTAACCGTAAATTAATCAAGAGAATAATTCCCCAAATATTAACCCCGAAGGCCGAAACCAACATCAGATCAATATTCAGAAAACCATTCTACTTGGCTAACCGACAGTTAGTTTCTAAATTTCACATTCATAGGGAAAGGTTCCCATTAATTTTATCCAAGATAAATTCCTTGAATTTATTCTTTAATCCATTTTTGAATATCAATTCAAACTAGTCGGGATTAGCGAACCTTACCGAAGTAACCATTTGTTTTAATTTCCCAATCCCAACCTATTCATCCCATGAAGTAAAACTGGTAATACTTCATATCTAACACCACAGTATTATCGGTAAATTCAATTACCATTTCACGTTCAAATCTAATTAAAGATTTAACTATCGCCTGAAGCAAAACTGGTGGTACTCCATTTTCGATCATTTCAATCTAATTAAAGATTCATTAAAACTCCACTTAGTTTTAATCTTCGACTGGGTTAAAGAATCAGTGTCATTTAAAACACGGTTCACGATAAACCCAAAATCACATTCATTAATTATCGGGTTAAAGAACGAGTGTTATTTAAAACACTGTTCACGATAAACCCAAAATCAATATCGATTCAATTCCAATTAAATATTATTTAATTGGTACACTTCATTAAATTTAAATAAAAAGATTTAATCTTTTCTCAACTGGGTTCAAGAACAGTGTTAGTGAAGGCACCATTCACGACAAACCCAAATCACATTTGATATTCAATACAAGGCCCTGAATAGAAAATATATCGGCTTATATTCAATATCAAATTCTACGACTAACAAGTATCGTATTGGAAATAACGATATAAATATATATCTTTCAAATTTCCATAGCAACACCTGTATAATCACGAATCCCAACATCGAAATATTCCGAAGACAATTTCGATTCAAATCGACTCCAATGCAATCATTGGATATTTTGGTTATTTTTAAAACCCTTTTTAAATTCAATTTATTTATTTAAAAATAAATAGAATTATAATTCTAGTTCAAAACTAGTTCATTTCGATAAAAATCTATTTTTATCTTTTCAAATATAGAGATTTTCATCCCAATTCTTTCTAAATCATTTCTTATGATTTTACACAAATTATTACTATTTTTAATAATTTTATCAAGGCCCGTACAGTCGATTTCCATCAACGGCCATCGAACTGCACGTATAGCGACCTTTTTCGAATTTGATTTGGACATAATTCCAAATCCAACCGTTAGATTTCTAATTTATAATATTCGTTAGAAAGCTCTTTTCGATACGAACCCAACGGTTCCAGTTTAAGGAGAATCCGACTGTCGGATCTCCCGTAATGTCCGTTTGAAATAAATGGTCGAAATTCACGAACTGCCACGGCGCGGCGCGTTCTATTCAGGCCATTATATTATATATATAATATATATAATATATATTTCGTCGATTTCTATTTAAAACGAATTATATAAATAGTTTTAAAATCTTTTCAAAAGCAATTTCAACTTTCTTTTCAATTCAAATCAAAATTGAATTCTTCTTTATAAATTCGTTTTAAAATTCATTTCTATTCAATTCAAATTTCAATTCAATTTGAATTCATTTCAATTCACTTTCAATTCAATTTGAATTCATTTTCAATTTAATTCATTTCGAAATCGTTTTCAATTCAATTCATTTCGAAATCTTTTTCAATTCTATTCATTTCGAAATCATTTTCAATTCAATTCATTTCGAAATCGTTTTCAATTCAATTCATTTCGAAATCGTTTTCAATTCAATTCATTTCGAAATCGTTTTCAATTCAATTCATTTCGAAATCGTTTTCAATTCAATTCATTTCGAAATCGTTTTCAATTCAATTCATTTCAAAATGAATAAAATCGATATAAATATCGTTTACGTCAAAATGGCGTCAATCTAATCAACACGGCTTCATATATTTCTAATTTCAAATATTCTATTCAACAAATGAATATTTATTTTTTTGTCAACACACGACTAGTCTCAACGAATGAGTACTGTCCACGTGTGACAATTTTTGTTAAATTATTTCGTTCAACACATGACTAATCTCAACGGATGAGTACAGTCAACACATGAACCTTTATTTTATATTGATAAGATGCAAATTTTATTATTAAAATATTTCGTTCAACACATGACTAATCTCAACGAATGAGTACAGTCAACACATGAACTTTTATGTTATAATATTCTTTATTTTCTAAATTGGAATGAGGCCCAATCAATCACCATATAATGTTAATTATATGGATTTTCATACATCACACGTATATAATAGCATTGAAAAATAATCAACCATCAACCAAAGTGCACTACACTGTATAAGCATCAAATATAGATATCTAACGCTCATAACAGCCTGTCAATCAATCGATTGACATATTTAATCAATCAGGATGAGTGAACTTCAAATTTCATCCCAACACCCGTGTGGGGTTTCAAACAATCAAACACAGATTTTATTTGTGCAGTTGGACGATGTGTAAAATTTATCGACCCAATCAATGTCCTTCAAATAGGTGTACATAAACAAACCGTCTGGTTTGTAAATGAATATTTATTTATTCACATTTACGTTAAAAAAAAATATTTTTAACGATAAAACATTTTATTCCAACATATGAATTTCTATTCGGTTCATTTATTCAATAAAATGATATTTTTATTTTTCTAACATATTTTAGAAAATTTCGGCGGCATAACGGCACGATACTAGAAACGGGACGAGGCCTAGCCTTATCCCCGGTCTAGTGAAGGCCCACGCCATTCACACATCAATCAAAATCAATTTATTTCACCAAACAATTCAATTTCAAATCAAATCATCACTAATCTATGCAACCAAACAAACAAGTCCATGGTCTGTGGACGATTGTGTCGGGTGCTACTAAGCACCGTCTGCATCCTAGTATATATATATATATATATATATATATATATATATAACTAGAAAAAGAAATTGAAAGGTGAGAAATTCTCACAGATAGCCATCCAATCATCTTGACTCTTCTTTGATAGAAATCTTCGTCTTTATCGCATCTTCGTCATCTTCGTTGCCCGTAGCCACTACATATATAAAAATCGAATTTTTACTTCGTTATTCAATATATAAAAATCGAATTTTTACTTCGATGTTCAATATATAAAAATCACATTTTTATTTCGAAGTTCAATATATAAAAATCACATTTTTACTACTATGTTATATAGATAAAAATTATATTTTTATCACGCTATTTTCCACCTAAAGATTTTGCCTTTTCTAAAATAAAGATTTCTTCTTTTCAAATTCATAGACCTCGCCCTTTTAAATATGAAGTTTTTGCCTTTATAAGAATAAAGTTTTCACCTTTATAAAAATAGCATTATAAAAATCACATTTTTATGCTGCTACACATATAAAGATGATATTTTTAATATTCCTATCATGTAAAAATTATATTTTTTACTTCTCTACATTAACAAAAATCATATTTCTACCACTTCTATATAGTAAAGATTATATTTTTATAACTTTACAACATAAATAAAAAACCAGTTTTTAAGGTAAATAAAAATCAGTTTTTAAAGTAAATAAAAATCAGTTTTTAAAGTAAATAAAATCAGTTTTTAAAGTAAATAAAATTCAGTTTTTAAAGTAAATAAAATCCAGTTTTTAAAGTAAATAAAATTCAGTTTACTAAATAAATAAAAATCGAGTCTTTTCTATTTTAAAAATCTAAGCTTCCTCTATTTTTTTTTAAAATCTATACTTTCTTAGTTTTAAAAATAAAAGTAAAAAAAAATCAGTTTTTAAACATAAACTTTTCAGTTTTTTAACTTTAACAAACTTCGTTTTTAATTTAACAAAGAAAACATTTTAAATAAACAAAGAAAACAATTTAAAGACTCACCGAAAATCAGGCATTGGTGGCTGCTCGCGGGTGCTGGTCGAGGAGGAAGGGTAGGTGAGGCGGAGGGGGTTGGCTCGACTGGGTCAGGTGCGGTCTCGGAGGGATTGGCGGTGGTAGTTGCGTGGGTGGGGAGGGAGGACGACGGAGACGCGATAGGAGGAGGGAGGCGGGGGGGTGCGGCGGTCTACGGCGCCTCTGGCGCGGCGCGTTGGCCTCGGGAAAGGGGGCGGCGACGAGATTCGATCGTCGGGTTTTTTTTTTCTTGTTTTTTCTTTTAATCTGCTGAAACGAAATGAAAGAGGGGGGGGGCAGCGGTTTATAAGGGGAGAAGGGAGAGAAAGTTTACTTTTTAATTTATTTAATTATTTTATTGTGCAAAGTGTTGACTTTTACATACTACCTCGAAACGAGGCCCACCGCCTGTCGTCCATAGCGTTTCACCCCCATTCTGAACACAATGGGATATGCATCGTAGGTTGGTTCAGTCGTTACGATCAGTTTCCATTAAATTTACATTTAAATTACTATATTGAATTTTAAACGTACGTTTCAAATTACCGGGGTCACATACTAACTAGAAAAATTCCAGAAAAATATTTTCTAGCTTCGTATTGACGATACGGTCCTAACAAAACTAGTTTCGTCGAATTCTGAGACCGTTGGAAAAATGGCCATTTTCCAGTCGATTAAAATCAACTGAAACCGGTCAAACGCGTTTTCCTTTGCCACGCTCACATATTGATTCTAAAAATTATGAAATTTGAAACCTAGCAATAATTTAACACCACGGACCCAACAAAACTGGTTTCGTCGAAATCCGAGGTCGTTTGCAAAATATCCATTTTTAAGGGCCTGAATTCCATAGCGACTATTCAGAATTTTCAACTGGACATATCTATTGATTCCCGCTATGAAAATTTGATTTTTCGGATTCGTTGGAAAGATATTATCAATTAGATCCTAATGTTTTTGGTTTCACTAAAATCCGGATTGTTTTGCACCCGGTACACTCAATGGAAGTTTGAAATCGAATTATCGAACTACCGCGTCATTTTCAATTCTATTTATAATTATATAAATATTTATATTCTAACGACGACGCATATAATATATACGTTCTAAATATATTCAAAATAAATTTTCGTCGATATTATTGAAAATAATATATTTTAGATAATCAAAATTCGCTAAAACCACCAAAATAAAAAATTTAAACTGGCCCAGATTTTCCGGGTTATTACAATCTCCCCCACTTAAAACTTTTCGTCCCCGAAAAGGAACAAAGTCGAAAGTGGTTTGATTAATCAACTCTATGTTCGATCTGGCTTCCATTCTCTAACTTTTCAGTTTCTGAGAATTTTCAAAATTTCAAAAAAATTGGCTAACACCCTAAAATTTTGAAAAATTTCGCCATAACCTCCCCTGCACCGGGAGCATCGGGGAATTTCAAATAGCTTCCCCGGTCCTTCAGATCTCAAAAAGAAAAAGAAAAAGCCAAGCGGCTTGCCAATAGGCTCATAAAATCATCATCACCCAAACAAAACAGTAAATTATGTAGTAAACATGTACCTATTTGTCGGGCAAACAAATTTTATTCTTCGGCTCTAGCCTCCTTGCTATGACCTGATCAATGTAAGTATATGTATATGCAAGCAAATGCGACTAATTTTCAATACAATTCAATATTTGTTACAATTAGGCATAATGGTTAAAAATTAGCAAACAACTAAACAAACAACACAAACATCAATCAATTAGTGAATTAGAGTTTCAAATTCACAATTTGATACATACACAAAAATCATGTTTTTGATGCCAATTCACAACAATTTGTCCTAGCTATATATATAGGTTTTGGTTCTCACACCAGTCTAATAGAAATATATAGAAAATCACACCTTCGAAACTCGAACATAAATGTTGATGATGCGATCGCTATCATCAATATCATCTTCGGGCGACTAGAGTGCGATGCTATATCTATCCAGTATATTAAAACTTCGAATATACGTTCATGACGCATATATGCAAAATCCTTATATATTGGAATGTCCATATTCAAAATAAATAAATAATCAAATACGTTTAAAACGATTTAATTTTTCAAAACAAGGTTGTTTTCATTTGAAAAATATACTCTTCACACTCGTTCTAGGATACTACTGATCCCATTTCTAACGAGTCATTCCTATTGGATTTTACTAATCCAATATCTGATGAATTCTTTCGTATGGTTCTAATGTGCCTTGTTCTCTGAGCTTTGTAAACCAAAGCTCTGATACCAAATGTGACGGCCGAGAATTTCGCTCGATCCGAATCAGTCGTTAAACCGATCTAAACCGTTCGAAACCCCTGATCGTTTGAGAATAGGACAAATCAGAACACAAACAGAAGAACATTTCATTGTATATTACAACAATGCATCAGATTACAAGAATATACAGAGTATAAATGAATATTACACAGAAATATCAGAGATTTAAATTACATTTAAATACATAGCAGCGGAAAATAATACAATACACAACTAGAAGAGATATACGGATACAAAGCTTTCCGGATATCATTCCAACTGTAAACCAGGATCCTGTGAATATAAATCTGCAAAACCAAAACTACTAGCTGCCCGTGTCAAAATAGGGGCAACCAGAGTTTAGGTTAAAACAATAAACTCCAGGTCAGTCATGTGACTGGTGTGAGAACTAAAACAGTTATTGATCTTTGTTTTTAAAGTTAGGTAAATCAAGGGACCACGCCGTATAACACGGAACGGGTTTCCTCCCAAGAGTACCAGTGCATAAAACAAACAGCGCAATGCTAAATAAAGAAAAATGAAGCTGTTATAAGACCCAGGTCCTATCACACAATGCAACGCAACCCGGGGGATAGGGTTTTCCCTTATAAAAGCCAAAGAATGCTTGATACGTTTGAAACAAATCATTTGATACTATTATAAGTGCATAGTGTATAAAACAACTTCAAATCATAAGTATCAATCATAGGCGGCATGGGTACCATATATCATGTCGCCATACATAGGTTTACAATCAAAACCGCAATGTCGTATTTGGAAATTGGATTTCCATCTATGAACCGAGGCAAAAGATAGTCCTCACCGAATTCGAGACGCTCTAGCCCGCCCCTCAGGCAAGTACTCAGTCAAGCCTTTGGATCGTCAGGGCCGGTCCACCGATGTGGATTAAAATGCCTGAACATGCGTTTCCCCACCCTTTGGGGCGTAGATGATCCAACGAATGACTCCATCGGACCCGGATCGTCCGATCAAACCGAAGCGCCTCGCAACAGCAACAACCACATAAGTCAAAGTCGTCAGGGCGTGTAAAACCACTGACGCCACTTTTTAGCTAGAAGGAAACGCATGCCCTCCCTGAGGTCTGTCTCCCGTTTTTGTTTCATACCGGGTGTGAAACTCGCGAAGTAAACGTTACACAAAGCTACGCCACAAAGACCGTGCTTTGATCATCACCACAAGACTTTGCTTTTCAACAGAAGCCTCGATCAATTGCCACTTAGGCATGCCACACAGGCGATTCACTCCATGCGATTGATATCCATCAATATATAACCCCTGAGCTCGTACGTCTCAGGGAAGGGCGTTAAGCAAGAGAATAAATTCTCCGCCGCCAAACAGATATATATTTAATAGAGATCAATCACACGGACTAAAATCCAATGTCAGACACACAGTCCATTTACAAGTCCGTTCTGGGGCTGAACGAAACCGAAGGCACCTAGTACCCCGCATATCCATCGATCTCCAAGCACGTCTGGACGATCACTAACTGTTTCCATCTTCTTGGGTGTACAGCCCAATCAAGATCATCAGTAATTACCCAAACGACGTGAAGACTTCTGGTCTTCGACCACCGTCTTCATCTTCGACTTATCGTCGTATCAGTTATTCAGAATGGGATAAACCCGGTCTTTCCGAATAACTCGCGTATATTTTAAATAAGTGTTACACAAACACAACATACGCCTCATTCCAATTCATTAGTCACTAACCGTAAATTAATCAAGAGAATAATTCCCCAAATATTAACCCCGAAGGCCGAAACCAACATCAGATCAATATTCAGAAAACCATTCTACTTGGCTAACCGACAGTTAGTTTCTAAATTTCACATTCATAGGGAAAGGTTCCCATTAATTTTATCCAAGATAAATTCCTTGAATTTATTCTTTAATCCATTTTTGAATATCAATTCAAACTAGTCGGGATTAGCGAACCTTACCGAAGTAACCATTTGTTTTAATTTCCCAATCCCAACCTATTCATCCCATGAAGTAAAACTGGTAATACTTCATATCTAACACCACAGTGTTATCGGTAAATTCAATTACCATTTCACGTTCAAATCTAATTAAAGATTTAACTATCGCCTGAAGCAAAACTGGTGGTACTCCATTTTCGATCATTTCAATCTAATTAAAGATTCATTAAAACTCCACTTAGTTTTAATCTTCGACTGGGTTAAAGAATCAGTGTCATTTAAAACACGGTTCACGATAAACCCAAAATCACATTCATTAATTATCGGGTTAAAGAACGAGTGTTATTTAAAACACTGTTCACGATAAACCCAAAATCAATATCGATTCAATTCCAATTAAATATTATTTAATTGGTACACTTCATTAAATCTAAATAAAAAGATTTAATCTTTTCTCAACTGGGTTCAAGAACAGTGTTAGTGAAGACACCATTCACGACAAACCCAAATCACATTTGATATTCAATACAAGGCCCTGAATAGAAAATATATCGGCTTATATTCAATATCAAATTCTACGACTAACAAGTATCGTATTGGAAATAACGATATAAATATATATCTTTCAAATTTCCATAACAACACCTGTATAATCACGAATCCCAACATCGAAATATTCCGAAGACAATTTCGATTCAAATCGACTCCAATGCAATCATTGGATATTTTGGTTATTTTTAAAACCCTTTTTAAATTCAATTTATTTATTTAAAAATAAATAGAATTATAATTCTAGTTCAAAACTAGTTCATTTCAATAAAAAACTATTTTTATCTTTTCAAATATAGAGATTTTCATCCCAATTCTTTCTAAATCATTTCTTATGATTTTACACAAATTATTACTATTTTTAATAATTTTATCAAGGCCCGTACAGTCGATTTCCATCAACGGCCATCGAACTGCACGTATAGCGACCTTTTTCGAATTTGATTTGGACATAATTGCAAATCCAACCGTTAGATTTCTAATTTCTAATATTTGTTAGAAAGCTCTTTTCGATACGAACCCAACGGTTCCGGTTTTAGGAGAATCCGACGGTCGGATCTCCCGTAATGTCTGTTTGAAATAAATAGTCGAAATTCACGAACTGCCGCGGCGCGTTCTATTCAGGCCATTATATTATATATATAATATATATAATATATATTTCGTCGATTTCTATTTAAAACGAATTATATAAATAGTTTTAAAATCTTTTCAAAAGCAATTTCAACTTTCTTTTCAATTCAAATCAAAATTGAATTCTTCTTTATAAATTCGTTTTAAAATTCATTTCTATTCAATTCAAATTTCAATTCAATTTGAATTCATTTCAATTCACTTTCAATTCAATTTGAATTCGTTTTCAATTCAATTCATTTCGAAATCGTTTTCAATTCAATTCATTTCAAAATCGTTTTCAATTCTATTCATTTCGAAATTGTTTTCAATTCAATTCATTTCAAAATCGTTTTCAATTCAATTCATTTCGAAATCGTTTTCAATTCAATTCATTTCGAAATCGTTTTCAATTCAATTCATTTCGAAATCGTTTTCAATTCAATTCATTTCGAAATCGTTTTCAATTCAATTCATTTCAAAATGAATAAAATTGATATAAATATCGTTTACGTCAAAATGGCGTCAATCTAATCAACACGGCTTCATATATTTCTAATTTCAAATATTCTATTCAATAAATGAATATTTATTTTTTTGTCAACACACGACTAATCTCAACGAATGAGTACTGTCCACGTGTGACAATTTTTGTTAAATTATTTCGTTCAACACATGACTAATCTCAACGGATGAGTACAGTCAACACATGAACCTTTATTTTATATTGATAAAGATGCAAATTTTATTATTAAAATATTTCGTTCAACACATGACTAATCTCAACGAATGAGTACAGTCAGTCAACACATGAACTTTTATGTTATAATATTCTTTATTTTCTAAATTGGAATGAGGCCCAATCAATCACCATATAATGTTAATTATATGGATTTTCATACATCACACGTATATAATAGCATTGAAAAATAATCAACCATCAACCAAAGTGCACTACACTGTATAAGCATCAAATATAGATATCTAACGCTCATAACAGCCTGTCAATCAATCGATTGACATATTTAATCAATCAGGATGAGTGAACTTCAAATTTCATCCCAACACCCGTGTGGGGTTTCAAACAATCAAACACAGATTTTATTTGTGCAGTTGGACGATGTGTAAAATTTATCGACCCAATCAATGTCCTTCAAATAGTTGTACATAAACAGACCGTCTGGTTTGTAAATGAATATTTATTTATTCACATTCACGTTAAAAAAAAATATTTTTAACGATAAAACATTTTATTCCAACATATGAATTTCTATTCGGTTCATTCATTCAATAAAATGATATTTTTATTTTTCTAACATATTTTAGAAAATTTCGGCGGCATAACGGCACGATACTAGAAACGGGACGAGGCCTAGCCTTATCCCCGGTCTAGTGAATGCCCACGCCATTCACACATCAATCAAAATCAATTTATTTCACCAAACAATTCAATTTCAAATCAAATCATCACTAATCTATGCAACCAAACAAACAAGTCCATGGTCTGTGGACGATTGTGTCGGGTGCTACTAAGCACCGTCTGCATCCTAGTATATATATATAACTAGAAAAAGAAATTGAAAGGTGAGAAATTCTCACAGATAGCCATCCAATCATCTTGACTCTTCTTTGGTAGAAATCTTCGTCGTTATCGCATCTTCGTCATCTTCGTTGCCCGTAGCCACTACATATATAAAAATCGAATTTTTACTTCGTTATTCAATATATAAAAATCGAATTTTTACTTCGATGTTCAATATATAAAAATCACATTTTTATTTCGAAGTTCAATATATAAAAATCAAATTTTTACTACTATGTTATATAGATAAAAATTATATTTTTATCACACTATTTTCCACCTAAAGATTTTGCCTTTTCTAAAATAAAGATTTCTTCTTTTCAAATTCATAGACCTCGCCCTTTTAAATATGAAGTTTTTGCCTTTATAAGAATAAAGTTTTCACCTTTATAAAAATAGCATTATAAAAATCACATTTTTATGCTGCTACACATATAAAGATGATATTTTTAATATTCCTATCATGTAAAAATTATATTTTTTACTTCTCTACATAAACAAAAATAATATTTCTACCACTTCTATATAGTAAAGATTATATTTTTATAACTTTACAACATAAATAAAAAACCAGTTTTTAAGGTAAATAAAAATCAGTTTTTAAAGTAAATAAAAATCAGTTTTTAAAGTAAATAAAATCAGTTTTTAAAGTAAATAAAATTCAGTTTTTAAAGTAAATAAAATCCAGTTTTTAAAGTAAATAAAATTCAGTTTACTAAATAAATAAAAATCGAGTCTTTTCTATTTTAAAAATCTAAGCTTCCTCTGATTTTTTTTTTAAATCTATACTTTCTTAGTTTTAAAAATAAAAGTAAAAAAAACTCAGTTTTTAAACATAAACTTTTCAGTTTTTTAACTTTAACAAACTTCGTTTTTAATTTAACAAAGAAAACATTTTAAATAAACAAAGAAAACAATTTATAGACTCACCGAAAATCAGGCATTGGTGGCTGCTCGCGGGTGCTGGTCGAGGAGGAAGGGTAGGTGAGGCGGAGGGGGTTGGCTCGACTGGGTCAGGTGGGGTCTCGGAAGGATTGGCGGTGGTAGTTGCGTGGGTGGGGAGGGAGGACGACGGAGACACGAGAGGAGGAGGGAGGCGGGGGGGTGCGGCGGTCTACGGCGCCTTTGGCGCGGCGCGTTGGCCTCGGGAAAGGGGGCGGCGACGAGATTCGATCGTCGGGTTTTTTTTTTCCTTTTTTTTTTCTTTTAATCTGCTGAAACGAAATGAAAGAGGGGGGGGGGTGGTGCAGCGGTTTATAAGGGGAGAAGGGAGAGAAAGTTTACTTTTTAATTTATTTAATTATTTTATTGTGCAAAGTGTTGACTTTTACATACTACCTCGAAACGAGGCCCACCGCCTGTCGTCCATAGCGTTTCACCCCCATTCTGAACACAATGGGATATGCATCGTAGGTTGGGTCAGTCGTTACGATCAGTTTCCGTTAAATTTACATTTAAATTACTATATTGAATTTTAAACGTACGTTTCAAATTACCGGGGTCACATACTAACTAGAAAAATTCCAGAAAAATATTTTCTAGCTTCGTATTGACGATACGGTCCTAACAAAACTAGTTTCGTCGAATTCTGAGACCGTTGGAAAAATGGCCATTTTCCAGTCGATTAAAATCAACTGAAACCGGTCAAACGCGTTTTCCTTTGCCACGCTCACATATTGATTCTAAAAATTATGAAATTTGAAACCTAGCAATAATTTGACACAACGGACCCAACAAAACTGGTTTCGTCGAAATCCGAGGTCGTTTGCAAAATATCCATTTTTAAGGGCCTGAATTCCATAGCGACTATTCAGAATTTTCAACTGGACATATCTATTGATTCTCGCTATGAAAATTTGATTTGTCGGATTCGTTGGAAAGATATTATCAATTAGATCCTAATGTTTTTGGTTTCACTAAAATCTGGATTGTTTTGCACCCGGTACACTCAATGGAAGTTTGAAATCGAATTATCGGACTACCGCGCCATTTTCAATTCTATTTATAATTATATAAATATTTATATTCTAACGACGACGCATATAATATATACGTTCTAAATATATTCAAAATAAATTTTCGTCAATATTATTGAAAATAATATATTTTAAACAATCAAAATTCGCTAAAACCACCAAAATAAAAATATTAAACTGGCCCAGATTTTCCGGGTTATTACAAAATTACTGCCCAATTTGTTTCCAATCAATCTCATTAAGTTAGGTATATAATTAATACCATTTTATGCCATAAATCACTTATGTGATTAATGACTAATTTATGGCAAGTTTCCTAAAAATTACCAATTATCTTTATGTCCATAATTTACATTAATCAACATTTACTATTATGGCCCACCTTCCCTTTAAATCATGTTTATAATTTTTGGTATGTAAATCATACCAAATTAAATGTCAGTAACCATGATTATGCTAAACACGACAATTACATGTTGATTATCATACGCCCACATTCCAAATTACATGCTAATTAATGTATGTACCCAATTCTAGTTGGATTATATATGTCTAATTCTTACCTGTTTACATGTATGCCAAGTTTATGCCAATTTACACATATCAAGTTCTATCCAAATTACACATATATCAAGATCCATGCCAAATTTCATATGCCAATTTATATATGCCTAATCCTAGACAATTTACATATATACCAAGTTTCATGCCTTTTTACATATGTCAAGATTCAGAGTTTACATGTTTACAAAGCTATGCCCAAGTTACATAGGTCAAATTTTAGCCAAGTTATACATATCAATATTCTTGCCATATTTTTCATAGGTCAAGTTTCATACCAAACTACATGTATTCCATGTTTACCCCAATTTACCCAAGCTAGCGAACTTTAATTATAACGATAATACCCAAATATCCAGTTTTCATATTATGCCTTCGATTCTATCAAACACATATATCCAACAAGACAATATCCCAATATTTCCCCCGTATTCAATCGCACGCAAATCGCAGTTTAGGCCTAGGTCCGAAATTGACCTAGGTTCATCAGAAGAAAATAAATAGGGGAAAGGTAGAATTTTGCATCAAAACAAGATCGGAGAGAAAAACATCATCACAGGCATATTAAGATTACAATTGGATAATAATATCAACATGAATCAAGAAAATTGATTTACAACAGGCTGAATAGATCATGAACTTAGCATGAGAGTAAAGATAGAAAAGTCCAAAGATCAAGATTCAAGAAGAAACAGAAATAGATCTGAATCGATACATACTTAAATCCAAATCCACTTTATTTCATGGCCACATTAAATATTTGAACCTGAAAATAACTAGAACTTACATAGCATGGCTAATGAATTAAGAATTGGATTTGTTGTAGAAATGTTGCGGCGTCGCTGATTTATTATTTGATCCTTTGTTGAAGCTTTAACCTTTGAATTGATTTGAGTTTGAAAGCTTAGGAAGAAGATTAGAGATGGCGGCCATGATCAAGAGGAAGTCCAGCAGCATAACGGTGTAAGAATGATTTGTTGTCAGTTAGGCTAGGTCTAGGTGTTATTTTATAGGTGAATAGGGTGATTTAGAGCCTTCAGATCAGTCCAGAAGTCATCAGAATCGCACAGCTCGAATACACATCATCTAGCCACTCAAAAGAAGACACGTCACCTCAGAACACTCCAGAATTCGGTGTTGGATTTGTATGGGCGCACTTGGCAGGTGCGCCAGTGTATTTTTGTACTGGTGCACTTCACAAGTGCGCCAGTGTATTCTGGACTGTTTTCGGTTTTTCTGCCTAACTTCGTTCGTCCATATCTTCTTCATACGGTATCCGATTTTCGAAAACTCGGACTCTATTTCGCGTATTTTTCCGAGACAAACGCAATGGTGATGTCCATTTTACCTAATTCCTGATTCTTGAATTAGTTATCCTTATTTTACTATCTTTTCCATTACATACGTCGTTATCGAACTAATTTTTCTTCTCTTCCATGTATTAATTAATTCTTCTTATGCATCACCATTATTTACCCATCATAAACATATTTTTATATATTCTATTTTATTTTTAATTATATTAAAAATACGGGGAGTTACAACGACACAGAACAGACCGGATCTGAAATTGAGGACTTTGAAATTTCAGAACTAATTTATTTGGTGAGATTTCTTTTTTTCTTTAAAATTAAAATAAATCATTTATTTTATGGTGTAGTATATATTATATATTCATTCGATATGAAATTCATGTTGTATGTATATATTTATTCCAATGTTGATTGTGCGGTGATTGTGATGAACGATTGGTTTTGTATGACTTAGATCTGTTGTGTGATTAATTGTGAATAATTTATCCACTTGTTGATGATCTATAAACACAGATCTTTATGTGTTCAATAAAAGATATATCACTTGTTATATTATTGATCTGGAATAGAATTGCCATTTCAATAAAAATAAATCATTCTGTTATGTGTTGAATTGCATTAGATTTTCAATTCAGCATAAAAACATTATTTATATTAATTTTGTTAAATTGGATTAAATTGTTAATTTAATATTAAATTATTATTTTGATCCTATTTATTGAAATGAATTAAGTTGTCAATTTTTGTTTAAAAATAGAATAACAATAAAACATTCATTTTATTGTTTTCATTAAAACATGGTTTTTGTCAAATTTGTTTAGTATTGAAATAAAAGATAATATTTTGGTTAAAACATAAGTGTTGAAATAAAAACCCCATTTTTGGTCAATTTAAAGAATGAATAAAATTAACATTTTGTTTACATAAAAGAACCAATCAAAATTAACATTTTGTTTACATAAAAGAATCAATCAAAAATTGGCATATTTGTTTACATTAAAGAATTAAATCAAAATTCTCAAATTTGTTTACATTGAATAGAATTTGTTAAAAATACACATTTTTATACAT
Organism: Allium sativum; assembly: GCA_030737875.1. Lineage (NCBI taxonomy): Eukaryota > Viridiplantae > Streptophyta > Magnoliopsida > Asparagales > Amaryllidaceae > Allium > Allium sativum. The sequence continues at coordinate 390,744,112 of CM060925.1, forward strand.
TGAATAGAATTTGTTAAAAATACACATTTTTATACATTGAATAACATTTGTTGAAAATACACATTTTTATACATTGAATTGAATTTTTAGAAATATACATTTTTATACATTGAATAAAATAATAACATTTTTGGTCAAATTGTGATTAGTGAATAAAAATAACATTTTAGTTAGAACATGATTTATGAAACAAAAATAACACTTTTGTTAGAATTTGATTTATGAAATAAAAATCACACTTTTATCAAAACTTGATTTTTGAAGTGAAAATATCATTTTTGTCAAAACAAGATCATTGAAATAAAAATATGTTCTTTTATTTGCATTCACAAATGCATATATTCATTGAAAATAAACTTTGTTCTTTTATTTGCATTCATAAATGCAAATATACTTTGAAATTAAAAATTGTTCTTTTATTTGCATTCACTAATGCAAATATATATTGAAGATAAAATTTGTTCCTTTATTTGCTTTCACAAATGCAAATATGCATTAAAAATCAAGTTTGTTCTTTTATTTGCATTACTCTATGCAAATATATATATTGAAAATAAAACTTATTCTTTTATTTGCATTCTCAAATGCAAATATACATTGAAATTCAAGTTTGTTCTTTTATTTACATTCACTAATGCAAATATGCATTAAAAACAAAAATTGTTCTTTTATTTGCATTCAATAATAGAAATATAACATAGGAAGATAAGTTAACCTTTTATTGTATTCTACAATACAAATAAACATAGAAAATAAAAGTTCACTTTTCATTTGTATTTTTCAATGCAAATATAACATGACATAAAAGTCCACTTTTTTATTTGCATCTCACAATGTAAATACAACTTGAAAATAAAAAGTACATTTTTATTTGTGTCCCACAACACAAACAAAACTAGAAAATAAGATATGCACTGAAAATAAAAGTATCCTTTTATTTACATTCTCTAATACAAATTTACATTTAAATAAAAAAAGTCCTTTAATTTGCATTTTCCAATGCGAATATACATTGAAATAAAAATGTTCTTTTATTTGCCTCCTCCGTTGCAAATAAACATTTAATAAGTACATTTTTGTTTACAATTTTAGATGCAAACAAAATATGATTTGAGAAGTTACATTTTTATTTGCAGTTTTAGTTGCAAATAAAAACATTAGAATGAATTTTATATTTTATTTTGTATTTTATATGAAATAAAAAGAGTGGACCTAAAAGTACATTTTATTTGTCAATTTAATTCAATAAAAAGAATTGAACAAAACATTCATTTTTGGTCAATTTACAGTAGTTAAACCAAATTATTCATTTTTGTCATTTTACACTAGTTGAAACAAAACAAACACTTTTATAAATCTATACTAGTTGAAAGAAAAATATGATTTAAAGAGTTACATTTTGTTTTGCAATTTTAGATGCAAACAAATATTACATTTTTATTTTGTATTTTAGTTAGAAATAGAAATATACATTTTTGTTCGTAAATTTAGTTGCAAACAAAACAATTAATAAAGATTATATTTTTATTTGCATATTTAGTTGCAAATAAACATCGTTGTTAAAAGATTATATTTTTATTTGCATATTTAGAGGCAAATAAACACCGTTGGAAAAAGATGCATTTTGTTTACAACTTTAGATGTAAACAAAACATTAAAACTAAAAGTTATATTTTTATTTGCATTCCTTGTTGTAAATAAAACTAGAAATAAAAAGTTACAATTTTTATTTACATTCCTCGATGTAAATAAACATGAATTAAAAAGTTGAATCTTTATTTGCATTCTCTATTGCAAATAAAACAGGAAATCAAAAAGTACATTTTTATCTATACTTTAGTTGTTATAAAAATGATAAAATTAGAGAATTACATTTTTAATGTAATATAAAGATTACTTTTTTTTTAACAACGTAAAAAAGAATATCATTTTTAGAGATTACATTTCATTGTAAGTGAGTCAACATTAGCATTCACATTTTTAATGTAAATAAATCAGTAGAAAAGATTTATGGTTTTTGATAAATTATGATAACATGAGAGCTTACATTTTTATTATATATGAAATGATTCCTCATTATATAGGTTTATGATGCTGAGATGTTACACTTCCATTTATAAGTTATCCGACTTGTTTATGTGATTGGGATGATAATTTTTCACACATCGCCCAAGTGCACAAATAATTTATTATTTGTTTGATTGGATGAAACCCCACACTGGTATTAGGATGACAAGTGACACACACTAATCCCAATGTATAGTTGTAAAGTGCACTCTGGTTGTTATTGGATGTTTAATGATTGTTGTATCATTATTGTTGAATACATGCATTGTATGAAAACCATATAATTGAAATTATATAGTAACTGATTGAATCACATTCCAATTTAGGATTTTCTTTTTAATAAAGAATATTTTGAATAAAGATCATTCTTTTTATAAAGAATAATTTAAAATAAATAATATTGTAATATAAAGGATATTATATATAAATAATCTTTTGTATAAAGAATATTTGTAAATAACAAGTATTTTAGAGTAATATACAACAAAGAATAAAGGAATGATTTCTATGTCCGTTCTTGGATGGACAAAGGATAAATATGTTTTATAGAAGTAAACTAGTTATTAACTAGGATAAATATTTTTAGTTAAGATTTAATGAAGTCTTCTAATTAATTGATACTTAATTGGAATTAAATAAAAGAGTTAGATTTTGGGTTGTCGTGAATAGGGTCTTCAATAACACTGTTCTTAAACCTCTTATGAATATTTTATTTAAAAGGATATTCTGAATTGGAATGGGGGCGTTGGATGTGTTTTTATAGCGCTTGATTATTAATTATAAAAATACGCGAGATATTCGGAAAGACTATGTTTAACCCATTCCGAATAATCACTACGACGATGAAGAGTCGAAGATGAAGACGGTGGTTGAAGACCGACGATCTTCACATCGGATGGATGTGTTGCTACTGAGACCCATGATGGGAGTAGCTACCTTGAAGGGGCTTCAGTGGTAGCCGTCCGGACTATTGTTGATTGTTTCGGATATGCGAGGACCTCTCAGGTGTCTCCGGTTTCGTTCAGACCCAGAATGGACTTGTAAATGATTGCGTGTACGACATTGGATTTCGTTCCATGTGAATTAAATTGATTTTTATTAATGTATATCTGACTGGTGGTGGAGAATTTATTCTCTGCTTAACACCCTGGTATATGTTAATAGTGATTGATCGCATGGCGTGAATTGTCAATGTGGCACGCCAAGTTGCAAATGATCAAGGCTTTTGTTGAAAAGCAGGGCCTTGTGGGATGATCAAAGTATAGCCTATCATGGCATAGATTTGTGTATAGCGTGACTTCGCGAGCCTCACACCTCGGTATGAGTCAAAAACGGGATACGGACCGTAGGGAGTGCACACGTTTCTTTCTAGCTAGAGTGATGCCAGGGACCTACCAGCGCTGACATTTTACTTATGTGGATGATGGATTTTGAGGCGCCTCGGATTTTTATAGGACGTTAGTGGTCATATTATAGGTTCAAAGGAACCGAGAAACATGTGTTCAGGCATAACCAATCCACTGCCGATAGGCGGGGACCGACCCTACCGCATCCAAGGGTTGCCCATAGGTGTGATCCTGAGGCATTTGCTAGAGTGTCTCGAATCGGAGAGGAGCTTGCCCCTAGCCTCGACTCATGATGGAAATCCAATTTCCAATACAACCTTGCGGTTTTGAATGTAGAACTAGTATGGCGACATGATATATGGTACCCATGCCGTCTATAATTGATATTTATGATTGAAATGTTTTATTAAAACATATACACACTAATATTAAATTTGTTTTATCGTATCAAGCATCTTTTGACCATTATAAGGTAAAACCCTATCCTCCGATTTGCGTTGCATTGTGTGATGGGACTTGGGTCTTATAATGGTTTCATTTTTCTAAAAAGCATTGCGTTATTTTAACGATTTACTTTATTTTATGCACTGGCAATCCAATGGAGTAAACTCGTTCCGCGTTAGCGGCGTGGTCCTGTGATTAGCCTTATTATTAGATAAGTTTAGTTAGGATTTCTCATACCAGTCCCATGATTGACCTGTAGTTTGTTTCACTGGCAAACTCGGGTGCCCATATTTTTCACACGGGCAGTCGAGTAGCTTTTTGCAGATATATTTACAGGATCCTGGTTCACAGCTGAAACGGTATTCGGAGAGCACTGTATCCGTGTTTTCCTTTCGGTTGTATATTTGTAGTATTTTCCGCTGCTATTTAAATGTAATTTAAATCTCTGATATTATTATGTTTCTTTTGTGTAATAAGTATTCATACTCTGTTATATTCTTGTACTCTGATGTAATTGTTGTAATCAGCAATAAAATGTTCTTCATTTTGTGTTCTAATGTGTATTGTTCTCAAAGCAATCCGGCCTTTCCTTTACGGGGAAGTTTAGGTCGTTTCAGTATATGATTTAGATCTGCTATGTTCTGAAATTTTAGATGATTGATCTATTGATTGGTGATGAATAAATATAGATCTGTTAATTAAATTAAAGGACAATATGTGTTAGGTAAATTAAAATACATCATGTTTGTCAATATTTTGTTGGATAATATATATTAAATAAAAATGGATTGTCATGTTTATTGAGTTGAAATAGAATTGTCAATTCAATAAAAAATATCATTTTTGTTTATATTATTGAGTTGAAATAGAATTGTCAATTCAATGAAAAATATCATTTTTGTTTATATTATTGAGTTGAAATAGAAATGTCAATTCAATGAAAAATATCATTTTTGATTATATTATTGAGTTGAAATAGAATTGTCAATTCAATGAAAAATATCATATTTGTTTATATTATTGAATTAAAATAGAATTGTCAATTCAATGAAAAATATCATTTTTGTTTATATCATTGAATTGAAATAGAATTGTCAATTCAATGAAAAATATCATTTTTTTTTGTATTATTGGATTGAATTAGAATTGTCAATGTTATAAAAATACCACTTTGTTTATGTTATTGAATTGAATTAGAACTTTCAGTTCAATATACAATATATCACTTTGTTTGTTGATTGACAAGACATCACCTTTGTTGTTGTTTGATTGAATTAGAGTTTTCAATCAAATGAAATATTGTGTTTGTGGTTATAACCAAACTTGCAGTAAAATGGACATTTGGGTAAATAGAAAATTTAGTTAAATAAAAGAATGAAATAAAAAGTTATATTTTATTTACATATTAGATGCAAATAAAAGAATAGAATAAAAGGGTATATTTTTATTTACATATTAGATGTAAACTGAGAATAGATTATAAAACACTAGATAAAAGATTACATTTTTTTATTTGCATTTTATTTGCAAATAAAACATTAGATAAAAGATTACATTTTTTATTTGCATTTAAGTTGCAAATAAAACATTAGATAAAAGATTACGTTTTTATTTGCATTTTAGTTGCAAATAAAACATTGGAAAAAGTTACATTTTTATTTGCATTTTAGATGCAAATAAAATCATGATTGAAAAAGTTACATTTTTATTTGCATTTTAGATGCAAATAAAAACATGATTGAAAAGGTTACATTTTTATTTGCATTTTAAATGCAAATAAAAACATGATTTAAAAAGTTACATTTTTATTGTATTTTAGATGTGAATAAAAAACATTGATTTAAAAAGCTACATTTTTATTGTATTTTAGATGTGAATAAAAACTTTGATTTAAAAGTTGCACTTTTATATGCATTTTAGATGCATATAAAGACATAGGTAAAAATTTCATTTTTATTTGCATGTTAGTTGAAATAAAAAGAATAGGATTTAAAAGCTACATCTTTATCTACATTTTAGATGTAATAAAAAGTATAGTTTTAAAAGATATTTTTTTTTGTCAAATTAGAGAAAAAAAAAATCAAAAATGACAATTTTTGTTGACATGTTAGTTGTAAATAAAAGAGTAGGTTTTAAAATTACATTTTCATTGTCATTTTAGAGACAATAAATAGAACAGAATTGAAAGTTACATTTTATTGTCATGTAAAAAGAAAAGAAATAAAAATTATACTTTTTTCCATTTTATATACAATAAAAGAATAGATTTAAATGTAACATTTTTATCGTCATTCTAGATGAAATAAAAATAGTAGGATTAAAAGTCATGCTTTTATTGTCGTTAGGTTTCAACATGAAGAGTGAACATTAGGAGTATATATTTTCAATATAATTTAGTGATCATTGGTTATAATTAGCCATTAAAAAACATGATTTATTTCAAATCATCATTTTTATCATGTTAGTAGGATTATGAAAATCATATATAAAATCTCTAACATGAATACAGACTGTATTTGGCTTGCATGTGATTGTTTAAAAGTAGTTGAATTCGCCAAACAATTATAGTTATATATATATATAAAATATTAATTAAAATTAAACGAATCGCACGCGGTAGTTCGCGTTACAGCAATTGTAACTTCAAACGATTATATTGTAAAATTCGACCGTCGGATTTTCCCAAAACTGGAAGCGCTAGGACCGCTTTGGGAAGATCTTTCCATCGATATGAATTTTATTAAAATCCAACGGTCAGATTGCAAGATATGTGTAAAACAAATTTTGGTAAAAACAACGCCAGGGCCATCCCTCGACCAAAATGTCGTTAATTAAATTTGGCTATTTTTATATAAATAAAAATAGCGGTTAATCGTTATTAAATACCATTAACGATATGAAATGATTTTAAACTATATATATGCGAGGATCATTTGAAAAGACCGAGTTAAATCCCATTTCAAATGGTCATACGACGATCTAAATTGAAGATCTTAAAGACGACGATTGAAGACCGGCGATCTTCACATCGAAAGGATAACTACTGATGTCTGACATTGGCTAGCTACCAATAAAGGTTTAAACTGGCAGTTGTCCGGACGAACTTGTTGATCGTCCGGATACGCGAGCACCTCACTTCCATATTGGACATACGGGACGAGGAATAAGGTGACTCCGACTTCAATCAGGCTCAGGACGGACTTGTAAATGGATGTGTGTCCGACATTGAATTCATGCTGTGTAATTAAATTGATTTCTATTAATATATATCTGTGGTGGTGGAGAATTTATTCTCTTGCTTAACATCCTTCTTTGAGACGCACGAGCTCGAAGGTTATATATTGGTAGTTGTCGATCGCATGGTGTGGACTGTCAATGTGATATGCCAAGACACAATTGATCGAGGCTTTTTTTGAAAAGCAGAGCCTTGTGGATGATGATCAAAGCATAGCCTATTTAGGCATAGTTTTGTGTATTACGTTACCTCGCGAGCCTCACACCCTGGTAGAGTAAAAAATGGGGCAAGGGAACGCAGGGAGTGCACACGTTTCTTTCTAGCTAGAAGTCGTGTTTGGGTTTTTACAAGGCCCGACATTTTTACTTATGTGGTTGATGGAATGAGGCACCTCGGATATTTTTATTGGTCGCCAATGGCCAATTTATAGGTCCTATAGGATCGGGGAGCGTGTGTTCGGGCATAACTAATCCACTATAGATATTTGTGGACCGGCCCTGCTGTATCCAACGGTTACCCGTAGGTGTGATCCTGAGACATTGCTAGAGTGTCTCGAATCGGTTAGGAGATCGTCCCTAGCCTTGATTCATGATGGAAACCCAACCTCCAATAGACGTTATGGTTTTGATTGTATACCTATATATGGTGAAATAGTATATGGTAGCTATGTCGTCTAGGATTGATACATTTACTTTGAAGTATTTTGGAAAACATATTAAACACTAATAATAATATTAAAAATATTATTTTCTACGTATCAAGCATTTTTGATCATTATAAGGTAAAACTCTATCCTCTGTTTGCGTTGCATTGTGTGATGGGACTTGAGTCTTATAATGATTTCATTTTCTAAAAAGCATTGCGTTGTTTTGACTTAAAAATTTATAAAACTTATGCACTGGCAATCCAATGGAGTAAACCTGTTCCGCATTAGCGGCGTAGTCCAGTGATTAGTCATATTGTTAATTTAGTAAGATTTCTCATACCAGTCCCATGAATGACTCATAGTTTGTTTCACTTTGCAAACTCGGGTACCCTCTTTCCACATGGGCAGCCAATTGACAGGTTTCAGGTAGGGATGTATTCTGGACTAGAGCTTGCTGATGAAGGATCTTTTCTTTTTATCTTTTTATTTACTTCTTGAGACATTGAAACAGTATTGAGTATTGATGTATTTTGGGAGATTATAAGGTAAAACTCTATCCTCTGGCTTGCGTTGCATTGTGTGATGGGACCTGAGTCTTATAATGGCTTCATTTTTGTAAAAAGCATTGCGATGTTTAAAAGATTTACTTGTTTTAAGCACTGGCAATCCAATGGAGTAAACCCTTTCCGCGTTAGCAGCGTGGTACTGTGATTGGCCTTACTAGAAAATAAGTTAAGTAGATTTCTCATACCAGTCCCATGACTGACTCGTAGTTTCTTTCACTTGCAAACTCGGGTGCCCTATTTTCTACACGGGCGGCCTTGTATTCGGGTTTTAGCAGGCTCTCTCTGGATAGCTATGGAGCTGAAGATGGATTCTATCACTTCTATTATGTTGTTCAGCTCTTGTTATGTATATTATGTTTGATTCCACTGTAGACATTTTATATAAAACAGAAGCTATGTTTTGTACTAAGTATGATCCTGTTATACTGTGTAACTCTGATGATTATTATTTCCATTGTAATTTGATGTACATTATCTGGTGTAATTATATATTTCTGTTCTGCTGTCATTTGTTTATGTGTTATATTCCAAAGATTACCCCTTGCCACCGTGGAACGGGGGTTTGGGGTCATCACAGTAAATTTTAGTTAACAAAATTCTAAATTATACTGTACATGACATAAAGATTAAAAACAAATTATAGAGTAGTTTTTTATTTTCTAAGCAATTGTCTAAGTAGTGTAGTTGGTCTTCATTTTAGTCTTACACACTAAAAGTCCCCAGTTTGAACCTGGGCTCAAACAACCAACTTCTTTTTCCCTTTTCGGCTGAAATTTGAATAATTTTGTTATGCAGAAAACAAATTTAAAGACATTAAACATATTTTGATACGTAGAGTGGTTAATTATAACTTGTGCCTTTTATTTCCTATTAGCTAAGCAAGAGATGCAGAGGTATAAGAATCCACGACATGAACACAACATACAAACCATAAGAAGACGAGCTTGATCAAAGAAGATGGAATGGATTTGTCCATATTTTCATTTAATTGCAAATAAATAATGTGGACAATTCACTACATCTTCTGTTTTTTAGTTAACTATAGCTGACAAATTCACTCCACCAACAATTGATTACACATGACTTAAAACTACAAAACATTATGACACAAATTTCAGTTACCAAATTTCTAAATTATACGGTACACGATTTAAATGTAAAAAACTAGTTATAGGATAAATTTTTACCTTTTTTAACCAATTTCCTGGGTGGTGTAGGTTGTCATCACGTTAGTCTCATGCACTAAAGGTCTCCAGTTCGCACCTAGGCTTAGATAAACTACTTCCTTTTCCCTTTTTAACTGAATATGAAGTATTTTGTGGTTCAGAAAAAAAATTAAATACGTTAAACATATTTTTTATACATGGACAGGTTAATTCGAACTCGTGACTTTTATTTCCTATCATTCTTCTTTCCTTTTTGCTAAAGACAAAAATATATTTTTATCTAGACAACAAAATTAAAGAAACTAAGCATGTTTTTGCTATATTGACACGTCAATTGTAACTTGTGCCATTTGGTTTCTACCAACTAAGCATGAGATGCAAAGGTATATGAATCGACAACATGACCACAAATAAGAAACCATATAAAGATGGGCTTATTCAACAGAAGATGCAGTGGATTTGACCATATCTTCATTTAGCTATAGATAAATAATGTGGACAAATACACTACGTCTTCTGTTTTCTGGTTAACTATTCCATCTTCGATTTGCAACACAAGACTTAAAACCACAAAACAATATAACGTAAATTTTAGTTAACAAAATTCTAAATTATACTGTACATGGCATAAAGTTTAAAAACAAATTATAGAGTAGTTTTTGTTTTTTTAAGCAATTGTCTAAGTGGTGTAGTTGGTCTTCATTTTAGTCTTACACACTAAAAGTCCCAAGTTTGAACCTGGGCTGAAACAACCAACTTCTTTTTCCCTTTTCAGCTAAAATTTGAATAATTTTGTTATGTAGAAAACAAATTTAAAGTCATTAAACATATTTTGATACGTAGAGTGGTTAATTATAACTTGTGCCTTTTATTTCCTATTAGCTAAGCAAGAGATGCAGAGATACAAGAATCCACGACATGAACACAATAAACAAACCATAAGAAGACGAGCTTAATCAACTGAAGATGGAATGGATTTGTCCATATTTTCACTTAATTGCAAATAAATAATGTGGACAATTCACTACATCTTCTGCTTTTTAGTTAACTATAGCTGACAAATTCACTCCACCAACAATTGATTACACATGACTTAAAACTACAAAACATTATGACACAAATTTCAGTTACCAAATTTCTAAATTATACGGTACACGACATAAATGTAAAAGACTAATTATAGGATAAATTTTTACCTTTTTTAACTAATTCCTGGGTGGGGTAGGTTGTCATCACGTTAGTCTCATGCAATAAAGGTCTCCAGTTCGCACCTAGGCTTACATAAACTACTTCCTTTTCCCTTTTTTAACTGAATATGAAGTATTTTGTGGTTCAAAAATAATAATTAAATACACTAAACATATTTTTGATACATGCACAGGTTATTTGGAACTCGTGCCTTCTATTTCCTATCAAATAAGCATGAAATGTAGAGGTATACCAATCCAAAACACGAACAGAACCAACCAACCGTTGGAAGATGTGCTTAACTAAAAGATGGAGCAGATTTGTCTATATTTTCATTTAGCTACAGATAAATAATGTGGACAATTTCACTCCATCTTTAGTTTACTGGTCAACTATAACTGACAAATTAATCCTGTAACACCCCACGTCCATTAATGTCACTCACTAAGGGAATTCAGTAACTTTCATGGAGTATTATAAGACTATAGAACAGAATATCACAAGACAGATATATAAAATGGTACTTAAGAAAATTCAAAATTTATTCATTTCAGTAGAAAAGCAAAACATGTTTGGTTACAACATCAAAACCATATACTAAAGCCAAGTACACAAATATCCATCTTGTACAAAATTATTATCATAGTACATTAAAGTACCCACCCTGAGGACTTTACCTGCGGGGGAAGAGGCGAAACAAAAAGGGGTTGGACATAAGTCTGGCGAGTCTAGTGACTTTAACAATATAATCAGTAAAGTAACAGGGTAAAAACATAAACTGGATATAAGAGATGACTGCAACATAAGCAGATGTGACAAGGTAAACAGGATAAGTAAGATACAACGTCGACTGCGCTTCTAACCACTACAAGATATGCTCTGCACCGTACCACATACTAGTTACATACTAATAATGGTAGCTTCGTGTACTCCTAGCTACTCTCGTAGGTGCCCACTTGCTCTTACCACCACTAGTTGTACCCACTACCCTCCCCATTCGATCGGCTCCCTAACCTCGTAGATACCTGTGCTGGTACCACAATAGGGTGTATCACTCCCTAAGGTGGCAACCCCGATAGTACTGAATTGCACAGCTTATACCTACACGATGCAACAACGTATTACCTACCAGCCCGGACCCACACACGCACATGACTCCGTTGGACTTGTACTGCCATCGCTAACTCTTTATTGACCTCTTACAATCAACCCCAGTAAGCGTGTCCCTGTCCTCGACCTAGTTCGAGCTCATATAGATACTAAAATGGGTTACTGGTTGAAAAGGGTCCACTCACTTGACACAAGCTTCCCTCCTAAGCTTGGTCCCCACTAGGAATTCTCACTTAACCCCATTTTATCCCCATGTCTAATCACATGTCTCATCTTGGTTAAGTGCTTTTATTATGTTTCACATGCTACCCATGTTACCCAGTCAACCCTTTATCATCCCCATGTCTAATCACATGCCTTATCTTGGTTAAGTGTTCATTAATTTATTATAACCATAATCTTGTAGGACCACTCACATTAGATTGTCGTTTTGCGGTTGCTGGATACGCCAGGCGGTTCTGGGCAGGCTTATACCGCAAACCAAATCTAACCTCGTGTCTTTGCATTATTACGCGTCTAATTTCTGCCTTTGACCTCTCACATTAGACTACCGTTTGCGGTTCCTCCCGGTTGTCTAAGTTCCCGCAAGGCGACCAGCGGGCGTCGCAGGTCTAAGAATAGTTTGGATCGGTCCCGCTCACAATTAATATACTGGTGGTTATGCTGGGCGGTTCCGGGCAGACTTCTACCGGAAACCAAGTCTAACCTCGTGTCTTAGGCATTCATTATCTCTACTTTTCTATAAACCCAAATTCAAGTTCTGACTTATTACATATATTCCCATTTTCCCATAATTTCCAATTCAAGTTACGTTTATAATTCCAATCCAAGTCATGCCTATAGTTCCATGTATACAAATTGTATTAATTTGTGCCCCAAATCAATTACACGATTACAAATCAATTTATGCCCAATTACATATTATTCAATATTTTCCCAAACTTTTCCCAATTATCCCAACGTTATTCATACGGAAATCTCAACGCAATATGTTAGGCTCGAAGTTAGCCTAATCTCATAAAGAAAAAGGAAAAGAAGAAGGGAAGAGAATCATGACATCAAAACTGGCATAAAATAGGCATATGAAACATGAACTGGCATAGAACAATAAAATACATCCAATAGGCATATGATAACAGTAATTTGGGTATGAATCTGAAAGATAAGAATCTACAAAACTTGATATGATTCGTCTTACTTACAGGAATGATCATTAAATCCAATTTACAATCCTATCACAATTACTTTTTAGTTATATGTGAAAGTAACATAGACTCATAGTGACAGGATTTAGGAGAGAGGATAGATCTGAATTCTGATTTCTGAATTTGATTAGCTAAACCGTTGTTGTAGAGTTTGATTCTTATCTTCCAATTTGAATACTCTTATTCTGATTTGCTTTGGCGGAGAAGAAAGGCTAGGTTAATTTAGATTTGAGCAGCATGGAGGCGCCATGGATTAGTGTAATGAAATTAGGGTTAGGTTTAGGGGTATTTTATAGATAGTCTAGGTGAATTAGGACCCTTAGATTAGATTAGGATCCATATTAACCATCCAGAGCAGAAAAACACGTCATCCAACCAATCCCAGAAGGACACATCAGCCCTAGACCACCCAAAACACGTCGGCCGGTTCTGGGCAGATGGGAGTCGATACCCCTATAGGGCGACACCCCCTATGGGGGGTCGACACCCAAGTCGACACCCCCTGTGGGGGGTCAACACCCACGAGCGGGGATTTTCCCTCTTTCCCCTTTTCGCTGATTTTGAATTTCGAATTCGTTTCTGATCTTTAATTATTATTTTAATTTAAATTCTGCTTTAAACTGAAATCTTCTAAGCTTCATAACTTCTTTATACGATATCCGATTTATGCAAACTCATACTCTACTCCAAGCAGAATTCCAAGACGAACGCAATGGCACATCTCGTTTCCCTTAATTCTTCTTATAAAAATTAAGTATTATTTAATTATCTCTTATGTCATGTTTTAAAATTACGGGATATTACATTCTCCCCTCCTTAAAAGATTTCGTCCCCGAAATCTTCAAGTTAAGAAGAATGTATCCTACCATCCATCATCCATCTACTCATCCATCATCCACAAGCATCCATTGTCCTTAAAATATTTCTAATGTTATATGAACATATGCAAAAGTGTGTGTATATGTCCCTTAGCTAATGCAAAGATCAGGCGGTCTACTGATTCAGTTGGCCTCCTTAGCGCAAAACATTATAGTGTCTTGCATCCATTATGTATGCAAAAGAATCCTAATGATACATATCATTTCTATATGAGTGCACAATCATTCATTCAAATGCAGCATCCATATGATAACACATTCAATATTCATCCATTAACTTAAATATGCACACTCATTCATATGCAATATGAAAGTGATTGAGCCAATCTAGTGCCTAATGTGTGTGTAAATGCATCCACGAGCAACCACTAGCAAACACTTACATCCACTTGCATCCACCAAACATAACATGTCTCAAACACATGTTTACAACCATAGGATTTTCTACCTAAGGGTCGAAGATATAATCGAGAGGATACACTAAACAATAGAACAAGTATAAACAAAGTGGTAGAAAAAGGAGAAGTTAAGAATATACCCTCAAAAAGGAAAGGGTACGACGCGCGTATCTTGTCTTCAATCTCCGAGGTCGTGTCTTCTTGATCATCTCCCCGCTGGACTTTAACCAACTTGACCTCTCGGTTGCGTAATTTCTTGACCTCTGATCCAAGGATGCATGTAGGAACTCGTATAACCATGGCATCTCGCTCTACTTCCACTTCTCTAAGCATGATCGGCTCTACTACTTCCGCAGAATCATGTAAACATTTCCTCAAATGCGACACATGAAATACGTCATGAACACCACTAAGTTTTTCATGCAACTTCACTCTGTAGGCCATCTGTCCAATTCTTTCTGTAATAGGGAATGGCCCTATGAATCTTGGTGCCAATTTCCCTACAGATCCAAAACGAACTACATTCCTCGATGGTGACACTTTAATAAAGACCATGTCTCCAACAATGAACTCAAGATCGGTCCTTCCCTTATCAGCATATGACTTTTTCCGGTCTTGTGTCGTCTTCATGCGACTTCGAATCAAGTCTATCTTCTCTGCAGTTTCTCTAACCATCTCGGGCCCAAGCAAAATCTTATCCGTGGATTCCCATCAACAAGTCGGTGATCGGCAAGGTCGTCCATTTAGAGCTTCAAAAGGTGCCATGCTAATACTAGCCTGATAGCTGTTGTTGTAGGCGAACTCTACTAATGGAAGATGTTCCTCCCATGTCCCTCTAAAGTCTAAGATGCATAACCTCAAAAGATCTTCTAGAATCCGATTCACTCTTTCTGTTTGGTCGTCCATCTGAGGGTGATAAGCGGTGCTCAAACACAATTGCGTTCCTACTGCCTCTTGCAAGCTCTTCCAAAACTCACTAGTGAAAATGGGATCTCGATCGCTTACGATAATAGAAGGTATGCCGTGTAGACGAACTATCTCTCGGAGATAAACAGATGCTAACCATGCCGGTTTTCTTTTACTCTTAATGGGAATGAAATGGGCGCTCTTGGTAAGTCTATCTACTACTACCCAAATCCCCGTATTACCCTTCCTTGACCTCAGCAACCCATCGACGAAATCCATGGAAACAGTCTCCCATTTCCACTGTGGAACCTCTAAAGTGTGAAGCAATCCACCAGGCTTCTTTTGCTCATCCTTGACTTGATGGCACATTAAGCATCTAGAAACGAACTCAGCCGCATCCTTCTTCATTCTGGCCCAAAAGAAAACTCGCTTCATGTCCCTATACATCTTGTCACCACCGGGATGTATGTTCATCTTAGAACGATGTGCTTCTTCAAGGATGGTTCTCCTCAACCCCTCGTCTCGTGATATGCAAAGTCTCCCATTTCTACGCAACCAACCTTTGTCATCGATAGTATACCTACTAAGATGGCTCGAAGACTCCCCTCTTACGAGCTTGTCTACAATCTCTATCATCTATGGGTCATCTCGATGTGCCGCACCTATCTGTCCCAAAAGCGTAGGTCGTACCTCTAACAATGCCAACAAACTGGGTACATAATCAATAGAGGGTCTAAAGTCAAAGGTAGAGATATACTCTAAACTCTGCTGCTCGACAAACAAAGGACTCAAAGTCAACTTCTTTCTACTCAAGGGTCAGCTACAACGATACCCTTGCCAGGGGTATATGCAATCTCAAAATCGTAGGATGCTAAGAACTCCATCCACCTCTGTTGCCTTAAGTTTAGATCTTTTTGAGAGAACATGTATTTTAGTGACTTATGTTCTGTATGCAACTCAAAACTCTCACCAAGCAAGTAATGGCGCCAAGACTTATGTGCAAAAACTATGGCAGCTAATTCTAAGTCGTGGGTAGGGTAATTCTTCTCATGGACCTTCGACTGCCTTCCACCATAACATATCACCCTTCCCTCTTGCGTCAAAACTACGCCAAGCCCTGTCCCCCGAGCATCGGTATACACTGTGAATGGTTTACTCCCATCTGGTAAAACTAAAACTTGAGCTGTCGTCAATGCCCTCTTTAATCGTTGAAAAGCATCATCACAGTCAACATCCCATGAAAAGGTCAAATTCTTTTTCGTCAACCGTGTAAGTGGGGCTGATATCTTTGCAAAGTCCTTGATGAACTTTCTATAATAGCCCGCGCCAAACCAAGAAATCTTCGTACTTCCGTTGCGTTCCTAGGAATCTTCCAATCTTGGATTGCTACCACCTTCGCGGGATCCACAGCTATCCCTTCCTTAGAGACCACGTGCCCTAAGAACCTCACTTCCTTTCTCCAAAAATGACAGTTAGAGAACTTAGCTTGGTATTGATGTGCTCGAAGGGTCTCTAAGACTTCCCTAAGATGTAGGGCATGTTCTTCCTCGCTTCTAGAGAATATCAAGATATCATCCACAAAGACTACCACGAACTTGTTTAGAAACTCCCTAAACACCCTACTCATCAAGTCTACGAGATAGCCCAGTGCATTCATCAAACCAAAAGGCATGACGAGCCATTAGAAGAAACCGTCGGGAGTCCTAAAAGTAGTCTTATCTATACTATCCTCAGCTACCCTCAACTGATGAAATCCTATAGCTAAGTCCAACTGCAAGAAAACCGAAGCACCAACCAACTGATCGAACAAATCATCTATCCTCGGCAATGGGTGTCTGTTCTTCTTCATGAGCTTATTCAGCTCCCTATAGTCCACGTACAATCTAAGCAAACCATCAGCCTTTGTAGCAAAAACAACAGGAGCACCCCACTCCGAGATACTTCTTCTTATGAACCCTTTCTCAAGCAACTCTTTCACTTGTTTACTAAGCTCCCTCCTTTCTCTTGGAGCCATGTGGCGCACAGGCAATGCAACTGGCTTTGCATTGT
This sequence comes from Allium sativum, assembly GCA_030737875.1. NCBI lineage: Eukaryota > Viridiplantae > Streptophyta > Magnoliopsida > Asparagales > Amaryllidaceae > Allium > Allium sativum. The sequence continues at coordinate 390,761,316 of CM060925.1, forward strand.
CCACCAAATATATACGGAAATCTATCTCGCGTTTTAGAGGTAAGCCCCTAACCTCCTCAAAGACATCTGCATACTCACGGACTACTTGAACAGATTGCAAATCATCAATAGATGTGTCAATAGATTCAAGGTAGCTAAGCATAACAGAACCCTTAGGGTCGCATGAGATATTGAGAGTATTACCCAAACTAGTCAACAATCTAACTACCCACTTTTCACAGTCGAGAATGGCACCATACCTGGCTAGCCAATCCATTCCTAGAATCAACCCATAGCCCATGAAGCCATGCACATAAGCGTTGCATTCGAACTCAACGCCATACACATATATTCTCAAATCCCGACATAACATAGAAAGATGAGACGTACCCCCAATAGGATTTGAGACAACAACGGGATCCACTACTATACTAGTATCTAGGTGCGGAAACTCAACAACAGAAGCAGATATAAGCGAATGTGAAGCGCCAGAATCAAACAAAGTATGTACAGGATGATCGAAAAGGAAAATCAAACTTTCAACAGAAATGTTTCTACCTCTCTCTTGTCTAGTTTCCATGAAAGCATGAACTTGCCCTCCGGAAGTAGATCCTGTCCTCTGTCCTTGCCCTTGTCCTTGCCTCCTTGGGCAGTCTTTAATCATATGTCCTACCTCGCCACATTGGAAGCAACCCGTCTTCTTCTTCTTCCTACAGTCCTTCTTCAAATGGCTAGGTATTCCACAATTGTGACACTTCCTTTTCTCTGAACCCTTGTTATCCTTGCCGCCCTTCTTTTGTTGTTGTTGTGCCTACTTTGGATCCCCTTTCTTATCCTGTGCCTTATCTACATTATTACCTTTCTCCTCTTCATGCATCAATGCCATGTCAATAAGATTCTCGAAAGTAGCTCCCAAAGGAATGTGGGACATAGCTAACCCGTGTAAAGGTTCATTCAGATCCTAGGCAAATCTCAAGGCCTTCTTGTGCGGTGTATTAACTAATTCCATACCAAATCTTGCTAACTGGTTAAACTTGTTAACGTACTCCTTCACATACAAACTCCCTTGTTTCAAAGCCAAGAACATCTCCATGTATAAACTCTCCTCCGCTTGTGGAAGAAATTTCAAGTCGAACCTTTGTTTAAAATCCCTCCACATCTCCACTACATGTCCTCCATTAGTTACTTCCCACCAAAATGCAGCTTCGTCCTTCATCAACCAGGCAGCTAGTTGAACCTTCCTTCCCTCGTCTATCTCAAAGATACCAAACAAGTCCTCCACTTCCTTGAGCCAATTCCGAGTCTCCACAAACGTCTCAGTCCCATAAAACGGATTTCCGCCCATCGCACGGAAGTCTTTTCATATATTAGAAAAAGCGTATACACAGGGAGGAGGAGGAGCGGCTGCAGCTGGGGTAGGAGGAACGTCTGCTGGGCCTGCGACAGTGGCCCTAGCCTCTAAATACCTTCTAAACCAGCATGGTGTCTGTACGCCCTTGGGTATAACAGGTTCCCCAGACATGCTGAAAGGAAAAAGGAAGAGATTCAAAACAGAGAATCGAAAGATAGATATATGGCTTTTGGGGATTATGTTTTTCGTAATAAACCTTTCTCTTTAAAATACCCTCTTTAAAACATGGTTTTGAAAATACTTCTGTCTAAAAATGCTTTTGAAAATGGTTTTCAAAATATTTTATCTGTTCTGGTAACCTTCAGCTCTGATACCACATGTAACACCCCACGTCCATTAATGTCACTCACTAAGGGAATGCATTAACTTTCATGGAGTATTATAAGAGTATAGAACAGAATATCAAAAGACAGATATATAAAATGGTACTTAAGAAAATTTAAAATTTATTCATTTCAGCAGAAAAGCAAAACATGTCTGGTTACAACATCAAAACCATATACTAAAGCCAAGTACACAAATATCCATCTTGTACAAAATTATTATCAGAGTACATAAAAGTAAAACCATAATCCCACTCCAAATAGCCACAATGGAAAAGAGAAAAAGCTGGGCATTGCTTTCAACACTTCCAAGCACTTCAAGAAGAAAGCAATCCAAGTCAACCTTCACTAATCCCACCCTGAGGACCTAGGGGCGGGGAGAAAGAAAAGTGGAGAAACAAAAAGGGGTTAGACATAAGTCTGGTGAGTCTAGTGACTTTAACAATATAATCAGTAAGTTAATAGGGTAAGAACATAAACTAGAAATAAGAGATGACTGCAACATAAGAAGATGTGACAAGGTAAGTAAGATAGAACGTCGACTGCGCTTCTAGCCACTATAAGATATGCTCTGCACCGTACCACATACTAGTTACATACTAAAAGATAATCCCTCTCTTCTAATCATAATAATGGTAGATTCGTGTACTCCTAGCTACTCTCATAGGTTCCCACTTGCTCCTACCACCACTAGTTGTACCCACTACCCTCCCTATTCGATCGACTCCCTAACCTCGTAGATACATGTGCCGGTCTCACAATAGGATGTATCACTCCCTAAGGTGGCAACCCCGATACTACTGAATTGTACAGCTTATACCTACACGATGCAACAATGACTTACCTATCAGCCCAGACCCACGCATGCACATGACTCCATTGGACTTGCACTGCCATCACTAACTCTTTATTGACCTCTTACAATCAACCCCAGTAAGCGTGTCCCTGTCCTCAACCTAGTTCAAGCTCATATAGATACTAAAATGGGTTACTGGTTGAAAAGGGTCCACTCGCTTGACACAAGCTTCCCTCCTAAGCTTGGTCCCCACTAGGAATTCTCACTTAACCCCTCTTTATCCCCATGTCTAATCACATGTCTCATCTTGGTTAAGTGCTTTTATTATGTTCCATATGCTACCCATGTAACCCACTTAACCCTTTATCATCCCCATGTCTAATCACATGTCTTATCTTGGTTAAGTGTTCATTAATTTATTATAACCGTAATCTTGCAAGACCCCTCACATTAGATTGCCATTTTGCGGTTGTTGGATACGCCGGGCGGTTCCGGGCAGGCTTATACCGCAAACCGAATCTAACCTCGTGTCTTTGCATTATTACGCATCTAAATTTTGCCTTTGACCTCTCACATTAAATTGTCGTTTGCGGTTGCTGGATATGTCGGGCGGTTCCGGGCAGACTTCTACCACGAACCAAGTCTAACCTCATGTCTTAGGCGTTCATTATCTCTTCTTTTCTATAAACCCAAATTCAAGTTCTGACTTATTACATTTATTCCCATTTGCCCATAATTTCCAATCCAAGTTACATTTATAATTCCAATCCAAGTCATGCCTATAATTCCATGTATGCAAATTGTACCAATTTATGCCCCAAATCAATTACATGATTACAAATCAATTTATGCCCAATTACATATTATTTTCCCAAACTTTTCCCAATCATCCCAATTTTATTCATACGCAAATCTCAACGCAATAAGTATTCTTTAATTATCTCTTAAGTCATGTTTTAAAATTACGGGGTGTTACAAACCCCGTCTTCAATTCGTTGCACATGCTTAAAACTACAAAACAATATGGCAAAAAATTTAGCTAACTAATTTCTAAATTATACAGTATATGGCATAAGTGTTAGAAACGAATTAAAGGGTACTTTTTTATTTCTAACTAATTATTTGGGTGGTGTAGTTGGTCATCATTTTAGCCTCACACACTAAAGGTCCCCAATTCGAACTTTTGGTCAAACAGCCTACATCTTTTTCCCTTTTTGCTGAAATTTGAAATAATTTATTATCCCGACAACATATTTAAATACATTGAACATTGTTTTGATATAGAGACAGATTAATTGTAACTTGGGCCTTTTGGTTCCTATTAATTAAGAATAAGATACAAAGGAATGTGAATCCAAAACAAGAACACAACTAACAAACCATAAGAAGATGTGCTTAACCAACAAAAGGTGAGGTGGATTTGTCGATATTTTTGTTTAGATACAGATAAATTATGTGGACAAATTCACTCCATCTTTTTTTTTTGTTAACTATTGCTGTCAAATTCACTCCACCAATTTGTTACAAATTATTTAGAACTACAAAACAAAATGACACAAATTTCAACTATCAAATTTCCAAATTGTACCGTGCATGGCGTAAATTTTAAAAGCTAAATATAGAGTAATTTTTTATTTTCTAGCCAATTTTTTGGGTGGTATATTTGGTCACCGTGTTAGTCTCACACGTTAAAGGTCCCCACTTCGAACTTAGGCTTAGACAACCTACTTTTTCCCCTTTTTGTTGAAATCTAAAATATTTTTTTATCCAAACAACAAACTAAACAAATTAACTATATTTTAGGTAATTAGACTGGTCAATTGTAACTTTTTCCTTCTAGTTCCTATGAACTAAGCCTGAGATATAGAGGTATACGAATCCATAACATGGACATAACTAAAAACCATTGGAAGATAGGCTTAACCAACTATATATGGTGTGGATTTTTCCATAGTTTCATTTAGCAATAGATAAATAATGTGGACAAATTCACTTCATCTTTAGTTTTTTAGTTAACTATTGCCCGCAAATTCATTCCACCTTCAATTTGTTACACACGACTTATCAAATCTTATATCAATCTTCTTAGAAACTACCAGGCGTATCAAATATCAAAATGTTATGACATCCATAATAAGAGATAATGTTTCTTTAAAATCAAAATCTGGTCTCTGCAGGAAAATTTGCATAAAAAGTCATGCCTTGTATCTCACAACTTCATTATTATCATTTCGTTTTCTTATTTAAAGCGACTCCTTTTTGCAGTTTGTATTCAACTAATATTCATTTATTAAAACACTTCATGTACTTACAATTTTTGTTTCAATCAGGTTTGCATATTGCAAACCTCATTTGATTAATAAGACAAATTTCATTACAACAACACTAATCTAAAATCAATGTAGAGGAACGCCTTTGCAGTTGGAAGTTCATTGATTTAATCAATGGATTGAAGGATTTTGGAGGAGAAAAGTTAGGAGATGTTGGTCGTTCGTTATGATGGCGGTGGCATATTAAGAATTGACCCAAAATAGGGTTAGCTGAAGGAATTTATATATAGTGTTGGAAAGAAAATATTAATATAATATTATAATGAAACTTCATGGTGAAGTAATTCTCAAAAACCGCTACACATGACCTCCTATCGAGGTGAAACTCCTAATCATAGCATAGAAAAATATTCTGGACCCGATGGGATAGGTTTCATAGAATTCCGAGATCGTTTGTATTTATAAATCATAGGCTAAAAATCACGCGTTTAAATTTTCCACGATCAAAAAATAAATTCTATAAACTTGAAACCTTGCAATTATACTAGACCTTTCCCTTACGGATCCAATGAAATTAACTTCGTTAAAATTGGAGTTGGTTTGGCCAGTCGTTTATTCGTGTTGCCATAATCAAACGGTAAGTCTGATTGACACTAAAATCAAAATCTTATAATAATTAATTAATACGAATCCAACAACACAAATTTCGTTGCATTCTGAGACTGTTTCCCAATATGCTATTTTTATATGCACCGCAATGCTATTTTGGGCACCAAATTACCCGGTCTCCAAAAATAACAAACTACATACCTATTCGGACTCTAATCGTCGATATGAACTTAATGGAATTGGTTTCACAGCTTAATTCGATCGTCTTCTCAAGTTACACTCAAATACCCCTAAAATAAATTAAATTAATTACGCGCCATAGAAAATGACTGGGCGTTTTCAGCTGCCGTTGTCCCATCGACATTGGTTTGCCATGAAATTTAATATCGTACAATATTTAAACGAATCCTGTTCCAATGAAACTAATTTCATCGAAAGCGGAGACCGTTTGCAAAAATCGCTATTTTAAGGCTTATATAGTATTAATAAAATATTATATAAATTTCAAACTAATTGAATTAAATAATAATAAATTATTATAATCGTAAATACCCACTGGAAATATCATATAGCTCCAAGTATAAATTATACAACTAGATATCAACAATTTTGAGTTAAACATTTTCCAAATTATATAAAAATCTTTATTAATTTATTAAATAAACGTTATCGTTTATTAATGAATTCCATACTGACTATTTTAAAATTTGATTTGGACATAACTAACAATCTATACCATCAAATCTGGATTTTTCTCTTCCATATGAAAATTCTAATCAACAAGAATCCAACATTTCTTGTTTCATAGAAATCTGACTTATATCAGTTCCTGTATATTCAATTAAAGTTCAAAACTCAATATTACGAACTACCGCGCCATTACGAGCTCGTTTTATATTATATATAAATTTAACGTTCAAACTTTGTTATATAATCGAAATATATATTTTAAATCCATTTTAAATTCCATATCAATATTTAAAATAATAAATTAAATTAAATATTTGACTACAAAAAAATATGGATATTACACTTCCTTTTCTCTTTTTTGCTGAAATCTGAAGTATTTTGTTATTCAGACAAAAACTTAAATACATTAAACAATTTTTTGATACGTAAACAAGTTAATTCTAACTCAAGCTTTCTCTTTCCTATCAACTAATCATGAAATGCAGTGGTACAACAATCCGAACCACGAGCACGACTAACGAATTATAGAAAGACGGGGTTAACCAACTAAAGATGGAGCGGATGTGTCTGTATTTTCATTTAGCCATGAATAAATAATGTGGACAAATTCACTCCATTTTTTGGTTTTGTAATTAACTATAGCTGACGAATTCACTCTATATCAAATTTGTTGCACATGTGAGAAGACCCAAACTTCCCTGATCCTAGAAGAGACGGAGGAGCCCGGATTTCTTTGAGAACATGACGCATCAGAACACAAACAGGAGAACATTTCATTTCTATTACAACAATTTGCATCAGGGTACATGATATCAGAGTTCAAATAAATAATATACATTAAATAAAATATTAGAGATTTAATTTACAATGCAGCGGAAAAATAATACATAAGAATAATGCTTAACGGAACTACAACAACTAACACAACTGAAACAAATACACGGATACAAATCTTTCCGAATATTGCTCCAGCCGTAAATCCAAGATCCTATGAAACGAAATATCTGCAAATCCCAAAACTACTAGCTGCGGACGTGGAAAATAGGGGCACCCAAAGTTTATGTTAAAACAATAAACTCTGAGTCAGTCATGGGACTGGTGTGAGAACTAAAACACTTATTAGCTTTTATTTTAAAGTTAGGTAAATCACGGGACCACGCCGTATAACACGGAACGGGTTTATCCCCCATGAATACCAGTGTATAAAACAAACAACGCAGTGCTAAACAGAAAAATGAAGCTATTATAAGACTCGGCTCCCATCACACAATGAACGCAGTCGAGGATAGAGTTTTACCTTATAATAGCCAAATATGCTTGATATGTGAAATTTCATCTTTTATTATAACTATAAGTGAAGAAATCAACTTCAAATATAAATGTATCAATCATAGGCGGCGAAGGTACCATTATATTACGTCACCATATAGGTTTACAACTAGAATCTGGTCATTAATTTGAAAAAAATAGATACTTATCATTCATTGGTGGGAGATAACCTTATGATAAAGAAAAAAACTCAAATTCGAGTGGGGAAGTAAATTTTTTAGCTCAATATATATGTATGTCTGTTTTCAAAGAACAAAGGGTAATTGATCATTCAATGTTTTTACGTTGTTTTATAGTTCAATTCCATTTTTTACACTTGTATATACATATTTATCTGGGTTGCTAACTCAATGGTACAGTATTCGGCTTTTAAGTGCGATTATAATTTTTTACACATTTCAATGAAGTAACGAATTCGTCCAGACTTTTGGTAGACTCTATAAGACCATGACTGATCCTGAAAGGTAATGGATGGAAAAAATCGCATGTCGTAATAAAACAATAAGAAAAAATGGAACTGAATTTTCATTTTTGAATTTCTTATTATGTTCTTATCGTAAAATCGCGTATTGGAAATTGGGTTTCCATCTATGAACCAAGGCAAGCAATCCTCCTTACCGATTCGAGACACACTAGCAATGCCTCAGGATCCCCCCCTAGTGAACCCTTGGATCCTACAGAGCCGGTCATCCGTAGATGATTAGTTATACCATAAACTATAGGTTAGCCGGTTCTATCGAACCTCCAAAATGGTCAGTCTGGTCAACCATCTAGAACCTTTTAGTCAGTTCTAGTATCAAATCCGAGGTACCTTGCTTTTCCATCGATAAAGTTTTCCAACATCCACATAAGTAAACAGTCCGGGCTCCATACCATTACGTTACTCGTAGCTAGAAACTAACATATATCCATTTCCATGCATCCCTAGTCCTGTTTTAGGTTTACACCGAGGAGTGAAGCTCGCGAATTAACGCTAACAAAGCTATGCTAATTAAAGCTGTGCTTTGATCATCATCCATAAGACTCTTCTTTTCAACAAAAGCCTTGATCATTTGCATCTCAGCATGCCACACTGTCAATCCATACGTACCACTGATTTCCACCAATATATATCCTCTAAGCTCATACATCTAAGAGAAGGGTTTTAAGCAAGAGAATAAATTCTCCGTCACCAAACAGATATATATTTAGCAGAGATCAATGAATAAAGTATAAAGGAATACAATGTCAGATGTACCATCCATTTGCAAGTCCATTCTGGGTCTGAATGAAACCGAAGGCACCTTATTCCTCGTCCCATATGTCCAATACAGGAGAGAGAGACCCTCGCATATCCGGTCGATCTCCAAGTACGTCTAAATAATCACTACTTATTACCTTATCTTGGGTGTACATCACAATCAAGACATCAGTAATCATCTAAACGATGTGAAGATCTCCGGTCTTCAACCACTGTCTTCATATCATCGACATTTAGTCGCCGTATCAGTTATTCAGAATGGGTTAAAGTCGGTCTTTCTGAATAACTCGCGTATCTTAAAAATAAGTGCTAGAAAAGCACATCATACGCCTCATTCCAATCAAAATATTCTTTTATTTAAATATTCATATCTTTGGGAAAAGGTTCCCATTAATTTATCAAAGATAAATCCTTTCAAACTTATTCTTTAGTCTTCCTTTTGATATCATTTTTAAAAGATTTTACTTTGTCTTTTCACCACTTAAACCAAATTAAGGTTTATTAATTAGTCGGGACTAGCAAACCTTACCGAAGTAATCATTTATTTTTATTATTCCAATCCCAGCCTATTGATTCCATGGAGCAAAAGTGGTAGTACTCTATATCAACACCCACGGTGTTATCGGTAAATTTAATTACCATTTCACGTTCAAATCTAATTAAAGAATTAAATATCGCAAGGAGTAAAACTAGTGGTACTCCATTCTCGATTATCTCATGAATCTGATAAATTTAATTATCTCATTCACATTATAATCTAATTAAAGATTCATTAAAATTCCAACTTGGTTTTAATATCAAAAATCATTACTTTATGATTATTCAACTTTTAGGAAAATTAATCCTTTCATTAACTGGGTTAAAGAACCAATGTCATTTAAAACACAGTTCACGATAAACCCAAATCAGCTTCCATTAACTATGGAATCTTCACGGAAAACAGATCAATATATAATCGATATAAATTTCCGTATCAGACTAATAATATAAATGGAATAAAGCCAAGGCCTTTTAAATTCCATATATAGTAACGGTCTTCATTTACAGAAGCTCATCTCGATTATTATCCAATTGAGTTCCATTCAATTCCAATTTAATATATTAAATTGGAAAACTTTACTTTGGAAATTTCCATTAAATCTTAATAAAAAGGTTTATAAATTCCAAATCATATCTTTTTGTTAATTGGGTTTTAAGAACAAATGCTATTTAAAACACAGTTCACAACGAGCCCAAAATCAACTTCCATTTCGATTCCAATTAAATTAATTAACTGGTAAATTTCACTAATCTTAATTAAAAGATTTATTCTTTTCTCAATTGGGTTTAAGAACAGTGTTATTAAAGATACCATTCACGAAAAACCCAAAGTCCAATTTGATATTAAATACAAGGCTCTAAATAGAAATTATATCGGCTTATATTCAATATCAAAATTTGAAACTAACGGATATCGTATTGGGAATAACGATATCTGTATCTTCCAAATTCCTCAACAATATCCATATAATTACAGAATCCAATAACGAAATATTCCAAAGATTATTTCCACTTATTGAAAAATTCTGGTTATATCCAAACCCGTTTACAAATCCAATTTATTTATTTGAAAACATTGGATTATTATTCTAGTCAATAACTAGTTCATTTTGATAAAAATATATTTTATCTTTTCAAATATGTAATTTTTAACCCAAACTCTTTCCAATTTATTTGTTATGATTTTACATAGTTTTTACATATTTTTAATGATTTTATTAAGGCCTTTACAGTCGGTTTCCAATAACGGCCGCCGAACTGCATTCATGACGGCCTTTTCCAAAACTGATTTGGATATATTTTAAAATATAACCATTAGATTTCAAATCAATTATATTCATTGGAAAGACCTTTTCGATACGAACCCAACGGTTTTGGTTTTAGGAGAATCTGACAGTCGGATCTCCCGTTACGTCTATTCGAAGTTAATGGTCTAAATTCGCGAATGGTCGCTGCACGGCGCGTTCTATTCAGGCCATTATATATATATATATATATATATATATATATATATATATATATATATATATAATATCGTTAATTTCCATTTAAAACGTATTTTATAAATAGTTTATAAATTCATTTTAAAATGATTTCAACTTCATTTTCAGTTTTAAATCAAAATTGAATATAATATTAAAATGATATTATTTTCAAAATATCTGATTTTGAAATCCATTTCTTTTCGATATTCATTATAAAATAAATAAAATCGATATAAAAATTCGTTTGAGTCAAAATAGCGTTTCTAAACTTAACTCAGCTTTATATTTTTATATATTCTCATGTCCATCCAAAATCTGACATCAAAATCGTATTTTGATTATTCCTAAATATTATTTTAAAATACTCGTTATTTCTAAATTGAAATTGGACTCAAACAATTACCAAATAATTTTATTTATATGGATTCCATACATTGCATTTTTTCAAAAATAGTTATAAACAACTATTAAATATTCCATTCACAACCAGAGTGCAAATTACAACTGTATAAGCATTAAATAATTAAATAACGATTATCACAGCCTGTCAATCAATCGGTTAACAAACAATTAAATTCAAGGGAGATATGAATTAATTATCATCCCCAGACCCGTGTTGGGTTTCAACCATCAACAAATAATTGGGCGATGTGTAAAATTATCGTTCTAATACCTGTGTGGGGTTTACATCACAGTCCATGTGAATTTATTTATTATTTATAAATATTTATAATCAAGATAACATTAAACTGTAAACAATCATTAACCACAAAGTGTCTATCAACATTGTTTGAAATATGAGTGTCGTATATTCAAACAACGCTTCTTGTGCAAATGAGTCGTGAATAGTTCAAGTGTTGAACTCAAGCAATGTCACATACAACAGATAAAAATAAACAATGACAATTTATACACTTTCAGTTATAAAATAAATAACTGTACAAATATTTTAGTGAGAGAGAGTTCTCACTTTGGTTTCAACTCCGTCAGTCTTCAGTAGAGCCGTCAAATTCTAACACGACCCGAAACATGACTCGTAACCCGCATGAAAAAAACCCGACCCGACCCATTTATAAACAGGTCAATTTCGGGTCAACCCACTCTAACCCATTTAATAAACGGGTTGACCCGACCCGACCCGTGAACCCGTTTATGACCCGTCATGACCCGTTTAATATAAAACATATTTTTATTACTCTACAATGTACAAAACATAGGCCCAACCTCATCCACTACCCATTTTCCGCTTTACCCTAATTTACCAATTACCAAGCCACCACTCATTCAGTCATTCTAATTTCTACGGTTCGACCTCTTCACTAATTCACCCCTTCACGTTTTCATGCTTATTCCCACATTAACAACTTTTTACATTTTTATTCCCATCTTAGCTTGCAACATGTGAATGACAACACCTTTCTTTCATGTTTTCATCTTTTTATACAAATATTTTTCTTAATGGGTTATACGAATCAAACCCGAAACCCACACGATTATAAATGGGTCAACCCGAAACCGACCCGTTTAATAAACGGGTTGAACTGACACGACCCGAAAGATTTGACCCGACCCGACCCATTGACAGGCCTAGTCTTTAGTGGAAGATTTCAGTACTGTTCGGATTTAAATTTGCCTCAAATTCCAACTTCCTCCATTTGTTCTAGTCTGTTCCATGTTGTAGTATTCGTTGAGACGATCACAATGCACTTTGGTTCATGTGACTCTGATATCGTACGACAAAGATATGAGCATTTAAAATTTTAATTACATAATTTAAATTTCTAAGATAATTAATTAATTTAACCATTAATTAAAACCTTAATCCATTGTTTAACCATCTTCTACGTTCCAGGTTATCTCGACCGAGCTCAAACCCCAAGCGCCGCCTCCTACTTGCGTCGGACCACCATCGGAGTACCCCCCTGAAGCGGCGCAACGCCTCCACTCTCCGCCTTCAACTGCGGCGAGCTCGCACCTCTGGCGGCATCAGAAACTGGCGGAAAGGCTGCGACTTCGAGGCTAGAGAACTCCCAAATCCATTAATGTAAAACGATCTAACTCGTATAGAATTACAACCCACTTGAAGCTCTACGAAATTTGTTTCATAAGTTTTGATTAATTTGTAGAGGATTGGAAGATTTTAAGGAATCAAATTCGGATATTTTTTGTCCTCGTTTTCAGCTGGCGACGTGTAGAAGTAAGGAGTGAAGAGGATAGGGTTTCGGTGGGAATATGGTTATATATATATATTCTAATATTCATTTAAAAGTGAGATTTTCGTCCGAACTCCAAATCAAACCCAACAACTATCGCCCCTAGCTAAATACCCCCATTCCGGACACAATGGGATAGGTTTCATAAGCCAATTCGACTGTTTTGATCAATTTTCATCAAAATTAAAATATAAATTAATATAACGGTCAATATTGAATTTGAATGTACATTTTAATTTACCGGGGCCACAAACTGACTCCAAAAATTACGAATATTGAAATCTAAATATGTTTTGACGATTCGGTCCTAACAAAAGTAATTTCGTCGAATTTGGAGACCGTTTGAAAACTGGCCTTTTTAATTGGTTATTAAATTCAAACTGAAATTTAAAACACGTTTAAATTTACCACACTCACTTATTAATTCCAAAAATTATGAATTTTTAGACCTGACAACAAATTGACATTCCGGAACCAACAAATGTGGTTTCGTCGAATACGGAGGTGGTTTTCAAAATGGCTATTTTTAAGGGGTATATATTATATAAAAACATATATAAATTACATAACGACTATTCTAGAATTTAATCTGGCCATAACTTTCAATGTATAAAACAAAATCTCAATTTTTCACACTTATTAGAAAGATATAATTAAACAGATTCTAACGTTTCTTGTTTTACTGAAATCCGATTTATTTTGAATCCTATACGTTCAATTGAAATTTAAAATCAAATTTTCAAACTACCACGCCATTTCGGGCTCGTTTCATAATTAAAATAAATTTATACTGTAACAACCCGGAAAATCCGAACCAATTAAAATTTTTTATTTTGGCAATTTTAATGAATTTTGAATATTTAAAATGATTTATTTTAAATAATAACAACGAGAAATTTATTTTGAATAGAATTAGAACGTATATATTTATTTGAATCGACATTAGAATATAAATATTTATTTTTAATTATTAAAGGAATTGAAAATGGCGTGGTAGTTTGAAAATTCGATTTTAAATTTTAAATGAATGTATAGGATTCAAAATAAACCGTATTTTGGCAAAACCAAAAATATTAGAATATATTTTAGAATATCTTTCCAGCGAATCCGAAAAATTGAAATTTCATAGCGGGAATAAAAAGTTATGCCCAGTTGAAAATTCAGAATAGTCGCTATGGAATTTTAGCCCTTAAAAATGGAAATTTTGCAAACGACCTTCGTTTTCGGCGAAACCACTTTAGTTGGATCCGGGATGTCAAGTTATTGCTAGATTCCAAAATTCGTAATTTTTGGGATTAATATGTGAGCGTGGCACAAGAAAACGTGTTTGAACAGTTTCAGTCAATTTGGATCGACCAAAAAATGGCTATTTTTCAAACGGTCTTCAAATTTGACGAAATTAGTTTTGTTAGGACCGTATCCTCAATACAAAGCTAGAAATATTTTTTCTGGAATTTTTAGAGTTCGTATGTGGCCCAGTAAATTAAAATGTGCGTTTAAAAATTGAATATATAGAATTATATCTTAATTTAAATCAAAACTGATCGAAACGATAAAATTGGCTTACGAAACATATCCCGTTGCGTTCAGATGGGGGTAATATGCTATGGACGACAGTCGATGGGTTCGATTTGGGATTCCAATGAAAAGGTTACTTTTTGGAATTAAATATAAATAAAATTAAGTATATAAATTACATATTCTCTTTACCCCCTCTCCTTACCACTCAGCCAACGCTCGAAGAAAAATATAAAAAGAAAAAAACCCCGATGTAGATCCCTGTTACCCCCCCCCCCAAATCCTCCAACGCCGCAGCCTTTCCTGCCGCCACCGCCTACGGCGACCATCGCCGGGCCCCCACCAGTCGTTCTACGACCACCCCCTCCTCTGTACGTCTCCGATTTGAAAACCCCAACGCCCCAGCACTAAAACCGCCGCCAGACCCCCCCACCCCCACATTCTGCCGTCGCCGCCTGCTAGGACCCCCGAGCCCCCTCCGCCAACTGCAGCACCCCCATGCGCCCTCTCCTCCGATCGAAAGGTGAACTTCTATGATTTCTTTTATTTATTATATAAAGATGTGATTTTTTTAAATATAAAAAGATTAGATTTCTATAAATAAGAAGATAAGATTTTTATTAATACAAAGGTAGGATTTTTCATTAGTAGAAAAATATGATTTTTCACGGTATAAAGTATGATTTTTTTATATTATAGAGTTATGATTTTTAATATAAAAAAGATAGGATTTTTGATATATAAAAAGCATTATATAAAAATTTGATCTTTATAATGAAGTAGCGATATAAAAATATAATTTTTATATAGAAAGTGGCGTTGTAAAAATCTAATTTTTATAAATATAGCGAAGAGACAAAAAAAATGTGATTTTTTTCCATGTAGCGGTGAAATAAAAATGTGATTTTTATTTATGAATAGCGTGGAAAGATAGAGTTGGAATGTCGGGTAAATCCAAACCATCGTCCGCTAAAGAATGACGGAGTGGATCCCAAAGGTGAGAACTCCTCACTTTTATTTTATTTTCTAGTTAAAATATATACTAGGGTGCAGACGTTGCTTAGCAGCACCCGACACCCGTCGTCCACAGACCATGGATGACTTGTTTGTTTGATTGATGTGTTGTGAAAATTGATTGTGTGATATGGAATGAATAAATATTTTATAGTTAAAAATATAAATTTTAACATGTATATAAAATAAATATTTATAAACAAATCGGACGATTTGTTTATGTACACACATTTGATTGATATGGGTTGGGACGATAAATTTTACACATCGCCCAACTACACAAATAAAATCTGTGTTTGTTGTTTGAAAATCCCACATGGGTATTGGGATGAAATTGGACATACACTAATCCCAATAATTAGCTGTATGTCAATCGATTGATCGACAGGCTGTTGTAAGCGTTAAATATTTATATTTAATGCTTATATAGTGTAGAATGCACTCTGGACGATGGATTGTTGTTTTCATTGCTGTTATACACATTGGTTGTGTGAAATCCATATAATCAACATTATATGGTAATCGACTGTGTCTGATTCCAGTTCAGAAAGAATGAAGATTTTAAAATAACGATTATTTTAAAATAACGAATATTTTCAAATAATATTCAGAAAAGATCAAAATCAAATTTTGATGTCCGATTTGGGATGGACACGAATATATTTAAATATATAAAGTCGTGTTGATTAGGTTAACGCTATTTTGACGTGAACGATATTTATATCGATTTTATTCATTTTTATAATGAATATCGAAAAGGAATTGATTTCAAAATCTAATGTTTTGAAAATATTATCATTTATATATCGATGATATGGAATATTCAATTTTGATTAGAAATTCAATATGAAGTTGAAATCGTTTTGAAAACTAATTTAAAACGATTTATAAAATACGTTTTAAATGGAAATCAGCGAAATATATATAATATATATTATATATATAATGGCTGAATAGAACGCGCCGCGCTGCGGCAGTTCACGAATTTCGACCATTAACTTCGAACGGACATTTCGGGAGATCCGACCGTCGGATTCTCCTAAAACCAGAACCGTTGGGTTTGTATCGAAAAAAGATTTCTAACGAATATTAGAAATTAGAAATATAACGGTTGGATTTGGAATTATGTCCCGATCAAATTTGGAAAAGGTCGTTGTAAGTGCAGTTCGATGGCCGTTTATGGAAATCGACTGTACGGGCCTTGATAAAATTATTAAAAATATCAATAATTAGTCTAAAATCATAAGAAATGATTTGGAAAGAATTGGGATGAAAAACCCCATATTTGAAAAGATAAAAATATATTTTTATCGAAATGAACTAGTTTTGCACTAGAATTATAATCCATTTATTTTTAAAATAAATAAATTGGATTTGAAATGGTTTTAAAAATAACCAGAATTTCCAATATATAATTTGGAAATGGATTTGAATCGAAATTGTCTTTGGAATATTTCGATGTTGGATTTCCTGATTATACAGATATTGTTATGGAAATTTGAAAGATATATTTATATCGTTATTTCCAATACGATATTTGTTGGTCATAGAATTTGATATTGAGTATAAACTGATATATTTTCTATTCAGAGCCTTGTATTTAATATCAAATGGGATTTGGGTTTGTCGTGAATGGTGTCTTCATTAACACTGTTCTTAATCCCAGTTGAGAAAAAGATTAAATCTTTTTATTTAGATTTAATGAAATGTACCAATTAAATGATATTTAATTGGAATTGAACCGTAATTGATTTTTGGGTTTATCGTGAACGGTGTTTTAAATAACACTCGTTCTTTAACCCGATAATTAATGGAATGTGAATTGGGTTTGTTGTGAACTATGTTTTAACGACATTCGTTCTTTAACCCGATTTACAGTGAAATGTGGTTTGGAATTTATAAATCTTTTTGATAAGATTTAAAGGATATTTTCCAAAGTAAAGTTTTCCAATTTAATAAAATAAATTGGAATGGAATGGAATTCGACTTGGTAATAATCGAAATGAATTTCTGTGGAGGAAGACTGCTAATATATATGGAATTTAAAAGGCTTTGCCGTTGTTCCATTTATATTATTAGTCGGATATGGAAGTTTATATCGATTATAGTTATTGATCTGTTTTCCGTGAAGATTCCATAATTAATGGAATATGATTATGGGTTTATCATGAGCTGTGTTTTAAATGATATTAGTTCTTTAACCCAGTTAAAGACAGGATTTATTTCCTGGATTTGAATAATCATTAAATAATGATTTTTGGAAATTAAAACTGAATTAGACCTTTAATGAATCTTTAATTAGATTGAAAGGTGAATTTGATAACTAAAATTATTAAATTCAAGAAATGATCTAGAACGGAGTACCACCAGTTTTACTCCAGAAGATAGTTAAATCTTTAATTAGATTTGAATGTGAAATGGTAATTAATATTCACCGATAACACTATGGTATTAAATATGGAGTACTACCAGTTTTGCTCCATGGGATGAATAGGTTGGGATTGGGAAATATAATAAATGATTACTTCGGTAAGATTCGCTAATCCCGACTAGTTTGGAAAACCTTAATTTGGTTTGGAACGATATCCAAAGGAAGATTAAAAAATAAATTTAAAATAATTTATCTTTGATAAAATTAATGGGAACCTTTCCCTAAAGACGTAAATATTTGAATCAAAGAATATTCTGAATGGGAATGAGGCGTATGTTGTGTTTGTGTAACACTTGTTTATTATATACGCGAGTTATTCGGAAAGGCCGGGTTTATACCCATTCTGAATAACTGATACGACGATAAGTCGAAGATGAAGACGGTGGTTGAAGACTGGAGGTCTTCACATCGTTTGGATGATTATTGATTATCTTGATTGGGCTGTACACCTAAGAGGAGGGAATCAGTTGGTGATCATCCAGACGTACTTGGAGATCGATGGATATGCGAGGAATAAGGTTCCTCCAGTTTCGTTCGAACCCAGAACGAACTAGTAAATGGATGTGTGTCTGACATCGGATTCCATTCTGTGTGATTGATTTAAATCGGTTGCATAGCGTGAATTGCCTGTGTGGCATGCTAAGATGCAAATGATTAAGGCTTCTGTTGAAAAGCAAAGTCTTGTGGTTGATGATCAAAGCATGGCTTTAATATAGCTTAGCTTTGTGTAGCGTTAATTCGTGAGCCTCACACCCCGGTGTGAACCAGAAACGGGAGAGGACATCAGGGAGGGCATGCGTTTCCTTCTTGCTAGGAGTGTTTCGGGTTTTACACGCCTGGACATTTTACTTATGTGGATGATGAATTGCGAGGCGCCTCGGTTATATCGGTCGATCCAGGACCGATGGAGTCATTTGGCTCATTGACGACCCATAGGGCGGGGAAACGCATGTTCAGGCATTTTAATTCACCCTTTGCACTTCGGGTGGACCGGCCCTGACGATCCAAGGTTCACTCGAGCTCTGATTCTGAGGGGTGGGCTAGAGCGTCTCGAATTCGGTAAGGACGATCCCTTGCCTTGGTTCACGACGTAAATCCAATTTCCAATACGAGACATTTCGGTTTTAGTTGTAATCCTATATATGGCGACATAGTGGTATGGGGCACTTATGCCATCTATGATTGATACTTATGATTGAAATTGTTTTGACACTACTTATAGTAATAATAAAAGATGAAATTTCACGTACCAAGCATTTTTGGCTATTATAAGGTAAAAACTTCATCCTCCGGCTTGCGTTGCATTGTGTGATGGGACCTGAGTCTTATAATAGCTTCATTGTTCTTTATTTACTATTGCGTTGTTGTTTTATGCACTGGTATTCTTGGGAGGAAACCCATTCCGTGTTATACGGCGTGGTCCCTTGATTTACCTAACTTTAAAATCAGATTAATAACTGTTTTAGTTCTCACACCAGTCACATGACTGATCTGGAGTTTATTGTTTTAACCTAAACTCTGGGTGCCCTTATTTCCACACGGGCAGCTAGTAGTTTTGGTTTTGCAGATTGATATTTACAGGATCATGGTTTACATCTGGAATGATATTTGGAAAGCTCTATATCCATGTATCTCTTTCAGTTGTGTTTTGTATTTTTTTCCGCTGCATTATAACTTGTAAATATCTGATATTTAGTAAATGTGTAATATATACTTATACTCTGTATATTCTTGTATTCTGATGAAATAGTTGTAATAAGCAATGAAATGTTCTTCTGTTTGTGTTCTAATTTCTCGTGTTCTCAAAGTCAATCCGGGCTTTCCTTCACAGGGAAGTTCGGGTCGTGTCACCTTGGTATCAGAGATTTGGTTTATAGAGCTCGAGAACAAGACACATTAGAACCGAACGAAAGAATTCATCAGAGATTGGATTAGTAATATCCAATGAGAATGACTCGTTAGAGATAGGATCAGTAGTATCCTAGAATGAGTCGGAAGGGAGTTGTCTTCAAATAAAGATGAAAACAATTTTTGTTTTGAAAATTTAAAATCTGTTGTACGTATTTGAATACTATTTTTATATTGATTTGGATAATCCAGTATATAAAGATTTTGCATATACGTCTGATCCATGTGTATTCGAAGTTTTAATATACTGGATAGATATAGAATCACACTCTAGTTGCCCGGAGATGATGCTGATAATGACCATGGCATCATCAGTATTTCTGTTCGAGTTTCGAAAGTGGGATTTCTATATATTTCCAATTGACTGGTGTGAGAACCAAAACTAGATAGGGCCTATTGTTGTGATTTGGCATCAAAAATCTGATTTTGGACTATGTATGAAAGTGATGAATTTGAAAAGCTAATCAACTAATTGATTGCTGATTGTGTTGTTTGATTATTGGTTGATTAATTAAAAATTGAAATTTAGCCAAATTTTATCAAATATTGGACTGAATTGAAAATTGTTTGAATTTGCATATGTATATATGTATATACATTGAACATGTCATAGCAAGTAGGCTAGAGAAGAGGAATAAAATTGTTTGCCCGAAAAATAGGTACATGTTTATTGTATTTCTTGGGGTTTTTGATGATTTTATGAGCCGATTGGCTGTTTCTTTTTCTTTTTAGATTGGAGAAGCCTGTATGGCGATTTCGGGATTTTCCCGGTGCTCCCGTACAGGGGAGGTTATGGCGAAATTTTTCAAAAATTTATGGTGTTAGCCAAATTTTTGAGGAATTTGAAAAGTTCTTAGAAACTGAAAAGTTGAAGAACTTAAGCCATAATGAAAATATTGAAAGTTGAGTTGATTAGTAAAACAACTTTCAGCTCCGTTCCTTTTCCGAGACGAAAAGATTTTAAGTGGGGGAGATTGTAACAACCCGGAAAATCCGAACCAATTTAAAATTTTTATTTTGGCAATTTTAATGAATTTTGAATATTTAAAACGATTTATTTCAAATAATAACGACAAGAAATTTATTTTGAATATAATTAGAACGTATGTATTTATTTGAATCGACGTTAGAATATAAATATTTATTTTTAATTATTAAAGGAATTGAAAATGGCGCGGTAGTTTGAAAATTCAATTTCAAATTTCAAATGAATGTGCAGGATTCAAAATAAACCGTATTTTGGCAAAACCAAAAATATTAGAATCTATTTGAGAATATCTTTCCAACGAATCCGAAAAATTGAAATTTCATAGCGGGAATAAAAAGTTATGCCCAGTTGAAAATTCAGAATAATCGCTATGGAATTTCGGCCCTTAAAAATGGAAATTTTGCAAACGACCTCCGTTTTCGACGAAACCACTTTTGTTGGATCCGAGATGTCAGGTTATTGCTAGATTCCAAAATTCGTAATTTTTGGGATTAATATGTGAGCGTGGCAAAAGAAAACGTGTTTGAACAGTTTTAGTCAATTTGGATCGACCAGAAAATGGTCATTTTTCAAACGGTCTTCAAATTTGATGAAATTAGTTTTGTTTGGACCGTATCGTCAATACGAAGCTGGAAATAATTTTTCTGGAATTTTTAGAGTTCGTATGTGGCCACAATAAATTAAAATGTGCGTTTAAAAATTGAATATATAGAATTATATCTTAATTTAAATCAAAACTGATCGAAACGATAAAACTGGCTTACGAAACATATCCCGTTGCGTTCGGAATGGGGGTAATGTGCTATGGACGACATCGGTGTGTTCTATTTGGGATTCAAATGAAAAAGTTACTTTTTGGAATTAAATATAAATAAAATTAATTATATAAATTACATATCCTCTTTACCCCCTCTCCTTACCACTCAGTCAACGCTCGAAGAAAAATATAAAAAGAAAAAAAGCCCGATGTCGATCCCCGTTACCCCCCAAATCCTCCAACGCCAGACGCGCCGCAGCCTTTCCTGCCGCTACCGCCTGCGGCGACCATCGTCGGGCCCCCACCGGTCGTTCTCCGACCACCCCCCTCCTCTGTACTTCTCCGATTTGAAAACCCCTACGCCCCGGCACCTAAAACCGCCGCCAGACCCTCCCCCCCCCCCCCAGTCCGTCGCTGCAGCCTGCTAGGACCCCCGAGCCTCCTCCGCCAACTACAGCACCCCCCTGCGCCCTCTCCTCCGATCGAAAGGCGAACTTCTCTGATTTCTTTTATTTATAATATAAAGATGTGATTTTTTTAAATATATAAAGATTAGATTTTTAGAAATAAGAAGAT
Organism: Allium sativum; assembly: GCA_030737875.1. Classification (NCBI taxonomy): domain Eukaryota; kingdom Viridiplantae; phylum Streptophyta; class Magnoliopsida; order Asparagales; family Amaryllidaceae; genus Allium; species Allium sativum. Next base: position 390,783,392 of record CM060925.1, read on the forward strand.
AAGATTTTTATTAATACAAAGATAGGATTTTTCATTAGTAGAAAAATATGATTTTTCACGGTATAAAGTATGACTTTTTTTATATTATAAAGTTATGATTTTTAATATAAAAAAGATAGGATTTTTGATATATGAAAAGCGTTGCATAAAAATTTGATCTTTATAATGAAGTAGCGATATAAAAATATACGTTTTATATAGAAAGTGGCATTGTAAAAATCTAATTTTTATAAATATAGAGAAGAGATAAAAAAAAATGTGATTTTTATCCATGTAGCGGTGAAATAAAAATGTGATTTTTATTTAGGAACAGCGTGGAAAGATAGAGTTGGAATGTCGGGTAAATCCAAACCATCATTCGCTAAAGAATGATGGAGTGGATCCCAAAGGTGAGAATTCCTCACTTTTATTTTATTTTCTAGTTAAAATATATACTAGGGTGCAGACGGTGCTTAGCAGCACCCGACACCCGTCGTCCACAGACCATGGATGACTTGTTTGTTTGATTAATGTTTGTGAAAATTGATTGTGTGATGTGGAATGAATAAATATTTTATAGTTAAAAATATAATTTTTAACGTGTATATAAAATAAATATTTATAAACAAATCGGATGATTTGTTTATGTACACACATTTGACTGATATGAGTTGGGACGATAAATTTTACACATCGCCCAACTACACAAATAAAATCTGTGCTTGTTGTTTGGAAATCCCGCACGGGTATTGGGATAAAATTGGACATACACTAATCCCAATAATTAGCTGTATGTCAATCGATTGATTGACAGGCCGTTGTAAGTGTTAAAAATTTATATTTAATGCTTATACAGTGTAGAATGCACTCTGGATGATGGATTGTAGTTTTCATTGTTGTTATACACATTGGTTGTGTGAAATCCATATAATCAACGTTATATGGTAATTGACTGTGCCTGATTCCAGTTCAGAAAGAATGAAGATTTTAAAATAACGATTAGTTTAAAATAACGAATATTTTCAAATAATATAAGGAAAAGATAAAAATCAAATTTTGATGTCCGATTTGGGATGGACACGAATATATTTAAATATATAAAGCTATGTTGATTAGGTTAACGCCATTTTGACATGAACGATATTTATATCGATTTGATTCATTTTTATAATGAATATCGAAAATGAATTGATTTCAAAATCTAATGTTTTGAAAATATTATCATTTATATATCGATGATATGGAATATTTAATTTTGATTAGAAATTGAATATGAAGTTGAAATCGTTTTGAAAACGAATTTAAAACGATTTATAAAATACGTTTTAAATAGAAATCGACGAAATATATAATATATATATATATATATATATATATATATATATAATGGCTGAATAGAACGCGCCGCGCTGCGACAGTTCGCGAATTTTGAGCATTGACTTCGAACGGACATTTCGGGAGATCCGATCGTCGGATTCTCCTAAAACCGGAACCTTTGGGATCGTATCGAAAAGAGCTTTCAAACGAATATTATAAATTATAAATCTAATGGTTGGATTTGGAATTATGTCCCGATCAAATTTGGAAAAGGTCGTTGTAAGTGCAGTTCGATGGCCGTTTATGGAAATCGACTGTACGGGCCTTGATAAAATTATTAAAAATATCAATAATTAGTCTAAAATCATAAGAAATGATTTGGAAAGAATTGGGATGAAAAATCCCATATTTAAAAAGATAAAAATATATTTTTATCGAAATGAACTAGTTTTGAACTAGAATTATAATCCATTTATTTTTAAAATAAATAAATTGGATTTGAAATGGTTTTAAAAGTAAACAGAATTTCCAGTATATAAATTGGAAATGGATTTGAATCGAAATTGTCTTCGGAATATTTCGATGTTGGATTTCGTGGTTATACAAATATTGTTATGGAAATTTGAAAGATATATTTATATCGTTATTTCCAATACGATATTTGTTGGTCGTAGAATTTGATATTAAGTATAAACCGATATATTTTCTATTCAGAGCCTTGTATTCAATATCAAATGGGATTTGGGTTTGTCATAAATGGTGTCTTCATTAACACTGTTCATAAACCAGGTTGAGAAAAAGATTAAATCTTTTTATTTAGATTTAATGAAATGTACCAATTAAATGATATTTAATTGGAATTGAATTGGAAATGATTTTTGGGTTTATCGTGAACGGTGTTTTAAATAACACTCGTTCTTTAACCCGATAATTAATGGAATGTGAATTGGGTTTATTGTGAACTGTGTTTTAATGAGATTCGTTCTTTAACCCGATTTACAGTGAAATGTGGTTTGGAATTTATAAATCTTTTTTATAAGATTTAAAGGAGATTTTCCAAAGTAAAGTTTTCCAATTTAATAAAGTAAATTGGAATGGAATGGAATTCGATTTGGTAATAATCGAAATGAATTTCTATGGAGGAAGACTGCTAATATATATGGAATTTAAAAGGCTTTGTCGTTATTCCATTTATATTATTAGTCGGATATGGAAGTTTATATCGATTATAGATATTGATCTGTTTTCCGTGAAGATTCCATAATTAATGGAATAGGATTTTGGGTTTATCGTGAGCTGTGTTTTAAATGATATTAGTTCTTTAACCCAGTTAAAGATAGGATTTAATTCCTGGATTTGAATAATCATTAAGTAATGATTTTTGGAAATTAAAACTGAATTAGACCTTTAATGAATCTTTAATTTGATTGACAGGTGAATTTGATAACTAAAATTATCAAATTCAAGAAATGATCGAGAATGGAGTACCACCAGTTATACTCCAGACGATAGTTAAATCTTTAATTAGATTTGAACGTGAAATGGTAATTAATATTTACCGATAACACTGTGGTGTTAGATATGGAGTATTACCAGTTTTTCTCTATGGGATGAATATGTTGGGATTGGGAAATATAATAAATGATTACTTCGGTAAGATTCGCTAATCCCGACTAGTTTGGAAAACCTTAATTTGGTTTGGAACGATATCCAAAGGAAGATTAAAAAATAAATTTAAAAGAATTTATCTTTGATAAAATTAATGGGAACCTGTCCCTAAAGATGTGAATATTTGAATAAAAGAATATTCTGAATTGGAATGAGGCATATGTTGTGTTTTTGTAACCCTTGTTTATTATATACGCGAGTTATTCAGAAAGGCCGGGTTTATACCCATTCTGAATAATTGATTCGAAGATAAGTCGAAGATGGAGACGGTGGTTGAAGACCGGAGGTCTTCACATCGTTTGGATGATTATTGATGATCTTGATTGGGATGTACATCCAAGAGGAGGGAATCAGTTGGTGATCGTCCAGACGTACTTGGAGATCGATGGATATGCGAGGAATAAGGTTCCTTCGGTTTCGTTCAAACCCAGAACGAACTAGTAAATGGATGTGTGTCTGACATCGGATTCCATTCTATGTGATTGATTTACATCGATTGCATAGCGTGAATTTCTTGTGTGGCATGCTGAGATGCAAATGATCAAGGCTTCTGTTGAAAAGCAGAGTCTTGTGGTTGATGATCAAAGCACGGCTTTAATATAGCGTAGTTTTGTGTAGCGTTAATTCGCGATCCCTACACCCCGGTGTGAACCAGAAACGGGAGAGGACATCAGGGAGGGCATGCATTTCCTTCTAGCTAGGAGTGGTGTTTTGGGTTTTGTAAAGACCCGCAACTTCCCCATAAAGGAAAGCGTCGGATAGTTCGAGAACAAACCACAACAGAACACATATCAAAGAACACTTCATTGTATATTACAACAATGCATCAGATTACAAGAATATACAGAGTATAAACGAATATTACACAGAAATATCAGAGATTTAAATTACATCTAAATACATAGCAGCGGAAAATAATACAATACACAACTAGAATGAGATATACGGATACAAAGCTTTCCGGATATCGTTCCAGCTGTAAACCAGGATCCTGTGAATATAAATCTGCAAAAACCAAAACTACTAGCTGCCCATGTCAAAATAAGGGCACCCAGAGTTTAGGTTAAAACAATAAACTCCAGGTCAGTCATGGGACTGGTGTGAGAACTAAAACAGTTATAATTCTTTATTTTAAAGTTCGGTAAATCAAGGGACCACGCCGTATAACACGGAACGGGTTTCCTCCCAAGAATACCAGTGCATAAAACAAACAGCGCAATGCTAAATAAAGAAAAGTGAAGCTGTTATAAGACCCAGGTCCCATCACACAATGCAACGCAGCCGAGGATAGGGTTTTTCCTTATAACAACCAAAGAATGCTTGATACGATTAAAACAAATCGTTTGATACTATTATAAGTGCATAGTGCATAAAACAACTTCAAATCATAAGTATCAATCTTAGGCGGCATGAGCGTCCCATGCTACTATGTCGCCATATATAGGTTTACAAATAAAACCGCAAAGTCACGTATTTGGAAATTGGATTTCCGTCTATGAACCGAGGCAAAAGATAGTCCTCAACCGATTCGAGACTGCCTAGCCCGAGTCTCAGGATCAGAGCTCGAGTGACCCTTGGATCGTCAGGGCCGGTCCACCGATGTGGATTAAAATGCCTGAACACTGCGTTTTCCCGCCCTTTGGGGCGTAAATGAGCCAACGAAGGACTCCATCGGACCCGGATCGTCCGATCAAACCAAGGCGCCTCGCAACAGCAACAACCACATAAGTCAAACTCGTCAGGGCGTGTAAAACCACTGACGCCACTTCTAGCTAGGAGGAAACGCAGGCCCTCCCTGAGGTCCGTCTCCCGTTTTTGGTTCATACCGGGTGTGAAACTCGCGAATTCACGTTACACAAAGCTGTGCCACACAGGCTGTGCTTTGATCATCACCACAAGACTTTGCTTTTCAACAGAAGCCTCGATCTATTGCCATTTAGGCATGCCACACAGGCAATTCACTCCATGCGTTTGATATCCATCAATATATAACCCCTGAGCTCGTACGTCTCAGAGAAGGGCGTTAAGCAAGAGAATAAATTCTCCGCCGCCAAGCAGATATATATTTAATAGAAATCAATCGCACGGACTAAAATCCAATGTCAGACACACAGTCCATTTACAAGTCCGTTCCGGGTCTGAACGAAACCGGGGGCACCTAGTACCCCGCATATCCATCGATCTCCAAGTACGTCTGGACGATCCCTAACTGTTTCCATCTTCTTGGGTGTACAGCCCAATCAAGATCATCAGTAATCACCCAAACGACATGAAGACTTCCGGTCTTCGACCATCGTCTTCATCTTCGACACCACGTCGAATCAGTTATTCAGAATGGGATAAACCCGGTCTTTCTGAATAACTCGCGTATATATTATAAAAGTGTTACACAAACACAACATACGCCTCATTCCAATTCAGAATATTCTTTTATTCAAATATTCCTATACTTTGGAAAAAGTTCCCATTAATTTTATCCAAGATAAATTCTTTAAATTTATTCTTTAATCTCCTTTGAATATCAATTCAAACTAGTCGGGTTTAGCGAACCACACCGAAGTAATCATTTATTTTATTTTCCCAATCCCAACCTATTCATTCCATGAAGTACAACTGGTTATACTTCATATCTAACACCACGGTGTTATCGGTAAATTCAATTACCATTTCACGTTCAAATCTAATTAAAGTTTTAACTATCGCTTGGAGTGCAACTGGTGATACTCCATTTTCGATCTTTTCAATCTAATTAAAGATTCATTAAAACTCCACTTAGTTTTAATATTTCTCTGGGTTAAAGAATCAGTGTCATTTAAAAACACAGTTCACGATAAACCCAAAATCACATTCATTAATTATCGGGTTAAAGAACGAGTGTTATTTAAAACACTGTTCACGATAAACCCAAAAATCAATATCAATTCAATTCCAATTAAATCTCATTTAATTGGTACACTTCATTAAATCCAAATAAAAAGATTTAATCTTTTCTCAACTGGGTTCAAGAACAGTGTTAGTGAAGGCACCATTCACGACAAACCCAAATCACATTCGATATTCAATACAAGGCTCTGAATAGAAAATATATCGGCTTATATTCAATATCAAATTCTACGACTAACAAATGTCGTATTGGAAATAACGATATAAATATATATCTTTCAAATTTCCGTAACAACACCTGTATAATCACGAATTCCAACATCGAAATATTCCGAAGACAATTTCGATTCAAATCCACTCCAATGCAATCATTGGATATTCTGGTTATTTTTAAAACCCTTTTCAAATTCAATTTATTTATTTAAAAATAAATAGAATTATATTCCTAGTTCAAAACTAGTTCATTTCGATAAAAATCTATTTTTATCTTTTCAAATATGGAGTTTTTCATCCCAAATCTTCACAAATCATTTCTTATGATTTTACACAAATTATTACTATTTTTAATAATTTTATCAAGGCCCGTACAGTCGATTTCCACCAATGGCCATCGAACTGCCCTTACAGCGACCTTTTTCCAATTTGATTTGGACATAATTCCAAATCCAACCGTTAGATTTCTAATTTATCACATTCGTAAGAAAGCTCTTTTCGATACGAACCCAACGGTTCCGGTTTTAGGAGAATCCGACGGTCGGATCTCCCGTAATGTCCGTTTGAAATAAATGGTCGAAATCCACGAACTGTCGCGGCGCGGCGCGTTCTATTCAGGCCATTATATTATATATATAATATATATAATATATATATCGTCGATTTCTATTTAAAACGAATTATATAAATAGTTTTAAATTCGTTTCAAAGGCAATTTCAACTTCCATTTCAATTCAAATCGAAATTGAATTCTTCTTTATAAATTCGTTTCAAAATTCATTTCTATTCAATTCAAATTTCAATTCAATTTGAATTCGTTTTCAATTCAATTCATTTCGAAATCGTTTTCAATTGAATTCATTTCGAAATCGTTTTCAATTCAATTCATTTCGAAATCGTTTTCAATTCAATTCATTTCGAAATCGTTTTCAATTCAATTCATTTCGAAATCGTTTTAAAATCGATATAAATATCGATCACGTCAAAATGGCGTCAATCAAATCAACACGGCTTCATATATTCCTTTATTTTCAAATATTTTATTTCAAATATTTCTTTTTCAAATATTTCTTTTTCAAATATTTCTTTTTCAAAACTGGAATGAGGCCCAATCAATTACCATATAATGTTAATTATATGGATTTTCTACAACACATGTATATATCAACAACGATGAATAATCAACCATCATCCAAAGTGCATTCTACACTGTATAAGCATCAAATATAAATATTCAACGCTTATAACAGTCTGTCAATCAATCGATCGACACACAACTAAACAATCGGGATTAGTGTACGTCAAATATCATCCCAACACCCGTGTAGGGTTTCAAACAATCAAACACAGATTTTATTTGTGCAGTTGGGCGATGTGTAAAATTTATCGTCCCAATCAATGTCCTTCAAATAGGTGTACATAAACAAACCGTCTGGTTTGTAAATGAATATTTATTTATTCACCTTCACGTTAAAAATTATATTTTTAACGATAAAACATTTTATTCCAACATATGAATTTCTATTAAGTTCATTCTTTAAATAAAATGATATTTTTATTTTTCTAACATATTTTAGAAAATTTCGGCGGCATAACGGCACGATACTAGAAACAGGACAAGGCCTAGCCTTATCCCCAGTCTAGTGAAGGCCCACGCCATTCACACATCAATCAAATCAATTCATTTCACCAAACAATTCAATTTCAATCAAATAATCCAACTAATCTACGCAACCAAACAAACAAGTCCATGGTCTGTGGACGATTGTGTCGGGTGCTACTAAGCACCGTCTGCATCCTAGTATATATATATAACTAGAAAAGAAATTGAAAGGTGAGAAGTTCTCACCTATAGCTATCCAATCATCTTGACTCTTCTTTTATAGAAATCTTCACCGCTATCGCGTCTTCGTCAGCTTCGTCACCCGTAGCCACTACATATGTAAAAATCGAATTTTTACTTCGCTATTCAATATATAAAAATCGAATTTTTCTTTCGAAGTTCAATATATAAAAATCATATTTTTCTTTCGAAGTTCAATATATAAAAATCATATTTTTAATTCGAAGTTCAATATATAAAAATCACATTTTTCTTTTGAAGTTCAATATATAAAAATCATATTTTCAATCCGAAGTTTAACATATAAAAATCACATTTTTAATCCGAAGTTTAACATATAAAAATCACATTTTCAATCCGAAGTTTAACATATAAAAATCACATTTTCAATCCGAAGTTTAACATATAAAAATCACATTTTCAATCCGAAGTTTAACATATAAAAATCACATTTTTACCTATTGAAAATCGTATCTTTTCCTTCGACTCATTATATATAAAGAATCCCATATTTTATTATGCAAAGTTATTTATTTTAAATATTTCATTTTGAAATCAATGTTATTTACAAAAACAAAATCTTATATTTTTCAAAAACAATGTATGTTTTACTACTTTAAAAGCAAAGTATATGTTTTTATATTTTATAATAGAATCAGTTTTTAAACACTATAAAAAAAACAGTTTAAATCCTTTTCACAATTCAGTTTTTAAATGCTATAATAAAAAAAACAAAATTAAAATTAAAATAGAATACTCACTGCAGCTCGAAGAAGGGGGGGGGGTTTCTTGCGTCAGCGCGATTTAGGGGGGGCGCAGTCCTTCCAAGCGGCGGTCGATGGCAGCAGGGGGCGCGGGTCGTGCAGTTGATCGGAGGGAGGTCGGCGAGGTCTGGCGGATCACGGACGAGGGCGTGGCGGGTTCGTGGATCGAGATGGAGGTCGAGGGAGGCTCCAGCGGTTTCGTCAGAAGAGGAAGAGGAGCGAGGAGATGGAGGGGAGATCGAAGTGGGGAGGGGCGCCGAGGTCGGGTGGCGCGGTGGTCCACGCCAGTACTGGCGAACGGAATCGGGGGGGGGGGGTTCTTCTATATTTTTTTTTATTTTTTTTATTTTTGATTTGTAAATCGATTGTAACGGGGGGGCAGAGATAAAGGAAGAGAAAGGTTTTTTTATTTAATTATTTTATTTTTCTTTCGAAAAAGTTGACTTTTACATACGACCTCTAAACGAGGCCCACCGCCTGTCGTCCATAGCGTATTACCCCCGTTCCGAACACAATGAGATATGTATCGCAAGCGGATTTGACCGTCTCAATTGGTTTCCGTTGAACTTACATTTAAATTACTATATTGAATTTTAAACGTACATTTCAATTTACCGGGCCCACACACGGACTCTAAAAATTCCTGAAAAATATTTTCTAACTTCGTATTGACGATACGGTCCTAACAAAACTAGTTTCGTCGAATTCCGAGACCGTTAGAAAAATGGCCATTTTCCAGTCGATTAAAATCAACTGAAATGGTCAAAACACGTTTTCCTTTGCCACGCTCACATATTGATTCGAAAAATTATGAAATTTGAAATCTAGCAATAACTTTACATCGCGGACCCAACAAAACTGGTTTCGTCGAAATCCGAGGTCGTTTGCAAAATGGCTATTTTTAAGGGCCTGAATTCCATAGCGACTATTCAGAATTTTCAACTGGACATATCTTATCATTTCTAAGATGAAATCTCAGTTTGTTAACTTCGTTACAAAGATATAGTTATACAGATTCAAATATTTCTTGTTTCGTTCAATTCTGACTTATATTGAATTCTGTATATTCATTTGAAATTAGAAATCGAATTTTCGAACTACCGCGCCATTTTCAATTCCTTTTATAATTATATATAATTATTATATATTCTAACGACGAAGTATATAATATATACGTCGATTTATATTCGAAATAAATTTCTCGACAATATTATTTAAAATAATTCATTTTAAATATCAAATTTCGCTAAAATTGCCAAAATAAAAATTTCAAACTGGCTCGCATTTTCCGGGTTGTTACAATTAAGCGCCCGGACATTTTACTTATGTGGATGATGGATTGCGAGGCGCCTCGGTTATATCGGTCGATCCGGGACCGATGGAGTCATTTGGCTCATTGACGCCCCATAGGGCGGGAAAACGCATGTTCAGGCATTTTAATTCACCCTTTGCACTTCGGGTGGACCGACCCTGACGATCCAAGCGTCACTCGAGCTCTGATCCTAAGGGGCGGGCTAGAGCGTCTCGAATTCGGTAAGGACGATCCCTTGCCTTGGTTCACGACGAAAATCCAATTTCCAATACGAGATATTTAGGTTTTAGTTGTAATCCTATATATGGCGACATAGTGGTACGGGGCACTTATGTCGTTTATGATTGATACTTATGATTGAAATTGTTTTGACACTACTTATAGTAATAATAAAAGATGAAATTTCACGTACCAAGCATTTTTGGCTATTATAAGGTAAAAAATCTATCCTCCGGCTTGTGTTGCATTGTGTGATGGGACCTTAGTCTTATAATAGCTTCATTGTTCTCTATTTAGCATTGCGCTGTTGTTTTATGCACTGGTATTCTTGGGAGGAAACCCGTTCCGTATTATACGGCGTGGTCCCTTGATTTACCTAACTTTAAAATCAGATTAATAACTGTTTTAGTTCTCACACTAGTCACATGACTGACCTAGAGTTTATTGTTTTAACCTAAACTTTGGGTGCCCCTATTTCCACATGGGCAACTAGTAGTTTTGGTTTTGCAGATTGATATTTACAGGATCCTGGTTTACAGCTGGAATGATATTCAGAAAGCTCTGTATCCGTGTATCTCTTTCAGTTGTGTTTAGTATTATTTTCCGCTGCAATGTAACTTGTGAACCTCTGATATTTAGTAAATGTGTAATATTTATTTATACTATGTATATTCTTGTATTCTGATGAAATTGTTGTAATAAGCAATGAAATGTTCTTCTGTTTGTGTTCTAATTTGTCGTGTTCTCAAAGTCAATCCGGGCTTTCCTTCATGGGGAAGTTCGGGTTGTGTCATATACATTCTAACTTCGATTTACATAATTTTTTAGTCGTTATTTAAATAAATCATTTTAAATATTCAAAACCCATTGGAATAGCTAAAATAAAAAATTTAAATTAGTTCAGAAATTCCGGGTTGTTACAATATAACTTTAAACGACACAACAATATGGCACAAATTTTACCTAATAAACTTCTAAATTATACAGTACATGACATAAATGTTAAAAAGTAATTATAGAGTAAACTTTGATTTTGTAACCATTTGTCTGGGTGGTGTAGTTGGTCATCACGTTAGTGTCACACACTAAAGGTCCCCAGTTCGAACCTGGGCTCAGACAACATACTCATTTTAATTAATTAATACAAATCCAACAGCAAAAATTTCGTCGCATTCCGATACTGTTTCCCGACATGCTATTTTTATATGCACCGCAATGCTATTTTGGACACCAAATTACCCGGTCTCTAAAAATAACAAACTATATACCTATTTTGACTCTAATCGTCGATACAAACTCAATGGAATTGATTTCGCATCTTAATTCGATCGTCTTCTCAAGTTACACTCAAATACCCCTCTATTAATTTAATTTAATTTAATTATGCTCTCTATAGAAAATGACTGGGCGTTTTCGGCTGCCTTTGTCACATACGACATTGGTTTGCCACGAAATTTAATATCGTACAATAATTTAACGAACCCTGTTCCAATGAAACTAATTTCATCGAAAGCGGAGACCGTTGCAAAAATCGCTATTGTAAGGCTTATATAATATTAATAAAATATTATATAAATTCCAAAATAATCAAATTAAATAACAATAAATTATTATAATCGTAAATACCCACTGGAAATATCATATAGCTCCAAATATAAATTATACAACTCGGTATCATCAATTTCGAGTTAAACGATATCCAAATTATATAAAAATCTTTATTAATTTATTAAATAAACGTTATCGTTTACTAATGAATTCCATAATGACTATTTTAAAATTTGATTTGGACATAACTAACAATCTATAACACGAAATCTGGATTTTTCTCTTCCATATGAAAATTATAATCAACAAGAATCCAACATTTCTTATTTCATAGAAATCCGACTTATATCTGATCCTGTATATTCAATTAAAGTTCAAAACTCAATATTACGAAGTAGCATGCCATTACGAGCTCGTTTTATATTACATATAAATTTAACGTTCAAACTTCGTTATATAATCGAATATATATTCAATTAAATTTCAAAACTCAATATTACGAACTACCATGCCATTACGAGCTCGTTTTATATTACATATAAATTTAACGTTCAAACTTCGTTATATGATCGAAATATATATTCAATTAAAGTTCAAAACTCAATAATACGAACTACCACGCCATTACGAGCTCGTTTTATATTACCTATAAATTTAACGTTCAAACTTCGTTACATAATCGAAATATATATTTTAAATTCATTTTAAATTTCAAATCAATATTTAAAATAATAAATTAAATATTTGACTACAAAAAATACGGGACATTACACCTCCTTTTCCCTTTTTGCTGAAATCTGAAGTATTTTGTTATTCGGACAAAAACTTAAATACATTAAACAAATTTTTGATACATAAACAAGTTAATTCTAACTCAAGCCTTCTCTTTCCTATCAACTAATCATGAAATGAAGTGGTACAACAATCCAAAACATGAGCACGACTAACGAACAATAGAATGGCGAGGTTAACCAACTAAAGATGGAGCGGATTTGTCTGTATTTTCATTTAGCCTCAGATGAATAATGTGGACAAATTCACTCCATTTTTTCGTTTTCTAATTAACTATAGTTGACGAATTCACTCCATATTAAATAGGTTGCACATGACTTTAAACGACACAACAATATGGAACAAATTTTAGCTAATAAACTTCTAAATTATAAAGTACATGACATAAATGTTAAAAAGTAATTATAGAGTAAATTTTGATTTTGTAACCAATTGTCTGGGTGGTGTAGTTGGTCATCACGTTAGTCTCACACACTAAAGGTCCCCAGTTCGAACCTGGGCTCAGACAACATACTCCTTTTTCCCCTTTTTTGCCAAATCTAAAATATTTTTTTATCTAGACAATAATTCAAACATACTAAACATATTTTTGTCACGTAGACACGTTAATTCTAAATCGTGCCTTCTATTTCCTATCAACTAAGCATGAAATGCAGTGGTATAACTAACAAACCATAGGAAGATAGGCTTAACCAAGTAAAGATGGGGTAGATTTATCTATATTTTTGTTTAGCTATAGATAAATAACGTGGGCAAATTGGCTCTATATTTAATTTTTTGGTTAAATATAGTTGAAAATTTCACTCCATCTTCAATTTGTTACACATGACTTACAACTACAAAACAATAAAAAAAAATCATCTAACTAACTTCTAAATTATACAATATAAGTCCTAAATGTAAAAAAAAACCAATTATATAGTTAATTTTGATTTCTATCTAATCTTTTGGGTGGTGTAGTTGGTCATCTTAGTAGTCCCACACGCTAAAGGTCCCTTATTCGAAACCGACTCAAACAACTTAGATATTTTTTTCCTTTTTGCTGAAATCTAAAATATTTTTGTTATCCAGACAACATATTTAAATACTGTAATAACCCGGAAAATCTGAGCCAATTTAAAATTTTTATTTTGGCAATTTTAGTGAATTTAGAATATTTAAAATGATTATTTTAAATAATAACGACGAGAAATTTATTTTGAATAGAATTAGAACGTATATATTTATATAGATCGTCGTTAGAATATAATTATTTTATTTTAATTATAAAAGGAATTGAAAATGATGCGGTAGTTTGAAAATTCGATTTCAAAGTTCAAATGAATGTACAGGATTCAAAATAAACCGGATTTAAGTGAAACCTAATTGTGAATATCTTTCCAACGAATCCGAAAAATCAAAATTTCATAGCGGGAATCAAAAGATATGTCCAGTTGAAAATTCAGAATAGTTGCTATGGAATTTTGGCCCTTAAAAATGGAAATTTTGAAAACGATCTCGGTTTTCGATGAAACCACTTTTGTTGGATCTGTGATGTCAAATTATTGCTAGGTTTCAAAATTCATAATTTTCTGAATAAATATGTGAGCATGGCGAAGTTAAACGTGTTTTACCAGTTTCAGTTGATTTTAATCGACTGGAAAATGACCATTTTTCAAACGGTCTCAGAATTTGACGAAATTAGTTCTGTTAGGACCGTATCGTCAATACGAAGCTAGAAAATATTTTTCGGGAATTTGTAGAGTCCGTATGTGGCCCCGGTAAATTGAAATGTGCTTTCAAATTCAATATATAGAGTTATATTTTGATTTTGACGAAAACTGATCGAAACGATCGAATCAGCTTACGATACATATCCCATTGTGTTCAGAATGGGGGTAATTAGCTATGGACGATAGTTGGTGGGTTTGATTTTGATGTCAAAATAAAAAGGTACCTTTTTGAAATAATTAAATAATATTTAATAAAACACCTCACTCCTCTCTATACTCTTAGCCCCCCTCCCCCCGTTCGAAATGAATTCAAATCGGAAAAAAAGAAAAAAAATGGATCGACGGGGGAGGAAGCCGCCGCCTCCAGGCAGAGCACCGCCGCACCACCTACCCTGCGCCGCCCTCTCTCTTCTTCTCCTCCTCCTCTTCCTCCATCTCCTCCGCTCCTCCTTCTCCCTCTCCCCAGCCTCGAACCCCCAAACCCTACCAGAAACCGCGCCGCACCCTCCTACCTGACCACCGCCTCCATCGTAGCCCCCTCCCTCTCGCCTCCGACCTCCCCTCCGCCCTCGTTTCTCTCTCCTCCTCTGAAATGAAGACCGACGCAGGACAACCCCCCCATTTTAACTGTAAGTTTGTTTTTAATTATTTTTATTCTCTCCTTTTTAGTTGTTTGTTTTATTTAAAGGTTATTGGAAATAAAAAGGGTTTTGATTCCTATAAAATGAAGATCTATAATGACAAAAAGACTTGATTTTTATCACTTGAAAGATGAGATTTTTATCACTTAAAAGACTAGATTTTTATTCGCTAAAAGAATTGATTTTTCTTATATAAACGAAAGCGAAAAGAATTGATTTTTCTTATATAAACATTAGTAGAAAAGATTTGATTTTTGATGTAAGAAAAGGTAAGATTTTTCATGGAAGGAAAATATGATTTTTATATTTTAGAAAGAATAAAAATATGATTTTTATATTTTAGAAAGAATAAAAATATGATTTTTATATAATATAGAAAATAAAAATATGATTTTTATATATGTAGCGAAATAAAAATCTGATTTTTATTATATATACGTTGAAATAAAAAAATGGGATTTTTATAGTGTCGAAATAAAAATTAAATCTTTATATTAGAAATAGAAATATAAAAATATAATTTTTATATAGAAAGAAGCGTTGAAAATATATATGAAGTAGAAATAAAAATATGATTTTTATTTATTGAAATGAAGTGATAAAAATATAATTTTTATTATGAACAGCGGGGCAAGGACTGCATTAGGATTTCAAATAGATCCAGATGGTTCAGCAGTTCAAAAATATAGCACGGCGGAGTGGAACTCTTGGTGAGAACTTCTCACTTTAAATTTTGTTTTCTAGTTAAAATATATACTAGGATGTAGACGGTGCTTAGCAGCACCCAACACCCGTCGTCCACAGACCATGGATGGCTTGTATGTTTGATTGTTTGTTGTGGTAAAAATTGATTGTGTGATGTGAAATGAAATAAAATATTTATATAGTTAAAAATATTTTATCGTTAAAAATATAATTTTTAACGGGTATGTGAATAACCAAAAATTTATAAACAAACCGAACGATTTGATTATATACACTGATTTGACTGATATTGATTGGGACGATAAATTTTATACATCGCCCAACTGCATAAATAAAAATCTTTGTTTGTTGATTTGAAACCCTCACGTGTATTGGGATAAAATATGGCATACACTAATCCCAATAATTAGTTGTATGTCGATCAATTGATTGACAGGCTGTTATAAGCGTTAGATATCTATATTTGATGCTTATACAGTGTAGTGCACTTTGGATGATGGTTGATTATTTGTCAGTGCTATTATATACATGTGTCATATGGAAATCCATATAATTAACATTATATGGTAATTGATTGGGCCTCATTCCAATTTGGAAAATAAAGAATATTATAAAAGAAAATTCATGTGTTGAATAGAATAAATAGTCATATGTTGACGATGCTCATGTGTTGAGAATTCATGTGTTGAAAGTATATTCATGTGTTGAATAAAATATTTATACAATAAAATTCACCCTTTTATTGTAAGTAAGAATTAATAAATATTCATGTGTTGAATAGAATATATATTCATGTATAGAAGAAAATATTCATTTGTTGAATAGAATAACAAAGTTATTGAAATATCTAAAGCTGTGTTGATTAGAGATGCACCATTTTGACGCGAACGATATTTATATCGATAATATTTGTTTTATAAAGAATATAGAAAAGGAAGTGATTTCAAAATATAATATTTTGAAAATATTATCATTTATATATTAATGATATGAAATATTCAATTTTGATTTGAAATTGAATATGAAGTTGAAATTGTTTTGAAAACAAATTTAAAATGAATTATAAAGTACGTTTTGAATTGAAATCGACAAAATATATATAATATATATATTATATATATTAAATGGCCTGAATAGAACGCGCCGCGGCAGTTAGCGAATTTCGACCATTGACTTCGACTTGGCGTTACGGGAGATCCGACCGTCAGATTCTCCTGAAACTGGAACCGTTGGGTTCGTATCGAAGAGAGTTTTCCAATGAATATTAGAAATTTGAAATCTAACAGTTGGATTTGGAGATACATCCAAATCATATTTGGAAAAGGTCGCTATAAGTGTAGTTCGACGACCATTATTGGAAACCGACTGTACGGGCCTTGATAAAATTATTAAAAATATTAATAATTTGTGAAAAATCATAATATATGAATTGGAAAGAACTGGGATGAAAAATTCCATATTTGTAAAGATAAAATTAGATTTTTATCGAAATGAACTAGTTTATAACTAGAATTAAAATCCAATTATTTTTAAATAAATAAATTGGTTTTGAAGTGGTTTTAAAAATAATTAGAATTTCCAATATACGAATTGGAATGGATTTGAATCGAAATTGTCTTCGGAATATTTCAATGTTGGATTTCGTAATTATACAAATATTGTTATGGAGATTTGAAAGATATATTTATATCGGTATTTCCAATACAATATTTTTTGGTTGCAGAATTTGATATTGAATATAAGCCGATATATTTTCTATTCAGAGCCTTGTATTTAATATCAAATGGGATTTTGGGTTCGTCGTGAATGGTGTCTTAGATAACACTATTCTTGAACCCAGTTTAGAAAAGAATAAATCTTTTAATTAAGATTTAGTGAAATTGTCCAGTTAATTTGGTATTTAATTGGAATTGAATTTAAATTGGTTTTTGGGTTTATCGTGAACCGTGTTTTAAATGGCATCGGTTCTTTAACCCAGTTAAAGATTAAAACTAAGCGGAGTTTTAATGAATCTTTGATTAGATTAAAATGATCGAGAATGGAGTATCACCAGTTTTGCTCCAAAGTGATAGTTAAATCTTTAACTAGATTTGAACGTGAAATGGTAATTAACTTTACCGATAGCACCGTGGTGTTAGATATGGAGTATTACCAGTTTTGCTCCATGGGATAAATAGGTTGGGATTGGGAAATAAAATAAATAATTACTTCGGTGTGGTTTGCTAATCCCGACTAGTTTGGAAAACCATAATATAGTTTGAAATGATACCCAAAGGAAGATTAAAGAATAAATTTAAAAGAATTTATCTTTGATAAAATTAATGGAAACCTTTCCTTAAGGATGTGAATATCAGAATAAAAGAATATTCTGAATTGGAATGAGGCGTATGTTATGTTTGTGTAACATTTGTTTAGTATATACGCGGGTTATTCGGAAAGGCCGGGTTATTCGGAAAGGCCGGGTTTATACCCATTCTGAATAACCGATTCGACGATAAGTCGAAGATGAAGACGGTGGTTGAAGACCGGAAGTCTTCACATCGTTTGGGTGAGTACTGATGATCTTGATTGGGCTGTACACCCAAGATGAGGGAATCAGTTGGTGATCGTCCAGACGTACTTGGAGATCGATGGATATGCGAGGAAAGTGCCTCCGGTTTCGTTCAGACCCAGAACGAACTTGTAAATGGACTGTGTGTTTGACACTGGATTTTATTCTGTGTTGATTGATCTCTATTAAATATACATATGTTTGGTGGAGGAGAATTTATTCTCTTGCTTAACACCCTTCTCTGAGACGTACGAGCTCATAGGTTGTATATCGATGGACATCAGTCGCATGGAGTGAATTGCCCGTGTGGCATGCCTAAGTGGCATATGATCAAGGCTTCTGTTGAAAAGCAAAGTCTTGTGGTTGATGATCAAAGCATGGCCTGTGTAGCATAGCTTTGTGTATAGCGTGAATTCGCGAGCCTCACACCTCGGTATGAGTCAAAAATGAGATACGGACCGTTGGGAGAACACGACGTTTCTTTCTAGCTATGGGAGATGTCAGTGACCTAACAGCCCTGACATTTATATACTTTTTACCTGTGTGGTTGTTGGAATGCGAGGCGCCTTGGATATAGGTCTGATAGGACCGGGAAACGTATGTTCAGGAATAACTAGTCCTCAAAAGTAAGAGAGGACCGGCCCAACCGATTCCAAGGATCGCTGTGTGTGGTCTTGAGACATTTACTAGAGTGTCTCGAACGGAGATGAGCTTGCCCCTTGCCTCGACTCATGATGGAAATCCAATTTCCAATACGTGATGTTTCGGTTTTATTTGTAGAGCCTAGTATGGCGACATGATATATGGTACCCATGCCGCCTATGATTGATACTTGTGATTGAAATTGTTTTGACACTATACACTTATAGTAATATCAAAATAATGTGTTTTTAAACGTTTTGGCTATTATAAGTTAAAACCCTATCCTCCGGCTTGCGTTGCATTGTGTGATGGGACCTGGGTCTTATAATAGCTTCATTTTTCTTTATTTAGCATTGCACTGTTTGTTTTATGCACTGGTATTCTTGGGGGGAAACCTGTTCCGTGTTATACGGCGTGGTCCCTTGATTTACCTAACTTTAAAATAAAGATTAATAACTGTTTTAGTTCTCACACCAGTCACATGACTGACCTGGAGTTTATTGTTTTAACCTAAACTCTGGGTGCCCCTATTTTCGACATGGGCAGCTAGTAGTTTTGGTTTTGCCAATTTATATTCACAGGATCCTGATTTACAGCTGGAACGATGCTCGGAAAGCTCTGTATCCGTGTATTACTTTCAGTTGTGTTTTGTATTGTTTTTCCGCTGCTAAGTAATTTATTATAATCTCTGATATTTCTCTGATGTATAATATTCATTTATACTTTGTATATTCTTGTATTCTGATGGAATTGTTGTAATAAACAATGAAATGTTCTTTTGTTTGTGTTCTGATTCGTCTTGTCCTCAAAGTAATTCGTGCTTTCTTTACCGCGGAAGTTCGGGTCGCTTCATTTGGTATCAGAGCTCTGGTTTACAGAGCTCGAGAACAAGACACATTAGAATCATACGAAAGGATTCATCAGAGATTGGATTAGTAATATCCAATGGGAATGACTCGTTAGAGATAGGATCAGTAGTATCCTTGAACGAGTGTGAAGAGTTGTGTTTTTAAAGTGAAAACAATTTTTGTTTTGAAATTTAAATCGTTTTATACGTATTCGAATATTTATTTTAAATTGATTTGGCCAATCCAATATATAAAGATTTTGCATATACGCCTTGCAAACGTATATTCGAAGTTTTAATATACTTGATAGATATAGAATCACACTCTAGTCGCCCGGGGATGATTCTGATAATGCTGCAGCTTTATCAGTATTTATTTTCGAGTAACGAAAGTGGGATTTCTATATATTTCCAATTGACTGGTGTGAGAACCAAAATTAGATAGGGTCTATTGTTGTGAATTGTCAACAAAAATATGATTTTCTGTATATATATCAAAATTATGAGTTTGAGACGTTAATTCACTAATTGATTGATGGTTGTGTTGGATGATTATTTCTTTTAACCATTATGTGAATGAACGGTGAATTTAGGCCAAATTGAACCAGATATTAAACTGTATTGAAAATTTATCGCATTTGTATGCATGTACATGTATATCTATCGAACAGGTCATAGCAAGGAGGCTAGAGAAGAGGAATAAAATTGTTTGCCCGACAAATAGGTACATGTTTATTGTATTTCGTGGGTTTTGGACGATTTTATGAGCCGATTGGCTAGCCTCTTGGCTTTTTCTTTTTCTTTTGGATTGAAGAAGGCCATGGGAGACTATATGAAATGTCCCGAAGTCCCCGGTGCAGGGGAGGTTATGGCGAAATTTTTCGAAAATTTAGGGTGTTAGCCAAATTTTTAAAAAATTTGAAAAGTTCTTAGAAACTGAAAAGTTGAAGAACTTAAGCCGTAAGGGAAATAATGGAAGTTGAGTTGGTTAGTTAAACAACTTTCAGCTTCGTTCCTTTTTAGGGACGAAAAGTTTTAAGTGGGGGAGATTGTAATAACCCGAAAAATCTCAGCCAATTTAAAATTTTTATTTTGGCAATTTTAGTGAATTTAGAATATTTAAAATGATTATTTTAAATAATAACGACGAGAAATTTATTTTGAATAGAATTAGAACGTATATATTTATATAGATCATCGTTAGAATATAATTATTTTATTTTAATTATAAAAGGAGTTGAAAATGGCGCGGTAGTTTGAAAATTCGATTTCAAAGTTCAGATGAATGTACAGGATTCAAAATAAACCGGATTTTAGTGAAACCAAAAATAATAGAATCTAATTGAGAATATCTTTCCAACGAATCCGAAAAATCAAAATTTTACAGCGGAAATCAAAAGATATGTCTAGTTGAAAATTCAGAATAGTCGTTATGGAATTCTGGCCCTTAAAAATGGAAATTTTGCAAACGACCTCGGTTTTCGACGAAACCACTTTTGTTGGATCCATGATGTCAAATTATTGCTAGGTTTAAAAATTCATAATTTTATAAATAAATATGTGAGCGTGGCGAAGCTAAACGTGTTTTACCAGTTTCAGTTGATTTTAACCGACTGGAAAATGACCATGGAAAATGACCATTTTTTAAACGGTCTCAGAATTTGATGAAATTAGTTTTTTAGGACCATATCGTCAATACGAAGCAAGAAAATATTTTTCGGGAATTTGTAGAGTCCGTATGTGGCCCCGGTAAATTGAAATGTGCATTCAAATTCAATATATATAGTTATATTTTGATTTTGACGAAAACTGATCGAAACGATCAAATCAGCTTACGATACATATCCCATTGTGTTCAGAATGGGGGTAATTAGCTATGGACGATAGTCGATGGATTTGATTTTGAGGTCAAAATAAAAAGGTACCTTTTTGAAATAATTAAGTAATTAAATAATATATAATAAAACACCTCACTCCTCTCTATACTCTCAGCCCCCCTCCCCCCGTTCGAAATGAATTCAAATCGAAAAAGAAAAAGAAAAAAGGGGATCGACGGGGGAGGAAGCCGCCGCCTCCAGGCGGAGCACCGCTGCACCACCTACCCTGCGTTGCCCCCTCTCTTCTTCTCCTCCTCCTTTTCCTCCATCTCCTCTGCTCGTCCTTCTCCCTCTCCCCAGCCTCGAACTCCCAAACCCCACCAGAAACTGCGTCGCACCCTCCTACCTGACCACCGCCTCCACCGCAGTCCCCTCCCTCTCCCCTCCGACCTCCCCTCTGCCCTCGTTTCTCTCTCCTCCTCTGAAATGAAGACCGACGCAGAACAGCCCCCCCCATTTTAACTGTAAGTTTGTTTTTAATTATTTTTATTCTCTCCTTTTTAGTTGTTTGTTTTATTTAAAGGTTATTGGAAATAAAAATAGGGTTTTGATTCTTATAAAATGAAGATCTTTAACGACAAAAAGACTTGATTTTTATCACTTGAAAGATGAGATTTTTATCACTTAAAAGACTAGATTTTTATTCGCTAAAAGAATTGATTTTTCATATATAAACGAAAGCGAAAGAATTGATTTTTCTTATATGAACATTAATAGAAAAGATTTGATTTTTGATGTAAGAAAAGGTAAGATTTTTCATGGAATGAAAATATGATTTTTATATTTTAGAAAGAATAAAAATATGATTTTTATATTTTAGAAAGAATAAAAATATGATTTTTATATTTTAGAAAGAATAAAAATATGATTTTTATATAATAGAGAATATAAAAATACGATTTTTGTATATATAGCGAAATAAAAATCTGATTTTTATTATATATATGTTGAAATAAAAAAATGGGATTTTTATAGTGTCGAAATAAAAATTCATTCTTTATATTAGAAATAGAAATATATAAATATAAATTTTATATAGAAAGAAGCGTTGAAAATATATATGAAGTAGAAATAAAAATATGATTTTTATTTATTGAAATGAAGTGATAAAAATATAATTTTTATTATGAACAGCGGGGCAAGGACTGCATTTGAATTTCAAACAGATCTAGATGGTTCAACAGTTCAAAAATAAAGCACAGCGGAGTGGAACTCTTGGTGAGAACTTCTCACTTTAAATTTTCTTTTCTAGTTAAAATATATACTAGGATGCAGACGGTGCTTAGCTGCACCCGACACCCGTCATCCACAGACCACGGATGGCTTGTATGTTTGATTGATTGTTGTGGTGAAAATTGATTGTGTGATGTGGAATGAAATAAAATATTTATATAGTTAAAAATATTTTATCGTTAAAAATATAATTTTTAATGGGTATGTGAATAAATAAATATTTATAAATAAATCGAACGATTTGATTATATACACTGATTTGACTGATATTGATTTGGACGATAAATTTTATACATTGCCCAACTGCATAAATAAAAATTTGTGTTTGTTGATTTGTAACCCCTCACGGGTATTGGGATAAAATACGGCATACACTAATCCCAATAATTAGTTGTATGTCGATTGATTGATTGATAGGCTGTTATAAGCGTTAGATATCTATATTTGATGCTTATACAGTGTAATGCACTTTGGATGATGGATGATTATTTGTCAGTGCTATTATATACATGTGTCGTATGGAAATCCATATAATTAACATTATATGGTAATTGATTGGGCCTCATTCCAATTTGGAAAATAAGGAATATTATAAAAGAAAATTCATGTGTTGAATAGAATAAATAGTCATATGTTGACGATGCTCATGTGTTGAGAATTCATGTATTGAAAGTGTATTCATGTGTTGAATAAAATATTTATACAATAAAATTCACCCTTTTATTGTAAGTAAGAATTAATAAATATTCATGTGTTGAATAAAATATATATTGATGTATAGAAGAAAATATTCATTTGTTGAATAGAATAACAAAGTTATTGAAATATATAAACCGTGTTGATTAGAGATGCGCCATTTTGATGCGAATGATATTTATATCGATTATATTCGTTTTATAATGAATATAGAAAAGGAAGTGATTTCAAAATATAATATTTTGAAAATATTATCATTTATATATTAATGATATGAAATATTCAATTTTGATTTGAAATTGAATATGAAGTTGAAATTGTTTTGAAAACGAATTTAAAACGAATTATAAAATACGTTTTGAATTGAAATCGAAGAAATATATATAATATATATATATTATATATATTAAATGGCCTGAATAGAACGCGCCGCGGTAGTTCGCGAATTTCGACCATTGACTTCGATTTGGCGTTACGGGAGATCCGACCGTCGGATTCTCCTGAAACTGGAACCGTTGGGTTCGTATCAAAGAGAGTTTTCCAATGTATATTAGAAATTTGAAATCTAATGGTTGGATTTGGAGATACGTCCAAATCAAATTTGGAAAAGATCGCTATAAGTGCAGTTCGACGACCGTTTTTGGAAACCGACTGTACGGGCCTTGATAAAATTATTAAAAATATTAATAATTTGGGTAAAATCATAATATACGAATTGGAAAGAACTGGGATGAAAAATTCCATATTTGTAAAGATAAAAATAGATTTTTATCGAAATGAACTAGTTTATAACTAGAATTAAAATCCAATTATTTTTAAATAAATAAATTGGTTTTGAAGTGGTTTTAAAAATAACCAGAATTTCCAATATACGAATCGGAATGGATTTGAACCGAAATTGTCTTCGGAATATTTCGATGTTGGATTTCGTGATTATACAGATATTGTTATGGAAATTTGAAAGATATATTTATATCATTATTTCCAATACGATATTTGTTGGTTGCAGAATTTGATATTGAATATAAGCCGATATATTTTCTATTCAGAGCTTGTATTTAATATCAAATGGGATTTTGGGTTCGTCGTGAATAGTGTCTTAGATAACACTGTTCTTGAACCCAGTTTAGAAAAGAATAAATCTTTTAATTAAGATTTAGTGAAATTGTCCAGTTAATTTGGTATTTAATTGGAATTGAATTTAAATTGGTTTTTGGGTTTATCGTGAACCGTGTTTTAAATGGCATCGGTTCTTTAACCCAGTCAAAGATTAAAACTAAGTGGAGTTTTAATGAATCTTTAATTAGATTAAAATGATCGAGAATGGAGTATCACCAGTTTTGCTCCAAAGCGGTAGTTAAATCTTTAATTAGATTTGAACGTGAAATGGTAATTAACTTTACCAATAGCACCGTGGTGTTTAATATGGAGTATTACCAGTTTTGATCCATGGGATAAATAGGTTGGGATTGGGAAATAAAATAAATAATTACTTCGGTGTGGTTTGCTAATCCAGACTAGTTTGGAAAACCATAATATAGTTTGAAATGATACCCAAAGGAAGATTAAAGAATAAATTTAAAAGAATTTATCTTTGATAAAATTAATGGGAATCTTTCCCTAAGAATGTGAATATAAGAATAAAAGAATATTCTGAATTGGAATGAGGCGTATGTTGTGTTTGTGTAACATTTGCTAAGTATATACGCGGGTTATTCGGAAAGGCCGGGTTTATACCCATTCTGAATAACCGATTCGACGATAAGTCGAAGATAAAGACGATGGTTGAAGACAGGAAGTCTTCACATCGTTTGGGTGATTACTGATGATCTTGATTGGGCTGTACACCCAAGATGAAGGAATCAGTTGGTGATCGTCCAGACGTACTTGGAGATCGATGGATATGTAAGGAAAGTGCCTCTGGTTTCGTTCAGACACAGAACGAACTTGTAAATGGACTGTGTGTCTGACACTGGATTTTATTC
The DNA here is from genome assembly GCA_030737875.1 of Allium sativum. Classification (NCBI taxonomy): domain Eukaryota; kingdom Viridiplantae; phylum Streptophyta; class Magnoliopsida; order Asparagales; family Amaryllidaceae; genus Allium; species Allium sativum. Next base: position 390,808,819 of record CM060925.1, read on the forward strand.
TGTGTTGATTGATCTCTATTAAATATACATCTGTTTGGTGGCGGAGAATTTATTCTCTTGTTTAACACCCTTCTCTGAGACGTACGAGCTCAGAGGTTGTATATCGATGGACATCAGTCGCATGGAGTGAATTGCCTGTGTGGCATGCCTAAGTGGCAGATGATCAAGGCTTCTGTTGAAAGCAAAGTCTTGTGGTTGATGATCAAAGCACGGCCTGTGTAGCATAGCTTTGTGTATACCGTGAATTCGCGAGCCTCACACCTCGGTATGAGTCAAAAACGGGATACGAACCGTTGGTAGAACACGACGTTTCTTTCTAACTATGGGTGATGTCAGTGACCTACCAGCCCTGACATTTATTTACTTTTTACCTGTGTGGTTGTTGGAATGCGAGGAGTTTTGGATATAGGTCTGATAGGACCGGGAAACGTGTGTTCAGGAATAACTAATCCTCAAAAGTAAGAGAGGACAGGGCCAACCGATTCCAAGGATCGTTGTGTGTGGTCCTGAGACATTTGCTAGAGTGTCTCGAACGGAGAGGAGCTTGCCCATTGCCTCGACTAATGACGGGAATCCAAATTCAAATACGTGATGTTTCGGTTTTATTTGTAGAGCCTAGTATGGCGACATGATATATGGTACCCATGCCGCCTATGATTGATACTTATGATTGAAATTGTTTTGACACTATACACTTATAGTAATATCAAAATAATGTGTTTTGAAACGTATCAAACATTCTTTGGCTATTATAAGGTAAAAACCTATCTTCCGGCTTGCGTTGCACTGTGTGATGGGACATGGGTCTTATAATAGCTTCATTTTCTTTATTTAGCATTGCGTTGTTTGTTTTATGCACTGGTATTCTTGGGAGGAAACCCGTTTCATGTTATACGGCGTGGTCCCTTGATTTACCTAACTTTAAAATAAAGATTAATAACTGTTTTAGTTCTCACACCAGTCACATGACTGACCTGGAGTTTATTGTTTTAACCTAAACTCTGGTTGCCCCTATTTTCGACACGGGCAGCTAGTAGTTTTGGTTTTGCAGATTTATATTCACAGGATCTTGATTTACAGCTGGAACGATGCTCGGAAAGCTCTGTATCCGTGTATTACTTTCAGTTGCGTTATGTATTGTTTTTCCGCTGCTATGTAATTTATTGTGATCTCTGATATTTCTCTGATGTATAATATTCATTTATACTCTGTATATTCTTGTATTCTGATGGAACTGTTGTAATAAACAATGAAATGTTCTTCTGTTTGTGTTCTGATTCGTCTTGTCCTCAAAGTAATTCGTGCTTTCGTTACCAGGGAAGTTCGGGTCGCTTCAAATACACTGAACATAGTTTTAATATGGAGACAGATTAATTGTAACTTGTGCTTTCTAGTTCATATCAATTAAGAATAAGATGTAGAGGAATGTTAATCCACAACAAGAACACAACCAACAAAGCATATGAAGATGGGCTTAACCAACTAAAGAAGAAGTGGATTTGTCTAATTTTTCATTTAACTATAAAAAAGTAATGCGAACTAATGCAATCCATCTTCAGTTTTCTGGTTAACTATACCTGACAAATTCACTCCATCTTCAATTTGTTACACCTGACTTAAAACTGCAGAATAATATAACAAAAATTTCAGCTAACAAATTTGTAAATTTTTCGGTTAATGGCACAGATGTTACAGATTAATTATAGAGTAATTTTCGACTTCCTAACCAATTGTATGTGTGATGTAGTTGGTCATCACATTAGTCTCACAAACTAAAGGTCCCTAGTTTAAACCTGGGATTTGACAACATACTTCATTTTCCTTTTTTGGTGAAATTTGAACTATTTTGTTATTCAAATAAAAATTTAAATACACTAAACCTATTTTGGATATGTAAATAGGTTAATTCTAACTCGTGCCTTATATTTCCTATCAACTAAGCATGAAATGCAGTGTTATACCAATCCAAAACACGAATACGACTAACAAACCATAAGAAGATGGGCTTAACCAACTGATGGAGCTGATTACTCTATATTTTCATTTAGCTACAGATAAATAAAGTGGAGAAATTCACTCCATTTTTTGTTTTCTGGTTAACTATATCTAACAAATTCATTCCATCTCCAATTTGTTATGCACTTAAAACTATAAAATAACATGGCATAAATTTCAGCTAACAAATTTCTAAATTATACAGTACATGGCATAAATGATAAAAACCTATTATAGAGTAACTTTTGATTTTCTAACCAATTGTCTTGGTGGTGTAGTTTGTCATCACGTTAGTCTCACACATTGAAGGTCCCCAGTTCAAACCTGGGCTTAGACAACCTACTTTCTTTTATGTTTTTTTGTTGAAATATGAAATATTTTGTCATCTAGACAATAATTCCAATACACTAAAAATATTTTTGTTACGTGGAAAGGTAAATTCTAATTCATGCCTTCTACTTCCTATCAAGTAAGCATGAAATGCACAGGCATACCAATTCGAAACACGAACACAAATAACAAACCATAGGAAGATGGGCTTAATCAACTAAAGATGGAGCAGATTTGTCTATATTTTCGTATAGCTACTGTAACAACCCAGAAAATCCGAACCAATTTTTTTTTTGGCAATTTTAATGAATTTTTAATATTTGAAAGGAATTATTTTAAATAATAACGACGAGAAATTTATTTTGATTAGAATTAGAACGTGTATATTTATTTGACTCGAAGTTAGAATATAAATATTTATTTTAATTATAAAAGGAATTGAAAATGGCATGGTAGTTCAAAACTTTGATTTCAAATTTCAAATGAATGTGCAGGATTCAAAATAAATCGGATTTTAGCAAAACCAAAAATATTAGAATCTAATTGAAAATATCTTTCCAACGAATCCAAAAATCAAAATTTCATAGCGGGGATAAAAAGTTACGCCACAACCTCACTGAAGCTTCCTACAACACTTAAGCATTGTCCATATACCACTTCTTCCTCTACATCTGCTTTTATCCCCAAGTTTACTTCAACAAATTTCTGGGAGGATTCTTCAGCGGTGCATGGCGAAACATGGACCGTCAGATGAGGTGGATAATCGGATATGACGTGGCATTTTTCGTGTTAAACTGCCTGAACAGCTTCGACTTCGGATCGTACTTCTTCTTCCTTCATCACAGGAGCATCCTTTTTATCTTGAGCAAAAGCTATCTCAGAGAACAAAGCTCCAAGTGAGCTGCTGAAACATGTTTCAAATGAGAAATCGTACTTCAACTAACATTATATTGAAGCACTGTTCTCCATAACACTGATGACAGCATAGTTAGATGTAAAAGGCTTAAGAATGCCCTCAAACAAGTTTCCATCGCTAATAACAATAGATATCGAAGCCCAGCAATTTAATAACGAGTTCCCTATTATAACTGTACTGCTTTTGTTTGCAATCCCTTGTGATTCCCTGCATTTCTAACTGCCCAGTTGAGTTCTGAATGATATCATTTCTTCTGCCGCTTTTCCAAATTTTCCTCAGTTGAAAATTCAGAATAGTCGCTATGGAAAATAAAGCCCTTAAAAATGAAAACTTTGCAAACGACCTCCGTTTTCGACGAAACCACTTTTGTTGGATCCAGGATATCGAATTATTTCCAGAAATCGTAATTTTCTGAATCAATATGTGAGCGTGGCAAAAGAAAATGTGTTTTGACAGTTTCAGTCAATTTGGATCGACCAGAAAATGGCCATTTTTCAAACAGTCTCCGAGTTTGACGTAATTAGTTTTGCTAGAACCATAGCGTCAATACGAAGCTAGAAAATATTTTTTGGGAATTTTTAGAGTCCGTATGTGGCCCCGATAAATTGAAATGTGCGTTAAAAATTCAATATATAGATTTATATTTTGATTTTAGCGAAAACTGATCGAAATAGCCGAATTGGCTTACGATACATATCCCATTGTGTTCAGCATGAGGGTAATTAGCTAGGGGCGATAGTCGTTGGGTTCGATTTGGGGTTCGGGTAAAAAGTCAAACTTTTTGAAAAATAAATAAAAATAAATAAATAAAATATATTCCTTTACATTCAAACCCCCCTCTTTATTCTTCCCAGATCGAATTCAGTTCAAAAGTAAAAAAAATCGCGTAGAGCGCGGCTCCCTCCACCGTCGCCGCCATGCCGGGGTCCGCACCCCTTCCGCCCTCCGCTTCTCTCTCCAAACCCCCCTTCTTCTTGAATCCACCGTGAGAGCCCCCTCCCTTTTCAGACATCGACCACCGCCACCCCTCTAGCGCCACCACTGGCCACCGCCGCTCCTTTCCCCCGCCTGTCAGACCCCGCGCCTCCGCCAACCCGCCACCTCAGCCCCGCTGTAAGTTTTATTTCCAATTTGCTTTTAATAAAATTAAAGTTAGGGTTTTTAATGAAATTAAAGATAGGATTTTTAATTGAAAAAAAGGTTATGATTTTTATTTTGTTTAAAGTTATGATAATTTATTTTGTTTAGGAATTAATTTAAAAATCTAGTTCTTATGAAAATGTATGGTTTGTGTAGATGAAAAAGTACGATTTTTACTTAGGTAAAGATATGATTTTTAAACGTAAAAATGAGATTTTTATTCATATGAAAGTGAAATAAAAATATGATTTTTATATTATAGTGAAATAAAAATATGACTTTTATATTATAGAGATGATAAAAATATGATTTTTATATTATAGAGATAATAAAAATATGATTTTTATATTATATAGAGAATAAAAATATGATTTTTATATTGTAGAGATAATAAAAATATGATTTTTATATAATAAAGATAATAAAAATATGATTTTTATAATTTGAATAGCGGTATGAAAATATTATTTTAGTTGGATAAAATTATAAATTTTATTGTGTATATGTAACAATATAAAAATTCGATTTTTATATATATGGAATGGCGATAAAGATTTGATTTTTATATATGAAGTGGCAAAGTAAAAGTATAATTTTTATTTTGTAGGAAGAATTATAAAAATGTGATTTTTATAAATAAAAATACGATTTTTATAATGTTTTCATTATGATAAAGATACGATCTTTATATGGATATCATTAAGATGAAAATTCGATCTTTATATAAGAAGTAGAAATATAAAAATATAATTTTTTATATAGAAAGAAGCGTTGTAAAAATATATGAAGTAGAAATAAAAATATGATTTTTATTTATTGGAATGAAGCAATAAAAATATGATTTTTATATATGAACAGCGTGAAAAGGATGCGTTGGAATTTCGAACAAATCTAAACAGTTCAGAAAGAAAGACTGACGGAGTGGGACCCAAAGGTGAGAACTCCTCACTTTTATTTTATTTTCTAGTTAAAATATATACTAGGATGCAGACGGTGCTTAGAAGCACCCGACACCCGTCGTCCATAGACCATGGGCGACATGTTTGTTTGTTTGATTGTATTGTGAAAATTGATTGTGTGATGTGGAATGGAATAAAATATTTTATAGTTAAAAATATGATTTTTAACGTGTATATAAATAAAAAAATATTCATAAACAAATCGGACGATTTGTTTATGTACACCCATTTTATTGATATTGATTGGGATGATAAATTTTACACATCGCCCAACTGTACAAATAAATCTGTGTTTGTTGTTTGAAACCCCACACAGGTATTGGGATGATATATGACATACACTAGTCCCAATAATTAGCTGTATATCAATCGATTTGTAGACAGACTATTATAAGCGTTAAATATTTATATTTGATGCTTATGCAAAGTAGAATGCACTTTGGATGATGGCTGACTGTGTTTGATTGTTGTTGTATACATGTGTGTATGAAATCCATATAATCACATTATATGGTAATTAACTGTGTCTGATTCCAGTTTAGAAGGAATGAATACTTTAAAAATAAAGAACATTTTAAAATAATGAATATTTTAAAATAATATTCAGTTAAAGATCAAAATCTGATTTTGATATCCGATTCGGGATGGACACGAAAATATTTGAATATATAAAGCCGTGTTGATTTGATATGCACCATTTTGACGTGAACGATATTTATATCGATTTTATTCATTTTTATAATGAATATTGAAAAGGAATTGATTTCAAAATATAATGTTTTGAAAATACTATCATTTATATATCGATGATATGGAATATTCAATTTTGATTTGAAATTGAATATGAAGTTGAAATCGTGTTGAAAACGAATTTAAAACGATTTATAAAATACGTTTTGAATGGAAATCGACTAAATATATATAATATATATATTTAATGGCCTGAATAGAATGTGCTGCGCTGCGATCATTCGTGAATTTCGACCATTGACTTCGAATTGACATTACGGGAGATTCGACCGTCGGATTCTTCTGAAACCGGGACCGTTGGGTTCTTATCGAAAAGAGCTTTCCAAGAATATAAGAGATTTGAAATCTAACGGTTGGATTTGGAATTATGTCCAAATCAAATTTGGAAAATGTCATTGCAAGTGTAGTTCGATGATCATTTATGGAAATTGACTGTACGGGCCTTGATAAAATTATTAAAAATATCAATAATTTGTGTAAAATCATAATAAATGATTTGGAAAGAATTGGGCTGAAAAATTCCATATTTGAAAAGATAAAAATAGATTAAATGAACTAGTTTTGAACTAGAATTATAATCCAATTATTTTTAAAATAAATAAATTGGATTTGAAATGGTTTTAAAAATAACCAGAATTTCCAGTATATGAATTGGAAATGGATTTGAATCGAAATTGTCTTCGGGATATTTCGATGTCGGATTTCGTGATTATACAGATATTGTTATGGAAATTTAAAAGATATATTTATATCGTTATTTCCAATACGATATTCGTTGGTTGTAGTATTTGATATTGAATATAAGCTGATATATTTTCTATTCAGAGCCTTGTATTTAATATCAAATGGGATTTTGGGTTTGTCGTGAATGGTGTCTTCAGTAACACTGTTCTTGAACCCCATGTGAAGAGAATAAATCTTTTAATTAAGATTGTTAGAGTTTCCAATTATATTTAATAATTGGAATAAAATGGAATGTGAATTGGGTTTATCGTGAACTGTGTTTTTAACGACATTCGTTCTTTCACCCGATTTACTAGGAAATGTGATTTAAAGGAAATTTTCCAAAGTGAAGTTTTCCAATTTTATAAAATAAATTGGTATGGAATGGAATTCGATTTGGTAATAATCGAAGTGAATTTTTGTGGAGGAAGACTGGTAATATATACGGAATTAAAAAGGCTTTGCCGTTATTCCATTTGTATTATTAGTCAGATATGGAAGTTCATATCGATTGTATATATTGATCTGTTTTACGTGAAGATTCCATTGTTAATGGAATGTGATTTTGGGTTTATCGTGAGCTTTGTTTTAAATGACATTAGTTCTTTAACCCAGTTAAAGATAATATTTATTTCTTAACTTTAAATAATCATTAAGTAATGATTTTTGGAAATTAAAACTGAATTAGAGTTTTAATGAATCTTTAAATAGATTGAAAGGTGAATTTGATAACTAAAATTATCAAATTCAAGAAATGATCGAGAATGGAGTATCACCAGTTTTACTCCGAGCGATAGTTAAATCTTTAACTAGATTTGAACGTGAAATGGAAATTAATTTTACCTATAACACCGTGGTGTTAGATATGAAGTATTACCAGTTTTACTTCATGGGATGGATAGGTTGGGATTGGGAAATAAAACAAATGATTACTTCGGTAAGGATCGCTAATCCCATCTAGTTTGGATAAACCATAATTTGGTTTGAATTGATATTCAAAGGAAGATTAAAGAATAAATTTAAAGAATTTATCTTTGATAAAATTAATGGGAACCTTTCCCAAAGTAAAAGAATATCTGAATAAAGGAATATTCTGGATTGGAATAAGGTGTATGTTGTGTTTTTATAACACTTGTTTATTATATACGCGAGTTATTCGGAAAGACCGGGTTTATCCCATTCTGAATAACTGATTTGATGATATATCGAGGATGAAGACTTTGGTCGAAGACCAGAGGTATTCACATCGTTCGGATGATTACTGATGTCTTGATTATGCTATACGCCCAAGAAAAAGTAATAAGTGGTGATCGTCCAGACGTACTTGGAGATCGACCGGATATGCGAGGACCTCTCCCCTATATTAGACATATGGGGGAGGAATAAGATGCCTCCGGTTTCGTTCAGACCCAGAACGAACTTGTAAATGGATGTGTGTCTGACATTGGATTTCATTCTGTGTGATTGATATACATCGATTGCATAACGTGAATTGCCTGTGTGGCATGTTGAGATGCAAATGATCAAGGCTTCTGTTGAAAAGAAGAGTCTTGTGGTTGATGATCAAAGCACGGCTTTAATATAGCATAGCTTTGTGTAGCGTTAATTCGCGAGCCTCGCACCCCGGTGTGAACCAGAAATGGGAGAAGACCTCAGGGATGGCATGCGTTTCCTTCTAGCTAGGAGTGGTGTTAGTGTTTTACTAGCCCTGACATTTTACTTATGTGTATGATGGATTGCGAGGCTCCTCGACTATATCGGTCATTCCGGGGCCGATAGTTTGGTCGGGACATGACCAGTTGACGCCCCATAGGACGGGGAAACGCATTGTTCAGGCATTTTAATCCACTCTGTGTGGACCGACCCTGATGATCCAAGGCGCAGTTGCAGCTGTATCCTGAGGGGCGGGCTAGAGCATCTCAAATTCGGTAAGGACGATCCCTTGCCTTGGTTCACAGATGGAAATCCAACTTCCAACACGTGACATTTGTGGGTTTGATTGTAGAGCCAAGTATTGGCGACATGATATATGGTACCCATGCCGTCTAGGATTGATACATTTATATTTGAAGTTGTTTTATACACTATGCACTTATAATAGTATCAAATGATTTGTTTTAAACGTACCAAACATGTTTGGCTATTATACAGGAAAACCCTGTCCTTCGGCTTGCGTTGCATTGTGTGATGGGACCTGGGTCTTATAATAGCTTCATTTTTCCAAAAAGCATTGCGCTGTTTTGTTATATGCACTGGTATTCTTAGGAGGAAACATGTTCCGTGTTATACAGCAGGGTCCCTTGATTTACTTTATCTTTAAAGTAAAGATTTATTAACTGTTTTAGTTCTCACACCAGTCACATGACTGACCTGGAGTTTATTGTTTTAACCTAAACTCTGGGTGCCCCTATTTTCCACACGGGCAGCTTGTAGTTTTGGTTTTGTAGATTTATATTCACAGGATCCTGTTTTACAGCTGGAATGATATTCGGAAAGCTCTATATCCGTATATTCTTTTCAATTGTGTTTTGTATTATTTTTCCGCTGCATTGTAATTTGTAAATCTCTGATATATAGTAAATGTGTAATATTTATTCATACTCTGTATATTCTTGTATTCTGATGAAATTGTTGAAATAAGCAATGAAATGTTCTTCTGTTTCTGTTCTGATTCGTCTTGTCCTCAAGGCAATCCGTTCTTCCTCTTCTCCTTAGAGACCGGGCAAGTTCTGGATCCTTACAACTACTGATAAATAATGTGGATACATTCACTCCATATTTAGCTTTCTAGTTAACTATAGAAGACAAATCCACTTCGCCTTCAATTTGTCACGTATGACTTAAAAATAAACAATATAACAAAAATATCTGTTAACTAATTTCTAAATTATACAGTACATGTCATAAATGTTAAAAACCAATTATAGAGTAATTTTTGATTTTTAACTAATTGTTCGGGTGGTGTAGTTGGTCATCATGTTAGTCCCATACACTAAAGGTCCCTTGTTTGAACCTTGGCTTGGACAACCTACATCTTTTTCCCTTTTCACTGAAATCAGGAATATATTTGTTATCCAAACAACATATTTAAACAAATTGAACATAGTTTTGATATAGAGACAGATTTACTGTAACTTGTGCCTTCAGGTTAAGAATAAGATATAGAGGAATGTGAATCCAAAACAAAATCACAACTAAAAAATCATAGGAAGATGGGCTGAACCAACTAAAGAAAGAGTGGATTTGTCCATATTTTCGTTTTGCTATAGATAAATAATGTGAACTAATTCACTCCATCTTCAGTTTTCTGGTTAACTACAGCCGACAAATTCACTCCATCTTTAATTTGTTAAACATGAATTAACACTACAAAAAAATATGGCAAAAATTTCAGCTAACAAATTTCTAAATTTTGTAGTACAAGGTATAGATGTTAAAAACTAATTATATAGTAACTTTTGATTTTCTAACCAATTGTCTGGGTGGTGTAGTTGGTCATTACGTTAGTCTAACACACTAAAGGTCCATAGTTCGAACCTGGGCTCATACATACTATTCTTTTTCCCTTTTTGCAGAAGCCAAAAATATATTTTTATTTAGACAACAAAATTAAACAAACTAAGCATGTTTTTGCTATATTGACACGTCAATTGTAACTTGTGCCGTTTGGTTTCTATCAACTAAGCATGAGATGCAAAGTTATACGAATCGACAACACGAACACAAATAAGAAACCATATAAAGATGGGCTTAATCAACTGAAGATGTAGTGGATTTGACCATATTTTCATTTTGCTATAGATAAATAACGTGGACAAATTCACTACGTCTTCCATTTTTTGGTTAACTATTCCATCATTGATTTGCAACACAAGACTTCAAACTACAAAACAATATATCATAAATTTTAGTTAACAAAATTCTAAATTATACTATACATGGCATAAAGATTAAAAATAAATTATAGAGTTGTTTTTAATTTTCTAAGCAATTGTCTAAGTGGTGTAGTTGGTCTTCATTTTGGTCTTACACACTAAAAGTCCCTAGCTTGAACCTAGGCTCAAACAACCAACTTCTTTTTTCCTTTTCTGCTGAAATTTGAATAATTTTGTTATGCAGAAAACAAATTTAAAGACATTAAACATACTTTGATATGTAGAGTGGTTAATTATAACTTGTGCCTTTTATTTCCTATTAGCTAAGCAATAGATGCAGAGGTATAAGAATCCACGACATGAACAAAACAAACAAACCATAAGAAGATGAGCTTAATCAACTGAAGATGGAATGGATTTGTCCATATTTTCATTTAATTGCAAATAAATAATGTGGACAATTCACTACGTCTTCTGTTTTTTAGTTAACTATAGCCGACAAATTCACTCCACCAACAATTGATTACACGTGACTTTAAACTACAAAACATTATGACAAAAATTTCAGTTACAAAATTTCTAAATTATACGGTACACGACGTAAATGTAAAAAACTAATTATAGGATAAATTTTTACCTTTTTTAACCGATTTCCTGGGAGGTGTAGGTTGTCATCACGTTAGTCTCATGCACTAAAGGTCTCCAGTTCGCACCTAGGCTTAGATAAACTACTTCCTTTTCCATTTTTTAACTGAATATGAAGTATTTTGTGGTTCAGAAAAAAAATTAAATACACTAAACATATTTTTGATACATGGACAGGTTAATTCGAACTCGTGCCTTCTATTTCCTATCAATACGCATGAAATGTAGAGGTATACCAATCCAAAACGCGAACATAACTAACCAACCGTTGGAAGATGTGCTTAACTAAAAGATGGAGCCGATTTGTCTATATTTTCATTTAGCTACAGATAAATAATGTGGACAATTTCACTCCATCTTTAGTTTACTGGTCAACTAATAGCTGACAAATTAACCCCGTCTTCAATTAGTTGCACGTGCTTAAAACTTGAAAAACAATATGGTAAAAATTTCAGCTAACTAATTTCTAAATTATAAAGTATATGGCATAAGTGTTAGAAACCAATTATAGAGTAATTTTTTATTTCTAACTAATTATTTGGGCAGTATAGTTAGTCATCATTTTAGTCTCACACGCTAAAGGTCCCCAATTCGAGCTTTTGGTCAAATAACCTACATCTTTTTCCCTTTTTGCTGAAATTTGAAATAATTTTTTATCCTGACAACATATTTAAATACGTTGAACATTGTTTTGATATAGAGACAGATAAATTGTAACTTGGGCCTTCTAGTTCCTATTAATTTAGAATGAGATACAGAGGAATGTGAATCCACAACAGGAACACAACTAACAAACCATAGGAAGATGTGCTTAACCAACTAAAGAGGAGGTGGATTTGTCAATATTTTTGTTTAGATACAGATAAATTATGTGGACAAATTCACTCCATCTTTTGTTTTTGTTAACTATAGCTGTCAAATTCATTCCACCAATTTGTTACTCATGATTTAAAACTACAAAATAATATGACACAAATTTCAACTATCAAATTTCCGAATTATACAGTGCATGGCGTAAATTTTAAAAACTAAATATAGAGTAATTTTTTATTTTCTAACTAATTGTTTGGGTGGTATATTTGGTCGCCATATTAGTCTTACACGTTAAAGGTCCCCAGTTCGAACTTAGGCTTAGACAACCTACTTTTTCCCCTTTTTGTTGAAATCTAAAATATTTTTTTATCCAAACAACAAACTAGACACATTAACCATATTTTAGGTACATATACTAGTCAATTGCAACTTTTGCCTTCTAGTTCCTATGAATTAAGCATGAGATACAGAGGTATACAAATCCACAACATGAACATAACTAAAAACCATTGGAAGATGGACTTAACCAACTATATATGGAGCGGATTTTTCCATAGTTTCATTAAGCAACAGATAAATAATATGGACAAATTCACTTCATCTTTAGTTTTCTAGTTAACTATAGCCAGCAAATTCACTCCACATTCAATTTGTTAAGCATGACTTAAAACTACAAAGAAATAAGACAAAAATTTCAGCTAACAAAATTCTAAATTTTGATGTACATGGCAAAAAAGTTATGACATCCGTAATAGGAGAGTCTTTTTCTTTAAAGTCAAAACCTCGTAACTACTTATCAAATCTTATATCAATCTTCTCAGAAAAACCAAGGCCTATCAAATATCAAAATGTTATGACATCAATAATGAAACGATGCAAACTCGCCCTTACGGGAAAGTCCGGATTGAGTTGAGAACACGACAAATCAGAACACATGCAGAAGAACATTTCATTGCTTATTACAACTATTTACATCAGAGTACAAGAATATACAGAGTATGAACAAATAATATACATTTGATAAATGTCAAAGATTTACTGTTAGCCTACTTTGTGAACTAGGCAACACAAAGCCAAGAAACCAAACATTGAAGGGAATTTTTAATTAGAAGACTTCGGTTCGGATTGGAGAAAAACACTACAACTCAGATTGATGGCTGCAGTTGTTCGGGTCGGGTCAGAGCAACATATTTGTTCGGATCGGATAGAGTCCCCTGTTCGGATCGGTAAACTCCTGTTGAGTAGATTGGTAAGGCATATCTAATCGGATCGGAGGGCAACTAAATCTTGAATGGATCGGGAAGCCACCTGTTTGCCACAACAACGGAGCGGAGCAGATTAGAGAAGGAGAGACGCACCCAAGCCAATCCGGTTCGGATCGGGTAACCCGATCCGAACCCCTTATTTGCGCGTCTCCGACCCAAACCCATGATCCATGTTACTCTCCTGCAAAATCGCCTGGATAACCGGATCGGTTATGACTAATTCCTACCTATAACGTCCTTCCTTTTGATGCGTTGTCAACATGATAGTTCATCCGAACCCGAAGAGAGTGCGATGGATGACATGTGGCCCCGACCCGGATCAAGTTTCAGGCAAATTCACACCTATAAATACCCCATCTGAAGACAAAGAGAAGGATCTTTTTTCAGCACTTTTAGAATTCAACTACCTCCACCATCCGAACTCCATTACTCCCGGTGAATCCAAATCATCTTACATTTCTTGTTTTAGCCAATTGAGTGAACAAAAGTGAATTGTGAGTGAATCTTACATTGTATTTGCAACTGAATTATTGAATATAGTGAAAGATAAGTGGACGTAGGCATTTCTTCGCCGAACCACTATAAATCCTGTGTGCTCATTTTTATTTTTGTCTCATTTAATTTTGTTTCTAATCAATTTGGGTGTTAGAACCACTTTTGGGTCTAACATTTTGGTGCTTTCACTGAGAATCCTCATCTAAATTCTTTATTTTCCGGGATCTCTTTCTACTTTTTGGACCGTTGAGTTCAAAGAAGTGAATCCTTAAGTTTCTCCGCTTTCTTACATTCGTTGAAGTAATTGTCAAAGACTCATGGCCAAAGGAAAAGGCAAGGGAGTTCAGTCTGTTCAAGGAAATGGAGCTGGCGAAGATCAGCAGCATGCTGTTGTAACAAGGTCTCGGGGGCAGAGTTCAGCAGCAGGAAGAATCAATGCAGGAAATCCGAGCCGACAGCAGGGGGAGAGCTCCGATCCGATCCGGGTAGGAGACTCTGAAGCAGTGCACTCCCCCAATCTGAACCGACCCGAGCTGCTCGCTGCACACCGATCCGACCAGGCTCCCCAGCTCCGATCCGATCCGACCTCCTACCTCCGACCCGACCCAATGCAGGGTGAAGCTGGAACCTCTACTCGAGTCCCTACGAATGCTCCAATTCCAGCTACCAGGGTTGGTGATCAGGTCAATCCATCTGCGCCCATCACCCAAGGAGATTTCTCGCGCTTGCTTGATATGCTTGAGAGCACAAGGGAAGCTATGAGAGTTCATGAGCGCACTAATCTCATGATGCAGGAAAATATGAGGCTCATGAGTCGGGAGATCAGTGAGCTCCGTCGACAGAGAACTCCATCACCGGTTCGTCACACACCAGTAGATCAATCTTCATCTTCCGAGGAAGAGAGGCCCCGTGAATGGAGGCCCCTCGAACGACCTCAGAATGTGGAGCAGCTGACATTTGGATCTTTGGGATCTCGCGAGGATATCGCACGAGCATTAGGAAACGATGACCCCACTCGGGGGCAAAGACTCCAGTCCCCTCTTCCCGAGATCGACCGGGAACGCAGGGAACGGAATCGAGCAGAGGCAGCTCGAAGAAGAAGGGCATCTCCTGAGCAAGAGCCCAGAAGGAACTCGGATACTAGGGCCAGGGAACCTGAGCAGCCCCTAACTAGTGCTGATGTACAGGCAATGGTTCGCCGAATTATGTCCGAGAGCCGGAATTATACAAATGAAGATTATGGCATTGAGCGAAGCCATACTCCGTTCACCGACGATATCCTCGACTTCCAGTTTCCCCGACGCTTTAACTTGCCACAGATGGACAAGTATAATGGAAGGACTGATCCAGGACAACATTTGATGCGGTATTCGTGGCTCATGAATGCCGCTGCTGCCCCTGATGAAGTGAAGTGCAAAGCATTCCCAATCTACCTAGAAGATGTGGCATTGTTCTGGTTTACCCGACTTCCTCCTCGTTCGATTTCTAATTACAAGGAACTAAGCGAGCGTTTCATGAACCAGTTCCGACTACATGCCCGAAAGTCCAAGAGCGTTATTGAATTATCGAGAATCAAACAAGCGCCAGGAGAATCTCTAAGGGCATATCTTGATCGTTTTAACCAAGCTGTAACTGAGGTCAGTGACCCGCATGAGCCCACTATTCTCATGGCATTGAAGGAAGGAGTCGATCCTGAATCTGAGTTTGGAGACTACCTTTCTGGGAAGACACCCCCCACAAGGGAGATATTCTACGAAAAAGCCGATATTTATTTAAGGCAAGAGGAGGCCAGGGCAAATCGAAAGAGAAAGTCTGAGACGGCTTCAAAGGAGAATGTGCAGAGTAATATCGCCGTGAAGCAGTCGAGGGAGAATTCTGGCAAGGTTGAAGTAAATGTAGGAAACAAGGGTGGAAATAGCAATACTGGAAGTGGAGGAAACAACAACAATAACCGTAATTCGAGCGGTAATAGAAGAAACAGAAATAGGGGAAGCGACCCTAACAAAAGACCCCGATTCCAGAACTACGAGAATTATACACCATTGAATGACACCCTGGAAAATATTTACCTGGATACGTACAATGTGTTGCAGTACAAAAGACCGCCACCTCGTGATTCGACCGAGAAAGAAATGGCGACAGGGAAATTTTGCTTGTTTCACGGGACTCATGGGCATTCGACCAATGAATGTCGGCATTTGAGGGATGTAATTGAGAAGCTGCTGCGTGAAGGAAAGTTGGATGAGTACAAGGTGGCCCCGAGGGACAGGGGGCAAGGGGAGCAAGCTCCAAAACAAATCCTACCTGCTCCCAAGCCTACAGCGCAGCAGAAAGGTAAAGGAATTGTCATCAACTCCATTGTAGGCGGACCTCACCCGGCAATCCGAAGTTTTAGGTCAATGGACCAATATGTGAATGCTGCCAAGCATCTAGATGTGAATGAAGGTGACGATTTGGAAGATGTCGCCCCCATAAAACAACAGAAGACCATGTTCGACGACGTGGTATTTTGCAGCCGAGACAACACTGGGATACAATCTCCCACCAATGATCCGTTGGTTATTACTACCACCATTGGGCCGGCCTTGGTCCATAAGGTATTAGTAGACAACGGAAGTTCCGTTAATATTTTGTTCAAGAAGTCATTTGATCAGATGAAGCTTGAGCCCGAAGATCTGAAACCTTGTGAAGGATGGATTAGAGGCTTCAACGGAGCGACGACAGCTCCCATGGGATATATAGAGTTGCCCGTGACCCTAGGGCAAGGAGAACGTAGAAGAGTGCGAATGCTTCAGTTCGTAGTATTGGATGTAGATTCGCCATATAACGCATTTTTAGGGAGACCTGCCCTCGCTGAATTTAGAGTTTGTATCGCCCCTTGGTGCTTGTTACTAAAGTTCCCAACTGAAGCCGGGACTGGAGTAATGAGAGGGGATCAGGTTTCTGGACGGGCCTGCTATGTGGCCGAACTGAAGATGTTGATGAAAGGAGTTAATGCTGAGAGTAAGGATGCCTCGTCTCCCTCAAAGGGGGACTCGGCATAGCAATTAGAGAGATTGAACCCGAGGGAGTTGCCCAAAGGAACGCCTGAAGACCTGGATCCCAGAAAAGACGAGGAACCAGAGGCTAGGAATGCAACTCCTAACGAAGCGACAGTGGAAGTTCCCATTGATAAAGCTGATCCGACGAAAGTTTTGAAGATTGGTTCTCAATTGGATCCACGTCGTGCTGAAGAACTGACGGTCTTCTTGAAGGCAAACTTAGATGTGTTCGCCTGGACCCATGCTGACATGTGTGGAATATCACCTTCCATTATAAGCCACAAATTGAATGTAAATCCGAAGCATCCGCCTGTGAAGCAAAAGAGACGCATGCTGGGCCCAGAGAGGTCGGCTGCTCTCAAAGAGGAAGTAGAAAAATTGAAGCAAAATGGATTTATTCGAGATTCGACTTATCCTGACTGGATATCGAATCCCGTCTTAGTAAAGAAGCCAAACGGAAAGTGGCGGACTTGCATTGACTTTTCAGATCTAAATAAAGCTTGCCCGAAAGATAGTTTCCCGCTTACCAGGATTGACCAGCTTGTAGACTCGACAGCAGGTCATGAACTTCTTTCTTTCATGGACGCATATTCTGGATACAACCAAATTCCTATGCACGTACCAGACCAAGAACATACGAGTTTCATTACAAATTTGGGGCTATATTGCTATGTTGTAATGCCATTCGGGTTAAAAAACGCTGGAGCTACTTATCAGCGCTTGGTAAATAGAATGTTTTATGATCAAATAGGAAAGACTATGGAAGTTTATGTGGATGATATGCTTGTTAAATCAAAGCAGTCTTCCAGCCATACGCAAGACTTAGCGGAAATGTTTGGTATCTTGCGAAAGTACCGTATGAAATTGAATCCCTTAAAATGTTCATTTGGAGTGGCGTCGGGAAAGTTCCTTGGTTTCATTGTGAGTTCCCGAGGAATTGAAATCAACCCTAGCCAGATAGCAGCGATCAGAAACATCGAAGAACCGAGGAGAATTAAAGACGTCCAAAGTCTGGCAGGGAAGGTAGCGGCGCTGAGTAGATTCATCTCCAAAGCCACAGATAAATGTGTTCCGTTTTTTGATTTGATAAAAAGGGGAAAGAAGAACTTCCAGTGGAGTCCCGATTGTGTTAAGGCCTTCCAAAATCTGTTAGAGCTGCTAGAGAAACCGCCAATTTTGTCAAAGCCCGTAGATCACGAAGAATTGTTTGTTTATTTGGCAGTCTCGGCTCACGCTATCAGCACAGCCCTGGTTCGAGAAGAAGACAAAGTACAAAGGCCGGTGTACTATGTGAGTAAGAAATTAGCAGCGGCAGAGCGCAACTATCCAAAAATTGAGAAGCTCGCTTACAGCCTCCTGATCGCATCCCGAAAACTTCGTCACTATTTCCAAGCTCATCCGATAACCATATACACCGACCAACCCTTAAGGCAGGTATTGCAGAGACCCGAAGCATCGGGAAGGTTGATCAAATGGAACATAGAGCTAAGTCAGTTTGATTTGAATTTTCAACCACGAAAGTCAATCAGGGGGCAAGCTCTAGCAGATTTCATTGCGGAATTCACCATTCCAGAGGAGGAAATAATCAATGACCGAATGGTTAAATCTGAGGAAGAACTAGATATGAATCCGTGGAAATTATATACAGATGGAGCTAAAAATGACCGAAGGTCCGGAGCTGGAATTGTCTTAGTTACTCCCGAGGTACGGTCGTTATATTACGCCCTGCGATTAGAATTTTCGGCAACTAACAATGACTCTGAGTATGAAGCCCTGATTGCCGGGCTGAAACTTGCGAAAGACCTCGGGGTAAAAATGATGGACATATTTTGTGACTCTAAGATTGTTGTTTGTCAAGTACGAGAGGAATTCGTGGCTCGAGGACCTCGACTTATCGCCTACCTCAAGAAAGTGAAAGAGCTATTGGATAGCTTAGAGCGGTACAACATAACACATATTCCCAGAGCTGAAAACCAGAAAGCGGATAGACTGGCAAAGCTGGCTAGCTCTGACAATCCAGAAGAGACTGAGGTAATTCCAATTGAAACGTTGGAGTTGCCAAGCTTTGAGTCAATGGAAATTGAATTCGCTTTTGAAACGGAACCAGAGAAGGAGTCATAGATGACTCCAATTAAGAATTTCCTTAAGAATGGGACACTCCCATCGAAGAAGAGTGAGAAAAGAGCTATAGTTCGCAAAGCTACCAGATATGTTATACAAGATGATACTCTCTATAGACAAGGATTTTCTATGCCCCTGTTACGATGTATCGCACACGACGACATCAAGCGTGTACTGAGAGAAGTACACGAAGGTGAGTGTGGAGATCATACAGGAGGTCAAACTTTAGCAAAGAAAATATTGCGGTACGGGTACTTCTGGCCTACGATCAACAAAGATGCAGCTGATTATTCACGACGCTGCGATAAGTGCCAGAGATTCGCCAAAATTCCCAGGGCACCGTCGACCCAGCTTAAATCGATGGTGAGTCCTTGGCCATTTGCCACATGGGGAATTGATATCATTGGAGTTTTACCGATTGCTAAAGGAGGAGCTAAGTATGCAATAGTGGCTGTGGACTATTTTACGAAATGGGTGGAAGCTGAGCCCTTGACCAAGATCACAACAAGAAAGGTGATAAGTTTTGTGGTCAGAAATATTATATGTCGATTCGGGATTCCAAGGACGATCATAACTGACAATGGAACCCAGTTTGATAGTACTGAATTCAGAAATTTCTGTCAGAAGTATAAGATAGACAAGCGATATACTGCAGTTGCCTATCCGCAATCGAATGGACAAGTAGAAGCAATAAACAAAGTTATAAAATCCATCCTCAAGAAACAGTTGGAACGTGCAAAGGCAAGATGGGTTGATGAATTGCCCCTAGCTCTGTGGGCATATCGAACAACGTTCAAGACAGCCACCGGTCATACCCCTTTCTCTCTCTCCTTTGGCTTAGAAGCAGTAATTCCAGTTGAACTGGAAGTTCCTTCCCACAGGGTGACATATTATGACCCGATGACGAATCGGGCACTCTTACTTGAGTCCCTTGATGAAGTCGAAGAGAAAAGGGACGAAGCAGACTTGCGTGCAGCAAGACATCGGCGTCAGATGGCACGCTATTATGACAAAAAAGTTCGTCTCAGAACTTTTGAACCAGGAGATTTGGTGCTAAAGAGAGTTTTTCCATCCCTTCCTCACCTCGACCCAAAATGGGAAGGACCCTTTGTCATTCAATGGAAACTTGAAAAAGGAACCTTCAAGTTAACGACCGTAGATGGCGAAGAAGTCCCTCGAGCATGGAATGCCCAACACTTAATGCGATATTTGGATTAGAAATGCTGTACTTTTTGTTATTTTTCCTGTGAACTCTGTAACTAGGCACGACTTGCCTTGGGAAAATCTGACGATATAAATAAAGGGCTATAAAGTGGATGTAGGCTACGACTTAGCTGAACCACTATAAAAATGTTGTGTGTTATTTACTTTTATGCGTTTACATTCATCAGTTATTCTGTTGTAATTATAAAATACAGGATAACTCAGAGCCTAAGAAAGGTTGAAAACAGTTTGGACATAAAAAGAAGCACAATGATTATTTGTGCAATAAGACGTAAAAGAATGAGAAAACGACATTCTTAACTCTAACTCTCCAGAGAAAGAGAGAGAGTATAAAAGCGTCTCAGACTGAGCGCTGAAAAAGAAATTCTATTCTTAACTCTAACTCTCCAGAGAAAGAGAGAGAGTATAAAAGCGTCTCCGACAAAGCGCTGAAAAAGAAATTCTCCTCCTAACTCTAACTTTCCAGAGAGAAAGAGAGTATAAAGGCGTCTCCGACTGAGCGCCGAGAAAGAAGTCATTCCCCGTTGAACGACCGGGGAATAAACAAATGACTGAATTCGAACTCTAACTCTCAAGAGAAAGAGGGAGAGTATAAAAAATGCCAGAAAAAACGACAGGTACTGACGATACAGGAAGTGCTATCCCGTCAGAGAATTGGGAGCATTCAGGTTGCATGGTTAAGCATTGAATAACTTATGGAAATTAACTGGGGACACATATGCATACACATATTTCCCCCCTCCACAACTTCGTTTCATAACTATAGACATGCATTTTTACATAAGTGCAGAACTACTAACAAATAAACATTACAAAAAGTGAATTATTTTTATTTACGAATGAATGGATTTGTACAGGGAAATAACTAAAGAAGAAAGTGCAGGAGCTGCTTTTGTAGCAGCAGTTATTGGTTCACAAAAATGCTAAAAAGATACAGGGGAACCCACTATTTGGGTTTGGGATGAGCCTTCGATTTCTTGGCAGCTTTTTCCGCATCCTTTGCTTCCTTCTCGGCTTCAGTCAAGATTCGTTTTGATTTCTTTTTCCCTGAAGATGTGGTACTGGAGCCAGCAGACTTCTTCCCGGAGGGCGGGGCACTGGAATCAAGAGAAGATTTTTTAGCAAGTTCTTCGGTAATAGATCTAGTTGAGAGCTTAACAACTAACCTTGAACCTGCATCCACAACTGCGAGGGGCTTGAGGACCTCAAGGTCTAGTTCTTCGGCCTTTAATTGCAAGCGCTTGTCTTGATCAGCCTTCATGGCAGCCAAGGTAACGTCATCGGCGCTTTTCGACTCCCCAGTTATTGCAACCTCCGGTTCCTCATCATGCCCCTCGTCTCCTCCGTCGTCTTTTAAAGCTGCAATCATTTCTTCATCATGGGGAGTGGTGACCTTATTTGGCTCACTTCCTTCCCCCAAGTCTATGGAAGCAGCCTTGTCTTCCCCTTCTTTGACCCTATCAGCGGGCTTCGTCCCGGCGACAGCTCCTTGAGCTACATTTGTCTTTGCGGATGATTCAACACCTACAGAATGAGAAACATCGGTTATCAACTTAGGCGAAAGCAAAGGGTTTCTCATCGAACGTTCAATCGCGTAGCCAAAGGTAGTAGTAGCCTTGGCAAATTGAGGAGAAAAGATAGGGATACCTTCCGAAGACTTTTCAGCGGGGGTGACTACTACCTCTGGAGTTATTTCAGGAATGGGAGATAGCAAAGTTGCCCGGGGAATTCCCGGGTTTTCGGGATCATACCCTTCTACTTCGGGAGTTGCAGGAGCAGAAGAAGAGGAGCCAGCTTCGGGAATGGTTTTTTGTTTAGACTTCCGTCTCTCTTCTTCCATAGCCTCGGCAATAAGGCGGCGCCCTTCAGCTAGGCGCTCCGGTTCATCATCTCTCAAGTATTTCTCCATCAGTTTATCTTCATTAAGAGAATCGACCTTAAGTTCTTCTTTTTCCCACTCAACGATTTGATTCCATACTTGAACCAGAGTGGATGGATAGTCCTCGATCCAAGAAATGTTTCGACGACGAATAATATGTGCGAAGAATTCAATCATTAATTCGCCGAAACTTTGAATCTCAACCTCCGCCTCAGATAATTGCTTACGGGCTTCCTCCGCAGATTTAATGGCACACTCCACATTGCCCTCGGCCAGAGCAGCCCTGTTTTCTGCCTCCAACAGCTTCGAAGCCAAGTCAGCATTCTTCTTTTCTAATTCAGCACTCCTTTTTGCTAACTCGGCGTTTTTCCGTTCAAGCTCAGCATAAGCAAGGTGTGTTTTAGCAGCTTCTGACTTGGCCTCGTCAGCTTGCTTTTTTAGTTCAGAGCGCTCCTGAGTATGGGATTCAAGCAGGTCATGATAACGCTTTTGCATGTCCTCAAACTGTTGTTTGAAATTTGAAGCGTTCTTTTGAGCGACAGCTAGTTGAGCTTGAGTGTCTTCCAAATCTTTTCCTAAGGTTTTTAAGGCCTTAGCATCCTCCTCCGCAGTCTTTTGCATTGAATCAGTATTTGTCATTAGAGTACGGATGATTCTAGAAAGATTGCGGGAATACTTGAACATCTCGGTATATTGTTTTTCCACCAAATCAATCTTTGCTTTGGCCTCATCTGCCCAATTAGACGAAATAGGTTCAAGGGCAGGCAAAAAGGTCAGAGTTTCGAAGTAGTGTTCGGGAAATTGCTCTTTCAAATATGCACGTTTTATTGCAGTTCCCGCATCTGATGGAGGAGGAGCGAGGATTGTTAATTCGGTGTCCCTTCCTGAAGAGGATTCTGTGGTACCTTTGTCTATCCTAGGTCGTTTAGTAGCAGGGACTTTTTGCTTACTTCGAGACCCGGTTTCCTTTGGAGGACTTTTCTCTCTACTGCGTTTTTCATAGGAAGAGGAGGAGTCTTTAGACGGTGGTTTATCCTCCTCCCTGCGGCTTTGATAGCTTTTGTATTTCTCTTGTTCAGATCGGACTGGTGAGCGGGAACGTGAGGGTCGAGAACGGTAGGGATCATAAGGTCTTCTCTCCTCCCTACCACGATCATCCCGACGATCATGCTCGACATCCTGAGGAGGATTGGACATGCTGCGACGAAGTTTTCTTATATCGTAGTAGGATCGAGACATTGTACCTGCACGATAAAATGAATGAAGTTTAGAATTAATGGATTCATGGAGAAAGAAGTGCAACGAATGCTAATGCTGTGGTGTAAAGTGCATCCTAAGTGGTGTGTGTCCCCCCAACCAACCCGAGTCTGAAGCTAGACTAGTGCGGGCAGGCTCTTTGGCCTTAGCGGGAGTAGTTTCTTCGGAAGAAGTGAAGGCTAAAGGATCCTTCCTGAAATTCTCTGAAGTATATATAGTCTCAGGTAAGGGGAGATCCCCCAAACCCTGAAATATGTGCTCGTCAGTGCTAGGAACATCCCCTTCGGAAGCGTGAAGTGGCGACTCTTGGGAAGATTTTGACTTGTCTAGAGAAGTAGTTTCCTCGGGGGCAATATACCCTTCACGATGTTTTTCGGCCAGATTAGCCAGTTCATCATCTTGTGTGGAAGAGGGAGAAGGTGAAGTTTGAAGAGGAGCTGTAGGAATTCCCGAGCCTTCTCCTATCTCTGGAACTGTCTCCACTGGAGGAATGTATGCATAAGGGACCGTCCCATGACCGATGCTACGGAAAACGGATAACAGCCCGTGAAAATGAAGGTATTCATCTTTAAGGACCTCGTCGATAGTCAGGAATTTTTGATCACCATTAAGAAGACGGTGCATCCGATCAAAGAACACCTGATCTGATATCTGTTTGGGATTGTCGACTGCAAACAAAAAGGAAAACAGGTCAGGGTGATGATTCAAGTGTATAGAGTCCGGGTTCAGAAAATCAACGCTTTACTTGATTTTGTCCATCTCCTGGCGCATCCAGACTGTTGCTTTATATAGAACCATTCTAATCTGGAATCTCCAGCTTTACTGCTAAGTGGTGTAGAGATTATCTTCCTTTTTGGGACTGATTCAAAGTAGCAGAAAGATGGAGTTTCTCTAGTCCGATGCTTGAAATTATAGAAGAAATGAACATCATCGAACGTGAGCTCTACGCCTAGGATTTCACGATTTGCTATGTACAAGGTATGCAAATAGGCATATGAATTGGGATGCAACTGCATGGGGGCAATCCGCATTTGTCTTAAGAAATCAACGATGAAAGGAGAGAATGGAGGAATGGCACCGACCATGCACATCAATCGAGTGACCGTCATATATCCTTCTGGAGGGTTGTGGGGACGGTCAGAGCGTGAGGGCACTAGGGTGTCCCTTTTCATTATTCCATATTTTAGACAAATTCGAACAAGTCGATCGTTGTCAATTGTTGATTCAACGGAGTCCGAGGGTGATTCCAATCTGATGGCTGATTCAAATTCATCGGGTGCTCGATTATCACCAATCCCTCCTTCCTCTTCGAAACCCAAAGAAACTTCATTCTCTGAAGACATCTCGTCGTTTTCCCGATGACCAACCCCGTAATCTGGACCCTCACTATCCCATTCTGGATCAGACGAAGGAGATATATCCTCAAGAGTGATTTTGTTAGAAGTTTCCGGGGCTTCTTTCCTCTCAGCTAAACGGGAAGAGCGTCTGGGCCTCATTGTCATGAAACTATTGAAGAAGCAATAGCATGGATTAGAGTAAATTATTCCGTTCCCCCCTTTGTGTATGTGTGTGAATTAAAGTGTGTGCAGCAAATATGGGAAATGCAAAATAAAAGTACAGCAATGTAAGACGAAGCTTTGAAGAGAAAGTGATAGTCAGAGTTGTTCTTAATTCTCGTTTATGTTCGCAAGGCACTATCCTAACTGTCCACGAAGTTATGGTTGAGAGTGAATGTTAGTTGAATTAGTTGGGTAGCCTTTGTGTGCCAAGTTTGATACGTTCGGTTCGGTTCGGATATGCATATGATAATTGGCTCAATACAAATACAGATATAAGGTCGGTTCGGATGCTTCATTAAAGCAAGGTCAGTTCAAGACAAGGGAAACAATGGGTTCGGATAAAGGACTGATCTGATCGGATCGGGTGACCTGATCCAAACCGAACCAGCATCACTTAACCAGTCCATTTATTTCAACCCCTTATCCCATTCTCTTCTCCGACCCGAACCGACATTTTCCTTCCTTCCCGTCTTTCTAAAGTATGCAACCCGAACCGATTCCCTTTCCTTCTCCTTCCTTTCTGCTCCTTCGTCTCCTACCCGAACCAACTCCAATTTGTCATCACGCTCTTCATCTTCTTCCTCTTTCTCCCCACTCACCAACAAATCCGTTCCATCACCAAAGCTCCAGTTGAGGACAAATATTTTCCCTCTCCAACCTATCAGCGCCTCGAAGTGATGGCGGATCCACCAGTAATGACGTGGAGTTCAAGCAAAGCCCCATGGCTAAACCATCCCAATCAACCACGAATTGAAATCAAGAGCAGTTATAACGAAGTTATTCGAGATTAAAAAAGCTACCTATATGTCTGATTTGAGAAATCTACAAGGAATAGTTTCAGGATATTGGAGTTTCTGAAGCTTTCAATACTAGGGTTTGGAAGCGGCGGCAGAAAAGAAGAAGAAAAGAAAGAAGATGGTGGTGGATTTATATAAGGGGTGGTGTTGACTCCTCATATTCCTATTCTTTCTCACCCGCTCGAACCGGAGTGAAGGCCCAGTAGCACAACTCTGCCTGAAGGCCCAATGTCCAAGAACCAAATCCGCGAAAACGCATCGGATCGGAATCCGAACCGAATAAATTTCACACATTAATTTAGCATCCGACTCGAATTGAGTTCAAAAGAAGAAGAATAAAGGAAGAGCATACCTGCAAGAAGCATTATATGTCGAGAAAAGTTCCCAAACTTGCTCAGAAATGAAGAAAATGTGCTCGAGTCGGACACCGAACCGAGTCGCACCACCGAACCAAATAGAAATCTGTGCATTCTTCTAACATCCGAACCGAATAGAAATCTGTGCATTCCTCCTGACTGTTCTGATTCAAGGACTAGCATTCAAACGACATCAAAGCACGCTTCGTGCAACAGAAGCATCCTTTGAGGGGGCAAAATGTTAGCCTACTTTGTGAACTAGGCAACACAAAGCCAAGAAACCAAACATTGAAGGGAATTTTTAATTAGAAGACTTCGGTTCGGATTGGAGAAAAACACTACAACTCAGATTGATGGCTGCAGTTGTTCGGGTCAGGTCAGAGCAACATATTTGTTCGGATCGGATAGAGTCCCCTGTTCGGATCGGTAAACTCCTGTTGAGTAGATTGGTAAGGCATATCTAATCGGATCGGAGGGCAACTAAATCTTGAATGGATCGGGAAGCCACCTGTTTGCCACAACAACGGAGCGGAGCAGATTAGAGAAGGAGAGACGCACCCAAGCCAATCCGGTTCGGATCGGGTAACCCGATCCGAACCCCTTATTTGCGCGTCTCCGACCCGAACCCATGATCCATGTTACTCTCCTGCAAAATTGCCTGGATAACCGGATCGGTTATGACTAATTCCTACCTATAACGTCCTTCCTTTTGATGCATTGTCAACATGATAGTTCATCCGAACCCGAAGAGAGTGCGATGGATGACATGTGGCCCCGACCCGGATCAAGTTTCAGGCAAATTCACACCTATAAATACCCCATCTGAAGACAAAGAGAAGGATCTTTTTTCAGCACTTTTAGAATTCAACTACCTCCACCATCCGAACTCCATTACTCCCGGTGAATCCAAATCATCTTACATTTCTTGTTTTAGTCAATTGAGTGAACAAAAGTGAATTGTGAGTGAATCTTACATTGTATTTGCAACTGAATTATTGAATATAGTGAAAGATAAGTGGACGTAGGCATTTCTTCGCCGAACCACTATAAATCCTGTGTGCTCATTTTTATTTTTGTCTCATTTAATTTTGTTTCTAATCAATTTGGGTGTTAGAACCACTTTTGGGTCTAACATTTACAAATTATTATGCAGCTGAAAATAATACAAAACACAACTGAAAGAAATACACGGATACAGAGCGTTCCAAATATAGCTCCAGCTGTAAACTAGGATCCTGTATAAAGAAATATCTGCAAAAATCAAAACTACTAGTTGCCCGTGTGGAAAATAGGGGCACCCAGAGTTTATGTTAAAACAATAAACTCTTGGTCAGTCATGTGACTGGTGTGAGAACAAAAACAGTTAGTTAAAACTTTACTCTAAAATAAAGTAAATCAAGGGACCACGCCATATAACATGGAACGGGTTTCCTCCCAAGAATACCAGTGCATAAACAGTTATACGCATTTTGGCAAAATGAAGCTATTATAAGACTCATGTCCCATCACACAATGCAACGCAAGCCGGAGGATAGAGTTTTACCTTATAATAGCTAAACATGCTTGGTACATTTAAAACAAATCATTTTGATATCACTATAAGTGCATAGTGTATCAAACAACTTCAAATATAAATGTATCAATCATAGATGGCATAGTATCCCATGCTACTAGATCGCCATATAGGTTTACAACTAAAACCGAAATGTTGTGTATTGGAAATTTGATTTCCGTCATGAGTCGAGGCAAGGGATGTACTCCTAACCACTTCGAGACACTAGCAAATGCCTCGGGACTACACACTCTAGGCGACCCCTGGATCCTGCAGTTCCGGTCCTACCTTACGTTTGAGGATTATTAATCCTGAACATACGTTTCTCGGTCCTACAGAACCTATCCATCGGCTCCGTAGTAACCGATATATCCGAGGCGCCTCGCTATCCATCATCCACATAGGTAAAAAATATAAATGTTTGGGCTTGATATACACGTAAATGTGTATATTTTATCCGCTTATTTATCTTGTTTACTCTTAAAAATAATTAATACTGTGTATTTATAGTTGCGTTTTCAGTTTATTTATGATGAACGGAATTGATGCACTTAATTGTTGAAAAGCTTGAAGAATTGGTGTAAGAAGAGTTGATTTTGAAAACTAGATTAAAGCTTGAAGAAATGTTGCTGCTCAATCACTTTCTACCGCATATTTTAATGATTCAATGCCTTTTCATAAAGATAGCTTGTCGCAGATGTCATGGAATTCCTATTCATGCTCAAAACAGTTGGAGTTGATGCCATTTGATGCCCGCAAGCTATGACATTTGCAAAGCCATTCATATGCGTTCACACTTAGCTAGTTGGTTTATGTGTTATTTTGAAAAAGGGCTTTTGTCCTACATTGTGGAATTGTCCACCTAGTCTTGGCCTGGGCAACTATAAATATACTTGTATCTAGTTCATTTGGATTCATTCAATCTTATGTTTTATTCTATAACTTTCTTCTGTCAGAATAAAATTAGTCTTCTCCCTTTTCTCTTTAATTTCTTTATTTACATGTTATTCTCTTTTCTGCAAGTAGATTAGATTGTCCTTTATTTTATTTTTATTTTCTTTTTCTCTTGTTTTTTGTTCTATGTTGCAATTTACGTTCGTTGCTAGAATAACAAACATTAGAGGTTAATCCCTTTAAACTTAGGGGTAATGGAGCTCTCTTGATCATGTAGTTGCAACATAATTTATCTTTTCATTCTCTCTTTGTGTTTCATGTTATGTTGATGTCATGGTGATTAAGTGGAGGTTGAAACCAAAAATTTGATGGTCTATAGTTCTAATTAATAGTTCATAGGCCATGCTTAAAGTATATTTCAATTTCAACTTATTCATTTTTCATTAGATCTAGTAAGGTGATTTAGCGGGCATGATATAGTTTGATAGTTTATATTGTGCTAGTTAATAGCATGAATAAGCTATACTTATAATAATCATATCAACTAAATTCACAAATGACCAAAAGAAAAGAGAAATCGTAATTTCATAACTTATTGTACTACATGATCTAGAATGTGAATTTATTCCTATGTTGCCATTTATCTCATAGTTTTTTATTAATTCTAATTTACTAGTTTAGTTGTAGTTAAATCATCACTCAAATTCGGTTTAATTTGATTGAATAAGATTGAAATTACTTCTTTCCTTGTGGATCAACTCGTATTCGCCACATACTAACAACTGTACGCTGTGCGCTTGCGGTTTATTACACTTCGCGACGGTATTCCGATTCATAGAATATTCGTCGTCGAACAAGTTTTTGGCGCCGTTGCCGGGGAAATAATTTAATTTTAGTTTTATTCTTCGAGTTAATTTTGTAATTTGTTCATTGAAAAAAAATTGTGTGCATTTGTGTGTTTGTTTTATTTGATCTCGTTTAAATTGCATTTGTGTGTGTTTTGTCAAATTTAATTGTCCTTTTTTGTTTGTTTGGTGTTTCTTAAAAAAGAAAAAAAATCTTGCCTTTTTGTTTATAATTTCTTTCCTGTTTTCCCTTTGTTCCATTTATTTCTACAATCTCTCTTTCCTTCCTTCTGTCTACAATTTATTTCCGATAAAAAAAAATCTTGCCAAATTCTCCTGATTCTATTTCCCTTTTCTCAACTATTTCTTTCAATTCTTTATTCCCCTGAATTCAATACATTTAATTCCTTTCTTATTTTTACAAATTAAAAAAAAAAATCCTTTTCCTCCGTCTGTAAATTTCTTTCCATTTCAGCCTTATTTTTGCTGACTTCTTTAATTCTATTAATACCGATCATTCTCCAAACCATTCACAACAGCATCTTCCTCCTTATATAATCCATCTCTCCACCCTCGCCCATCAGTCCATCTTCTTCAATACCACTGCCTGCTACAAAGCCATTCAAACCATCTTCAACCATGTGACACCCCACGTCCATTAATGTCACTCACAAAGGGAATGCACTAACTTCTATGGAGCATTTTAAGTGTGTATAGAACAAAAACTTAACAACAAGACAGATATAAAACAGTACTTAAAAATTTAAAACTTCATTCATTGCAGCGGTAAACAAATAAGTTTGATTACATCATCAAAAACCAAAGACTAGAGTCAAGTACATAATATCCATCTTGACTAAATCAGAGTACATAAAATGAAAGACATAACCCCAACATAAAATAGCCATAAATAAGATAGGCTGATCTTTTACTTCAGCGATCCAAGCAACTTCTAAAAGCAAGAGATAAAGCTGTCCAAATCAAGCTCCACCAGTACTAGTCCCACCCTGAGCACCTGTGGGGGGGGGGAGGAAGAAAAGAGGTGGAAACAAAGGGGGTCAGACATAAAGTCTGGTGAGTGCAATAACTTTAACAATATAATCATTAAGTAACTAGGATAAGGCATAAGCTGGAAAATAAGGAAATTACTGTGAACAAATGGGTATGCAGAGCAAACAAAGGAAATAAGATGAACAAAGATAACGTTAAAGGCGCACCTAATCACTATAAGATAATTACTGCACTGCACCACACCAAACACTCCAAAAGTTGATCCCGCCTACAGAACTTAATAATGATAATGGTAGTTTCGTGTACCCCTAGTTGCCTTCATAGGTGCCGCCTGCCCCTATCTCCACTAGGTGTACCCACTACCCCCTTTCGATCGGCTCCCTAACTCGTAGATACCCATGCTGGCCCAACAGTGGGGTGTATCACTCCCCAAAGTGGCAACCCGATACCGCTAAGATGCACGGCTTATATCTACACGATGCAACAACGTCTTACTTACCAGCCCGGGCCCACACACGCATATGACCCCGTTGGATTTGTGTTGCCACCACTAACCCGTTTTGACCTCTTACAATCAAACCCAGTACGCGTGTCCCGTCCTCGACTTGGGTCGATCCCACAAAGATACTTAATGGGTTACTGGTTTGAAAAGGGCCCCCATGCATGACACAATCTTTCCACCTATGCGTGGTCCCCTCTAAGGTTTTTCCCCACTTAACCCCATTCTTATTCATGTCTTCTTACATGTTTCAATCTTGGTTAAGTGCATCTAATCATATTTCACATGCCACCCAAGGCACCCTCTTAATTTCACATGCCACCCAAAGCACCCACTTAACACCCTCATGTCCCACCACATGTTTATCTGGTTAAGTGTTTCTTAACTCATTAACACCGTAACCTTGTAAAGACCTCCCACATTAGACAGGCATTTGTGGCAGCTGGATTTGCCGGGCGGGTCCGGGCAGTCTTACACCACAAACGAGCCTAACCTCGTGTCTTTACAACTGTTACGCATTTAATTCATGCCTTTGACCTCTCACATTAGACTGGCATTTGTGGCTGCTGGATTTGCCGGGCGGGTTCAGGCATTCTTACACCACAAAAGAGTCTAACCTCGTGTCTTAGGCGGTTTATTATTTCACATCTTCATTTAACCCCAAATTGGATTAATATCCCTATTCAAATTTGTCAATAAATTCCAAATATACTTATGTCCATAATTGTCTCTTAAAATTATGTCCATAAATGCCAATTTTTCCATTTAATGTCTTAAATTAATTATATGCCTTTTCCAGGCCATTTATGCCAATTCTCAATAGGTGTATATTCAATATTACCCCCATCGTCCCCACGTTTTTCATTCGTTTATCATGACATATATATATATATATATATATATATATATATATATATATATATATATATATATATATATTAGACTAGCAATTAGTCTAACACATGAAAAGAAGAAACGCCGCAAATTTGCATAACATACAAATTGGATCTAATCTTACAAATAAGGATTACCATATATCTAGCATAAACTTGTTATTGTCATGAACCTAAACATAGGCCTAAAGGTGTGAACTTGCATATATATAATATAGTTTTTCACTTAAAACTTGCATAGGCCATAGTCACAAACTTGCATAAAACTGTGTATGTCATAGATCTAAATCTAAAGGTGTAAACTTGCATATATGTGAATCCGATTTCTACCTAAACTTGCATATAGTCACTTTATTTGATTCACATGTAAACTTGTGTACAATTCATATAGAAACTAGCATATAATCTACACCCAAACTTGTATATAAAATGATGTCAAACGTGAATCAAGTTGAACATAGGTGATATGGCATATGAAAAGGTATCCATAACAAAACTATCATTATGAACAACTAGCATATATTCACAAAATATCACATTTTTCCAATGTTTCACAAACATAGCCATATAACCCAATTTATAACTCAACCCAATTAACTTATTAATTATCTTATTAAAGAAATTGAACTCACAAATCAAATAAGGTCTTGAGTTCTGGAATCTGAGTTCTGAAATTGATTTAGCTCGCCTTTGAAGTAGACAAATTCGTTGTTGTTGTTGTTGTTATAAATTTGAGTTGAATTGAGTTGATTAGCTTCACTTTCCCTCTAGTTGGTGGCGGCTACTCTAGGTTGCAAGGTGATAGCATGACGGCTATGGTTCTAATTTTGATTTGGTTTTAGGGTTTGAGTCTACATGTGTTTATATAGAATTTAGGATTAATTTAGGCCATCCGATCAACCTAGAATCAATCAAGACCATCCAGTCAAGATAGAGTGACACCTCAGCCCTAATGACTCAGCACAGAGTCACAAAATCGTCATCTCTCAGATCTGCTCGGGGATGGGGGAAGGTCAACCAGTAGGGGGGAGGTCGACACTAGGGTCGACCTGGGTCCTGGGCGGGAATTTTCCCACCCAGCCCGCTTCTGACTTCTGATTTGAATTTTGCATCTGTTTCGAGCTGTTTGAATTTATTTGAATTTTCTGGAAACTTCCGACAGCCATAACTTCTTCATACGAAGTCCAATTTATGCAAACTCGGAGTCTATCTCAACCAGAATTCCAAGACGAACACAATGGCGTATCTCGTTTCCCTTGATTATTACATTTAAAATTAAGTATTCTTTAATTTGTTAACATTAATATTAAAATTACGGGGTGTTACATTCTCCCCTCCTTAAAGGATTTCGCCCCCCGAAATCTCCAAGTTAAGGAGAATGCATATCCTAACATCCAATCATCCATCTACTCAACCATCAAACACAGGCATCCATTGTCCTTACAAAATTTCTAATGCTGTATGAACATATGCAAGAAGTGTGTGTATATGTTCCTTATCTAATGCAAAATCAGGCGGTCTACTGATTCAGTTGACCTCCTTAATGCAAATCATGATAGTGCTACGCGTCCATTATGTATGCGAAAGAATCCTATCGATACATATTATTTCTACACGTGTGCACAACCATTCATCAAAATGCAGCATCCATATGATAACACAACCATTATACATCCATTAATTTAAATATGCACACACATTTATATGCAACATGAAGGTGATTGAGCCGATCTAGTGCCTAAGGTGTGTGTATATGTATCCACGAGCAACCACTAGCAACCACTTGCATCCGTCAGACATAACATGTCTCAAACACATGTTTCAACCATAGGGTTCTGCCTAACTAAAGATCGAAGATGTCATCGCAAAGATAATACTAAAAGATAGGACAAGTATCAACAAAGCGGTAGAAAAAGGAGAAATTAAAACATACCCTGAAAAAGGAAAGGGTACAACGTACGCATCTTATCTTCCGTCTCCCAAGTCGTGTCTCTTTGATCATCTCCCCATTGCACTTTGACCAACTTGACCTCTTTGTTGTGAAGCTTTTTCACCTCCGATCTGAGAATGCGTGTAGGAGCTCGTCTGATCGTGGCATTGCGCTCCACTTCCACTTCTTCGAGCGTGCTCGGCTCTACCACTTCAGCCATATTGTGTAAACACTTATGCAAACGTGAAACATGAAACACGTCATGAACTCCGCTGAGCTTCTCTAGTAACTTTACTCTGTATGCCATCTGTCCAATCCTCTCTGTAATTGGAAAGGGTCCTACGAACCTTGGTGCCAACTTCCCTACCGATCCAAAGCGGACTACGTTTCTCAATGGTGACACCTTAATAAAAACCATGTCCCCAACATTGAACTCAATATTGGTTCGTCTCTTATCAGCATATGACTTCTGTCGGTCCTGTGCTGTCTTCATTCGCCGTCGAATCAGGTCTATCTTCTCCGAAGTCTCCCTAATCATGTCGGGTCCAAGCAAAACCTTATCCGTGGATTCCCACCAACATGTAGGTGATTGGCACGGTCGTCCATAAAGATCCTCAACAAGTTCCATGACAATGCAAGCCTGAAAACTATTATTATGGGCGAACTCTACTAGTGGAAGGTGTTCTTCCCTATTCCTCCAAAGTCTAGAATGCATAGCCTCAGAAGGTCTTCTAGAATCCGATTCACCCTCTCGGTCTGGCCGTATATCTGAGGATGATAAGCGGTACTTAAGCATAATTGCGTTCCAACCGCCTCTTATAAGCTCTTCCAAAATTCGCTTGTGAAAATAGGATCTCTATCACTCACAATGCTGGAGGGTATGCCGTGCAAACGAACTATCTCTCGAAGGTAAACAGATGCTAACCATGCGGCGGTCCTTCTACTTTTGACGGGAATAAAATGGGCACTTTTAGTAAGTCGGTCTACAATTACCCAAATCCACGTATTACCCTTCCTCGATCTTGGTAACCCATCTACAAAATCCATGGAAACGCTTTCCCATTTCCAAAGAGGAATCTCTAAGGGATGGAGCGAACCTCCGGGCTTCTTTTGCTCCGCCTTGATTTGCTGGCACACTAAACATCTAGCAACGAACTCGGCCACGTCCTTCTTCATTCCGGCCCAAAAGAAAACTCGCTTCATATCCCTATACATCTTATCACCACCGGGATGTATGGTCATCTTAGAGAGATGTGAGTCTTCAAGAATTGCCTTCTTCAAACTTTCGTCTTGTGGTACGCAAAGTCTTCCATCTCTACGTAGCCAACCTCTTTCATCTATAACATATCTATCAAGATGTCTTGAGGACTCCCATCCTATAAGTTTGCCTACTATCTCAACCAACTGTTGGTCGTTCCGCTGTTCCTCTCCAACTCGACCCAAAAGTGTAGGTTGCATCTCTAATGATGCCAACAATCCAGGTACATAATCGATAGAGGGTCTGAAGTTAAAGGAAGATATATACTCCAAACTCTGCCACTCTATAAACAAAGTAATTAAAGTTAACTTCTTTCTACTTAAGGCGTCAGCTACAACGTTGCCCTTGCCAGGGGTATATGCGATCTCAAAATCGTAGGATGCCAAAAACTCCATCCACCTCTGTTGCCTAAAGTTTAGGTCCTTCTGAGAGAATAAGTACTTTAGCGATTTATGGTCTGTATACAACTCAAACCTTTCGCCAAGCAAATAATGACGCCCCGACTTAAGCGCAAAAACTATGGCCGCCAACTCCAAGTCGTGGGTAGGGTAATTTTTCTCGTGGGTTTTCAACTGTCTTCCACCATAGCATATCACCCTTCCTTCTTGCATTAAAACTGTGCCAAGCTCTGTCCGGCAAGCATCAGTATATACAGTGAATGCCTTACTCCCGTCTGGCAAAACTGAAACTGGAGTTGTCGTCAAAGCTCTCTTCAGACGTTGGAGAGCATCGTCACAGTCAACGTCCCAAGTAAATGTCAAATTCTTCTTCATTAATCGAGTGAGAGGGGCTGATATCTTCGCGAAGTCCTTAATGAACTTCCTATAATAGCCAGCCAGCCCTAAAAAGCTTCTTACTTCGGTTGCGTTCTTAGGCGTTTTCCAATCTTGGATTGCCACTATCTTAGCGGGATCCACAGCTATCCCTTCCTTAGAGACCACGTGTCCTAAGAACCTCACTTCTTTTCTCCAAAAATGGCACTTGGAGAACTTAGCTTTTAGCTGATGTGCTCGTAGGATCTCTAAGACTTCCCTAAGATGTAGGTCATGCTCTTCTTCATTTTTAGAGAAAATTAGAATATCGTCTACAAAGACTACCACAAACTTGTTCAGAAACTCCCTAAACACCCTACTCATTAAGTCAACAAAGTATGCGGGTGCATTCTACAAACCAAAAGGCATAACGAGCCACTCGAAGAAATCGTCAGGAGTTCTAAATGCAGTCTTATCGATGCTATCTTCAGCCACCCTTAGCTGATTAAACCCTGTTGCCAAATCCAGTTGCGAGAAAACCGAAGCACCCACCAACTGATCGAATAAATCGTCTATCCTCGGTAACGGATGTCTGTTCTTCTTTGTTAGCTTATTCAGCTCTCTATAGTCCACGCACAATCTAGGTGAACCATCAACTTTTTTAGCAAAAATGACTGGAGCACCCTACTCTGAAATACTTCTTCTTATGAACCCCTTCTCAAGCAATTCTTTCACTTGCTTACTGAGTTCTCTTCTCTCTCTCGGAGCCATGTGGCGTACTGGTAATGCAACTGGCTTTGCATTATCTACTAAGTATATTCGAAAGTCTATCTCATGCCTCGGGGGTAAACCTCGAACTTCATCGAAGACATCCGAGTATTCACGGACCACTCTAACAGACTGCAAATTCTCAACAGACGCGTCAAGCGATTCTAGATAACTTAGCATAACAGAATTCATGGGACTACAAGAGATTTTGAGAGTATTGCCCAAGCGAGTCATAAGCCTAACCTCTCTCTTTTCACAATCTAGGATGGCTCCATTACTGGATAGCCAATCCATGCCCAAAATTAAACCATAGCCCGTCAAGCCCAAAACATAAGCATCACATCTAAACCCAACGCTAAGTATAGAAATTTCCAAATCCAAACAAATCATCGACAAATAGGCTGAGCCCCCAATTGGATTTGAAACAACTAAGGGATCCTCTACTATACTGGTGTTTAGGTGTAGTGTCTCAACTAAAGCAGTGGATATAAAATAGTTCGATGCGCCAGAATCAAAGAGTGTGCGAACAGGATGATCGAAAAGATAAACTAAACTTTCAACGGAAATCGCTCTACCTCGTTCTTGCAGCGGTAGGACCACGAGAGCCTGGACCTGCCCCCTTGTCTGCCCTGGTGCCATGAGAGCCTGAATATGCCCTCTAGAGGTAGGGCTTGCCCTCTGCCCTTTCTTTGGGCGGTCCTTAATCAGATGTCCTGCCTCGTCACAGTGGAAACAACTAGTCTTCTTCTTCTTCCAAGAGTCTTTGCTTAGATGGCCTGGTGTCCCACAGTTAAACCATCTTTTCTTTCCCTTACCATTGTTGTCTTTACCATCCTTCTTGTTCTACTGTTGTTGTTGTGGTTTCTTTTGATCCCCTTTCTTCTCAGGTGCCTTATTAGCATTGGCGCCTTTCTTCTCTTCATGCATAAGCGCCATGTCAACTAGTCTCTCAAAGGTGGCCCCCATAGGGATGTGGGTCATAGCTAACCCATGTAGCGGCTCGTTCAAACCCTTAACAAATCTCAGGGCCTTCTTTTTAGGTGTATTCACCAAGTCCAAGCCAAATCTCGCCAACTGATTGAACTTGTTGACGTATTCTTTCACTGATAGATTCCCCCGCCTCAATGCCAAAAACCTTTCCATGTATAGATTCTCTTTAGCCCGTGAGAGAAACTTTGCCTCAAACCTACGCCTGAAATCCGGCCATGTATCAACTGGACGCTCTCCATTAGTGACCTCCCACCAAAACGAGGCCTCATCCTTCATTAACCAGGCAGCTAACTGGGCCTTTCTTCCATCTTCTACCTCAAAGATTCCAAACAATTCTTCCACCTCCTTTAGCCAATTTCGAGCTTCAACAAACGTCTCCGACCCGTGAAAATGTTTCCCGCCCATTACCCGAAAGTCCTTGCATATCTTTGCGGAAGTGTCAACACGAGGAGGAGGAGGAGGAGCATTTGCTGGGCCTGCGACATGGGCCCTAGCTTCCAGATACCTTCTAAACCATTCTGGTATCGGTATCCCCTCGGATATCTCGGGAATTCCAGACATTCTGAAAAGAAAATGAAGAGATTCAAACGAAGAATTGGAAAGAAAGATATATGGCTCTTGGGGGTTATGTTTTTAAAATAAACTTTTATCTTGAAGATATTCTCCTTAAAACGTATTTTTTAAAGTATTTCTTTATAAAAGTGCTTTTGAAAAACAGTTTTTCAAAATTCATATCTGTTCTGTTAACCTTCAGCTCTGATACCATGTGTGACACCCCACGTCCATTAATGTCACTCACAAATGGAATGCATTAACTTCTATGGAGCGTTTTAAGTGTGTATAGAACAGAAACTTAACAACAAGATAGATATAAAATAGTACTTAAAAATTTAAAACTTCATTCATTGCAGCGGTAAACAAATAAGTTTGATTACATCATCAAAAACCAAAGACTAGAGTCAAGTACATAATATCCATCTTGACTAAATCAGAGTAAATAAAATGAAAGACATAACCCCAACATCAAATAGCCATAAATAAGATAGGCTGAACTTTTACTTCAGCGATCCAAGCAACTTCTAAAAGCAAGAGATAAAGCTGTCCAAATCAAACTCCACTAGTACTAGTCCCACCCTGAGCACCTGGGGGGGGGGGGAGGAAGAAAAGAGGTGGAAACAAAGGGGGTCAGACATAAAGTCTGGCGAGTGCAATAACTTTAACAATATAATCATTAAGTTACTAGGATAAGGCATAAGCTGGAAAATAAGGAAATGACTGAACAAATGGGTATGACAGAGCAAACAAAGGAAATAAGATGAACAAAGGTAACGTTAAAGGCGCACCTAATCACTATAAGATAATTACTGCACTGCACCACACCAAACACCCCAAAAGTTAATCCCGCCTACAGAACTTAATAATGATAACGGTAGTTTCGTGTACCCCTAGCTGCCTTCATAGGTGCCGCCTGCCCCTATCTCCACTAGGTGTACCCACTACCCCCTTTAGGTCGGCTCCTTAACTCGTAAATACCTGTGTTGGCCCCACAGTGGGGTGTATCACTCCCCAAAGTGGCAACCCGATACCACCAATATGCACGGCTTATATCTACACGATGCAACAACGTCTTACCTACCAGCCCGGGCCCACGCACGCATATGACCCCATTGGACTTGCGTTGCCACCGCTAACCCGTTTTGACCTCTTACAATCAAACCCAGTACGCGCGTCCCGTCCTCGACTTGGGTCGAGCCCACAAAGATACTTAATGGGTTACTGGTTTGAAAAGGCCCCCCATGCATGACACAAGCTTTCCACCTATGCTTGGTCCCCTCTAAGGTTTTTCCCTACTTAACCCCATTCTTATTCATGTCTTCTTACATGTTTCAATCCTGGTTAAGTGCATCTAATCGTATTTCACATGCCACCCAAGGCACCCTCTTAATTTCACATGCCACCCAAAGCACCCACTTAACCCCCTCATGTCCCACCACATGTTTATCTGGTTAAGTGTTTCTTAATTCATTAACACTGTAACCTTGTAAAGACCTCCCACATTAGACTAACATTTGTGGCAGCTGGATTTGTCGGGCGGGTCCGGGCAGTCTTACACCACAAACGAGCCTAACCTCATGTCTTTACAACTATTACACATTTAATTCATGCCTTTGACCTCTCGCATTAGACTGGCATTTGTGGCTGCTGGATTTGTCGGGCGGGTCCGGGCAGTCTTACACCACAAAAGAGTCTAACATCGTGTCTTAGGCGGTTTATTATTACACGTCTTCATTTAACTCCAAATTGGATTAATATCCCTATTCAAATTTGTCAATAAATTCCAAATATACTTATGTCCATAATTGTCTCTTAAAATTATGTCCATAAATGCCAATTTTTCCAATTAATGTCTTAAATTAATTATATGCCTTTTTCAGGCCATTTATGCCAATTCTCAATAGGTGTATATTCAATATTACCCCCATCGTTCCCCACGTTGTTCATTCGTTTATCATGACATATACATATACATATATATATATATATATATATATATATATATATATATATTAGACTAGCAATTAGTCTAACACATAAAAAGAAGAAACGCCGCAAATTTGCATAACATACAAATTGGATCTAATCTTACAAATAAGGATTACCACATATCTAGCATAAACTTGTTATTGTCATGAATCTAAACATAGGCCTAAAGGTGTGAACTTGCATATATATAATATAGTTTTTCACCTAAAACTTGCATAGGCCATAGTCACAAACTTGCATAAAACTATGTATGTCATAGATCTAAATCTAAAGGTGTAAACTTGCATATATGTGAAACCGATTTCTACCTAAACTTGCATATAGTCACTTTATTTGATTCACATTGCATATATGTGAATCCGATTTCTACCTAAACTTGCATATAGTCACTTTATTTGATTCACATGTAAACTTGTGTACAATTCATATAGAAACTAGCATATAATCTACACCCAAACTTGTATATAAAATGATGTCAAATGTGAATCAAGTTGAACATAGGTGATTTGGCATATGAAAAGGGATCCACAACAAAACTATCATTATGAACAACTAGCATATATTCACAAAATACCACATTTTTCCAATGTTTCACAAACATAGCCATATAACCAAATTTATAACTCAACCCAAATAACTTATTAATTATCTTATTAAAGAAATTGAACTCACAACTCAAAGAAGGTCTTGAGTTCTGGAATCTGAGTTCTGAAATTTGATTTAGCTCGCCTTTGAAGTAGACAAATTCGTTGTTGTTGTTGTTATAAATTTGAGTTGAATTGAGTTGATTAGCTTCACTTCCCCTCTAGTTGGTGGCGGCTACTCTAGGTTGCAAGGTGATAGCATGACGACCATGGTTCTAATTTTGATTTGGTTTTAGGGTTTGAGTCTACATGTGTTTATATAGAATTTAGGATTAATTTAGGCCATCCGATCAACCTAGAATCAATCAAGACCATCCAGTCAAGTTAGAGTGACACCTCAGCCCTAATGACTCAGCACTGAGTCACAAAATCGTCATCTCTCAGATCTGCCCGGGGGGCAGGTCGACCCCTAGGTCGACCCCCAGGTCGACCTGTAGGGGGGAGGTCTACACTAGGGTCGACCCCCTGGTCGACCTGGGTCCTGGGCGGGAATTTTCCCTCCCAACCCGCTTCTGACTTCTGATTTGAATTTTGAATCTATTTCAAGCTGTTTGTATTTATTTGAATTTTCTGGAAACTTCCGACAGCCATAACTTCTTCATACGAAGTCCAATTTACGCAAACTCGGACTCTATCTCAACCAGAATTCCGAGACGAACACAATGGTGTATCCCGTTTCCCTTGATTCTTACATTTAAAATTAAGTATTCTTTAATTTGTTAACATTAATATTAAAACTATGGGGTGTTACAAACCATTTCACTTCATATACACTAGTATCCTCCATAGTCTTCACCTACATACCATTCATGACTTGCAACATTCACAAACCCACTATAGCAGCCGTCTCCATAACAAACCAGTTTTCACCATTTCCCTTCATTATAAACCAGAATAGACCACTTCAAAACCCATCTCCCTGAATATGTCATACCCACTTCATCAAACACTGATCATCTCCAAGCACAGCTATTTAAATCTTGATTGCTTCTACACATCATCTACATCACAAGGTCAGTCCACTATCATCCATCCTCAATTTCTTCATCACTGCCACAATTCACCACATCCTCTACAAAACAAATCACAAACCATCCACTACTTCAGACAAATACCAGCCGCAACTCAAAACTGACCATCCTTCATCCCCCCAGATCCGCACACATCTGATCATAAACACTCCCATAACCCCTGTAGCTAGCAATTCCCGATCATTGTCCACTCCATCAAACTGACCACACTTGCCAATCATCTGCCTGTCACAACGGAAAAGAACTGAAAATCCTCCTCAACATGAATCTCGCAACCACCCACTATTGAAATCCCCCCGTCACAACTGATCCTCTTCAGGCCAAGTTCATCTTCATAAGCAAACAAATTGGTTTAGACTCAGGTTGCGTTTGTTTTTCTCAGTTTGTTTTGAATCTGACTTCTGATTAATTAATCAGAACTTTGTATGTTGTCTGCTTTTTTGTTAATGTTCTGAATAAATTAAGCATTCAGATCTTTTCATTCAGAACTTTTTTCCTTCTTATTTCTTGTTCTGAATGCTGGATATGTTAATTTTGTTCTGAATGCTTAATTAAACAAACAATTATGTGATTATTCAGAATTCAGCAATCAGATTTCAGCAACCAGACTTTAGAATTCAATAATCAGAATTCAGATTTTACATTTTAAACAAACAAAGCCTCAGCAACAAATTGCGTTAAACATACCAGCAAACACTGCTTCCCTGTTGCATAGATTACAAAACATCACACTATCTCCTCTTTCCAATCTCCCATTGCCATAGCAGTCAACACTGCTACCATCCCCGAGTTCATTACCCTCACGCCACTGATCTACCATCCACCCAACGCAAATCAACCTTCATAAGCCCCAAATCCTCACCTACACAATTCAACTCCTTTTCAAAACCCCACTGCAAATACACAAAACTTCCCAAATCCACATCAAACCCATACTCCAACCA
This sequence comes from Allium sativum, assembly GCA_030737875.1. Classification (NCBI taxonomy): domain Eukaryota; kingdom Viridiplantae; phylum Streptophyta; class Magnoliopsida; order Asparagales; family Amaryllidaceae; genus Allium; species Allium sativum. The sequence continues at coordinate 390,851,514 of CM060925.1, forward strand.
TCTGATAGCTACAGCAACTTTCAGAACCTCCACGAATTCACACAGCAACCGAATCCACTACAATTTCCGAAGTCCACCACAATTTCACCAAACCCCCCTTCAAACTTCACTGCCATCTCCATTCTCCAATACCCTCAACTCTACCCTGCTACATACACAGCTTCCAACATCCACACCCCAACCTCCATTCAAATCGCAACCTTGCCAAACCCTCGACTTCAAATAACTCCGCCTCCTCCTCTAACAAGAACTCCATCCCACAACAAAGATCTGACCTCTCACGCAATCCCTAAATCACCACTTCGAACAAACCCCAAACCCTACATCTGAAAATCTCCAAATCATTGACAATAGCCTCCCCAAAACCACCCAACTTCGCGCGTGAAACCGAATCGAAATCCCTTCCTAAATTTCGGACTAACTAATTTCTGATTCCCCGTGTTAAAAGAATTAAACATGATTTTCATTTGTAGGTAGGTTGTCGGTTTTACTTTGTTTTATTTTGTGTTTAACGAGCCTTGTTTAGTGGGCGCGGGGTTAGTGCTTCTGGGCCGGGCTTTGTTTATTTGTATATTTGAGTCCATTTTTTATTTTCCTCTTACCTTTGGGTTTTGTCTTGTTTCTTAAGATCATTTGTTTTTCTTATTTTTTGTTTGCCCTTTATTTTCGTTTTGAATTGTTTTAGTTAAAAAAAAGCATCCTTGCCATAATCTTGTTATGTTTGCCTTGGTTTTAATTTAGCTTCTTCTCTTTTTCTTTAAAAAAAAGCCCAAAAGGAAAATAGATAGATTTCATTGCCTTTGGTTATGGTTTTGATTTATAGATCTATTTGTTTTCTGTTTTAATTTTTCTCTTTAAAAGAAAAAATCCTTTGCTTATTTTAGGATAGTGTTTTTATTTTTATTTTTAAATTTTCAATTTCTCAAAAAAAAAAAAATTCAAAAATGAGAAGAATTCTAGCAAACAAACAGGGATCGAAGGTCAAGCAATTAGCAGAATTTGATTTGCTGGAGCGGTTGTACACCAAGTAGGGTGTGAACATGCTAGCGCGACTCAATTGCACTGGACGGACTGCCGATCACTGTAAAATTTTCTAAACCCTATAGGTGCTCTGCTGCTAAGAAAAATATATAAAAATTGCATGTAAAAATTTTCTGCAGGTGCCGCGGATTGCTTGTAAAAAATTTATTTCTGCAATTTATTATTCTGTATTTGTTCTATGATTGAATATTTTGCATGTTGATGTGTGGTTAAAATTTTAAAACGAACGTGGGATTAATTGAAAAGTTTATTTTTGAAATCGAATCGAGAATTCCCCAAAGCTCATAGGACAAAATATTTGTTAAATTGACAATCAGGATTGATACTCTCTAAGGTGTCTAAGGAACGGTAGAGTCTAGAACTCAAATAGGTTCTTAAACCTTCAGTCGTGTTTCTACGGTGATTCGTGGCACACTGATAATCCCTGTCTGAACCTGGCCCAGACCTATATTTATATAATCCGAAGTTGTTAATTTTAACATATTTTTTTAGGAGCTTCTTTAGAGCCACAACTTTGTAACTGATTTTTCGTCGAAAAATTCTCTACTTCTAGTACATACACGCTTGCCCCATGTACAACCAAAATTGCAATTCTTTTCAAATTTAAATGATTTTGGTTTCAATTCAAATTAGACTGAACTTCAAGCCGAAATTTTTTCGAATAATTTCCACCATTCTCATCAAACGGTTGTACCCCAATATGAAAACTGTCATCCTATGATTAATGAGAATTTATCTGAGGCGAGACGACTGTTAGCGCAAATGGCTAAGCAAAGTGCTGAAAATCAATACAATTGCAACACGGGTTTTAACGAAATTTTTGAAAACCAAAATTATTTTCATAATACGAGTGAATGTCAAATGTTGGTTATCGAATATGAAAAATGTGTTGCGAACAAGCTAAATTTTTGGCGATGTTGGTTTTGGAAGATAAATGAGACGACTTCTAAGAGATGAGGTGGATGAATTTTTAAGGTCAACCAGTAAGGAACACATAGAAATGACGAATCTAAAAAACAACATTTTGAAGTTTGGTGTGTTAACCAATTTGATAGAAGAGAGCCTGAGTGAAATTGATCAATTAATGCATGACATTTGGAATTGTCGCGAGGACATCAAGGAATGGGCATGAATTTTAGATGAAAAACAAGATTCTGAAAATAAATATATCGAAAACATGCGTTACATTGAACAACCGGCTTAATACACTATTGAACTTTGGCAAAATCTAGAGAAGTTATTACTTGAGGGAACTGATGATGTTGATGAATTTGAGGATTTAACGAAACTTGGCTTGACTTACGTCGAAAAACTTGCTCAAAGAATAACAGACAGCAAACAAAGTTGCACTAGGATAGTTTATCACATTTCTCTTCTTCAAACTGAAGTTATGAACTTGTACAACAACTACAAATCCCAATCTAGTGACAAACAACTTTCTGCCAATGTTTCTTTTGAAACAAATAGTCAGCCGTTAACTTCGTCACAATAGTACATAACGATTATTGATGATTCTGACGATATGACTGTTGATGAAAATGAAAATTTTGAAAAATCTCTAGTGCAAAACTCTGATTTCTAAGAAACTTAAATTCAAACTCAAACTGATGCTTCTGCTTAAAATTCAACTCTTACTGAAATAGAAAATTTTCAACTAACAACTTTTGAAATTGCTTAATGAAGTTGTTGAAATCTCTGTAATTGATTTGAATTTAAATTCTCTTGAAAACAAAGATGTCAATCTTCAATTTGATCTTCCTCTCTCAGATTCTGAAAATTTTGAAAATTTAACAACTTTAGATTGTCAACTTGAACGAAATGACGAAGTTGGTAACAACTGTATGAACGAGGACGACTTTGATGAGCGAAAACTTCTTGAATTAATTGATGATAAGGTTGTTGTGTTTGAAATTGAAAATGAAACATTTGAAAATTTGAAATTCTTGAGGTTGAAAACAACAAAACTACTGAATGTGATCTTAAGCACAATAATGATTTTTCTGAAACTGTTGAAATTCCTTGCAACTTGATCGTTTCAATTGAATCTCACTGTGATCACTTGTTTTTCAATGATAAATTTCTGCAGTATATGAACTCTTTCTAGAATAAGACTGTTTTTGAGAAAACACGATTTCGAAATTTACTGAAAATTCATTTGTTTGGTTTTAACTTTAGGTTTACAAATGAACCTTTAGTCAAAAAAATTCAAATATCAAAGCAAAACTGAAAAAAATTTCTCAAAACAAGTGTGGGGGTGAAAACGATGCACACGTCTCTCAATTTACACATCATCTGAACAAGTCAAACTTTATTTTTTAAAATTTTCCTGAACCCCGGCTCACCGACTTCTCTTTAGTTGCTATAGAAATTCAATTTGATTTTCGGATCAATTGTAAGCTCAAAATTTTAAAATTAGCAACTCAAACTTTTGAAAAAACAAAATTTGTTTTTCCAAATCTGAAATGTAATATAAAATCCTTTGTGATTTGGTTTTCTGTGCTTAAGCTGTGTCTCATAATCTTAATGAGGCTGATCCATTGGTCCATCATGGATCGGTTCATCTATTCGATGACTGCATATTTTCTGCACGCACATTTGGTAAGTCGCACTAACCTTCTTTTGTACATATGTAAATGTTTCTCTTTCGTTCATTCATTGTGTCATGCATCGACTATGGGGACACAGTTGAAATCAAATGTGGGGTGGGGGGGGGAGTCTCATTTTCATTCTGTTTTGCATAGTTTAAGTTTGCAATTTTTTTTTGCTTTCTCTTTTTGCAATATTTTTTTTCCTTTTCTAAAAAAAATCGCACTTCTATTTACTTTTAAATAAGACATGATGGAGTTATTAGCATATAATTTTGGTCATTCAATTAAATTGTTTGGAAATTTACTTCTGTTAGCGGATAACGAAAGGAAAGTTTGAATTATGAGAAAATTTGGTGTAACTGGTATATTGGGAGATTCGTGGGTGATGAGTATGAAATGTTTTCTGAATTGTAATCTGATTAAATGAATGGTTGATTTAGACTACTTGCGATAACATTATAGATCGTTTAAGTGAAGTTGTGCTAAGATATTCTCGCTTAACTCTCTCTCTTATGTAAAAAAAATGTATATATATAACAATAATCCAAGGGTATCCAATGTTGCTAGTACATCTCACATTGGTGTGCAAACCCGCCAAGCTCTTTCCGACACCTTGTTGACAATGTCAGCGTTGGTATATCTTGGTCTCATTTTATGAGTTGGACACTTAAGGATTACCGACATCTTGTTGACAAAGTCAGCATCGGTCTGCACAATCCGCCAAGCTCTGTCCCAAACTCTCACGGGTGGTATACCTTGGTCTTTTCGGTTATGTGTTTGTAAATACTAGTAATGTAAATATTTTGTAATAAAGAGAGAGTAAGCACTTGAAATCCAAGCACACTCTTCACTTATTCGACCTAACTTGTTAACAAAAAGGAAGTTGAGATGCCGTTTTACAATTGTTGATATCGATTATAGAATTCATTTCATATTTGCTGAGACGACCCCAAACCCCGTACGGACAGTGGCAAGGGTAATCCGTGGAATATAACACAGAAACATATAATAGCAAAACAGAAATAAATAAATACACCAGATAATGAACAATAGAATATACTGGATAAAAGTAATCATCAGAATTACACAGTATATAGGATCTTACTTAGTACAATTACAGTTCAGCTATACATAAATGTCTACAGCGGAAAAAAAACAAAATATGTAGAATAGGAGCTGAACAACATAAAAAGAGATAAATGATAGAATCCATCTTCAGCTCCAGCTATCCAGATAAAGCCTGCTAAACCTGAATACAAGGCTGCCTATGTAGAAAGAGGGGCACCCGAGTTTGAAAGTGAAACAAACTACGAGTCAGTCATGGGACTGGTATGAGAAATCTACTCAACACATTTAATATGGCTAATCACAGGACCACGCCACTTTCGTGGAACGGGTTTACTCCATTGGATTGCCCGTGCTTTAAAACAAATCATTCTTTTAATCATCGCAATGCTTTTTATAAAAAATGAAACCATTATAAGACTCAGTTCCCATCACACAATGCAATGCAAACCGAAGGATAGAGTTTTTACCTTATAACAGCAAAATATGCTTGATACGAATAAAACAAAGGCATTTGATATTATTGCTAGTGTTTATATGTTTCAAAAACAATTTCGAATCATAACTATCAATCATAGACAACATGGGTACCATATATCATGTCGCCATATATATATACAATCAAAACCGCACAGTCACGTATTTGGAAATTGGATTTCCGTCATGAACCAAGGCAAAAGATAGTCCTTACCGAATTCGTGACTCTCTAGCCCGAGCCATAGGACCCAAACTCAGGTGGGCCCTTGGATTGTTAGGGCCGGTCCACCGATGTGGATCAAAATTCCTGAACACTGCGTTTACCCACCCTTTGGGGTGTAAATGAGCCAACGAATGGCTCCATCGGATCCGGATCGTCCGATCTAACCGAGGCGCCTCGCAACAGCAACAACCACACAGGTGAAAAGTATATAAATGTCAGGGCTGGTAGGTCAATGACACCACCCTAGCTAGAAAGAAACGCATGCCCTCCCTGAGGTCCTTCTCCAGTTTCTGGTTCATACCGGGGTGTGAGGCTCACGAATTCTCATTATACACAAAGCTACGCCACACAGGCAGTGCTTTGATCATCACCACAAGACTTTGCTTTTCAACAGAAGCCCTGATCATTTTCCACTTAGGCATGTCACACTAGCAATTCATGCCATGCGACTGATGTCCATCGATATACAACCTCTGAGCTCGTGCGTTTCAGAGAAGGGCGTTAAGCAAAAGAATAAATTCTCCGCCGCCAAACAGATGTATATTTAATAGAGATCAATCAACACAGAATAAAATCCAATGTCAGACACACAGTCCATTTATAAGTCCGTTATGGGTCTGAACGAAACCGGAGGCACTAAATACCTCGCAAACCCATCGATCACCACGTACGTCTGGACGATCACCACTCATTATCCATATTTCGGGATGCCTCCCAATCAGGACCTCGGTTACCATCCAAATGAGGTGAAGATCTCCGGTCTTCGACCACCGTCTTCATCTTTGATTTCTTATCGTCGATTCAGTTATTCAGAATGGGAAAAACCAAGTCTTTCTGAGCAACTCGTGTATATAATAAACAAGTGCAACACTAACATATACACGCATCATTTCAATTCATTAGTCACTAACCGTCAATCAGTAAGAGAACGATTTCCCAAATATTAAACCCGAAGGCCGAAACCAACATCAGATCAACACCCAGGAAACCATTCGACTTAGCCAACCTTCAGTTAATTTCTAAATCACATCCATATTGTTTATGATATTTTATAACGATTTATCGCTATTTTTGTTTATTTTAAAATAGCTAATATATTCAAAACGACGCTTCGGGCCATAACGCGCCCGTGGCGCTGTTTTTCTTCAGATTTGATTTACACATATCTGAAAATCTAACCATTGGATCTTCACAAAATTTACATCATTAGAAAGATCTTTTCAAAACGAATCCAATGGTTCCAGTTTCGGGAAAATCCGACGGTCGGATCTCCCGGTATAATCGTTTGAAGTTTCGATTTCGAAATACGAACTACAGCATCATTATTCGATTAAATATAATTATATTTATATATATATATAAATATAATCGATTCTGGCGCTATTTTTCTTCTGATTTGAATTAAACATTCCAGACAATCCAACCGTTGGATTTTTACAAAGTTGGTGCCGTTGGAAAGATATTTCCAACGCGAACCCAACGGTTGCGGTTTCAGGAAAATCCGATGGTTGGATCTCCCGTACTAATCGTTTGATATCACGGTTTCAAAATATGAACTGCAGCGTCGTTATTCGATATATTTTAATTCTATATATATATATATATATATATATATATATATATATATATATCGATTCTTCGATTTCAAAGCTACTTTCCTTTCATACATTTGATAAAAATGATATTTTTATCTAACTGTCTTCTATTTCAACACTTCACTATTTTTAACAATTTGTTTATATAATAAAAATGTGATTTTTATTGTAAAACAATTCATTTCAAAACACTATTATTTCGTATAGTTAATATAGGGGATAAAATAGGATTTTTATTGTAAAACAATTAATTTCAAAACAGGATTAATTTATACTTTTCATATTGATGTTAAAAATGGGATTTTTATTATAAAACAATTTCTTTCAAGATATGAATACCATTCAACACATGAATTTCAATTCAACGAATGAATATCGATTCAACACATGAAGGTTTTCTATAGTTTGTATATATCAATAAAAATGTGATTTTTATATTTTAAAACACGAACACCATTCAACACATGAATTTCTATTCAACGAATGAATATCGATTCAACACATGAAGGTTTTCTATAGTTTATATATATATATATAATTGTGATTTTTATATTTTAAAACACGAATACCATTCAACACATGAATTTCTAATCAACGAATGAATATCGATTCAACACATGAAGGTTTTCTATTCAACGAATAAATATAGTTTCAGCAAATGAAAATAATTCAAACACATGAATATTATTCAAAATTTCGGCAGCATAATGGCAGGGTAGTTAAAACCAGGACCGTCCCTAGTACGGCTCCTCGCTCTATCTTAAAACCTCGCGGTTTTTGACAATGGGAATCATGCATCTAGTTCGCAGGCGGCATGTATATATTTATTTCATTTCCACAAACTAATCCTATGTGGTTTCAACCAAATATTTCTCAACCAAAAATGGGTATTTTTCAACCACAATCAATCAATATCAACCACAAACAATCCCAAACAACCATTCTCTATTAATCAATTTTCACACCAATCACAACCAATAAATATCGTCCATGGTTTGTGGACGAGGGGCGTATATATATATATTTATATATAGCAATTCACTTCTATTTCAACACATATATAATCTTTACAACACATATATAACTTATACATCGAACGTACAACTTGTACAACGCTTAAACAAGAGGTGTACAACGCTTATATAACTCATACATCGACTATATAATTTATACATCGTCGTTTTCCATATTGTTTATAAATTAGAAATCTCACTTTGGGTTCCACTCCACCAAAAATAGCAGAAGGCTCAGAAAAATATGAGGTCTCTTCTAGAATGTAGAAGACGCCCACACGGTCCCGATGTCTCTTGTTTCAATGGATTCCGACCACATAGCAAAAAGATATGATTTTTACAAGTTTGTAGCGCTTAAAAGCGTTGTTTTCTATTTAATTTATATAGGCCGTTGCCTCTCCGATGATCTTCGAAACTAGGTCTTCGATTATCACCCAAACCGCGAAGCTTCACGACGATCGACCCCCGCTATGTCCATCTGCCCCAAAAGGCGCGCCTGAGGACCCCCTTTTGGTCGAACTCGGTGGTGGATCTCGGCCAGAAATCGAGGGGAAGACGGCGAACTTTCTGGGCTCGATCTGGGCGACTGGCGAGGTGAGGCGAGGCAAAGGTGGGTCGGATTTGTAGAGGGGGAGGAGGCAGATCGGGTTTGGGTGGTGGCGGCGCCTGTAGGTGGCTGAGGCAGCGGCGATTTGAAGGGGAAGGAGGGAGCACGATTATCGTTGAAACAAGAGACGGGGGGGAGGGGTTTGCGATTTTTTTTATTTATGACTTAAATTCTGATTGGCCGGTGGCCTTATTTAATTTCAAAATAGTGTTTTTGGCCACTTTCTCCAATTCAAGCCGAACGACTGTCGTCCCTAGCATTTTACCCCCGTTCCGAACACAATGGGATATGTTTCGTAGGCCCATTCGAATGTTTCAGTCAGTTTTTGTGACGGCCCGCCCCGCACCAACCGACATTTACTCCAAAAGTGCGCTGTACACATGTCCAGTTAGCACGGGACGGGTCGTTAGAAGGAAAAGGAAGAAGGGAATAAACTAAACGAGGAACCTGTAGAATGTCTCACAGCGCATGGGATAAAATAAAATAATAACATACTTGACATAAAACAGGCGAGACAGTGCATAAGCTGATAATTAATAATCAATGTCAACATCAGAGCAGCGGAAATCCAAATACAGCTTATTACAACTTTCCAAATTTACTGTCTCTAACAAAAGAAAACCAAAGCAGAAGATGCACCACCAATGCCCAAGCAGTGATCTTCAACGACACAGGGAGAATACTATATATATTACGTGGAAGCCTCCTGCTCGTCTCCGGATCATCTACCCGTGCATCACCAGCTAACCTGTCTCTAGTCTGCTCGTGTGAGCACCCAGAGTAATAAGAGGAGACATAAAACTCTGGGTCAGACATAAAGCCTGGTATGAGCGATAAGCATCTAAACAGAATAATAACAGGTATACTAAACCATACCTGAACCTGGACCTGCAACCAAAGAGTTAGTACCACATACCGTACAATACTCTAGGGTGCCATAATAAAGGGTGTAAGGATACGGGGGTGGGGTGTGCATGTCATAATGATAGCAAACAAATCAACCATAGCAATCCTCACATCTCTCACTCAGTGTGTAAAGAATTCGACATCTACCACCTTGGAACACTAGACAAATTGAGGTAACGACGAATCCCGACTTGTAGAAACCCTGCTATGACCAAGCTAAACATATGGAGTCATGACCAAACATTTCAATGACCCATTTCATTGATCGTAGCCCTTGGTTCTACCGATGCCATAATGGCCCTGAATCCGCCTTCGTACCTCCTACCATAGTGGTCCAAAGCTATAGACGTCAATAACCCCTTGGCACGCGTCCTGCAGCAAAGCCCAATCATGAAGCCCACTCATTGGTTCCCAGCTGGATCCTAAGTCAAAGCTCCTCATTTGGACTTCCTTTGCATCACGGGTTTTGATCGAATTGGAGTGGGTCTTCAGAAGAGTTGTCGTGCAGTAGCAGCCCTAGAATACGGTTCGGTTCGGTGGTCATTACCCTCGTCGGTTCGGTTCGGTCCTCCTTCCTTGTCATCTTTCCATTCGGTTCGGGTCGGGTATTCCACTTCAGGTCGGGTCGGTGTCCTCCTCCGGGTCGGGTCGGGTGTCCTTCCTTCCAGCGCTCCGATCCGCTCCCTTATTTCTTCACGTATTCCGATCCGATCCCTCCTTGCCATCTGATTCGCGTGGCCTTCCCTCTTGCTAGTTCTCCCGAATGTTTACTTCCGATCTGAGCCCTGCATCTCCAAGTCGATCCGATCTGGCCTCCAATTATTCTTCCGATCCGATCCCCTTGTCCACTCCAACTCCAAGTAAACGGCCTTCCTTCTCGCCAAGCCTCCTATGTGCCAAACTCCGGTTCGGGTCGGGTTTCTTGCCCAGTTCACATATCCGATCCGAGCCCCCGTCCGATCCGATCCGAAGCCCTGCACAACTTTCTGCAACTTTTCCAGCAACTTGTTTACGCCGTTCGACGACGTTTTTGACAAATCTAACTATTCTAATCAATCACAATTCATGTCAAATAGTCACAACAACATAGCAAACTAACCTCAAACACCAAAACAATGAATTTATATGTCAAAATGGATCAAACATAGCTAGAACCCCTCATTTTCCCTTAATCACTCTTAATCATGTTTAAGCATACAATTAGCAAAACACATCGAAATTAACCCAAATTTCTAACAGAGCCTTAAAACATTATTTTAGAATTTTAAGAATTTTCCAGAACTTATTTACGTATAAATTCGCTAATCTTCACTAATTACCCTTAATCACCGTAATTAGTGCAAAAACTATGCAAATCACTCACCTTGGCCACAAATGAAACACCAAATCTGAAGTATCCTCTGTTTGGGTCGAATTCCTATGTATAGCAGCAGCTCCAACCTTGCTTTGTTGCTATTTGGCCTTGTTTTGATGTAGTTTAGGCTTAATCTTCACTAAAAATGTGTTTTGGAGTGGTTTTAGAGGATGGAAGCCATTACTAAGGTCTCAAGAAGGTTTGTGGCGGCTCAAAACTGAAATGAAAGTGATAACCTAACCCTAATCAGTCCTCCTATACCTCTAAACCCGAAATTGCCCTCTGGGCCTAGCTGCTAATCACCCGGTTAGGCCAAATTAAGCTGTTTTTCACCATCTGAAACTTGTTTCAGCCATATCTCCCAAACGGTGAGTCCGTTTGGCTAATGTGACCACTCTACGGAAAGAGAAACCATCATCCGGAGCCAATGGAAGTGGTTTCAGGTCAAAATTCCTTTCCAGTCAAATGTTATGGCCAAAACAGTGCCAACTAGGGGTAAAATGGTCATTTAAAAATCGGAAAAAATCATGAACATGGGAAATGACCCCAATAGTCGTCTCCCAAAGTTACATGACCATACGACTTCGTACGTGAAAGAAATAAATGTTCTACGATCCTATGATGCATAGAATGCGGGTCGTTACACTCTCCCCCCCTTAAGAAATTTCGTCCCCGAAATTCCTTAACCCAAAACATACAAAGGGTCCCGCATGCCTAACAACCACGTACAACAATCAAACATGCAAAACAAGCAAACAAGCCTATCTTAGCATGCGGAAAACTAAATCGAAGTCAAAATCTTACCAGGCAAAGAGTTCTGGGTGTGTCTTCCTAATGTCCTCCTCTGTCTCCTAAGTACAATCACTCTCGTCCTTGCTCTACTGTACCTTGACTAGCTTCACCGCCTTCCTTCGAAGTTGCTTCATGTCGTGCTCGACAATACGGGCCGGCTTGCGGTTCCCAACCGCCTTGGATTCTACTTCGAAGTCCTCTAACTGATCAGGTGAAATAGTTATATCTGAGTCGTGAACGAACTTCCTTAGTTGGGAAACATGAAATACGTTGTGAACTCCCGCCATCTTCTCCGGTAAGTCAATTCTATATGCCAAATTCCCGACTAGCTCAAGAACAGGGAATGGGCCAACAAATCTTGGTGCCAACTTGCCTCTCCTGCCAAATCGTATTACGCTCTTCAACGGAGAAATCTTGACAAACACCAAGTCGCCAACGGAGAATTTTAAGTCTCTTCTCCTCTTATCAGCATAACTCTTCTGCCTATCTTGGGCAGCCTTCATTCGTTGTTGAATGGTCTTGATTTTATCTGAAGTTTCCCTCACCACATCTGGTCCAAGCATAAACTTCTCGCCAGTCTCTATCTAACATGATGGTGAGTTGCACAGTCTTCCATACAAAGCTTCAAATGGAGCCATACCGATACTGGATTGGTAGCTATTATTATATGCAAACTCTACTAGAAGCAAATGGTCATCCCATGATCCATCAAAATCCAATATACATGCTCTCAAGAGATCTTCCAAAATACGGTTCACCCTCTCCGTCTGACCGTCGGTCTGAGGATGATATGCCTGAGATGTAACTCTGACCCTAGAGCCTCTTGTAAGCTCTTCCAAAACCCACTAGTGAACAACGGGTCTCGGTCACTAACGATGCTTTTAGGTACTCCATGAAATCTCACTACCCACTTCATATACAATTCTGCTAACTTAGCTGCCGTTCTGGTCGATTTGACTGGTATAAACCTTGCGCTTTTAGTCAATCGATCCACAATCACCCAAATGCTATCATGTCCCGATCTAGTCCTTGGTAAACCATCGATGAAATCCATCGAGACTTGCTCCCATTTCCATTCGGGAATTTCTAAGGGCTGTAACAACCCACTAGGCTTCTTTTGCTCGGCTTTAACTAGCTGGCAATTCATGCACTTGGATATAAACTTCCCAACATCTCTTTTCATCCCTTCCCAGTAGTAAGTCTGCTTCATATCTCGATACATCTTGTTACCACCGGGGTGTATAGTCAGCTTTGAGTGATGACATTCTCTAAGCACTTCATCCCTCAATCCATTGACATTGGGTACAACAAGCTTTCCATTCTTTCTAAGCCATCTATCTCGATCAAGCCCATACTTGTTCATCTCCTCATCGATACCCATCTCTAACTTGGAGATGATTTCCAATAGGTTAGGATCGTCCCTCTGACTAGAGCCGATCCGCTCAATCAAAGTGGTTCTGATCGTCAAACTTGCTAACATTTCTGGATCCAATTCGCACTTTGGTCTGAAATCAAACCTCGCGATAAACTCCAGTTGCTTCCATTTAAGGAACATAGCCCCTAAGCTGGCATGTCTTCTACTCAATGCATCAGCCACCGCATTGCCCTTTCCTGGTGTGTATGCGATGTCAAAATCATAGGAAGCTAAGAACTCTAACCATCTCTGCTGACGGAGATTCAGATCTTTCTGAGAGAAGAGATACTTTAACGACTTATGATCTGTAAACAGCTCAAATCATTCTCCCAAGAGATAGTGTCTCCACATCTTTAACACGAACACGATTGCTGCCAATTCTAAATCATGGGTAGGGTATCTTCTCTCGTGCGGTTTCAATTGCCGACTTGCGTAAGCTATAACCCTACCGCCTTGCATCAATACAGCACCCAGTCCGATACCACAGGCATCCGTGTATACCGTCATCTCTTCATCCCCCTTAGGAATGACTAACACTGGTGCGCTTGTCAACTTGTCCTTTAGAATTTTGAATGCATTCTCGCACCTTTCATCCCAGACAAAAGCTTGATTCTTCTTGGTCAACTGGGTCAATGGTGTTGCTATCTTGGAGAAACCTTGGATAAACTTACGATAATATCCCGCTAACCCCAAGAAACTTCTTACATCTGTTGCATTCTTGGGCGTAGGCCAATCCTGTACCGTAGCCACATTTGCCGGGTCCACGGCAATACCATTCTCTGATACAACATGGCCCAAGAACCTCACTTCCCTCTTCCAGAAGTGACACTTAGAAAACTTTGCTTTCAATTGGTGTTTTCTCAACACCTCCATCACTATTCTTAAATGTCCCTTGTGTTCTTCCTCTGTCCTTGAGTAGACCAAAATATCATCAATGAACACAAGGACAAACTTATTCAACTGATCTCTGAATACCCTATTCATAAGATCCACAAAATATGATGGGGCATTGGTCAGCCCGAATGGCATGACCAACCACTCGTAAAACCCAGACGGCGTCCGAAATGCCGTTTTAGCTATACTCTTAGCTTCCACTCTAAGTTGATGAAAACCTGTCGCGAGATCCAACTGAGAAAATACTCTCGCGCCACTCAGCTGATCGAACAAATCATCTATCCGCGGTAGAGGATACTTGTTCTTCCTCGTCACTTTATTCAACTCGCGGTAGTCTACGCACAAACGAAGGGAACCATCCGCCTTGGTAGCAAACACAACTGGTGCTCCCCATTCAGAAACACTCCTTCTGATAAATCCCTTCTTCAAAAGATCGCTGACTTGCACCTCGAGCTCTCGCTGCTCTCTTGGTGCCATACGACGAAGTGGCATCACTATAGGCCTGGCATCCTTTACCAAATCAATACGAAACTCAATCTCTTGGTGTGATGGAAGTCCGGTCACTTCTTCGAAAACATCCGGATACTGGCCAACCACGGGCAAACCTGACAACTCACTATGCGGAATGTCGAGGGAGTTTAGAAAACTAGCCAATACCCCCTTACTGGGTAGACCACCAAACACTATCCTCCGCCCATCATCCGCTCTAGCTGTCACCAACAAGCCCTCACAGTCTACCACCACCCCGTATCTTTGGAGCCAATCTACTCCCAAAATAATGCCAAACCCAATAAAACCCAAAACAAAGCAATCACAAACAAACATGCATCCATAACTCGATAAGACCACATTGCGACAAATCATGCTAAGGCTAGTCGAACCACCAATCGGGTTCGTCACTACTAAAGGTCTATCGACAATCTCGGGCTCCAATCCCAACCTATCTACCAGGTCACTAGATATGAAAGAACTGAAAGCTCCGGTATCAAAGAAAACTCTAACAGGAACATCGTAAACAGAAAGCATACCTTGAATGACGACATTCTTTCCCTTCTCCGCCGCTGTTGGGGCATTCGACGAAGAAGGAATAGCATTAAGAGCGTAGGCTTTCACCATTTGCTTTTCCTTAGGGGGGTGTGGACACTTGTCCTTGTGATGTCCCATTTGGCCACAGTTGAAGCACTTCCTATCCGCTGGTTTGGCCCGACAATTACTAGCATAATGGCCCTTCTTACCACAGCTGAAGCACTTAACATCTTGCTTATTCTTTTTCTTCTGGCCATCCTTAGCTTGGTTCTGCTTTCTCTTATTCTGGGAACCACCCTTGCCTCCACCACTTGCTTGTGGTTTTGGCTCTTCTGCAGATGCAACCTCAGTCTTCGACTTAGGGTAGAGACTTTCTGATCTTAATGCTTTCCCCACAATCGACTCAAACATCTCATCGATGTGGTTAATAAGCTTTTCCCCTAAGTACTGATCCAAACCAGTTATGAATTTCTCATTCTTCTTCTCGGCAGTATCAATAAGAGATAATCCATACTTCGACAAAGTGTCGAATTCAGCAATGTACTCCGAGACAGCTCTGCCATTCTGCTTGAGCTCCAAGAATTTCTTAAACAGCACTGACTTCTGAGCAGCTGGAATGAACTTCTCGCTAAAGCGAGCTTTAAACTGCTACCAAGTAATCTGATCTTCGGGAGTAGCTGCCTTTATAGCATTCCACCAATTCATTGCCCGCCCTTGCAGCTGACGGGACGCTAGCTTTCTCTTCATCGCATCCTCGATACCCAAATCCTCGAAGATACGTTCGCAACTATCCAACCAATCCTGAACATCCGTGGCCGATTCCGTTCCGTGGAATGGCTTCCCACCAAGGCTAGTATAATCCTTATTCAGCTTGGCGAAGTCGACTCTTGGCGCCTGCACTATTGGACCACCACCATTTCCACCATTGGGAGCTGCCCTCTGTACATCTCTAAGCATCTCTCTCATGAGGTTAGTAAACATCGTCCTCATGTCAGCAGCATTCCCATTATTGGCTCCCCTACCAGCACCTCTAGTATATCGGCTCATCGTCAATCTGAAAAAGGAAACGATTAACGACTCCATAGTGGTGCTAGTGCAGTACGACCTCATCCTTATACTACTAATAGTATATATATATAGCTTTTAAAAACCAAAGTAATCACAAATACGCTCTCTCGTATACGTATCTTATCTCTCCCTGATAACTTCCCTAGGTTAACTACGCAACCTAGAGCTCTGATACCAAGTTTGACGGCCCGCCCCGCACCAACCGACATTTACTCCAAAAGTGCGCTGTACACATGTCCAGTTAGCACGGGACGGGTCGTTAGAAGGAAAAGGAAGAAGGGAATAAACTAAACGAGGAACCTGTAGAATGTCTCACAGCGCATGGGATAAAATATAATAATAACATACTTGACATAAAACAGGCGAGACAGTGCATAAGCTGATAATTAATAATCAATGTCAACATCAGAGCAGCGGAAATCCAAATACAGCTTATTACAACTTTCCAAATTTACTGTCTCTAACAAAAGAAAACCAAAGCAGAAGATGCACCACCAATGCCCAAGCAGTGATCTTCAACGACACAGGGAGAATACTATATATATTACGTGGAAGCCTCCTGCTCGTCTCCGGATCATCTACCCGTGCATCACCAGCTAACCTGTCTCTAGTCTGCTCGTGTGAGCACCCAGAGTAATAAGAGGAGACATAAAACTCTGGGTCAGACATAAAGCCTGGTATGAGCGATAAGCATCTAAACAGAATAATAACAGGTATACTAAACCATACCTGAACCTGGACCTGCAACCAAAGAGTTAGTACCACATACCGTACAATACTCTAGGGTGCCATAATAAAGGGTGTAAGGATACGGGGGTGGGGTGTGCATGTCATAATGATAGCAAACAAATCAACCATAGCAATCCTCACATCTCTCACTCAGTGCGTAAAGCATACGACATCTACCACCTTGGAACACTAGACAAATTGAGGTAACGACGAATCCCGACTTGTAGAAACCCTGCTATGACCAAGCTAAACATATGGAGTCATGACCAAACATTTCAATGACCCATTTCATTGATCGTAGCCCTTGGTTCTACCGATGCCATAATGGCCCTGAATCCGCCTTCGTACATCCTACCATAGTGGTCCAAAGCTATAGACGTCGATAACCCCTTGGCACGCGTCCCGCAGCAAAGCCCAATCATGAAGCCCACTCATTGGTTCCCAGCTGGATCCTGAGTCAAAGCTCCTCATTTGGACTTCCTTTGCATCTCGGGTTTTGATCGAATTGGAGTGGGTCTTCAGAAGAGTTGTCGTGCAGTAGTAGCCCTAGAATACGGTTCGGTTCGGTGGTCATTACCCTCGTCGGTTCGGTTCGGTCCTCCTTCCTTGTCATCTTTCCATTCGGTTCGGGTCGGGTATTCCACTTCAGGTCGGGTCGGTGTCCTCCTCCGGGTCGGGTCGGGTGTCCTTCCTTCCAGCGCTCCGATCCGCTCCCTTATTTCTTCACGTATTCTGATCCGATCCCTCCTTGCCATCTGATTCGCGTGGCCTTCCCTCTTGCTAGTTCTCCCGAATGTTTACTTCCGATCCGAGCCCTGCATCTCCAAGTCGATCCGATCTGGCCTCCAATTATTCTTCCGATCCGATCCCCTTGTCCACTCCAACTCCAAGTAAACGGCCTTCCTTCTCGCCAAGCCTCCTATGTGCCAAACTCCGGTTCGGGTCGGGTTTCTTGCCCAGTTCACATATCCGATCCGAGCCCCCGTCCGATCCGATCCGAAGCCCTGCACAACTTTCTGCAACTTTTCCAGCAACTTATTTACGCCGTTCGACGACGGTTTTGACAAATCTAACTATTATAATCAATCACAATTCATGTCAAATAGTCACAACAACATAGCAAACTAACCTCAAACACCAAAACAATGAATTTATATGTCAAAATGGATCAAACATAGCTAGAACCCCTCATTTTCCCTTAATCACTCTTAATCATGTTTAAGCATACAATTAGCAAAACACATCGAAATTAACCCAAATTTCTAACAGAGCCTTAAAACATTATTTTAGAATTTTAAGAATTTTTCCAGAATTTATTTACGTATAAATTCGCTAATCTTCACTAATTACCCTTAATCACCGTAATTAGTGCAAAAACTATGCAAATCACTCACATTGGCCACAAATGAAACACCAAATCTGAAGTATCCTCTGTTTGGGTCGAATTCCTATGTATAGCAGCAGCTCCAACCTTGCTTTGTTGCTATTTGGCCTTGTTTTGATGTAGTTTAGGTTTAATCTTCACTAAAAATGTGTTTTGGAGTGGTTTTAGAGGATGGAAGCCATTACTAAGGTCTCAAGAAGGTTTGTGGCGGCTCAAAACTGAAATGAAAGTGATAACCTAACCCTAATCAGTCCTCCTATACCTCTAAACCCGAAATTCCCCTCTGGGCCTAGCTGCTAATCACCCGGTTAGGCCCAATTAAGCTGTTTTTCACCATCTGAAACTTGTTTCAGCCATATCTCCCAAACGGTGAGTCCGTTTGGCAAATGTGACCACTCTACGGAAAGAGAAACCATCATCCGGAGCCAATGGAAGTAGTTTCAGGTCAAAATTCCTTTCCAGTCAAAAGTTATGGCCAAAACAGTGCCAACTAGGGGTAAAATGGTCATTTAAAAATCGGGAAAAATCATGAACATGGGAAATGACCCCAATAGTCGTCTCCCAAAGTTACATGACCATACGACTTCGTACGTGAAAGAAATAAATATTCTACGATCCTATGATGCGTAGAATGCGGGTTGTTACAGTTTTTCCTTCAAATTAAAATATAAAACATTCAACATTTAATTTGAACGTGCATTTCTATTTGCCAGGGCACAAACTGATTCAAAAAATTCCAGAAAAATAAATCTGGCTATGTTTTGACGATACGGTCCCAAAAAAACTAGTTTCGTAGAATTCTGAGACCGTTTGCAAAAAGGCCCATTTTTGGTCGATCCAATTTAACAATAATTGACCAAAACACATTTTCCTATGCCATGCTCACATACTAGCTTCAAAAATTATGAAATTTGAAACCTAGCAATAACTTCACATCCCTGATCCAACAAAAGTGGTTTCGTCGAATTCCGAGGTCGTATGCAAAATGGCCAATTTCCCGGGCTATATAAATTCCATAACGACCTTTCTGAAAATTCATTTGGCCATAACTTTTGCTTTCCGTTATGAAAGTTCGATTTTTCAGATTCGTTAGAAAGGTACTCACTAATAGATTTAAATATTTTTGGTTTCACTCAAATCCGTTTTGTTTTGCACCCGGTACAGTCCGACAAAGTTTGAATTCAATTTTTGAAACTACAGCGCCATTTCAGGCCTTGTTTATAATTATAATTAATTA
This sequence comes from Allium sativum, assembly GCA_030737875.1. Classification (NCBI taxonomy): domain Eukaryota; kingdom Viridiplantae; phylum Streptophyta; class Magnoliopsida; order Asparagales; family Amaryllidaceae; genus Allium; species Allium sativum. The sequence continues at coordinate 390,870,927 of CM060925.1, forward strand.
TATTCGTTTTCAATTGTCGATTCAAACTCACTTTCCATTGCCTTTATTTAAAATATTTATTTTAAATATTTAAAATCCATTATTTTAGCCAATTTAAAATTTTTAAATTGGTTCAAATTTTCTGGGTCGTTACATTTGCACTATGTTTCTACCAAAACAACTAGCCAAGCCGGAGGAGTTTATGATGATAACATGACTTTGGTTTCAAGTTTTGATTAGTAACGGACTCAAATTCCATAGTGACGACCCAAATTTGTGTTAACTCATTCGTGTAATATTTAAAAGTAAATTGTCCATTTGTAAATATTCCTTTAAAACATGCATTTATATTGTAAATATTTTCGAATTTTGCATTTTGTACATACTTTTTTCTTTTGGATTTTGTGGGTAGTATCCGCTGAAAACCCTCACGAGACAACACTTGTCCTACTGGGGACACCCAGAGGTTTAAAGGCTTGTTGCATATGCTCAATGCAATCGTGCTCCCTACGAAAACGTATTTATCTTAGTTTTTTTTACTTTATTCAAGGACGAATAAAAAGATAAGTATAGGGGTATTTGATATACACGTAAATGTGTATATTTTATCCGCTTATTTATCTTGTTTTCTCTTAAAAATAATTGATATTGTGTATTTATAGTTGCATTTTCAGGTTATTTATGATGAATGGAATTGATGCACTTAATTGTTGAAAAGCTTGAAGAATTGGTGTAAGAAGAGTGTTGATTTTGAAAACTAGATTAAATCTTGAAGAAATGTTGCTGCTCAATCACTTTCTACCACATATTTTAATGATTCAATGCCTTTTCATAAATATAGCTTGTTGCAGATGTTATGGAATTCCTATTCATGCTCAAAACAGTTGGAGTTGATGCCATTTGATGCCCGCAAGCTATGACATTTGCAAAGCCAATCATACGCGTTCACACTTAGCTAGTTGGTTTATGTGTTATTTTCAAAAAGGGCTTTTGTACCACATTGTGGAATTGGCCACCTAGTCTTGGCCGTTAGCCTGCTTTGTGACCAGGCTACCCAAAGCAAAGATCGTGTTGACACACCTCTGGGTAAATGCTGCCTCATATGGAATCTCTGGACAACATCACTCTCCGACATTGGAGGCATCGTCAGAAGACACAAGGCAGTTTGTTAAAAATCACAACACCAGTATAAACTGGTCCGAAACCCTTATCAAACGACCTCATTTGGATCTATTCACATCATATGCTTGTAGCCCTCTGAATAAGCTTCAGTTTGAGCTTTGGTTTGGCTCAATCGGACTTACGGTTTGAAAGTTATGCCCGTTTCCGTGAACGGGTCCAGATTAGCATCAACTCTTGTCATTCCTGGTCGGATCGCGTACCGTGGATCGTGGATACTGGATCGGATCGCCCCCCCTATTCGCGGAGCGTCCTCAAGCCACGATCCGTCCACTCCAGCTCGCAACCAAGCCTCAGATCGTGAAGCCCATATCACGAACCGAGCCCATATCACGAACCGATCCCAGACCCACGAACCGATCGCCGAACCTGCAGATACATGCACTGTTTTGACCTATTCTTAGGGCTATTCGATCTCCTACTTTTCCGGATCGCATGCCACGTACCCCAGCGCGAACCAGTCATCCCAGAAGCTCTCCTACAGCTATAAATACACCTCCAGAGGGCATTTTCAGGGGACTTTTTGGCATCTCCTCATCCATGGCTGCCATGGCCAACACTTCTCCATGAATAACCCCTATCTTCCTCGATAAATTCAATGGATTCGGAGAGAATTATTCATTGAATTCAAGTGATTGAAAGACAATATTCATTGTAATTGTAATCTATGAGTGAAATGAGAAAATATGAAGTGGACGTAGGCTCGTTAACGCCGAACCACTATAAAAATCTTGTTGTCTTGCTCTTTTCTCTATTTTTCAGTTATTTCTTCATATCCTATGCTCTAAATACGACAATTTGGGTGTTAGGTCCAAATTTTGATCTAACATTGGCCTAGGCCACTATAAATATACTTGTATCTAGTTCATTTGGATTCATTCAATCTTAGGTTTTATTCTGTAACTTTCTTCTGTCAGAATAAAATTAGTCTTCTCCCTTTTCTCTTTAGTTTTTTTATTTACATGTTATTTTCTTTTCTGCAAGTAGATTAGATTGTCCTTTATTTTATTTTTATTTTCTTTTTCTCTTGTTTTTTGTTCTATGTTGCAATTTACGTTCGTTGTTAGAATAATAAACATGAGAGGTTAATCCCTTTCAACTTAGGGGTAACGAAGCTCTCTTGATCATGTAGTTGCAACATAATTTATCTTTTCATTCTCTCTTTGTGTTTCATGTTATGTTGAGGTCATGGTGATTAAGTGGAGGTTGAAACCAAAAATTTGATGGTCTATAGTTCTAATTAATAGTTCATAGGCCATGCTTAAAGTATATTTAAATTTCAACTTGTTCATTTTTCATTAGATCTTGTAAGGTGATTTAGCGGGTATGATATAGTTTGATAGCTTATATTGTGCTAGTTAATAGCATGAATAAGCTATACTTATAATAATCATATCAACTAAATTCACAAATGACAAAAAGAAAAGAGAAATCGTAATTTCATAACTTGTTGTACTACATGATCTAGAATGTGAATTTATTCCTAAGTTGCCATTTATCTCATTGTTTTTTATTAATTTTAATTTTCTAGTTTAGTTGTAGTTAAATCATCACTCGAATTCGGTTTAATTTGATTGAATAAGATTGTAATTACTTCTTTCCCTATGGATCGACTCGTATTCGCCACGTACTAACAATTGTACGTCGTGCGCTTGTGGTTTATTACACTTCGCGATGGTATTCTGATTCATAGAATATTCGTCGTCGAACAGGGCTCCATACCATGACACCACCCATAGTTAGAAAGAAACGTCATGTTCTCACTTCGTCCCTTATCCCGTTTTTCACTCATACCGAGGTGTGAGGCTCGCGAATTAACGCTATACACAAAGTTATGCCCTTTAAGGCCATGCTTTGATCATCAACCATAAGACTCTGCTTTTCAACAGAAGCCTTGATCATTTACATCTCAGCATACCACACTGACAATTCACGCCATGCAACTGATGTCTATCGATATATAACCTCTGAGCTCGTACATCTCAAAGAAGGGCGTTAAGCAAGAGAATAAATTCTCTTCCGCCAAACAAATATATATTTAATAAAAATCAATCAACATAGAATAAAACCCAATGTCAGACACACATCCATTTACAAGTTCGTTCTGGGTCTAAACAAAACATTGGAGGTGCCTTATTCCTCGTCCCATATGTCCAATACAGGAGAGAGGTCCTCGCATATCCGGTCGATCTCCAAGTACGTCTGGACGATCACCACTTATTACCTCGTCTTGGGTGTACACCCCAATCAAGACATCAGTAATCATCCAAATGATGTGAATACCTCCGGTCTTCTACCACCATCTTCGTCGTCGACTTATCGTCGATTCAGTTATTCAGAATTGGTGTAAACCCGACCTTTTCGAATAACTCGCGTATATTATAAACAAGTGCTACAAAAACACAACATATGCCTCATTCCAATTCTGAATATTCTTATATTTAAATATTCACATATTTAGGGATAGGTTCCCATTAATTTTATCAAAGATAAATTCTTTTAAATTTATTCTTTAATCCTCCTTTGGATATCATTTCAAACCAAATTAAGGTTTATCCAAACTAGTCAGGATTAGCGCACCTTACCGAAGTAATCATTTGTTTAATTTCCCAATCCCAACCTATTCATCCCATGGAGAAAAATTGGTAATACTCCATATCTAAAACCACGGTGTTATTAGTAAATTTAATTACCATTTCTCGTTCAAATCTAATTAAAGATTTAACTATCGTTGTAACGACCGGGAGATTTTTGACCCCGAAAATCAACATAGAACACAATGTTGACTATTCAAGTATCGAAAATATCGGTTAATTAATAGAAAGAAGTTAGAGGGTGAGAAAGATAATACAGAACTAATAGAATAGAAGAAGAAGAAGAAGAAGAACATTAGAATCAGAGTAAACACGAATCTCACAGCAGAACGAATAACATGTATTATAACATAACTTTGAAATACACAAACTGAATTTGTATATACATACCATATCAGAGTACGACTCATATATATTACAGCGGAAATAATCTATAACTAACTAATGGTGAAGCCTTCTGCTTCCAGCTCCTCCAAGTGAATCTGCAAAGCCTGAAACATTTGACTGCCCCTATAAATTTGGGCACCCAAGAGTTTAAAGAAAACAAACAAAATAAACTCTGGGTCAGACATGGGACTGGTGTGAGTAAACTCCAACCAGTTTGTTTAACTTCGAAAAATCCTTTGAAAGAAAAGGTAATAGTAAGACCACCCACACATAAACACGGACGGTTTTTACCTTACTATAACCAAAACATTTTGATATCAAAATCCAGTGATATTATAATAATGTCTAACCAAATAGCAGAACGCTTGCATCTCACGCTCCACATACATAGTATAAAATCAAAAACCATAGGGCGCTTATTAGAGATTGGATTCCAACTATGACAAGGTATGGGACCGCCTCCCGATCAGTGTACTCTAGAGGGTATACACTGGGGTTCAACAAGAACGTCTTGCAACCCGGCCCAAACATGACCGACCACTCATTTCTCTTGAGTGTATCGAATATATTGCCACCTATGGTTGGGCCAATATAACCGTTATCCGAAGATACAGAAACAAAAGAAGAACAAATACGAATTTTCTCTCGATGGTGACAATACACCCTAATGGGAATGACCCACATAGCCATGCTGCATGCCCGATTTTTGTCATTTCCTGGTTGTGAGGCTTGAGGCTATGTCTATCTTTTTAGAACTTCTGTCCACCATTCACTTTGAATGCCACATCGTCAAACCCGTCAATTAACTAATCGATTTCCAAAAATATCAGGGTATAAAAAGCTAAGAGGAACGAATTGCTCCTCCACCAGACGTAATACCTTTAAGAGATCAATCGTATATGATTTGTTAGGTATACTCTATCAGACACTCGTCCATACAAGTTGTCCTGGGACTGGACAAACAGAAAAACACCATTCTGGAACAGAACGACCCTTGCATTGCACTCCGTCTTCAATTTTCTTCAGCATAGTCTAATTCGCAACGCTTATGCCTATATGGAGTGGTTTTCGGATAATATATCCAACCAGTCTCTCCGTATTGACAACGATGGTCAAAACACTTCGATAGTCGGTTATTTAACTATCGGAGTAAAAGAAACATTCATTCAAATGTACAACTAAACATCATACAACCACAGGCACTTTTTATTTAACATTCGTTTTTATTATTCGAATTCCCGTATCTTACTAGATATTTGTCAAATCCCATTTTAGCCTTTTTCACACTTCTTGGGAAAACATTTCTAGTTATTATAAACTCTTATCCTCCCATGTTCCAGAAATATACATTATTTACGTTCGAAAACATTTCCATTCTTTATTTTCTACACTTGGATAATATACCCTATCTACTTTGGAAAATTATTTCCAGTTTCATTATAAATATTTTAATCTGCTAAACGTTCACTTTTAAAACATTATTCACTTTAAAATGTGAATATCATGCCTATTATAGAAACCTGAACACCTTTATCAAATAACTCTTTATTCGAGTAATAGATACCTTTATCTTGATTACCGAAATCTCTTCATAATTTTATATTTCCATTCTTATATTTCTTTGGACAAACATTACTTGTAACACCCCGCCTCTGCCAGGGTGACTCTTGCAAGCACTCTGACTTTGGAGGGGCGTTTGAATCAGGTAAACATGCATAATGATATATCAAGGCAGAACAAGAACATATGTAAACAGATTAAATAACATAGATAAAACAGCGGAAGATTTCAAACCATTTCAAAATAAGTCTGGTACAACATAATGTCAATTTTCCAAATTCACAAGTCTAGATAGAACAACATCAACTGAAAAACTGAAATACATAAGTGCTATCCCCAAATAAGTGGTAACCATAGCTAGCTTCATGTCGAAACCGTACATGAGCTGAAATCCCACAAGCAAGCAATCCGAAATCCAAGCTAAGCTCCTGTATTCCCTCCCTGAGAACCTGGGGGGGAAACGGAAGAAAAGAGGCGAAAGAAAACAGGTCAGTCAAAAAGTCTGAGTAAGCCCTACTACAATTATGTTTGGGGCCGTATTGACACCAACACGCGACGAGTTAGGCTTAGGGAGCCGATCGACTAGACCGTTGGGTTGGACCTTGTGTTAGGGTCACTTCATGTTATTGGACCTCGTATGAAGGTCACTTCATGTTATTGGGCCAAAGCTTGGGCCAAGGGATAAATACTTGTTTATTCAAGTAATGTTAGTTTGCTAGTACACCTGTGGTGCAAAACCTTAATCCTGATTATGCGATGACACCTTTATCTACCTTGTTAGTTAATCATCATGCGGAAACACTGTTGTTTAGTTCGGACTTCTTCTGCTTGAAGGTCATCATGGATGGCTCGGACTTTACTAGGCTATGGCTACTTTACTGTTTTTACTTGGGGAATAATTTATGAAAAAGTCTTTATGCTTCTTTACTTTTGCAAGACAGGTTTTGATATACTCTGATGTAAAAGGCTTTAGACCTTATTTATTCATGTTATGAAAGTTTGATTTTACTTCCGTTATTTTATTTGTTCGGTCTTGTGATATTTCTGTGCATGTTTACCAATAATGCCCCACCAAAGCTAGTGCATTCCCTTGCGAGTGACCCTAGCGTAGGCGGGGTGTTACATCCCCAAGGTATCTATCACATATAATATCCCATGGTATCTGATACAACATTACTCGTTACATTACTCGTTACTTTAAAATAAGTGGATTTCAAACCAATTTGTTTTCATTCCTAGGAGTAGTGTTATATATAAAAATCACGCTTAAGCTTGGTCAACAACGTTAATTTATCGTTATAGTTCAAAAGCTTGTCATACGCTGTAATATTTCCCTTTATAACTAATCTCGACATAACAGTCACGCTTAAGCCTAGTCAACAATGTTATTTTATCTTTATAGCTCAAAACATGTCATACGCTGTAATATTCTCTTTATAACTAATCTTGACATCTATTTCCATTACAAACCGATATCATTCCTTGATAATAGTGAAATCATTCAAGTTGGGGTATTCTATTTACCTCTCAGACCTTGATCGACGACATTCTTATCTTAGGATAGATAAAAGTACGTAACTCTAACTCCTTATTACTTTAATATTCCCTAAACGGTATTTCTTATTTTATTTGGAATATGGTTTTATAACACCATATTCATACTTCGGAATCTCTATTGTTTATGACAATTTATATTAAATATTAACTCTTCGCTTTAACTTCATTCCATAGTTCTATTTATAACTTCTTTACCAGGATCCAGTGATGTTCTTTGTCTTCTGACGTTTTACTTTTATTTGAATCATTATAAGTAACATCTTATTATAAACTCGATATCCCCTTAAATGAAATCCATTTAAGAAACAATTATTTAATTAAAAATAATTAAATAATATTTACTTTATCATTGCTGAAGTAAACAATTTACTTCATCATTAATCTAAAGTAGATTGGTTGCTTACTGTATATAAACCATAACTAATTATATTGGTTAAATAATTATTTGATACCTTATTAATTAAAAAGGGAAATTAATAAGGAATCTTCTTAATTTTTGATCAGTTTACCGCTAAGTTATTTTCATTAGATTAATTAAAGACCAATTAACCTAATAATCATTTTCCAAATAAATAGTTGATTAAATCAACTTCATTCCATCAGTAAATTCGTTAACTAATTTTAATTTCTTCTTACCATTAGATTTATATAATTAATCTAATGATATTTCTTAATTGTTTGCTTAAAAATAATTATCCAAATTATTCACTCGTAGGATAATTACAGTTTAATAACTTATTTAAATGTCAAATAATCGTTTCTATTTACTTTATAAAATGAACTATAAATACCAGTTTATAATAGAACTTCTATTATACTTTAAACTTCGCTTTAATTATAAAAATATAATTTTTATAATTAACTTCGTTGATTCGCCTATCGGCAAATCAATTTCTCAACCAACCGATGGATTTATGGTCGGTTAATGCCATTTTCTTAATCGATATTGTCTATTGATTTAATCAAAATAACATTGAATTTCCATTCAACATCAATATCCACATAGGGTTTCAAATGCCATTAGGGTTCAAACAATGCATATATAAATAATATAAACAAACAATACATATTAATATTGAAACGACCCGCAAATCCGTACCCTTTGAGTCGACTAATAACACCACATGTCCAACTCAAATTGCACAGAAATACGAACCATTATTAGAAAGAAGTTAGAGGATGAGAAATAGAAAGAAAGAAATATTAGAATAGAAGAAAATGAAGATCACAACTCACAGCGGAACGAATAAAATATATTAAATAACATAACTTTTGACATGCAAATCAGTAACTGTATATATACGTACCATTATCAGAGCACAACAATTATTCCTGGAACAGTTATCAACACCTGTTTCCAGATACAACATAGTACACAGCGGAAATATGATAGTCTATAACTACTGGTGAAGCCTCCCGCTTCGAGCCCCTCCAAGCGAATCTGTAAAATCCCGACCACTTGACTGCCCGTACAAATTTGGGCACCCAAGAGTTTAGGGAAAACAAACAAAATAAACTCTGGGTCAGTCATGGGACTGGTGTGAGTAAACTCCAAACTTTTGTTTAACTTTCAAAATCCTTTCGAAAGAAATGATAATCGTAAGACCGATCCACACATAAACACGGATGGTTTTTACCTTACGATGATCCAAAATACTTTGGAAATCATATATTATCTGATATTATAATAATGTCTAATCACAAGTAATTAAAATCTAGTAGAACGCTTGCATCTCACGCTCTACATATATAATATACAATCAAACTCGCAGGCGCTTATTGGAGATTGGATTCCAACTTGACAAGGTATGGGACCACCTTCCGAACGTGTATCTCTAGAGGCAAATACACTGGGTTCAACAAGAACGTCTTGCAACCCGGCCCACACATGACCGACCACTCATTTCGCTTGAGTGTATCGAATGTATATCACCAACGGTTGGGATCAGCAACCGTCTCCCGAATGGGCAGCATCGATAGATTTAAGAACAAATGGAATTTCTCTAGATAGATGATCATACATCCTAATGGGTGCGACCCACATAGCCATGCTGCCTGCCCGATTTTTGTCCAATTCCGGGTTGATGAGGCTTGAGGTTTGAAGTATCTTCCAGAACATCTGGCCATCATTCACTTTGAATGCCACATCGTCAGATCCATCGGAAATCACTAATTGATTTCCACAAAAATACTCAGATTGTTAGGCTAAAGAAGTTTCCCTTCTATGCCACCAATTTCGTACGTTTGAAGAAATCAACGTACGTAATCCCCTTTGGAAATACTCTGTCAGACACTCGTCCATACAAGTTGTCCTGGGTCTGGACAAACCGAAGGCACTATTCAGTACATCCATCTTAGGCACTGTTATCTAAGACTTATACAATAGCCCTTGCACTTCACTCCGTCTTCAAAATATTCAGCATACTTGATTCGCAACGCTTATGCCAATACGGAGTGGTTCTCTGGATAATAATCCAACCGGTCTCTCCATATTAACAACGTTAAAATGGTCAAAACTTTGATAGTCGGTGATTTAACTATCAAATGAAACATGTCGGTGTGCAAACAATGATATTATTTTCAAAAGGAAATTCTATCGACCAAACATCATTCAACGTTTATCCCTTTTAGTTCATTCATTCATTTCCCTTTTCATTTTCATTTATATTCCTTATTTAATATATTTAGAAAATATACGCTATTTAACATTGGCAAACATTTCCATCTCCTGTTCTCTACATTCAGAAAACATTTCTGACTCTCATTTGGAAAACATTTCCAAATCTCCTTCATTTGGTTTCCACTTAACCACTTTCCACTATCGAACCTTAACCATTTCTTAGTTAAAACGAAGTCAATCAAGTTGGGGTATAATTACCTCTCAGACCTTAACTGAGCAACATTTCTAACCTCGAAATAGACAAGGTTCATCTTTCCAATCTTTTAACACGCTTCCTCACGTTGCTCTCGGATTCGATTATGAATCCACTTCCCTTTCAGGAATCACTTGATTATAACAATGGTGTTATACTTCCCTGCATCCGAAATATAATAACTTTAATATGACCTTTATTTCCTAACTTGAATATCGGAAAAAAACATTTCCAATATATATATAATTTCTTTAGTGAGGAAATATCTTTTACTCCAGTTAGAAAACATTTCTAAATCCTTTGAATTTACGGATGTTATAAACATCGTTATTATGACTTAAATCATAAATCATCCGTTAATTAACAATATCACCAACCAACCCTTGCTATCATTTACTTTGAAATATTCAGAGCTCACAACTTTAAACCAAACATTGCTTTCAACAACAGCGTTAAAACCGCTATCTAGCATTATAAAACACTTATCATAACCATAGCATTAAGATTGCTATTAAAACAGTTATTATAACGGCAGCGTTAAAATTGCTATTTAGATTTACCAAGACATTTATTATAACAGCAGCGTCTAAAATTGCTGTATAGATTTACAACCTCTATTATAACAACAGCGCTAAAATCACTGTTTAGTTTTATAAAAGCATTCCTTACAAAGACAGCGTTAAAATCGCTGTTTTAAAATTATAAAAGCATTTCTTATAACAACAGCGTTACGATTGCTGTTTTGAATAAAATGCCGTGTGCGGCGCACACGCTTCCGTTGTTCATTTGTAAACTCTGTTTATTTTAAACAATTCAAGTTCTCCTTTAAACATATTTATAAACTATACATTTTTCTAACCACTAAATTCGATTTCTATAAATCCCCTTTTCATATGTGTTTTATTTGCAAAATATTTCCTTGTTTTAAACTATTTATTCTTTTATTTCAAGCATCTGAAAATCTTTCTTTAAACTTTCCTCTGTAATTTGCTAAATTCGGATCCATTTCCACATATTGGTTTCAAAACCGATACTCACTTTCAAATATACATTCATATTTGAACTCACCTTTTAATTTATCCAATGGTTAATGATTCACTTAATTTATATCTTTATTTATAACATTTTTCTTGGTTTACCCAATGGAATAGGTTTCCATTTGCAACCCAATGAAAAGAAAATATTTCTAATTTAGAAATAAACTCTGCTTTTAAATTCTAATTCCCTTTTTCACATTCGATGATATTTTACGGTATTTAAAATATCAGGTTCCTAAGGCCAGGGTAAATCAAACACACAAATTCAACCATGGATAATGTAGCATAACATATATCACCATCAAATAAAACAGTAAATAAAATGTTGAGGGATCCAGTTGGATCCCTCCAACCTGTTTCCCTGCATCCACAAATATCAGTAAACATTTATCATAGTAAATAGCGTTAATAAATGATCAACCATTCAACCAATTTTATCAACCATTCATCCAAACAACCATCACACAGTATAAATCTAAAAATATAAATGAGTTAGAGTTGGCGAGTTTACTCACCTGGGTTTGCAGTTGATGATTCTGCTATTGTTTTGTTTTTAAAACCAAACAAACGTTTGATTTTATCACGAAACTCCGGTAGGTCTATTCTCAGCCTCGATAGTGCTATAGGGTAGGTTTCATCATTATGATTTAAACATAATCAGTCTCGTCGGATTTTCTTCTTTATAAGCCATGACCGATTTTTCTTCTTTTGTTACCATTAAAAATCGCGTCTTCCAATAGAAAGCGTGCTCCAGCATATTTCACCGGTTTGAACACATCATTTGTCCTGTTATGTTCTTCTTAATGTACTTCTTTCCCATCGTTATCAAAATCAAACCCACTATAGAGTTAAATTTATTTCCTTCTTCAAAGTCTTGTAAACGCAACAGACCAATCACCCAACTTTCCCTTCCTCTCTTATTAGCTCATGACGCAATACTGCATGCTCTCTTCCTTGCTTCATCTTGCCGGCGCCACCCCATGCATCCCACCATTCAAAAATGCCTATCCACCGATCACCATTTGAACTTCCGTCCACCCCATGGCCTTATACAAAGTCCGCCACCGTACCATATGAAAACTAGACGCCATGCCCTCGCCATGGACGACCGCCCGATCACCTGCGGCTCCCACGCCACACTTCCTTTCACCTTTAAACTATACGGCCTAGTGGTCCAACGTCCCACTAACCGCACCACCATTTCCCGCTATTGCCATGTAAAAAGAAACACACCCACTGCTTTGTTTGTGCCAGGACTGCTCCTTTACGTCATTACCCTGCTGTCCTCCATACCACACTGCCGTGCCACCCTCTTCTCACTCTAACACCTCTTTGAATCCAACCGCAAGCCCTTGTTTGAAGCCAAGTGTGTTTTCAGAGTTTTAAAATAGAAAACTGCCTTATTTATATATTTTTATAATAATTTATATATATAAATATAAAATGTTGCCGCTATGAGTTAATTTCATGAAGGTAAGATTTGCGTTGAGAAGAATCTGGAGGAGCTCATGTATTTATAAGAGAGGCTACTTGGCACCCAAGCTTCTCAGAGGGTAGGTTTGCTGTTCATTTCCTAGCCTGCGTCGTGTAGCTGGTGTTGTCTTCTTACGTACAAGCATGTGCGAGAGCTTGAGTTTTCAGCTCATTAGCTGTGTGATGGTGAAAGTGCAGCAGTCCGGTAATAGATGAAAGTGACGCGTAGGGGTAGCTTTGGACTTACTTTTAGGTTTGCAGGATAGGACATAGACGCACTGTCTCAATTTGGGTTGCTTGGAACCAAAGGAATAGGGTATGGGTAGTGTACAGGGTAAAGGCATATATGGGGTGGGCTAGCTCGCACTTTATTTTTCATTTCAATTGTCTCTTCTGATTTGAAAATGTAGGGGAAGGGTTTGGCTGCTGAGAAACTAGAAAATGAAATAAATAGGTTTCCTTTCCAATATAAGATAGCCTGCTACTCCGAGTTTTCTGTAGTATTTCTTTTCAGCATGTGCGAGCAGACAGAAAATAGGGTAGAGAAAATCTCAATTCACATGTGCGTTCAAGAAGAAAAGTGCAGAAGTTTAGGGTGTGAGGGTTTCTTAAGTGTTAACTTATTTATTTAGAGACTGCTACAGACAGAAGTAAAGATGCAGTTGTGTCCAGCGAGGTGCCACAGTCCTGAAAATATAATAATATGGGTAGTTTAACTTATATTATGAAACCCCAAAATATTGATATAGGGTGCAAAATACTTCAAATAAAAAGTTGCATATTTAATTAATTAAAAATTACAGTAAAATTCTAAAAATTAGATTATAACTATGCCTCAAAAGAGCCTTGTCCAAATTCAAGACCGATATTTATATATATTTAAATAACCGTTATGGTCATAAACGAACATGCCGCTGTTTTTTCCGAATATTTAATTTGGACATAACTTTCAATTTACAAGACGAAATCTTGATTTTTCACTTGAATTAGAAAGATACGGTTTAATAGATTCAAACGTTTCTTGTTTCAAAGAAATCCGACTTATTTTGGATTCTGTATATTCAGTTGAAGTTTAAATCGCAAATTACGAACTATCGCGACTATTTCGAGCTCGTTTAAATTATATATATAAACTATACGTTAAAACTCTATTTTAAATAAATATTCCTATATATAATTCAAATAAAATATTTAAAACAAAATTAAATATCCAGAATTAACCGGCCGAAAATCCGGGTCGTTACATTCCTTCCCCCTTAAAATAATTTCGTCCTCGAAATTGCTAAGCAGTAAAGACGCCAAAACCCTAACTCCTCACAACCTACTTGGTTGTAATTCCATATTCCACCTATCCACATTCGGTTCTTACACTTAACCTTTAAATTTTATATCGTTACTCGATCTTTTTAAAATGACCCATCCACCATTTTTGGACTACCCATTATCACATCCTTATATACGTGCATCACTTTGCTTAACCAATCGGGTTTTCTAATTCCATATATTGTCAACATATCGATTTTCAATTATCAAAACTTTCTAAAAGAATTTCTAACTCTTTAAATTTTGAAAAATTTCGGCGGCATCTACTCTGCACGGCTCAATCGGTACAACCACAACTCGCCTATCTAGGCGTCTTCGGTCCAAAAGAAAATCAAAAAGCCAAGCGGCTTGCCCCATAGGCTCATAAAATCATCAACCCAAACAATATTGTAAACATGTACCTTTTTGTCGGGCATGATTCTATCTCTTGCACTTGCCTCCATTCAATATCTGCTCCGCATATATATCCATTTCCTACCGGTTTCAAATCAATACAACTTCCAGTTGTCAGATCTCTAATCAACTTCTGATTAGTCACTTCCATTCTATCAATTCAAATCTGATTTCTATTTAAATCAATCCACTTATTATCCTTGAATCCAATTCAATCCCATTCAACAATATCCAATATATTCAACTTTCTTATTCATAAGTCGAGTTCACTTTATTAATTCCAATTTCAAGCCTTTCTCTTTGTTTAATTCGTTCTGGATTATCTCAAATTTAATCCAATTTTATTTATCTAAAGTTAAATCCCAATTCATTGACTTACTTTCACCATTTCAATTTCTTCAACTTACACAAGTTAAACTTTAATTCAGGATTCAAATTCCCGAGTTTTATTTCAAATTAGTTTGAAAATCATATATATTTACATACATTATAATCAACTCAATTCAAAACATTTGAATAACTTGTCCTTTTCAAACATATTTTCATTTCCAAATTACTATGGTAGCAATCCGTCACTCAGAAACTTGAAAATGAATGCCGATAATGCTGCAGTCCATTATCAGAATTATTTTCTCGCCACTGAAGTGGTTTCAGTGCTTAATCACTTTCAAACTCATTAAAAATCATTCTCATTCAAAAATACCTTCAAGTAATGCTATATTACCTTTATAATACTTCAGAAAATATTTTCTAAATACCCGGGATTTAAATCCACAAATTTTTGGTTTGAATCCAATTCCAATTTAGCTTATTTGTATATCTCATTCATATACAAATTCAATTTGGTTTTATATAACCATTTCAATACTTTATAATTCCATTTGATTGTAATAACAATCAACACATTCGATAATTTCAGAAAATTATCCCTTTATATCAAAATAACTTTTGGGCAAATTATATAACTTACCCACTTTAAAACAATACTGAGTCGATTTGTTCTGTTCGAGAGTTTAGAAACACCTATCGATACGGTTGTACATCCTGTATCGACCAGAATTCATAAACCACTCAACAAACCAACCAACACAATATAAAGCAATTTTATATCAAATCTACAAATACGTCCCCTCATATATATACACTCAAACTCAATCTAGGGCATTACTAACCCTATCTCTATTGAGTCACGCCACAGAGCCAAGGTAATCACTTAACCTTCAGCTCTGATACCAAATGAAACGACCCGCAAATCCGTACCCTTTGAGTCGACTAATAACACCACATGTCCAACTCAAATTGCACAGAAATACGAACCATTATTAGAAAGAAGTTAGAGGATGAGAAATAGAAAGAAAGAAATATTAGAATAGAAGAAAATGAAGATCACAACTCACAGCGGAACGAATAAAATATATTAAATAACATAACTTTTGACATGCAAATCAGTAACTGTATATATACGTACCATTATCAGAGCACAACAATTATTCCTGGAACAGTTATCAACACCTGTTTCCAGATACAACATAGTACACAGCGGAAATATGATAGTCTATAACTACTGGTGAAGCCTCCCGCTTCGAGCCCCTCCAAGCGAATCTGTAAAATCCCGACCACTTGACTGCCCGTACAAATTTGGGCACCCAAGAGTTTAGGGAAAACAAACAAAATAAACTCTGGGTCAGTCATGGGACTGGTGTGAGTAAACTCCAAACTTTTGTTTAACTTTCAAAATCCTTTCGAAAGAAATGATAATCGTAAGACCGATCCACACATAAACACGGATGGTTTTTACCTTACGATGATCCAAAATACTTTGGAAATCATATATTATCTGATATTATAATAATGTCTAATCACAAGTAATTAAAATCTAGTAGAACGCTTGCATCTCACGCTCTACATATATAATATACAATCAAACTCGCAGGCGCTTATTGGAGATTGGATTCCAACTTGACAAGGTATGGGACCACCTTCCGAACGTGTATCTCTAGAGGCAAATACACTGGGTTCAACAAGAACATCTTGCAACCCGGCCCACACATGACCGACCACTCATTTCGCTTGAGTGTATCGAATGTATATCACCAACGGTTGGGATCAGCAACCGTCTCCCGAATGGGCAGCATCGATAGATTTAAGAACAAATGGAATTTCTCTAGATAGATGATCATACATCCTAATGGGTGCGACCCACATAGCCATGCTGCCTGCCCGATTTTTGTCCAATTCCGGGTTGATGAGGCTTGAGGTTTGAAGTATCTTCCAGAACATCTGGCCATCATTCACTTTGAATGCCACATCGTCAGATCCATCGGAAATCACTAATTGATTTCCACAAAAATACTCAGATTGTTAGGCTAAAGAAGTTTCCCTTCTATGCCACCAATTTCGTACGTTTGAAGAAATCAACGTACGTAATCCCCTTTGGAAATACTCTGTCAGACACTCGTCCATACAAGTTGTCCTGGGTCTGGACAAACCGAAGGCACTATTCAGTACATCCATCTTAGGCACTGTTATCTAAGACTTATACAATAGCCCTTGCACTTCACTCCGTCTTCAAAATATTCAGCATACTTGATTCGCAACGCTTATGCCAATACGGAGTGGTTCTCTGGATAATAATCCAACCGGTCTCTCCATATTAACAACGTTAAAATGGTCAAAACTTTGATAGTCGGTGATTTAACTATCAAATGAAACATGTCGGTGTGCAAACAATGATATTATTTTCAAAAGGAAATTCTATCGACCAAACATCATTCAACGTTTATCCCTTTTAGTTCATTCATTCATTTCCCTTTTCATTTTCATTTATATTCCTTATTTAATATATTTAGAAAATATACGCTATTTAACATTGGCAAACATTTCCATCTCCTGTTCTCTACATTCAGAAAACATTTCTGACTCTCATTTGGAAAACATTTCCAAATCTCCTTCATTTGGTTTCCACTTAACCACTTTCCACTATCGAACCTTAACCATTTCTTAGTTAAAACGAAGTCAATCAAGTTGGGGTATAATTACCTCTCAGACCTTAACTGAGCAACATTTCTAACCTCGAAATAGACAAGGTTCATCTTTCCAATCTTTTAACACGCTTCCTCACGTTGCTCTCGGATTCGATTATGAATCCACTTCCCTTTCAGGAATCACTTGATTATAACAATGGTGTTATACTTCCCTGCATCCGAAATATAATAACTTTAATATGACCTTTATTTCCTAACTTGAATATCGGAAAAAAACATTTCCAATATATATATAATTTCTTTAGTGAGGAAATATCTTTTACTCCAGTTAGAAAACATTTCTAAATCCTTTGAATTTACGGATGTTATAAACATCGTTATTATGACTTAAATCATAAATCATCCGTTAATTAACAATATCACCAACCAACCCTTGCTATCATTTACTTTGAAATATTCAGAGCTCACAACTTTAAACCAAACATTGCTTTCAACAACAGCGTTAAAACCGCTATCTAGCATTATAAAACACTTATCATAACCATAGCATTAAGATTGCTATTAAAACAGTTATTATAACGGCAGCGTTAAAATTGCTATTTAGATTTACCAAGACATTTATTATAACAGCAGCGTCTAAAATTGCTGTATAGATTTACAACCTCTATTATAACAACAGCGCTAAAATCACTGTTTAGTTTTATAAAAGCATTCCTTACAAAGACAGCGTTAAAATCGCTGTTTTAAAATTATAAAAGCATTTCTTATAACAACAGCGTTACGATTGCTGTTTTGAATAAAATGCCGTGTGCGGCGCACACGCTTCCGTTGTTCATTTGTAAACTCTGTTTATTTTAAACAATTCAAGTTCTCCTTTAAACATATTTATAAACTATACATTTTTCTAACCACTAAATTCGATTTCTATAAATCCCCTTTTCATATGTGTTTTATTTGCAAAATATTTCCTTGTTTTAAACTATTTATTCTTTTATTTCAAGCATCTGAAAATCTTTCTTTAAACTTTCCTCTGTAATTTGCTAAATTCGGATCCATTTCCACATATTGGTTTCAAAACCGATACTCACTTTCAAATATACATTCATATTTGAACTCACCTTTTAATTTATCCAATGGTTAATGATTCACTTAATTTATATCTTTATTTATAACATTTTTCTTGGTTTACCCAATGGAATAGGTTTCCATTTGCAACCCAATGAAAAGAAAATATTTCTAATTTAGAAATAAACTCTGCTTTTAAATTCTAATTCCCTTTTTCACATTCGATGATATTTTACGGTATTTAAAATATCAGGTTCCTAAGGCCAGGGTAAATCAAACACACAAATTCAACCATGGATAATGTAGCATAACATATATCACCATCAAATAAAACAGTAAATAAAATGTTGAGGGATCCAGTTGGATCCCTCCAACCTGTTTCCCTGCATCCACAAATATCAGTAAACATTTATCATAGTAAATAGCGTTAATAAATGATCAACCATTCAACCAATTTTATCAACCATTCATCCAAACAACCATCACACAGTATAAATCTAAAAATATAAATGAGTTAGAGTTGGCGAGTTTACTCACCTGGGTTTGCAGTTGATGATTCTGCTATTGTTTTGTTTTTAAAACCAAACAAACGTTTGATTTTATCACGAAACTCCGGTAGGTCTATTCTCAGCCTCGATAGTGCTATAGGGTAGGTTTCATCATTATGATTTAAACATAATCAGTCTCGTCGGATTTTCTTCTTTATAAGCCATGACCGATTTTTCTTCTTTTGTTACCATTAAAAATCGCGTCTTCCAATAGAAAGCGTGCTCCAGCATATTTCACCGGTTTGAACACATCATTTGTCCTGTTATGTTCTTCTTAATGTACTTCTTTCCCATCGTTATCAAAATCAAACCCACTATAGAGTTAAATTTATTTCCTTCTTCAAAGTCTTGTAAACGCAACAGACCAATCACCCAACTTTCCCTTCCTCTCTTATTAGCTCATGACGCAATACTGCATGCTCTCTTCCTTGCTTCATCTTGCCGGCGCCACCCCATGCATCCCACCATTCAAAAATGCCTATCCACCGATCACCATTTGAACTTCCGTCCACCCCATGGCCTTATACAAAGTCCGCCACCGTACCATATGAAAACTAGACGCCATGCCCTCGCCATGGACGACCGCCCGATCACCTGCGGCTCCCACGCCACACTTCCTTTCACCTTTAAACTATACGGCCTAGTGGTCCAACGTCCCACTAACCGCACCACCATTTCCCGCTATTGCCATGTAAAAAGAAACACACCCACTGCTTTGTTTGTGCCAGGACTGCTCCTTTACGTCATTACCCTGCTGTCCTCCATACCACACTGCCGTGCCACCCTCTTCTCACTCTAACACCTCTTTGAATCCAACCGCAAGCCCTTGTTTGAAGCCAAGTGTGTTTTCAGAGTTTTAAAATAGAAAACTGCCTTATTTATATATTTTTATAATAATTTATATATATAAATATAAAATGTTGCCGCTATGAGTTAATTTCATGAAGGTAAGATTTGCGTTGAGAAGAATCTGGAGGAGCTCATGTATTTATAAGAGAGGCTACTTGGCACCCAAGCTTCTCAGAGGGTAGGTTTGTTGTTCATTTCCTAGCCTGCGTCGTGTAGCTGGTGTTGTCTTCTTACGTACAAGCATGTGCGAGAGCTTGAGTTTTCAGCTCATTAGCTGTGTGATGGTGAAAGTGCAGCAGTCCGGTAATAGATGAAAGTGACGCGTAGGGGTAGCTTTGGACTTACTTTTAGGTTTGCAGGATAGGACATAGACGCACTGTCTCAATTTGGGTTGCTTGGAACCAAAGGAATAGGGTATGGGTAGTGTACAGGGTAAAGGCATATATGGGGTAGGCTAGCTCGCACTTTATTTTTCATTTCAATTGTCTCTTCTGATTTGAAAATGTAGGGGAAGGGTTTGGCTGCTGAGAAACTAGAAAATGAAATAAATAGGTTTCCTTTCCAATATAAGATAGCCTGCTACTCCGAGTTTTCTGTAGTATTTCTTTTCAGCATGTGCGAGCAGACAGAAAATAGGGTAGAGAAAATCTCAATTCACATGTGCGTTCAAGAAGAAAAGTGCAGAAGTTTAGGGTGTGAGGGTTTCTTAAGTGTTAACTTATTTATTTAGAGACTGCTACAGACAGAAGTAAAGATGCAGTTGTGTCCAGCGAGGTGCCACAGTCCTGAAAATATAATAATATGGGTAGTTTAACTTATATTATGAAACCCCAAAATATTGATATAGGGTGCAAAATACTTCAAATAAAAAGTTGCATATTTAATTAATTAAAAATTACAGTAAAATTCTAAAAATTAGATTATAACTATGCCTCAAAAGAGCCTTGTCCAAATTCAAGACCGATATTTATATATATTTAAATAACCGTTATGGTCATAAACGAACATGCCGCTGTTTTTTCCGAATATTTAATTTGGACATAACTTTCAATTTACAAGACGAAATCTTGATTTTTCACTTGAATTAGAAAGATACGGTTTAATAGATTCAAACGTTTCTTGTTTCAAAGAAATCCGACTTATTTTGGATTCTGTATATTCAGTTGAAGTTTAAATCGCAAATTACGAACTATCGCGACTATTTCGAGCTCGTTTAAATTATATATATAAACTATACGTTAAAACTCTATTTTAAATAAATATTCCTATATATAATTCAAATAAAATATTTAAAACAAAATTAAATATCCAGAATTAACCGGCCGAAAATCCGGGTCGTTACAAATATTGAGGAATCCAGTTGGATTCCTCCAACCGGTTTCCTCCATCCACAGATGTTAGTCAACACAATTAACACTAATTACATACTAGGGAAAATTATAATCGATGGAATCAGTATCCAATCAATGATGTGTATATATACGACGATATTCAACCAATTTGATTGTAATTTACCTAATCAACCATCACACAGCATTCAACCATTATTTTAAATTATAATTATAATATTTTAAAAATAAAACAGAGTTAGTGAATTTACTCACCTTTGCGTGTTAACCATTAAATAATGATTTGTGTCTGTTGATTTTATCACGAAATTCCAGTGGCTCTGTTCTCGACGAGATCGGTTCCACAATGTAGCTCTCGTTGCTACGGGTATAATGTGACCAGTTCCACCCGATTCTTTAATTATGGCTTAACCGGCTTAATTATTCGGTATCCTCCCCGATATCCAAAATAAACATCGTGATAGCTCAGAGTTCGGAACCCATTTGCATAGATAGATGATCCACTCCCGCTCCTCCCTATGGAACGTCGGAACTCATTGACATTTTAATCTTGTTTGTATTAATTTTTCCCATTCTATGATATCATTTACAAAAGAATCCCGACATCATCAACTTACCGTCAATGCTAACTGCTCGCTCCACTTCATCCATTTTCACCCATCCCCCTGTATCCTCTACGCAACTCAGCCTTGAATACATGCAGCACCTTTCCTTCAACTTGGTGGGAAAAACCCTGCTCCCTCTTGCAACCTTTAGTGAACCATTGTCATACATCCATGTTCTTCCCTGTACAAACTTCACCATTTCATAAACCGACATCTCAAACTTCTTTAAACAACAACACAGTGGCGTTCTTGTTTATTCCCTTGCCACCGACTTTTATATTCATCACGGTTTTTCCACTTAAACCCATTTGCCAAACCTTTAATTCAAACACTATCCTTTTCCCTATAAACCAACTTATGTATATAAACCACTTCTAAAATAATCAGCCCAATTCTTTACTGTTGAGACCATTTTAATTTGTACACTTCCGCAAGCCTCACAATACGCTTCTGTTTACCCCTTTTCAAGTTTCCATTTCTTTGTGCTTCACATGTTTGAAACCGGCCCCATCCTTCTTTGTTAAAACTCGTGCCCTTCCATATACACATAAAACACCTTTTTCCTTTAACAATCGGCTCATCCTTATATGCACTTCCATCCCTTCATGTTGCATGCCAAAGCTCCCCATACATGCGCCTGTTTTTTCCCACTTCCATGTTAGCAGCGCCATGCACCCCAACCTCACTCAAGTATCTCCTTCTTATCTCCACCTTTCTTTCTCCAGACCGGACTTGCTACCATTTACCATCCCTTCACCACACAAATCCACGTTTTCATGTATAGGTCCTCACGTCCTTGCTCTATACTGTTCCACAAAGGAACCGCACTTCAACTCCTGATTTTCCCCTCGTCACTACACTCATGCACCCTCTCCGATTTTGGCAGCCAAACTCTTTAGCCGAAGCTTTGAACTCGCACCACCACACGTCTTGCAGCCCTTACACCTCGGCCACGTGAGTAACTTGCTACCCTCAAAACTCTCCACTGTCGCCTTGAACTCCGGCAAAGCCTCCCCTGACTTGCGATGTGGTTAAATACCGCAACAGCTATTTTTTTTAACTCCAAAATGATGGAGACTCTGTGATTAAATAAATGGAAAATACTTGGTATGCAAGGAATAGGATGGTAGGGTATTAAATCATAGGTTTGCACTAATTTCTTTGATATGAAGAGACTAGTATTATAGGTAGTCTATGAGTCGGGAAGAAAGAGGGTTGTACAGCTCGTGTTTTCTTTTCGAATTAACTACTTAAGCTTTCAAGGTCCTTGCGCACGTCGCACTACTTATGTAGTATATATGGTATGGGTTCATTAAATGGTAACGTGATGTTTACCGTACTTTTCCAGCTAATTGATATATACTAAGAGATTTGCTTTCGCTTCATTAGCAGTTGGAGGTGATGGGCACGAAGCTTAGTTGGTAAGGAAGAAAATATGTCCTTTCATTTGATTAGAAAATACATCCTGTTGATTTCCTTTGGCGTGTAGCAATTAGGAGTAGGGTAACTGTATACTAGATTGGCGGTGTCTTTGCGTTAGTCCAAAATTACTTTGTGGTTAAGGTATCCTATTTTCTATTTTTATCTGCGTGCAGTACATGTATACTTCATTGCTAAAGTAGTATATTTTATATTTTCATTTATTTACTTATGTATGTATATTTAACCTTAAAGTGGTACCGGTTACAAAGAACTTCATTTATTTCCCGATTGTTATGGACAGAAATAACAATACGATCGTAATGAGCGTTGTGCCACGATACTAAAAATATAATAATACTGGTAGATTAACTCATATTTTGAAACCCCAAAATATTGATATAGGGTGTGAATATTCTAAATAAAAAGTTATCTATTTAATTATTTAAAAATTACAGTAAAATTATAAAAATTAAATTATAACTATGTCTCAAAAGAATCTTGTCCAAATTCGAATCCAATATCTAGTTATTTCAAATAAACCATTATGGCCAAAAACGAATATGCCGCTGCTTTTTTGAATATTTAATTTGGACATAACTTCCCATTCATAATACGAAATCTTGGTTTTTTCACTTTCATTAGAAAGATACTGTTCAACAGACCCAACATTTCTTGTTTCGAAGAACTTCGAAGAAATCCAACTAATAACGGGTCCTGTACACTCAGTTTAAGTTCAGAACGTTGAATTACGAACTGCCGCGATATTACGGGCTCGGTTATATTTAATATATATTTTTATACGTTCAACTTTGTTTTAATTTATATATAAATCCACTTATATTACGATTTCAGTATTTAAACTGATTTAAATATTCAAATACAAACCGATAAAAATGCGGGACGTTACAGTTTGGAGCAAAACTAGTGATACTCCATCCTCGACCATTTCCCAAATTTGATAATTTAAATTATCATAACCTTATTTCAATCTAGTTAAAGATTCATTAAAACCCCACTTAGTTTTAATTTTCCCAAAAATCAATATTAATGATTATTTAACTTTAGGAAATCAAACACGTCGCATCGACAATCTACACCGTACTATTGATTTCTGTCGATATATAACCTCTAAGCTCGTACATCTTAGAGAAGGGTGTTAAGCAAGAGAATAAATTCTCCGCCACCAAAAAGATATATATTTAATAGAGATCAACCATACAGTTCGAAATACAATGTTAGACATGTAATCCTGTCTTTAACAGGGTTAAAAAACTAATGTCATTTAAAACACAGTTCACGATAAACCCAAATCACATTCCATTAACTATGGAATCTTCCCGGAAAATAGATCAATGTATAATCGATATCAATTTCCGTATCCGACTAATAATATAAATGGAATAACGACAAAGCCTTTTAAATTCCATATATATATATTAACAGTCTACCTCCACAGAAGCTCACTTCGATTATTACCAAATCGAATTCCATTAAATTCCGATTTAATATATTAAATTGGAAAATTTTACTTTGGAAAATTCCATTAAATCTTAATAAAAGATTTATATATTCCAAATCTCATTTTACTGTAGATCGGGTTAAAGAATGAATGTCGTTAAAAACACAGTTCACAATGAACCCAATTCACATTCCATTTTAATTCCAATTAAATGTTAATTAACTGGAAACTCTAATAATCTTAATTAAAAGATTTATTCTTTTCACACGGGGTGTAAAAACAGTGTTATTTAAGACACCATTCACGACAAACCCAAAATCCAATTCCTTTATTCAATTCCAGTTATATATTAATTAATTGGAAAACTTCACTAAATCTTAATTAAAAGGTTTATTCTTTTCTCAACTGGGTTTAAGAATAGTGTGAATGAAGACACCATACACGACAAACCCAAAATCAAATTCAATATTAAATAGAAGGCTCTGAATAGAAACTATATCGGCTTATATTCAATATCAAATTCTGAAATCAACAAATATCGTATTGGGAATAACGATATATATATATATATATATATATCTTCCAAATTCCTCCACAATATCTGTATAATCACGAAATCCAATATCGAAATATTTCGATTCAAATCCATTCCAATTCATATATCGGAAATTCTGGTTATTTTTAAAACCATTTCAAATCCAATTTATTTGTTTAAAAATATTGGATTATAATTCTAGTTCATAACTAGTTCATTTTGATAAAAATATATTTTTATATTTTCAAATATGGAATTTTTCATCCCAATTCTTTCCAAATCATTTATTATGATTTTACACAAATTATTAATATTTTTAATAATTTTATCAAGGCCCTTTCAGTCAATTTCCATAAACGGTCATTGAACTGCATTTACAGCGACATTTTCCAAATTTGATTTGGACATAATTCCAAATCCTACCGCTAGATTTCAAATCTCTTATATTCGTTGGAAAGATCTTATCGATACGAACCCAACAGTTCTAGTTTTAGGAGAATCCGACGATCGTTGTAATAACACGGAAAATCCGAACCAATTTTAAAATTTTATTTTGGCAATTTTGATGAATTTTGAATATTTAAAATGAATTATTTTAAATAATAATGACGAGAAAGTTATTTTTAATAGAATTAGAACGTATATATTTATTTGAATCGTTGTTAGAATATAAATATTTATTTTGAATTATAAGAGGAATTGAAAATGGCGCGGTAGTTCGAAAATTCGATTTCAAATTTCAAATGAATGTACAGGATTCAAAATAAACCAGATTTTAGCGAAACCAAAAATTTTAGAATCTAATTGAGAATATCTTTCCAACGAATCCAAAAAATTGAAATTTCATAGCGGGAATCAAAAGTTATGTCCAATTGAAAAATTCAGAATAGTCGCTATGGAATTCTAGCCCTTAAAAATAGCCATTTTGCAAACGACCTCGGTTTTCGATGAAACCACTTTTATTGGATCTGAGATGTCTAGTCACTGCTAGATTCCAAAATTCATAATATTTTGAATCAATATGTGAGCGTGGCGAAGGAAAACGTGTTTTGACAGTTTCAGTCAATTTCGATCGACTAGAAAATGACCATTTTTCAAACGATCTCAGAATTTGATGAAATTAGTTTTTTTAGAACCGTATCGTGAATACGAAGAAAGAAAATATCTTTTGGGAATTTTTAATGTTAGTATGGGGCCCCGGTAAATTGAAATGTGCGTTCAAATTCAATATATAGATTTATATTTTGATTTTGACGGAAACTGATCGAAACAGTCGAATCAGCCTACGATACATATCCCATTGTGTTTGGAATGGGGGTAATTAGCTATGGACGATAGTCGGTGGGTTTGATTTCGAGTTCAAAATAAAAAGGTACTTTTTGAAATTAAATAATTAAAAAAAAACATCTCTCTCTATACTCTCTCAGGCCCCCCCGTTGACCAATTCATTTAGAAAAAAAAAGAAGAAGGAGGAGCCGCGCTCCTCTCAGCAGCGCGCCGCCACCA
This sequence comes from Allium sativum, assembly GCA_030737875.1. Classification (NCBI taxonomy): domain Eukaryota; kingdom Viridiplantae; phylum Streptophyta; class Magnoliopsida; order Asparagales; family Amaryllidaceae; genus Allium; species Allium sativum. Next base: position 390,897,604 of record CM060925.1, read on the forward strand.
GCGCGAGGGCCCCCTCCTTCTTCCCCGATCCCTCCTCCCTTTCTCTCTACCCTCGACGCTCTCTCTCGCACTGAGAACCCGCACCCAAACCCCCTAGCAACCGACGCCTAGCCACCGTGAACCACCAACCCATCTGCCGCCTTCTGACCAAGCCGCAACCACCTCCTCCGTCCATCGCGTGGCAGCAGCACCCCCCCCCCCTAATCTCGAAATTCAAGCTGTAAGTTTTCTCTCTTCTTTTCTCTATTTTTAGTTATCAATCTAAATAAAAATATGATTTTTAATGTGGAGGACATTGTGTATGGATATGATTTCTATGAGAAGAATGATTCGATCTTTATGAGAGGAAAAAAAATTTGATTTTTAATTAACAAAAAGATCTGATTTTTTTTTCATTTAAAGGATTTGATTTTTTTCATTTAAAAGATTTGATTTTTCAGAACAAAACGAGAAGAAGGGTTAGATTTCTAATACGATAAAAATTAGATTTTTAGTAAGATAAAGATCGAATTTTTATATGTAAGAAGAGACGATAAAGATTTGATTTTTGAAACTAATAATAAAAATATGATTTTTATATTATAGAGATAATAAAAATATGATTTTTATAAGACAGAGAATATAAAAATACAATTTTTATATATGTTGTAGCGAAATAAAAATTCGATTTTTATATGCGTAGCGGATTGAAAATAGAATTTTTATATAATAGAGAATATAAAAATATAATTTTTATATATGTAGCGAAATAAAAATCTGATTTTTATTATATATATGTTGAAATAAGAATGTGATTTTTATAGTGTCGAAATAAAAATTCGATCTTTATATTAGAAGTAGATATATAAAAATATAATTTTTATATAGGAAGGAGCGTTGTAAAAGTATATGAATCATAAATGAAATGTGATTTTTATTTATTGGAATGAAGCAATAAAAATATTATTTTTATTATGAACAGCGTGGTAAGGACTGCATTGGAATTTCAAACAAATCCAAACGGTTCAGAAGTTCAGAAGTAAAACTGGCGGAGTGGAACCCAAAGGTGAGAACTTCTCACTTTTAATTTATTTTTCTAGTTGAAATGTATACTAGGATGCAGACGGTGCTTAGCAGCATCCGACACCCGTCGTCCACAGACCATGGATGACTTGTTTGTTTGATTGATTATGTTGTGAAAATTGATTGTGTGATTTGGAATAGGATAAATAAAGCATTCATATATTGAAATAAATATTTTATAGTTAAAACATAATTTTTAACGTGTATATGAATGAAATGAATATTTATAAACAAATCGGACGATTTGTTTACGTACACACATCTGACTGATATTGATTGGGACGATAAATTTTACACATCGCCCAACTGCACAAATAAAAGCTGTGTTTGATTGATTGAAACCCTACACGGGTTTTGGGAGGATATTTGACGTACACTAATCCTAACTTTTTAGAGATATGTCGATCGATTGATTGATAGGCTGTTATAAGCACTAGATATTTATATTTAATGCTTATGTAGTGTAGAATGCACTATGGATGATGGTTGACTGTGTTCGGTGGTTGTGGTGTACATGTGTGTATGAGATCCATATAATCAAATTATATGGTAATTGACTGTGTCTGATTCCAGTTCAGAATTATCGAATATTTTAAAATAATATTCAGTGAATATTAAAATGTGAAGTCGTGTTAAGTAGTCAAACGCCATTTTAAAACGAACGGGAATTTTGTCGATTTTATTCGTTTTATAATGAATATCGAAAAGTGATTTCTAAATCGAATATTTTGGAAGTGAAATTCGAATTAAATTGAATACAAAAGAAATTCGAATTAAATTGAATAGAAATGAAATTCGAATTAAATTTAATAGAAATGAAATTCGAATTTGAACTGAAATGAAATTGAAATTCGAATTCAATTGAAATGAATTTGAAATGAATTTAAAACGAATTTTTAAGGAAAATTTCAATTTCGATTTAGATTTAAAATGGAAGTTGAAATCGTTTTTAAAACGAATTTAAAACAATTTTTAAAATTTGTTTTAAATGGAAATCGATGAAATATATAATATTATATATATATATATATATATATATATATATTATAATGGCCTGTATAGAACGCGCCGCGCCGCGGCAGTTTGTAAATTTCGAGCATTGACATCGAACGGACATTACGGGAGATCCGATCGTCGGATTCTCCTAAAACCAGAACCGTTGGGTTCGTATCAAAAAGAGCTTTTCAATGAATGCAAGAGATTTAAAATCTAACGGATGGATTTGGAGATATGTCCAAATCAATTTCAGAAAAGGTCGCTGTAAGTGCAATTCGATGGCCGTTTATGGAAATCGACTCTACGGGCCTTGATAAAATTATTAAAAATATCAATAATTTGTGTAAAATCATAATAAATGATTTGGAAAGAACTGGGACGAAATATCCCATATTTGAAAAGATAAAATTGTATTTTTATCAAAATGAACTAGTTTTGAACTAGAATTATAAATTCATTATTTTTAAAATAAATAAACTAGATTTGAAATGGTTTTTAAAAAAAATAACCAGAAATTCCAATATTTGAATTGGAATGGATTTGAATCGAGATTATCTTCGGAATATTTCGATATTGGATTCCGTGATTGTACAGATATTATGGAGGAAATTTGGAAGATATATTTTATATCATTATTTCCAAAGCGATATTTGTTGGTTTCAGAATTTGATATTGAATATAAGCCGATATATTTTCTATTTAGAGCCTTGTATTCAATATCAAATGAGATTTGGGTTTGTCGTGAATGGTGTCTTCATTAACACTGTTCTTAAACCGATTTGAGAAAAGATTAGATCTTTTTATATAGATTTAATTAATATATTTAATTGGAATTGAATTAGAATTGATTTTTGGGTTTATCATGAACGGTGTTTTAAATAACACTTGTTCGTTAACCCGATTATAAATGGAATGTGAATTGGGTTTATTGTGAACTGTGTTTTTAATGACATTCGTTCTTTAACCTGATTTACAGTGAAATATGATATGGAATTTATAAATCTTTTTATAAAGATTTAATGGGATTTTCCAAAGTAACATTTTCCAGTTTAATATATTGAATTGGAATTGAATGGAATTCGATTTGATAATAATCGAAATGAAATTCTGTGGAGGAAGACTGTTAATACATATGGAATTTAAAAAAGCTTTGCCGTTATTCCATTTATATTATGGGTCGGATACGGAAATTGATATCGATTATACATTGATTTGTTTTTCAGTGAATATTCCATAATTAATGGAATGTGAATTGGGTTTATCGTGAACTATGTCTTAAATGACATTAGTTCTTTAACCCAGTAAAAGGCACGATTTCATGTTTGTCATTGTATTTCGAACTGTAGGGTTGATCTCTATTAAATATATATCTGTTTGGCAGTGGAGAATTTACTCTCTTGCTTAACGCCCTTCTCTGAGACGTACGACTTCAGAGGTTATATATCAGTAGAAATCAATAGTACAGTGTAGATTTTCAATGCGACATGTTTGATTTTCCAAAGTTAAATAATCATTAATATTGATTTTTGGGAAGATTAAAACTAAGAGGAGTTTTAATGAATCTTTAATCAAATCAAAATGGGCATTGATAATTTAAATTATCAAATATAGGAAATGATCGAGAACGGTGTATCACCAGTTTTGCTCCGAGCGATAGTTAAATCTTTAATTAGATTTGAACTCGAAATGGTAATTAAATTTACCGATAACACCGTGGTGTTAGTTATGGGGTAATAACAGTTTTGCTCCATGGGATGAATAGGTTGGGATTGGGAAGTAAAATAAATGATTACTTCGGTGTGGTTTGCTAATCCCGACTAGTTTGGAAAACCGTAATATGGTTTGAAATGAAATCCAAAGGAAGATTAAAGAATAAATTTTAAAGAATTTATCTTTGATAAAATTAATGGGAACCTTTCCCAAAAGATGTGAATATTCAAATAAAAGAATATTCAGAATTGGAATGAGGCATATGTTGTGTTTTTATAGCACTTGTTTATTATATAAGCGAGTTATTCGGAAAGATCGGTTCTATCCCATTCTGAGTAACTGATTTGACGATAAGTCGAAGATGAAGAAGGTGGTTGAAGACCGGAGGTCTTCACATCGTTTGAACAATTACTGGTGATCTTGATTGGGTTGTACACCCAAGAGGAAAGAAATAGTTGGTGATGGTCAAGACGTATTTGGAGATCAATGGATATGCGAGGTATAAGGTGCCTCCGGTTTCGTTCAGACCTAGAACGGACTTGTAAATGGATTGTGTGTCTGACATTGGATTTTATTCTGTGTTGACTGATTTCGGTTAAATATATATCTGTTTGGCGGTGGAGAATTTATTCTCTTGCTTAACGCCCTTCTCTGAGACGTACGAGCTCAGAGGTTATATATCGATAGATATCAGTCGCATGGCGTGAATTTCCTGTGTGGCATGCTGAGATGAAAATGATCAAGGCTTCTGTTGAAAAGCAGAGTCTTGTGGTTGATGATCAAAGCACGGCTTTAATATAGCGTAGCTTTGTGTATAGCGTTAATTCGTGAGCCTCACACCTTGGTATGAGTTAAAAACGGGATACGGACAGTTGGGATAACACGACGTTTCTTTCTAGCTATGGGTGGTGTCAGTGTTTTTTCAAGGCCTGACATCGTTGATTATTATACCTTTGTGGATGTTGGATTGCGAGGCGCCTCGATTATAAGTCTGTAAGGACCGGGAAACGTGTGTTCAGGAATTGCCAATCCTCAAACGTAAGAGAGGACCGTCCCAGCCGATTCTAAGGGTTACCCAGAGTGTGTAGTCCTGGGGCATTTGCTAAAGTGTCCCGAAGCGGTGAGGATCTTGCCCCTTGCCTCGACTCACGACGGAAATCCAATTTCCATGACGAGACATTTCGGTTTTGATTGTAGAGCCTAGTATTGGCGACATGATAGATGGTACCCATGCCGCCTAGAAATTATGCATTTATATTTGAAGTTGTTTTGACACTATACACTTATAATATTATCAAATTATTTGTTTTAAACGTACCAAACATGTTTGGCTATTATAAGGGAAAGCCCTATCCTCCGGCTTGCGTTGCATTGTGTGATGGGACCTGGGTCTTGTAATAGCTTCATTTTTCCAAAAATCATTGCGCTGTTTTGTTATATGCACTAGTATTCTTGGGAGGAAAACCGTTCCGTGTTATACAGCGTGGTCCCTTGAATTGCTCTCTTTTAAAGTAAAGTTTTAATAACTGTTTTAGTTCTCACACTAGTCACATGACTGACCTGGAGTTTATTGTTTTAACCTAAACTCTGGGTGCCTCTATTTTCCACACGGGCAGCTAGTAGTTTTGATTTTGCAGATTTATATTCACATGAACCTGGTTTACAGCTGGAATGATATCCGGAAAGCTCTATATCCGTATATCTCTTTCAGTTGTGTATTGTATTATTTTCCACTGATATGTAATGTAATTTAAATCTCTGATATTTTTCTGTTGTATAATATTTATTCATACTCTGTATATTCTTGTCTTCTGATGGAATTGTTGTAATTAACAATGAATTGTTCTTCTGTTTGTGTCCTGATGTGTGCTTGTTCTCAACTCAATCTGTGCTTTCCTTCACGGGGAAGTTTGGGTCGTTTCAGCTGGTATCAGAGCTCTGGTTTACAGAGCTCGAGAACAAGACGCATTAGAACCATACAAAAGAATTCATCAGAGATTGGATTAGTAATATCCAATGAGAATGACTCGTTAGAGATAGGATCACCAATATTCTAGAACGAGTGTGAAGAGTATGTTTTTAAAATGAAAACCAATTTTGTTTTGAAAATTTAAACCATATTATTAGTATTTGATTATCCATTTTATATTGATTTGGACAATCCTATATATATAAAGATTTTGCATATATGCCTTGCAAACGTATATTCGAAGTTTTAATATACTGGATAGATATAGATTCATACTCTAGTAACCCGAAGATGATTCTGATGATTGAGTACTCATCATCAGAATTTATGTTCGAGTGACGAAAGTGGGATTTCTAATATATTTCCAATTGACTGGTGTGAGAACCAAAACTAGATAGGGCTTATTGTTGTGATTTGGCATCAAAAACATGATTTCTGTATATGTATCAAAATTATGAATTTGAAATGATAATCAACTAATTGATTGATGGTTATGTTGTGTGATTATTTATTCAAACCAACACATGTGAAAGAAAGGTAAATTTAGGCCAAATTGAACCAAATATTGAACAGTATTGAAAATTGTTTGGAAATGCATGCATGTACATATATGTGTGTGAACAGGTCATAGCAATGAGGCTAGAGAAGAGGAATAAAATTGTTTGCCCGATAAATAGGTACATGTTTATTGTATTTCTTGGGGATTTGATGATTTTATGAGCCGCTTGGCTTTTTCTTTTGGATTGGTGAGGGCCATGGGGCTATTTGAAATATCCCAAAGCTCCTGGTGCAGGAGAGGTTATGGCGAAATTTTTCGAAAATTTAGGGTGTTAGCCAAATTTTTTGAAAATTTGAAAAGTACTTAGAAACTGAAAAGTTGAAAAACTTAAGCCATAACGGAAATAATGAAAGTTGAGTTGATTAGTAAAACACCTTTCAGCTTCGTTCCTTTTCGAGGACGAAAAGTTTTAAGTGGGGGAGATTGTAATAACCCGGAAAATCCGAACCAATTTTAAAATTTTATTTTGGCAATTTTGATGAATTTTGAATATTTAAAATGAATTATTTTAAATAATAATGACGAGAAATTTATTTTTACTAGAATTAGAACGTATATATTTATTTGAATCATCGTTAGAATATAAATATTTATTTTAAATTATAAAAGAAATTGAAAATGGCATGGTAGTTCGAAAATTCGATTTCAAATTTCAAATGAATGTATAGGATTCAAAATAAACCGGATTTTAGCGAAACCAAAAATATTAGAATCTAATTGAGAAAATCTTTCCAACGAATCCGAAAAATTGATATTTCATAGTGGGAATCAAAAGTTATGTCCAGTTGAAAATTCAGAATAGTCGCTATGGAATTCTAGCCCTTAAAAATACCCATTTTGCAAACGACCTCGATTTTCGACGAAACCACTTTTGTTGGATACGGGATGTCTAGTTATTTCTAGATTCCAATATTCATAATTTTTCGAATCAATATGTGAGCATGGCGAATGAAAACGTGTTTTTACAGTTTCAGTCAATTTCGATCGACCAGAAAATGACCATTTTTCAGACAATCTCAGAATTTGATGTAATTAGTTTTGTTAGAACCGTATCGTCAATACGAATCTAGAAAATATTTTTTGGGAATTTTTAAAGTTAGTATGGGGCCCCCGTAAATTGAAATGTGCGTTAAAATTCAATATATAGATTTATATTTTGATTTTGACGGAAACTGATCGAAACAGTCGAATCAGCCTACGATACATATCCCATTGTGTTCGGAATGGGGGTAGTTAGCTATGACGGTTGTCGGTGGGTTTGATTTCGAGTTCAAAATAAAAAGGTACTTTTTGAAATTAAATAATTGAATAAAAAAAAGAACCTCTCTCTCTATACTCTCTCAGGCCCCCCCGTTGACCAATTCATTTAGAAAAAAAAGAGGAAGGAGGAGCCGTGCTCCTCCCAGCAGCGCGCCGCCCCCAGCGCGAGGGCCCCCTCCTTCTTCCACGATCCGTCCTCCCCTTCTCTCTACCCTCTATGCTCTCTCTCTCTCTCTCTGAGAACCCGCACCCAAACCCCCTAGCAACCGACGCCTAGCCACCGTGAATCACCAACCCATCCACCGCCTTCTGATCAAGCCGCAACCCCCTCCTCCGTCCATCGCGCGGCAGCAGCACCCCCCCTCCATCTCGAAATTTAAGCTGTAAGTTTTCTCTCTTCTTTTCTCTATTTTTAGTTATCAATCTAAATAAAAATCTGATTTTTAATGTGGAGGACATTGTGTATGGATATGATTTCTATGAGAAGAATGATTCGATCTTTATGAGAGGAAAAAAATTTGATTTTTAATTAACAAAAAGATCTGATTTTTTTTCATTTAAAGGATTTGATTTTTTTTCATTTAAAATATTTGATTTTTCAAAACAAAACAAGAAGAAGGGTTAGTTTTTTAATACAATAAAAATTAGATTTTTATTAAGATAAAGATCGAATTTTTATATGTAAGAAGAGACGATAAAGATTTGATTTCTGAAACTAATAATAAAAATATGATTTTTATATTATAGGGATAATAAAAATATGATTTTTATAAGACAGAGAATATAAAAATACAATTTTTATATATGTTGTAGCGAAATAAAAATTCGATTTTTATATGCGTAGCGGATTGAAAATAGAATTTTTGTATAATAGAGAATATAAAAATATAATTTTTATATATGTAGAGAAATAAAAATCTGATTTTTATTATATATATGTTGAAATAAGAATGTGATTTTTATAGTGTCGAAATAAAAATTCGATCTTTATATTAGAAGTAGATATATAAAAATATAATTTTTATATAGGAAGGAGCGTTGTAAAAATATATGAATCATAAATGAAATGTGATTTTTATTTATTGGAATGAAGCAATAAAAATATAATTTTTGTTATGAACAACGTGGTAAGGACTGCATTGGAATTTCAAACAAATCCAAATGGTTCAGAAGTTCAGAAGTAAAACTGGCGGAGTGGAACCCAAAGGTGAGAACTTCCCACTTTTAATTTATTTTTCTAGTTGAAATATATACTAGGAAGCAGATGATGCTTAGCAACACCCGACACTCGTCGTCCACAGACCATGGACGACTTGTTTGTTTGATTGATTATGTTGTGAAAATTGATTGTGTGATTTGGAATAGGATAAATAAAACATTCATATATTGAAATAAATATTATATAGTTAAAAACATAATTTTTAACTTGTATATGAATGAAATGAATATTTATAAACAAATCAGACGATTTGTTTATGTACACACATCTGACAGATATTGATTGGGACGATAAATTTTACACATCGCCCAACTGCACAAATAAAATTTGTGTTTGATTGATTGAAACCCCACACAGGTGTTGGGAGGATATTTGACGTACACTAATCCCAACTGTTTAGTGATATGTCGATAGATTGATTGATAGGCTGTTATAAGCGTTAGATATTTATATTTAATGTTTATGCGGTGTAGAATGCACTATGGATGATGGTTGACTGTGTTCGGTGGTTGTGGTGTACATGTGTGTATGAAATCCATATAATCAAATTATATGGTAATTGACTGTGTCTGATTCCAGTTCAGAATTATCGAATATTTTAAAATAATATTCAGTGAATATTGAAATGTGAAGCCGTGTTAAGTAGTCAAACGCCATTTTAAAATGAATGGGAATTTTGTCGATTTTATTCGTTTTATAATGAATATTGAAAAGTGATTTCTAAATCGAATATTTTGGAAATGAAATTCGAATTAAATTGAATAGAAATGAAATTCGAATTAAATTGAATAGAGACGAAATTTGAATTAAATTGAATAGAAATGAAATTCGAATTTGAATTTAAATGAAATTGAAATTCGAATTCAATTGAAATGAATTTGAAATGAATTTAAAACGAATTTTTAAAGAAAATTTCAATTTTGATTAGGATTTGAAATGGAAGTTGAAATCGTTTTTAAAACAAGTTTAAAACGATTTGTAAAATTTGTTTTAAATGGAAATCGATGAAATATATAATATATATATATATATATGTATATATATATATATATATATATTATAATGGCCTGAATAGAACGCGCCGCGCCACGGTAGTTCGTAAATTTCGACCATTGACTTCGAACGGACATTACGGGAGATCCGACCATCGGATTCTCCTAAACCAGAACCATGGGGTTCGTATCGAAAAGAGCTTTCCAATGAATACAAGAGATTTGAAATCTAACGGTTGGATTTGAAGATATGTCCAAATCAATTTCAGAAAAGGTCGCTGTAATTGCAGTTCGATGGCCGTTTATGGAAATCGACTCTACGGGCCTTGATAAAATTATTAAAAATATCAATAATTTGTGTAAAATCATAATAAATGATTTGGAAAGAACTGGGATGAAATATCCCATATTTGAAAAGATAAAATTGTATTTTATCAAAATGAACTAGTTTTGAACTAGAATTATAAATTCAATATTTTTAAAATAAATAAACTAGATTTGAAATGGTTTTAAAAAAAATAACCAGAACTTCCAATATATGAATTGGAATGGATTTGAATCGAGGTTATCTTCGGAATATTTCGATAATTGATTCCGTGATTATACGGATATTATAGAGGAAATTTGGAAGATATATTTTATATCGTTATTTCAAAAGCGATATTTGTTGGTTTCAGAATTTGATATTGAATATAAGACGATATATTTTCCATTCAGAGCCTTGTATTCAATATCAAATGAGATTTGGGTTTGTCGTGAATGGTGTCTTCATTAACACTGTTCTTAAACCCAGTTGAGAAAAGATTAGATCTTTTTATATAGATTTAATGAAGTGTACCAATTAATTAATATATTTAATTGGAATTGAATTAGAATTGATTTTTGGGTTTACCGTGAACGCTGTTTTAAATAACACTTGTTCTTTAACCCGATTATAAATGGAATGTGAATTGGGTCTATTGTGAACTGTGTTTTTAATGACATTCGTTCTTTAACCCGATTTACAGTGAAATATGATTTGGAATTTATAAATCTTTTCATAAAGATTTAATGGGATTTTCCAAAGTAACGTTTTCCAGTATAATATATTGAATTGGAATTGAATGGAATTCGATTTGATAATAATCAAAATGAAATTCGATGGAGGAAGACCGTTAATACATATCGAATTTAAAAATGCTTTGCCGTTATTCCATTTATATTATTGGTCGGATATGGAAATTGATATCGATTATACATTGATTTGTTTTTCTGTGAATATTCCATAATTAATGGAATGTGATTTGGGTTTATCGTGAACTGTGTTTTAAATGACATTAGTTCTTTAACCCAGTAAAAGGCAGGATTTCATGTTTGTCATTGTATTTTGAACTGTAGGGTTGATCTTTGTTAAATATATATCTGCTTGGCGGCGAAGAATTTATTCTCTTGCTTAACGCACTTCTCTGAGATGTACGAGCTCAGAGGTCATATATCGGTAGAAATCAATAGTACGGTGTAGATTGTCAATGCGACATGTTTGATTATCCAAAGTTAAATAATCATTAATATTGATTTTTGGGAAGATTAAAACTAAGAGGAGTTTTAATGAATCTTTAATCAGATTAAAATGGGCATTGATAATTTAAATTATCAAATATAGGAAATGAACGAGAATGGAGTATCACTAGTTTTGCTCCGAGCGATTGTAACAGCCCGCATTCTACGTATCGAAGGATCATAGAATATTTATTTCTTTCCCATATGAAGTCGTATGGTCATGTAGAGTTGGGAAACGACTATTGGGGTCATTTTCCATGTTCATGATTTTTGTCGATTTTTAAATGACCGTTTTGCCCTAGTTGAACTTGTTTCGTCCATAACTTTTGATTGGAAAGGAGTTTTGACCTGTAACCACTTCCGTTGGCTTCGTTTGATGGTTTACCTTTCCGTAGAGTGGTCACACGTGAAAAACGGACTTACGATTTGGGAGATATGGATGAAATAAGGTTTGGAAGGTGAAAAACTGCTTAACCGGGCCAAATAGGGTGATTAGTGAATGGGTCCATGACCCATTTCGGGATTAGGGTTAGGTGAGGGATGAAATGAGATAGGGTTTCATTTCATTTCAGTTTTCTAGCCTCCACTTACCTTTAAGAAACCCTAAAAATGGCCTCCAACCTCTAAATCACCTCCAAATCACTTTCTACTTGAAGATTGGGCTTAGCAACATCAAATCAAGAGAGATCAACACCAAATCAACATTAGAGCTGCTGTTTTGCATTGGGATTCGCACCAAATCAGATATTTATTTTAGATCTAAGTTTTATTTGTGGCTAAGGTGAGTGATTTGCATAGTTCCTCACTAATTATGGTTGATTAAGGGTAATTAGTGAAGATTAGCGAATTTATACATTAATAAATTCTGGAAAAATGCTTGTAAATTCTTAAATGATGTTTTAGACCTCTGATATGAATTTGGGTTAATTTGGTTAAGTTTTGCTAATCATATCATAAGTTTCACCTAAACATGCTTAAGGGAAAATATGGGGTTTGGCTATGTTTGATCCATTTTGACTTATCATATTGATGTTTTGGTGTTAGAGGTCACTTCTACTTGTTGCTATGACTGTATGGTATGTTTTGTGATTGTCTAGAAGTGTTAGATTGGTCGAAAACGCCGTCGAATGGTGTAAAAACAGTCGCAGGAAAGTGTGCAGGAAATTCCAGAACCGGATCAGATCGCCCCCCTTCAACCTCGATCCGACCCTTTCGTGCCGCCTCGACCACGAGCTGGAGCATAGACCACGACCCGATCCGTCCATGGGTGGTGACCATGACCCGATCCAATGGAAGCTGTTCCGACCTGAAGCATCACCACGATCCGATGGGCTGGAGCATGGAGCACGACCCGAGCTGATGGCACCCTCCGATCCGACCCGACCCCCTGGGGCGATGACGATCCGAATCGTGGCAAGCTGGAGACCCTGACCCGATCCGCCAGAGGTGACGACGACCCGATCCGATCCAGGGATGTAGGAGGAGGAACCACGAACCGCGCTTGGGGGCAAACCGCGATCCGAACCGCCACAAGATGAAGAATCGAACCGATCCGGTGACGACCAATAACCCGAGATGCAAAGGTAGTCCAAATGGAAGTTAGAGCTCAGGATCCAGTTGGGTATCAATGAGTTCACTTCATGGTTGGGCTTTGCCGCAGGATGTGTGCTAAGGAGTTATCGACGTTCATAACTTCGATTCACCATGAATAAAAAGGACTACGTTATCAGTGCAGTAGAGTCATTATGGCTCGAGGGGCAAAGTGATCGTAGTAAGACTATGAGCCAGTGCAGTAGAGTCATCATGACTCGAGGGGCAAAGTAGACATAGTAAAGGATTAGTAGGACTATGAGCCAGCGCAGATGGGGTGAACAACTCCATGGGGCAAGTAGACATAGTAAAGAGCTAGAGAGGCTATGAGCCAGCGCAGATGGAGTGAATAATGCCATGGGGCAAGTGGACATAGCGAAGGATTAGTGGTTATGTATCAGTGCACTGAAGCCATTTATGACTTCATGGGACAAAGTGATCATAGCAAGGTGTTGAGGTGATCGAAGTGGTGAATATCGTATGCTTTACACACTGAGTGAGAGATGCGAGGATGGTTGCTATGCTTGATTGTTTGCCATCACTATGACATGCACACCCCCACACCCGTTATCTTTACACCATTTGAAATGTCACCTTAGAGTGTTGTACAGTATGTAGTGCTAACTCTTTGGTTGCAGGTCCAGGTTCAGGTATGGTTTAGTATACCTGTTATTGTTCTGTTTAGATGCTTATCGCTCATACCAGACTTTTTGTCTGACCCAGAGTTTTATGTCTCTTCTTATTACTCTGGGTGCTCACACGAGCGGACTAGAGACAGGTTAGCTGGTGATGTGCGAGTAGCTGATTCGGAGGCAAGCAGGAGGCTTCCACGTATGATATATAGATATTCTCCCTGTGTCGTTGGTGGTCGCTACTTGGGCATTAGTAATGTACCCTCTTTATCTTGCTTTTTCTTTTGAGACAGTTTGAAAAGTTGTAATAAGATGTATTTTGGATTTCCGCTGCTATGATGCTTAGTTCTGGTTTTCAGCTTATGCACTGTCTCTCCTGTTTTATGTCAAGTATGTTATTATTATATTTTGTTCTATGCGCTGTGAGACATTCTACAGGTTCTTTGTTGATTCTTCGTCTTCTTTCCTTTCTTTGGCGACCGTCCCGTGCTAACTGGACATGTGTACAGTGCACTTTTGGAGTAAATGTCGGTTGGTGCGGAGCGGGCCGTCACACTTGGTATCAGAGCTCTAGGTTGCGTAGTTAACCTAGGGAAAGACACTAGGGAGAGATAGTATGTATATGAGAGTGCGTATTTGTGATTACTTTGGTTTTCAAAAGCTATATATATACTATTAGTAGTATAAGAATGAAGTCGTACTGCACTAGCACCACTATGGGATCGTTAATCGTTTCTCTTTACAGATTGAATGATGAGCCGATACGCAAGAGGTGCTGGTAGAGGGACCAGTAATGGGAATGCTCCTGACATGAGAACTATGTTCACTAATTTCATGAGGGAGATGCTTAGGTATGTTCAAGAAGCAGTTCCCAATCCCGGAAATGGTGGTGGTGGTCCAGTGGTGCAGGCGCCTAGGGTCAATTTTGCCAAGTTGTGCAAGGATTACACTAATCTTGGTGGGAAGCCGTTCCATGGAACAGAGTCGGCCACAGATGTTCAGGATCCGTTGGATAGCTGTGATCGTATCTTCGACGACTTGGGTATCGAGGATGCGATGAAGAGAAGGATAGCGTCTCGTCAGCTGCAAGGGCGAGCGATGAATTGGTGGAATGCCATTAGAACAGCTACTCCAGAAGATCAGGTTACTTGGGATCAGTTCAAGGCTCGCTTTAGCGAGAAGTTCATTCCAGCTGCTCAGAAGTCAGTGTTGTTTAAGAGATTTTTGGAACTCAAGCAGAATGGTAGGGCAGTCTCTGACTATATTGCTGAGTTCGACACTTTGTCGAAGTATGGACTATCTCTTGTCGATACTCCTGAGAAGAAGAATGAGAAGTTCATTACTGGTTTGGATGGATACTTGGGGGAAAGGCTTATCAACCACATCGATGAGACCTTTGAAACGATTGTGGGGAAAGCTTTGAGATCAGAGAGTCTTTACCCTAAGCCAAAGACTGAGGCTGCATCTGCAGATGGGCCAAAACCGCAAGCGGGCGGTGGAGGCAAGAATAACTCTAAGAATAAGAGGAAGCAGAACCAAACTAAGGATGGCCAGAAAAAGAGTAAGAAAGATGTTGAGTGCTTCAGCTGTGGTAAGAAGGGCCATTATGCTAAAGAATGTCAGGTCAAGCCAGAGGAAAGGAAGTGCTACAACTATGGCCAAGTGGGACATCATAAGGACAAGTGTCCACAACCTCTTAAGGAGAAGAAGATTGTGAAAGCATATGCTATCGATGTTGTTCCTTCTTCGTCGAATGCCCCAACTACGGCGGAGAAAGGAAAGAATGTCGTTATTCAAGGTATGCTTTCTATTTATGATGTACCAGTTTGAGTTTTGTCTGATACTGGGGCTTCCCGTTCCTTCATATCTAGTGACCCGGTAGATAGGTTGGGACTGGAACCCGAGCTAGTCGATAGACCGTTGGTTGTGACGAACCCGATTGGTGGTTCGACTAGCCTTAGTATGATTTTCCGAAATTTGGTCTTATCGAGTCATGGATGTATGTTTGTTCGTGATTGCTTTGTTTTGGGCTTTACTGGGTATGACATTATATTGGGAGTCGATTGGATCCAAAGATACGGGGTGGTGGTAGACTGTGAGGGCTTTTTAGTGACAGTTAGGGCGGATGATGAGTGGAGGGTAGTGTTTGGTAGTCTACCTAGTGATGGGGTAATGGCTAGTTTTATAAATTCCCTCGACATCCCGCATGATGAGTTGTCGGATGTGCCCGTGGTTGGCCAGTATCCGGACGTCTTCGAGGAGGTGACCGGGCTTCCACCACACCGAGAGATTGAGTTTCGTATTGATTTAGTGAAAGATGCCAGACCTATAGTGACGCCACTCCGTCGTATGGCACCAAGGGAGCAGCGAGAGCTCGGGGTGCAAGTAAGCGATCTTTTGAAGAAGGGATTTATTATAAGAAGTGTCTCCGAGTGGGGAGCACCAGTTGTGTTTTCCACTAAGGCAGATGGTTCCCTTCGTTTGTGTGTGGACTATCGCGAGTTGAATAAGGTGACGAGGAAGAATAAGTATCCTCTTCCAAGGATAGATGATTTGTTTGATCAACTGGAAGGAGCAAGAGTGTTCTCCCAGTTGGACCTCGCGACAGGATTTCATCAGCTCCGAGTAGCGGATGAGAGTGTTCCGAAAACTGCATTTAGGACGCCGTCTGGATTTTATGAGTGGTTGGTTATGCCATTTGGATTGACCAATGCACCAGCATATTTCGTGGATCTTATGAATAGGGTATTCAGAGATCAATTGAATAAGTTTGTTCTTGTGTTCGTGGACGATATCCTTGTTTACTCGAGGGCAGAGGAGGAACACAAGGAACATTTGAGGACAGTGTTGGAGGTGTTGAGGAAACACCAATTAAAGGTGAAGTTTTCTAAGTGTCACTTCTGGAGAAGGGAAGTGAGATTCTTGGGCCATGTTGTTTCAGAGAATGGTATTGCCGTGGACCCTGCGAAGGTGGCTACGGTACAGGATCGGTCTGTGCCCAAGAATGCAACAGACGTAAGAAGTTTCTTGGGATTAGCTGGATATTATCGTAAGTTTATCCAAGACTTCTCCAAGATAGCAACACCGTTGACTCAGTTGACTAAGAAGAATCAGGCCTTCGTTTGGAACGGAGTGTGTGAAAATGCATTCAAGAGTCTAAAGGAAAAGTTGATGCGTGCGCCAATGTTAGTCATTCCTAAAGGGAATAAAGAGATGACGGTATACACGGATGCTTGTGGTACCGGACTAGGTGCAGTATTGATGCAAGGAGGTAGGGTAGTAGCTTATGCTAGTCGGCAATTGAAGCCGCATGAGAAAAGGTATCCTACCCATGATTTGGAATTGGCAGCGATCGTGTTTGCACTGAAGATATGGAGACATTATCTCTTGGGAGAAAGATTCGAGTTGTTTACCGATCATAAATCATTAAAGTATCTTTTCTCTCAGAAGGATTTGAATCTCCGTCAGCAGAGATGGTTGGAGTTCTTGGCTTCGTATGATTTTGATATCACATATACACCTGGGAAAGGCAATGCGGTAGCCGATGCCTTGAGTAGGAGACATGCCAGCTTAGGGGCTATGTTTCTTGAATGGAAGCAACTGGAGTATATAGCAGGGTTTGATTTCAGACCAAAGTGCGAATTGGATCCAGAAATGCTAGCTAGTTTGGCGATCAGACCCACTTTGATAGAGCGGATTGGTTCCAGCAAGAGGGACGATCCTAATCTATTGGAAATCATCTCCAAGTTAGAGATGAATATCGATGGTGAGGAGATGAATTTGTATGGGCTTGATCGAGAAGGATGGCTTCGAAAGAATGGAAGACTTGTTGTACCCAACGTGAATGGATTGAGAGATGAAGTGCT
Organism: Allium sativum; assembly: GCA_030737875.1. Classification (NCBI taxonomy): domain Eukaryota; kingdom Viridiplantae; phylum Streptophyta; class Magnoliopsida; order Asparagales; family Amaryllidaceae; genus Allium; species Allium sativum. The sequence continues at coordinate 390,914,998 of CM060925.1, forward strand.
TAGAGAATGTCATCACTCAAAACTGACTATACATCCCGGTGGTAACAAGATGTATCGAGACATGAAGCAGACCTACTACTGGGAAGGGATGAAAAGAGACGTTGGGAAGTTTATATCCAAGTGCATGAATTGCCAACTAGTTAAAGCCGAGCAAAAGAAGCCTAATGGTTTGTTACAACCATTAGAAATTCCCGAATGGAAATGGGAGCAAGTCTCAATGGATTTCATTGATGGTTTACCACGAACTAGATCGGGATATGATAGCATTTGGGTAATCGTGGATCGATTGACCAAGAGTGCAAGATTTATACCAGTTAAGTCAAACAGAACTGCAGCTAAGTTAGCAGAACTGTATATGAAGTGGGTAGTGAGATTTCATGGAGTACCCAAAGGCATTGTGAGTGACCGAGATCCGTTGTTTACTAGTGGGTTTTGGAAGAGCTTACAAGAGGCTTTAGGGTCAGAATTACATCTCAGTACCGTGTATCATCCTCAAACCGACGGTCAGACAGAGAGGGTGAATCGTATATTGGAAGATCTCTTGAGAGCTTGTATATTGGATTTTGATGGATCATGGGGTGACCATTTGCATCTAGTAGAGTTTGCATATAATAATAGCTACCAATCCAGTATAGGTATGGATCCATTTGAAGCTTTGTACGGAAGACCGTGCAGCTCACCATCATGTTGGATAGAGACCGGTGAGAAGTTTATGCTTGGACCAGATGTGGTAAGAGAAACCTCAGACAAGATAAAGGTCATTCAACAACGAATGAAGGCTGCCCAGGATAGGCAGAAGAGTTATGCTGATAAGATTTAAAATTCTCCGTTGGTGACTTGGTGTTTGTCAAGATTTCTCAGTTAAAGAGCGTGATTCGATTTGGCAGGAGAGGCAAGTTAGCACTAAGCTTCGTTGGTCCATTCCCAGTTCTCGAGCAAGTTGGGAATTTAGCGTATAGAGTTGACTTACCAGAGAAGATGGCGGGAGTTCACAATGTATTTCATGTTTCCTAGCTAAGGAAGTTCGTACACGACCCAGATATGACTATTTTGTAACACCCCGAATTTTAGTTAATACTAAAATTCACTAATTACCGGATAAATAATCTAAGACGTGGGAATTGGGGGTAACGGGCTGCGTCATTGCGTTCGTCTCGGAAAAATACGCGAAATAGAGTCCGAGTTTTCGAAAATCGGAGTCCGTATGACCCAGTTATGGCCCAAGGAAGTTTGCAGAAAAATTAGAGCTAAAAACAGATTTAGGAATTTAAATTTAAAATTTAAATTCAGATTTGGAATGGGCCAGGCGGGGTCAGGCGGGTAGCTTCCCTCCCAACCCATGTCGACAGGGGTGTCGACAGGCCTGTCGACAGGGGTGTCGACATGCCTGTCGACTTGCCTGTCGACAGGGTGGCACCGTTCTGTGAACCTGGGTGCACCAGGTTGCACCAGGTTGGGGTTCAGGCTGGCTAGGAGGGCTGGTTCTAGAGATTTCCTAAATCTAAGGGTCCTAATCTAATCTAGGGTTAATCTAAGGGCCTAAAACACTCACCTAATCCTATAAATAAGACCCCAACCCTACCCTAATTCATTCATAATTAAGTCTTGTAACTAAACTATGGCAAAATGAAATTTGAGCATGGCCTCCACTAGTTCATAAAGAAAGTTGCAAGCTAATCCCTCTCTAATCAATCTCTAATCATCATTATCTTCATAGTTTGCAACTAATAAGGTGGCTAATCTTAAGTTTGGTGAGTTTCTATCACTTTAACATCATTTGTTAAAGTAAGTAGATTGGGTGTAATGAGACTTATGGTCTTAAATGCGGATTAGTGAGTTTGAATCATGTATAATGATATATTACTCTATGTTGTTCTATGTTTATGTATATTTGATAAGTTGGTTTATGCATGCTTAATAAGTTGTTTTATGCATGTTTAACAAGTTGATATATGCATGTTTAATAAGTGGATTTATGCATATTTAATAAGTGGAATTATGCATGTTTAGCAAAGTGAGATATGCAAGTTAAGTATATGTTTAAATGCAAGTTGAAAGTGATATGCAAGTTAAGTGTATGTTTAAATGCAAGTTGAAAGTGATATGCAAGTTATGCATGCTTATGCAAGTGTATGGATGCTTATGCAAGTCATATATATGTTTAAATGCAAGATTTATGTGATATGCAAGTTATGCATGCTTATGCGAGTATATGAATACTTATGCAAGATATGTATATGCTTAAATAACATGATATGCAAGTTATGCAAGTATGTGAATGTCTATGCAAGTATGTGGATGCCTATGCAAGTATGTGAATGCTTATGCAAGTTATGTGTATGCTTAAATGCATGTTTAACATGTTATGCAAGATTGAGAATGCCTATATGCAAGTTTAACATGTTAGGTAAGATATGTGTATGATAATATGCAAGCTCATATGCAACATGTTATGCAAATCATGTGTATGATAATATGCAAGTTTGGGTTGTATGTAGTTGGGTTAATATATGCTCATATATGCAAGTTGACATCCTCTTAACCCATGACAAAGTTGTATGTTAAACCCATGATATTTGTGATGATCTTCCCCTTATTATGTCATGTAACGAGAACGATTTACGTGGGGAACGATGGGGTTGGTAATATGTTAATAAATGAATGTTTGGGTATGATTAAGCATACCATAAAAATAAATTACCATAAGAGGGAATTTACCTATTGAGTTAGGTCTACCCCATGGGAATTTACCTATTAAGTTAGGTCTACCCATGTTATGGAAAATTTGATATTAATTAGGGATAATTAATATGGGGGTGATTAATTAGGTGTAATTAATCGACTAAGACACGAGGTTGGACTCATTTGTAGTGTAAAACTGCCCGGACCCGACCGGCTTAACCAGTTGCTACAAATGTCAGCCCAATGTGAGAGGTCTTAGCCATAAATTAAATACGTGATTAAGGTAAAGACACGAGGTTAGACTCTGTTATGACGTAAGACTGCCCGGATTCTACCGGCTTAACCAGGCGGTCATAACAGCCAGTCTAATGTGGGAGGTCTTTACGGGAGATCACGGTCTTAATTAATTAAGAAACACTTAACCATAATAGCATGTAGTGGGACATGAGGGGTTAAGTGGGTGCCTTGGGTGGCATGAGGAAATTTGGTGGTTGCCTTGGGTGGCACGTGGAATCTAGTGGGTTGCCTTGGGTGGCAATAGAAAATACGATTAGAATACTTAACCAAGTGGAAACATGTAATTAAACATGATTAAAGGGTTAAGTGGGATACACTAGATATTTGACAAGCTTAAGTGGGTAGCTTGTGGGGGCCCATTTCAACCAATATCCCAAACGTATCTTTGTGGGCTCGACCCAAGTCGAGTGACGGGACACGCATATTGGGCTTGATTATAAGAGGCCAAAACGGGTTAGCGGTGGCAACGTAAGTCCAACGGGTTTCATATGCGTGTGTGGGCCCGGGCTGGTAGATAAGCCGTTGTTGCATCGTGTAGATATTAAGCCGTGCACCGTTAGTATTGGGTAGCCACTTTAGGGGAGTGATACACCCCACTGTGGGACCAGCACGGGTATCTACGGTAGGGAGCCGATCGCTTAGGGAGTAGTGGGTACACCTAAGGAAGATAGGGGCAGACGGCACCTATGTAGGGGTACACGAAACTACTGGGTAAGAATTACTGTGTACACCTAGTGGAGATAAGGGCAGACGGCACCTATGTAGTGGGCTAGGGGTACATGAAACTACTGGGGAAATTTTCTAAGTCCTTGGAAGGGATCAACCTTTAAGTAGGAATGACTGGTGTGGTGCAGTTAGTAATTATCCTTGGGTGGGTAGATGCGTCCCGACGATTATCTTAGTTTATCCTAAGTCTTCCAAGCTGCTTAGTGTAGCCATTCATCCCCAGATATTACCGTAGGTCAAGTTTATGTCTTCTCTGGTTACTTTAATGATTGTATTGTTAAAGTTATAGGACTCACTCAGACTTATGTCTGACCCCGTTGTTTTTATCTTTTTCCCAACCCTCAGGTCCTACGGTGGATCCTAGCGGTAGTAGAGCTTGATCGGATTGCTGTTCCAGTCTTTAGGAGCTTGGGTAGATGTAAAGCTCAAGTTATCCAGTTATCTTTTCTTTTGTTATGGCTATTGTATGAGAGAGTAGGATTATGTACTTCTTTATTTTGATGGATATTGTACTTGACTTTTATCATGGTTTTATGATGTAACCAGACATGTTTATTTCCGCTGTTATGAGATGATGTTTTAAAATTTCAAGTACTATTTATATGTGTCTTGTTGTAATTTTTCTGTTCTATATTCACTAAAATACTCCACCGATGCTATGGCATTCCCTTAGTGAGTGACCCTAGCGGGCGTGGGGTGTTACATATTTCACCTGATCAGTTAGAGGACTTCGAAGTGGAACCCGAGGCGGTAGGGAACCGTAAGCCGATTCGTATTGTCGAGCACGATACGAAGCAACTTCGAAGGAAGGCGGTGAAGCTAGTTAAGGTTCAGTGGGGCAAGAACGAGAATGACTATACTTGGGAGACAGAGGAGGGCATTAGGAAGATGTATCCAAAACTCTTTGCCTGGTAAGATTTACTTTGCGATCTAGTTATTCCGCATGCTAGGATAGACTTGTTTTATTTATTTTGCATGTTTGATTGTTGTTTATGGTTGATAGGCATGCGGGACCCTTTGTGTGTTTTGGTTAGGGAATTTCGGGGGCGAAATTTCTTAGGGGGGGGGGGGGAATGTAACAGCCCGCATTGTACGTATCGGCGGATCGTAGAATATTTATTTCTTTCTCATATGAAGTCGTATGGTCATGTAGAGTTGGGAAACGACTATTGGGGTCATTTTCCATGTTCATGATTTTTGTCGATTTTTAAATGACCGTTTTTCCCTAGCTGATCTTGTTTCGTCCATAACTTTTGATTGGAAAGGAGTTTTGACCTAAAACCACTTCCATTGGCTTCGTTTGATGGTTTACCTTTCCGTAGAGTGGTCACATGTGAAAAACGGACTTACCGTTTGGGAGATATGGCTGAAATAAGGTTTGGAAGGTGAAAAACTGCTTAACCGGGCCAAATAGGGTGATTAGTGAATGGGCCCATGACCCATTTCGGGATTAGCGTTAGGTGAGGGCTGAAATGAGATAGGGTTTCATTTCATTTCATTTTTCTAGCCTCCACCTACCTCTAATGTAACACCCCACGTCCATTAATGTCACTCACAAAGGGAATGCATTAACTTCCATGGAGGTTTTAAGTGAATATAGAACAGTAAAATTACAACAAGACAGATATAAAATAGTACTTGGAAATTCAAAAACTTTATTTCATTGTAGCAGAAGTCAAAACATGTTTGATTACATCATAACACCATATTCAATGTCAAGTACAATATCTATCTTGATAAAACAAGTACATAATCCCATTACATGAATAACCATTAAAAAGAAAGATAACAAGCTGGACTTTACTTCAGCAGTCCAAGATTTCCAGAAGATAAGCGATCCAACTAGACTCCACTAGAACTTGGCCCAACCTGCGGACCTGAAGGGAGAAAAAGAATGGAAAAGAGGGGGTCAAACATAAAGTCTGGCGAGTATGACAATTCTAACAATGCTATTATCAAAATAACTGGACTAAGGCATAAGCTGGAAAACAAGAAAATGTCTATGAAGAGTAGATTAAGGACATAGACAATCGCTAAAGGCAACGTTATAGGCGCTCCTAAATACTAAAGGATAAACACTATACTGCACCACACCAGTCACCCTAAAGATTCATCCCACTTAGCTTCACTTAGAAACTTTCCCAATGGCTTTACGTACCCCTAGCTGACTACATAGGTGCCGCCTGCCCCTATCTCCACTAGGTGTACCCCACTTCCCTTTATTCGATCGGCTCCCTAAGTCGTAGATACCCGTGCTGGCCCCACAGTGGGGTGTATCACTCCCCTAAAGTGGCAACCTGATACAACGGACATGCACGGCTTATACCTACACGATGCAACAACGTCTTACCTACCAGCCCGGGTCCACACACGCATATGAAACCCGTTGGACTTGCGTTGCCACCGCTCCCTGTTTTGGCCTCTTATAGTCAAAACCAGTATGCGTGTCCCGTCCTCGACTTGGGTCGAGCCCACAAAGATACGTTTTGGGATACTGGTTGAAATGGGCCCCCACTATTTACCACAAGCATTCCACCTAAGCTTGTCCCCATTAGTCCATCCCACTTAACCCACTTAGTCATGTTCATTTACATGTGTGTTTGGTTAAGTCTAATCGTATTTCAAATGCCTCTAAAGGCAACCACCAGATTCCTCATGCCACCCAAGGCACCTACTTAACCCCCATGTCCCACCTTACATGATTATCTGGTTAAGTATTTCTTAGTTCATTAAGGCCATAACCTCATAAAGACCTCTCACATTAGACTGGCATTTATGGCAGCTGGATTTGCCGGGCGGGTCCGGGCAGTCTTACACCATAAAAGAGTCTAAGCTTGTGTCTTTACAACTGTTATGCTTTAGTTTGGGCCTAGGACCTCTCACATTGGGCCGACATTGGTGACTACTGGATTTGCCGGGCGGGTCCGGGCAGGTTTACATCACAAACGGGTCCAACCTCGTGTCCTAAGCATTGATTATTAATAATAATCCACTTTCCCCCAATTTTAATAATTCCCTACTTGAATTATTAATTACTTCCAATTTTTAACAATGTCCATAATTGACTCAATTATGGACATCCATTCATGGTATGCAAAATCTTACAAAATTGCACCCAATTTATTAATTCCTAATATTACCCCACCCCACGTTTGAACGTTTATTCGCAAAATATATGTTAGACTCGAATAGCCTAACTCATAGCATAAAAGAGATTATCATAATAACAACATGTATATGTGACCAAATGAATCATAATAAGGGGTGAAACTTGCATATGTCCAACTTGCATAGATTATACATGTCATGGACCTAAAGGTGTCAACTTGTTCAAAATTCACCTAATATAATCTCAATCAATTTTCATAAACTTACATATGAACATTTGTGAATCAACATCATCTAATTTTTTTAACAACATGGTTTTATATGGGTACACCTAACTCAATAGGCAAATTCCCATAATCAAGTTTTATTTAATTATAGTTTCAAGTTTATGGGTACACCTAACCTAATAGGCAAATTCCCATAAACAAGATCCATTTAAATTAAAAAGACATAACTTTAAGCATGTTCCAACAACATCATGATTTTACAACATAATATAGCATGATTTATAACATGGCATAGTATGATAGTATAACATAGCTTGACATGATTCTCAACATAGCACGACATAGCATAAGAGAATTTACAACATAGCATGACATAGCATATATAATTTACATCATACGACAACATAATAACATAATAAGAGATCCACAATATATAGAATTTACAATTACAAATCATGTCACTTTCTTGTGATCCATTCATAACTGAGTCAAATTAGTTTGTAATAGTCTTGTGAGAATCATCATACTCACCAACAAAAGAAAAGAATTAGAGAAAGAGAGATCTTTTGATTTGATTTGTGTAGATTTAGTTGTAGATGATTAGGCTTCCTCTTCTTAGTTTGTGACGGCTACGCTGAACTCCATGGCAGCAGCATGACGGTAGCTTCTCTAATTTTACAAGTGATTTAGGTTTAGGGTCTACCCACTTATTTATAGATTTTAGAATGCATTTAGGCCATTATATTTAACCTAGAAATAACCGCAGCCGTTCAGACAAGATGGGGTTTATCTTGTTGACTCAGCAATGAGTCAGAAGTGACTCAGCAAACACTCAGCAATATATATATATATATATATATATATCCTACAATGTACACATTAGATACATCCCCCCTTTTACACACTTATTATTGTTTTTTATATACATATTAGATACATCCCCTCTCTTACACACTTATTAATATTATTATATTTATATTAGATACATCCCCTCTCTTACACACTTTTATATTCATATTAGATACATCCCCCCTCTTACACACTTTTATATTCATATTAGATACATCCCCCTCTTACACACTTATTAATATTTTAGCAACTTTAGTGTTAATAGAAAATTCGGGGTGTTACATCTAAGAAACCCTAAAAATGGCCTCCAACCTCTAAATCACCTCGAAATCACTTTCTACTTGAAGATTGGGCTTAGCAACATCAAATCAAGAGTGATCAACATCAAATCAACATTAGAGCTGCTGTTTAGCATTGGGATTCACACCAAATCAGAGATTTATTTCAGATCTAAGTTTTATTTGTGGCTAAGGTGAGTGATTTGCATAGTTCCTCACTAATTATGGTTGATTAAGGGTAATTAGTGAAGATTAGCGAATTTATACATTAATAAATTCTGGAAAAATGCTTATAAATTCTTAAATGATGTTTTAGACCTCTGATATGAATTTGGGTTAATTTGGTTAAGTTTTGCTAATCATATCATAAGTTTCACCTAAACATGCTTAAGGGAAAATATGGGGTTTTGGCTATGTTTGATCCATTTTGACTTATCATATTGATGTTTTGGTGTTAGAGGTCACTTCTACTTGTTGCTATGACTGTATGGTATGTTTTGTGATTGTCTAGAAGTGTTAGATTGGTCGAAAACGCCGTCGAATGGCGTAAAAACAGTCGCAGGAAAGTGTGCAGGAAATCCCAGAACCGGATCGGATCGCCCCTCTTCAACCTCGATCCGACCCGTTCGTGCTGCCTCGACCACGAGCTGGAGCATAGACCACGACCCGATCTGTCCATGGGTAGTGACCATGACCCGATCCGATGGAAGCTGTTCCGACCTGAAGCATCACCACGATCCGATGGGTTGGAGCATGGAGCACGACCCGAGCTGATGGCACCCTTCGATCCGACCCGACCCCCTGGGGTGATGACGATCCGAATCGTGGCAAGCTGGAGACCCCGACCCGATCCGCCATTGGTGATGACGACCCGATCCGATCCAGGGATGTAGGAGGAGGAACCACGAACCGCGCTTTGGGGCGAACCGCGATCCGAACCGCCACAAGATGAAGAATCGAACCGATCCGGTGACGACCAATAACCCGAGATGCTAAGGTAGTCCAAATGGAAGTTAGAGCTCGGGATCTAGTTGGGTATCAATGAGTTCACTTCATGGTTGGGCTTTGCCGCGGGACGTGTGCTAAGGAGTTGTCGACATTCATAACTTCGATTCACCATGAATAAAAAGGACTACGTTATCAGTGCAGTAGAGTCATTATGGCTCGAGGGGCAAAGTGATCGTAGTAAGACTATGAGCCAGTGCAGTAGAGTCGTCATGACTCGAGGGGCAAAGTGGACATAGTAAAGGATTAGTAGGACTATGAGCTAGCGCAGATGGGGTGAACAACTCCATGGGACAAGTGGACATAGTAAAGAGCTAGAACGGCTATGAGCCAGTGCAGATGGGGTGAATAATCCCATGGGGCAAGTGGACATAGCGAAGGATTAGTGGTTATGTATCAGTGCAGTGAAGCCATTTATGACTTCATGGGTCAAAGTGATCATAACAAGGTGTTGAGGTGATCGAAGTGGTGAATATCGTATGCTTTACGAACTGTGTGAGAGATGCGAGGATTGTTGCTATGCTTGATTGTTTGCCATCACTATGACATGCACACCCCCACCCCCGTTATCTTTACACCATTTGAAATGTCACCTTAGAGTGTTGTACTATATGTAGTGCTAACTCTTTGGTTGCAGGTCCAGGTTTTGGTATGGTTTAGTATACCTGTTATTGTTCTGTTTAGATGCTTATCGCTCATACCAGACTTTTTGTCTGACCCAGAGTTTTATGTCTCTTCTTATTACTCTGGGTGCTCACACGAGCAGACTAGAGACAAGTTAGTTGGTGATGTGCGAGTAGCTGATTCGGAGGCGAGCAGGAGGCTTCCACGTATGATATATATATATATATTCTCCCTGTGTCGTTGGTGGTCGCTACTTGGGCATTAGTAGTGTACCCTCTTTATCTTGCTTTTGCTTTTGAGACAGTTTGAAAAGTTGTAATAAGCTGTATTTTGGATTTCCGCTGCTATGATGCTTAGTTCTGGTTTTCAGCATATGCATTGTCTCTCCTGTTTTATGTCAAGTATGTTATTATTATATTTTGTTCTATGTGCTGTGAGACTTTCTACAGGTTCTTTATTGATTCTTCGTCTTCTTTCCTTTCTTTGGCGACTGTCCCGTGCTAACTGGATATGTGTATAGCGCACTTTTGGAGTAAATGTCGGTTGGTGCGGGGCGGGCCGTCATAGCGATAGTTAAATCTTTAATTAGATTTGAACAGGAAATGGTAATTAAATTTACCGATAAACACCGTGGTGTTTGTTATAGGGTAATAACAGTTTTGCTCCATGGGATGAATAGGTTGGGATTGGGAAATAAAATAAATGATTAATTCGGTGTGGTTTGCTAATCCCGACTAGTTTGGAAAACCGTAATATGGTTTGAAATGAAATCCAAAGGAAGATTAAAGAATAAATTTTAAAGAATTTATCATTGATAAAATTAATGGGAACCTTTCCCAAAAGATGTGAATATTTAAATAAAAGAATATTCAGAATTGGAATGAGGCGTATGTTGTGTTTTTATAGCACTTGTTTATTATATACGCGAGTTATTCGGAAAGACCGGGTCTATCCCATTCTAAGTAACTGATTCGACGATAAGTCGAAGATGAAGAAGGTGGTTGAAGACCGGAAGTCTTCACATCGTTTGAACGATTACTGGTGATCTTGATTGGGCTGTACACCCAAGAGGAGAGAAATAGTTGGTGATCGTCCAGACGTATTTGGAGATCAATGGATATGCGAGGTATAAGGTGCCTCTGGTTTCGTTTAGACCCAGAACGGACTTGTAAATGGATTGTGTGTCTGACATTGGATTTTATTCTGTGTTGATTGATTTCTGCTAAATATATATCTATTTGGCGGTGGAGAATTTATTCTCTTGCTTAACGCCCTTCTCTAAGACGTACAAGCTCAGAGGTTATATATCGATAGATATCAGTCGCATGGCGTGAATTTCCTGTGTGGCATGCTGAGATGAAAATGATCAAGGATTCTGTTGAAAAGCAGAATCTTGTGGTTGATGATCAAAGCACGTCTTTAATACAGCGTAGCTTTGTGTATAGTGTTAATTCGTGAGCCTCACACCTTGGTATGAGTTAAAAACGGGATACGGACAGCTGGGAGAACACGACGTTTCTTTCTAGCTATGGGTGGTGTCAGTGTTTTATCAAGGCCTGACATCGTTGATTATTATACCTTTGTGGATGTTGGATTGCGAGGCGCCTCGATTATAGGTCTGTAAGGACCGGGAAACGTGTGTTCAGGAATTTGCCAATCCTCAAACGTAAGAGAGGACCGGCCCAGCCGATTCAAAGTATTACCCAGAGTGTGTAGTCCTGGGGCATTTGCTAAAGTGTCCCGAAGCGGTGAGGATCTTTCCCCTTGCCTCGACTCATGACGGAAATCCAATTTCCAATACGAGACATTTTGGTTTTTATTGTAGAGCCTAGTATTGGCGACATGATAGATGGTACCCATGCCGCCTATGATTGATACATTTATATTTGAAGTTGTTTTGACACTATACACTTACAATAGTATCAAATGACTTATTTTAAACGTACCAAGCATGTTTGGCTATTATAAGGGAAAACCCTATCCACCAGCTTGCGTTGCATTGTGTGATGGGACCTAGGTCTTATAATAGCTTCATTTATCCAAAAAGCATTGCGTTATTTTGTTATATGCACTAGTATTCTTGGGAGGAAACCCGTTCCGTGTTATACGGCGTGGTCCCTTATATTGCTCTCTTTTAAAGTAAAGTTTTAATAACTCTTTTAGTTCTCACACCAGTCACATGACTGGCCTGGAGTTTATTGTTTTAACCTATACTCTAGATGCCCCTATTTTCCACACGGGCAGCTAGTAGTTTTGGTTTTGCAGATTTATATTCATAGGAACCTGGTTTACAGCTAGAATGACATCCAGAAAGCTCTGTATCCGTATATCTCTTTCAATTGTGTATTGTATTATTTTCCGCTGCTATGTAATGTAATTTAAATCTCTGATATTTTTCTGTTGTATAATATTTATTCGTACTCTATATATTCTTGTATTCTGATGGAATTGTTGTAATTAACAATGAAATGTTCTTCTGTTTGTGTCCTGATGTATGCTTGTTCTCAACTCAATCCGTGCTTTCCTTCACTGGGAAGTTCGGTTCGTTTCAGCTGGTATCAAACCTCTGGTTTACACAGCTCGAGAACAAGACGCATTAGAACCATACGAAAGAATTCATCAAAGATTGGATTAGTAATATCCAATGAGAATGACTCGTTAGAGATAGGATCGCCAGTATCCTAGAACGAGTGTGAAGAGTATGTTTTTAAAATGAAAACCAATTTTGTTTTGAAAATTTAAACCATATTATTCGTATTTGATTATCCATTTTATATTGATTTGGACAATCCAATATATAAAAATTTTACATATACGCCTTGCAAACGAATATTCGAAGTTTTAATATACTGGATTGATATATAATCACACTCTAGTAGCCCGAAGATGATTCTGATGATTGAGTACTCGTCATCAGAATTTATGTTCGAGTGACGAAAGTGGGATTTCTAATATATTTCCAATTGACTGGTGTGAGAACCAAAACTAGATAGGGCTTATTGTTGTGATTTGGCATCAAAAACATGATTTCTGTATATGTATCAAAATTATAAATTTGAAATGATAATCAACTAATTGATTGATGGTTATGTTGTGTGATTATTTATTCAACCAACACATGTGAAAGAAAGGTAAATTTAGGCCAAATTGAACCAAATATTGAACTGTATTGAAAATTGTTTGGAAATGCATGCATGTACATATATTTGTGTGAACAGATCATAGCAAGGAGGCTAGTGAAGAGGAATAAAATTGTTTGCCCGACAAATAGGTACACGTTTATTGTATTTCTTGGGGATTTGATTATTTTATGAGCCGATTGGCTAACCGCTTTTTCTTTTGGATTGGTGAGGGCCATGGGAGGCTATTAGAAATATCCCGAAGCTCCCGGTGCAGGAGAGGTTATGGCGAAATTTTTTGAAAATTTAGGGTGTTAGCTAAATTTTTTGAAAATTTGAAAAGTTCTTAGAAACTGAAAAGTTGAAGAACTTAAGGCATAATGGAAATAATGAAAGTTGAGTTGATTAGTAAAACAACTTTCAGCTTCGTTCCTTTTTGAGGACGAAAAGTTTTTAGTGGGGGAGATTGTAATAACCCGGAAAATCCGAACCAATTTAAAAATTTTATTTTGGCAATTTTGATGAATTTTGAATATTTAAAATGAATTATTTTAAATAATAACGACGAGAAATTTATTTTTAATAGAATTAGAACGTATATATTTATTTGAATCGTCATTTGAATATAAATATTTATTTTAAATTATAAAAGGAATTGAAAATGGCGTGGTAGTTCGAAAATTCGATTTCAAATTTCAAATGAATGTACATGATTCAAAATAAACCGGATTTTAGTGAAACCAAAAATATTAGAATCTAATTGAGAATATCTTTCCAACGAATCCGAAAAATTGAAATTTCATAGCGGGAATCAAAAGTTATGTCCAATTGAAAATTCAAAATAGTCGCTATGAAATTCTAGCCCTTAAAAATCCCCATTTTGCAAACGACCTCGGTTTTCGTCGAAACAACTTTTGTTGGATCCGGGATGTCTAGTTATTGCTAGATTCCAAAATTCATAATTTTTCGAATCAATATGTGAGCGTGGCGAAGGAAAACGTGTTTTGACAGTTTTAGTCAATTTCGATCGACTAGAAAATGAATATTTTTCAAACGATCTGAGAATTTAATGAAATTAGTTTTATTAGAACTGTATCGTCAATACGAAGCTAGAAAATATTTTTCGGGAATTTTTAAAGTTAGTATGGAGCCCCGGTAAATTGAAATGTGTGTTCAAATTCAATATATAGATTTATATTTTGATTCTGATGGAAACTGATCGAAACAGTCGAATCAGCCTACGATACATATCCCATTATGTTCGGAATTGGGGTAATTAGCTATGGACGACAGTCGGTGGGTTTGATTTCGAGTTCAAAATAAAAAGGTACTTTTTGAAATTAAATAATTAAATTAAAAAAACCTCTCTCTGTCTATACTCTCTCAGCCCCCCCACCCCCCGTTGACCAATTCATTTAGAAAAAAAAGAGGAAGGAGGAGCCGCGCTTCTCCCGGCAACGCGCCGCCGCCAGCACGAGGGCCCCCCCTCCTTCTTCCCCGAACCCTCCTCCCCTTCTCTCTACCCTCGACGCTCTCTCTCCCTCGGAGAACCCGCACCCAAACCCCTTAGCAACCGACGCCTAGCCACCGTGAACCACCAACCCATCCGCCGCCTTCTGACCAAGCCGCAACCCCCTCCTCCGTCCATCGCGCGGCAGCAGCACCCCCCCTCCATCTCAAAACTCAAGCTGTAAGTTTCTCTCTTCTTTTCTCTATTTTTAGTTATCAATCTAAATAAAAATCTGATTTTTAATGTGGAGGATATTGTGTATGGATATGATTTCTATGAGAAGAATGATTCGATCTTTATGAGAGGAAAAAAATTTTGATTTTTAATTAACAAAAAGATCTGATTTTTTTTCATTTAAAGGATTTGATATTTTTTTCATTTAAAAGATTTTATTTTTCAAAACAAAACAAGAAGAAGGGTTAGATTTTTAATACGATAAAAATTAGATTTTTAGTAAGATAAAGATCGAATTTTTATATGTAAGAAGAGACGATAAAGATTTGATTTTTGAAACTAATAATAAAAATATGATTTTTATATTATAGAGATAATAAAAATATGAGTTTTATAAGACAGAGAATAGAAAAATACAATTTTTATATATGTTGTAGCGAAATAAAAATTCGATTTTTATATGCGTAGCGGATTGAAAATAGAATTTTTATATAATAGAGAATATAAAAATATAATTTTTATATATATAGCGAAATAAAAATATGATTTTTATTATATATATGTTGAAATAAGAATGTGATTTTTATAGTGTCGAAATAAAAATTCGATCTTTATATTAGAAGTAGATAAATAAAAATATAATTTTTATATAGGAAGGAGCGTTGTAAGAATATACGAATCATAAATGAAATGTGATTTTTATTTATTGGAATGAAGCAAAAAAAATATAATTTTTATTATGAATAGCGCGGTAAGGACTGCATTGGAATTTCAAACAAATCCAAATGGTTAAGAAGTTCAAAAGTAAAACTGGCGGAGTGGAACCCAAAGGTGAGAACTTCTCACTTTTAATTTATTTTTCTAGTTGAAATATATACTAGGATGCAGATGGTGCTTAGTAGCACCCGACACCCGTCGTCCACAAACCATGGACGACTTGTTTGTTTGATTGATTATGTTGTGAAAATTGATTGTGTGATTTGGAATAGGATAAATAAAACATTCATATATTGAAATAAATATTTTATAGTTAAAAACATAATTTTTGACGTGTATATGAATGAAATGAATATTTATAAACAAATCGGACGATTTGTTTATGTACACACATCTGACTGATATTGATTGGGACGATAAATTTTACACATCGCCCAACTGCACAAATAAAATCTGTGTTTGATTGATTGAAACCCCACACGGGTGTTGGGAGGATATTTGACGTACACTAATCCCAACTATTTAGTGATATGTCGATCGATTGATTGATAGGCTATTATAAGCGTTAGATATTTATATTTAATGCTTATGCAGTGTAGAATGCACTATGGATGATGGTTGACTGTGTTCGGTGGTTGTGGTGTACATGTGTGTATGAAATCCATATAATCAAATTATATGGTAATTGACTGTGTCTGATTCCAGTTCAGAATTATCGAATATTTTAAAATAATATTCAGTGAATATTGAAATGTGAAGTCGTGTTAAGTAGTCAAACGCCATTTAAAACGAACGGGAATTTTGTCGATTTTATTCGTTTTATAATGAATATCGAAAAGTGATTTCTAAATCGAATATTTTGGAAATGGAATTCGAATTAAATTGAATAGAAATGAAATTCGAATTAAATTGAATAGAAATGAAATTCGAATTAAATTAAATAGAAATGAAATTCGAATTTGAATTGAAATTCGAATTAAATTAAATAGAAATGAAATTCGAATTTGAATTGAAATTCGAATTGAATTGAAATGAATTTGAAATGAATTTAAAACGAATTTACAAGGAAAAATTCAATTTTGATTTGGATTTGAAATGGAAGTTGAAATCATTTTTAAAACGAATTTAAAATGATTTATAAAATTTGTTTTAAATGGAAATCGACGAAATATATATTATATATATATTATATATATTATAATGGCCTGAATAGAACGCGCCGTGTCGCGGCAGTTCGTAAATTTCGACCATTGACTTCGAATGGACATTACGGGAGATCCGACCGTCGGATTCTCCTAAACCAGAACCGTTGGGTTCGTATCGAAAAGAGCTTTCCAATGAATACAAGAGATTTGAAATCTAACAGTTGGATTTAGAGATATGTCCAAATCAATTTCAGAAAAGGTCGCTGTAAGTGCAGTTCGATGGCCGTTTATGGAAATCGACTGTACGGGCCTTGATAAAATTACTAAAAATATCAATAATTTGTGTAAAATCATAATAAATGATTTAGAAAAAACTAGGATGAAATATCCCATATTTGAAAAGATAAAATTGTATTTTTATCAAAATGAACTAGTTTTGAACTAGAATTGTAAATTCAATATTTTTAAAATAAATAAACTAGATTTGAAATGGTTTTAAAAAAAATAACCAGAGCTTCCAATATATGAATTGTAATGGATTTGAATTGAGATTATCTTCGGAATATTTCGATATTGGATTCCATGATTATACGGATATTATGGAGGAAATTTGGAAGATATATTTTATATCGTTATTTCCAAAGCGATATTTGTTGGTTTCAGAATTTGATATTGAATATAAGCCGATATATTTTCTATTCAGAGCCTTGTATTTAATATCAAATGAGATTTGGGTTTGTCGTGAATGGTGTCTTCATTAACACTGTTCTTAAACCCAGTTGAGAAAAGATTAAATCTTTTTATATAGATTTAATGAAGTGTACCAATTAATTAATATATTTAATTGGAATTGAATTAGAATTGATTTTTGGGTTTATCGTGAATGGTGTTTTAAATAACACTTGTTATTTAACCTGATTATAAATGGAATGTAAATTGGGTTTATTGTGAACTGTGTTTTTAATGACATTCGTTCTTTAACACGATTTACAGTGAAATACGATTTGGAATTTATAAATCTTTTTATAAAGATTTAATGGGATTATCCAAAGTAACGTTTTCCAGTTTAACATGTTGAATTGGAATTGAATGGAATTCGATTTGATAATAATCAAAATGAAATTCTGTGGAGGAAGACTGTTAATACATATGGAATTTAAAAAAGCTTTGCCGTTATTCCATTTATATTATTGGTCGGATACAGAAATTGATATCTATTATACATTGATTTGTTTTTCCGTGAATATTCCATAATTATTGGAATGTGATTTGGGTTTATCGTGAACTGTGTTTTAAATGACATTAGTTCTTTAACCTAGTAAAAGGCAGGATTTCATGTTTGTCATTGTATTTCGAACTGTAGGGTTGATCTCTGTTAAATATATATCTGTTTGGCGGCGGAGAATTTATTCTCTTGCTTAACGCCCTTCTCTGAGACGTACGAGCTCAGAGGTTATATATCGGCAGAAATCAATAGTACGGTGTAGATTGTCAATGCGACATGTTTGATTTTCCAAAGTTAAATAATCATTAATATTGATTTTTGGGAAGATTAAAACTAAGAGGAGTTTTAATGAATCTTTAATCAGATTAAAATGGGCATTGATAATTTAAATTATCACATATAGGAAATGATCGAGAACGGAGTATCACCAGTTTTGCTCCAAGCGATAGTTAAATCTTTAATTAGATTTGAACGGGAAATGGTAATTAAATTTTCCGATAACACCGTGGTGTTAGTTATGGGGTAATAACAATTCTTCTCCATGGGATGAATAGGTTAGGATTTGGAAATAAAATAAATGATTACTTCGGTGTGAATTGCTAATCCCGACTAGTTTGGAAAACTGTAATATGGTTTGAAATGAAATCCAAAGGAAGATTAAAGAATAAATTTTAAAAAATTTATCTTTGATAAAATTAATGGGAAACTTTCCCAAAAGATGTGAATATTTAAATAAAAGAATATTTAGAATAGGACTGAGGCGTATGTTGTGTTTTTATAGCACTTGTTTATTATATACGCGAGTTATTCGGAAAGACCGGGTCTATCCCATTCTGAGTAATTGATTCGACGATAAGTCGAAGATGAAGAAGGTGGTTGAAGACCGGAGGTCTTCACATTGTTTGAACGATTACTGGTGATCTTGATTGGGCTGTACACCCAAGAGGAGAGAAATAGTTGGTGATCATCCAGACGTATTTGGAGATCAATGGATATGCGAGGTATAAGGTGCCTCCGGTTTCGTTCAGACCCAGAACGGACTTGTAAATAGATTTTGTGTCTGACATTGGATTTTATTCTGTGTTGATTGATTTCTGTTAAATATATATCTGTTTGGCAGCGGAGAATTTATTCTCTTGCTTAACGCCCTTCTCTGAGGCGTACGAGCTCAGAGGTTATATATCGATAGATATCAGTTGCATGGCGTGAATTGCCTGTGTGGCATGCTGAGATGAAAATGATCAAGGCTTTTGTTGAAAGGCAGAGTCTTGTGGTTGATGATCAAAGCACAGCTTTAATACAGTGTAGCTTTGTGTATAGCGTTAATTCGTGAGCCTCACACCTCGGTATGAGTTAAAAACGGGATACGGACCACTGGGAGAACACAACGTTTCTTTCTAGCTATGGGTGGTGGCAGTGTTTAATCAAGGCCTGACATCGTTGATTATTATACCTTTGTGGATGTTGGATTGCGAGGCGCCTCGATTATAGGTCTGTAAGGACCGGGAAACGTGTGTTTAGGAATTGCCAATCCTTAAACGTAAGAGAGGACCGGCCCAGCCGATTCCAAGGGTTACGCAGAGTGTGTAGTCCTGGGGCATTTGCTAGAGTGTCCCGAAGCGGTGAGGATCTTGCCCCTTGCCTCGACTCATGACGGAAATCCAATTTCCAATACGAGACATTTCGGTTTTGATTGTAGAGCCTAGTATTGTCGACATGATAGATGGTACCCATGCCGCCTAGGATTGATACATTTATATTTGAAGTTGTTTTGACACTATACACTTATAATAGTATCAAATGATTTGTTTTAAACGTACCAAGCATGTTTGGCTATTATAAGGGAAAACCCTATCCTCCGGCTTGCGTTGCAATATGTGATGGGACCTGGGTCTTATAATAGCTTCATTTTTCCAAAAAGCATTGCGCTATTTTGTTATATGCACTAGTATTCTTGGGACGAAACCCGTTCCGTGTTATACGGCGTGGTCCCTTGAATTGCTCTCTTTTAAAGTAAAGTTTTAATAACTGTTTTAGTTCTCACACCAGTCACATGACTGACCTGGAGTTTATTGTTTTAACCTAAACTATGGGTGCCCCTATTTTCCATACGGGCAGCTAGTAGTTTTTGTTTTGCAGATTTATATTCACATGAACCTAGTTTACAGCTGGAATGATATCCAGAAAGCTCTGTATCCGTATATCTCTTTTAGTTGTGTATTGTATTATTTTCTGCTGCTGTGTAATGTAATTTAAATCTTTGATATTTTTCCGTTGTATAATATTTATTCATACTCCGTATATTCTTGTATTCTGATGGAATTGTTGTAATTAATAATGAAATGTTCTTCTGTTTGTGTCCTGATGTGTGCTTGTTCTCAACTCAATCCGTGCTTTCATTCATGGGGAAGATCGGGTTGTTTCAGCTGGTATCAGAGCTCTGTTTTACAGAGCTCGAGAACAAGACGTATTAGAACCATACGAAAGAATTCATCAGATATTGGATTAGTAATATCCAATGAGAATGACTCGTTAGAGATAGGATCACCAGTATCCTAGAATGAGTGTGAAGAGTGTGTTTTTAAAATGAAAACCAATTTTGTTTTGAAAATTTAAACCATATTATTCGTATTTGATTATCCATTTTATATTAATTTGGACAATCCAATATATAAAGATTTTGCATATACGCCTTGCAAACGTATATTCGAAGTTTTAATATACTGGATGGATATAGATTCATACTCTAGTAGCCCGAAGATGATTCTGATGATTGAGTACACATCATCAGAATTTATGTTCGAGTGACGGAAGTGGGATTTCTAATATATTTCAAATTGACTAGTGTGAGAACCAAAATTATATAGGGCTTATTGTTGTGATTTGGCATCAAAAACATGATTTCTGTATATGTATCAAAATTATGAATTTGAAATGATAATCAACTAATTGATTGATGGTTATGTTATGTGATTATTTATTCAAACCAACACATGTGAAAGAAAGGTAAATTTAGGCCAAATTGAACCAAATATTGAACTGTATTGAAAATTGTTTGGAAATGAATGCATGTACATATATGTGTGTGAACAGGTCATAGCAAGGAGGCTAGAGAAGAGGAATAAAATTATTTGCCCGACAAATAGGTACATGTTTATTGCATTTCTTGGGGATTTGATGATTTTATGAGCCGATTGGCTAGCCGCTTGGCTTTTTCTTTTGGATTGGTGAGGGCCATGGGAGGCTATTTGAAGTATCCCGAAGCTCTCGGTGCAGGGGAGGTTATGGCGAATTTTTTCGAAAATTTGAAAAGTTCTTAGAAACTGAAAAGTTGAAGAACTTAAGCCATAATGGAAATAATGAAAGTTGATTTGATTTGTAAAACAACTTTCAGCTTCGTTCCTTTTCGAGGACGAAAAGTTTTAAGTGGGGGAGATTGTAATAACCCGGAAATTCCGAACCAATTTAAAATTTTTATTTTGGCAATTTTGATGAATTTTGAATATTTAAAATGAATTATTTTAAATAATAACGTCGAGAAATTTATTTTTAATAGAATTAGAACGTATATATTTATTTGAATCGTCATTAGAATATAAATATTTATTTTAAGTTATAAAAGGAATTGAAAATGGGGTGGTAGTTCGAAAATTCGATTTCAAATTTCAAATTTCAAATGAATGTACAGGATTCAAAATAAACCGGATTTTAGCGAAACCAAAAATATTAGAATCTAATTTAGAACATCTTTCCAACGAATCCGAAAAATTGAAATTTCATAGCGGGAATCAAAAGTTATGTCCAGTTGAAAATTCAGAATATTCGCTATGAAATTCTAGCCCTTAAAAATACACATTTTGTAAACGACCTCGGTTTTTGGCGAAACCACTTTTGTTGGATCCGGGATGTCTAGTTATTGCTAGATTCCAAAATTCATAATTTTTCGAATCAATATGTGAGCGTGGCGAAGGAAAACGTGTTTTGACAGTTTTAGTCAATTTCGATCGACCAGAAAATGACCATTTTTTGAACGATCTCAGAATTTGATGAAATTAGTTTTGTTAGAACCGTACCGTCAATACGAAGCTAGAAAATATTTTTTGGGAATTTTTAAATTTAGTATGGGGCCCCGGTAAATTGAAATGTGGGTTCAAATTCAATATATAGATTTATATTTTGATTTTGACGGAAACTGATCGAAACAGTCGAATCAGCCTACGATACATATCCCATTGTGTTCGGAATGGGGGTAATTAGCTATGGATGACAGTCGGTGGGTTTGATTTCGAGTTCAAAATAAAAAGGTACCTTTTGAAATTAAATAATAAAAGAAAACTCTCTCTCTATACGCGCTCAGGCCCCCCGTTGAACAATTCATTTAGAAAAAGAAAAAAAGAGAGGAAGGAGGAGCCGTGCTTCTCCCAGCAGCGCGCCGCCACCAACGCGAGGGCCCCCACTCCTTCTTCCCCGATCCCTCCTACCTTTCTCTCTACCCTCGACGCTCTCTCTCCCTCTGAGCACCCGCACCCAAAATCCCTAGCAACCGACGCCTAGCCACCGTGAACAACCAACCCATCCGCCGCCTTTTAACACATGAATATTTTTATATAGTTCATTTATACAATAAAAATGATATTTTTATTGTTCTACCATTTTAAGAAAATTTCGGCAGCATAACGGCGCGATACTAGAACCGGGATAAGGTCTAGCCTTATCCCTCGCATAATACTAGCTCGCTCCATATACATACCTATTCTAATCAACTCATTTCACTTCCCAAACCAATTTCAAACAAATAAATCACTTAATCCAAAAATTAACCAAACATCCAAGGTTTCAAACAAAGGTGTCGGGTGCTTCTAAGCACCGTCTGCATCCTAGTATATATATTTAACTAGAAAATAGAATTAGAGTGAGAATTTCTCACCTTTGGGATCCACTCCGCCAGTTTTATTTCTGAATTTCTGAACAGTTTGGATTTTCCCGAAATTCCAACGCAATATTTTTCACGCTGTACATAGTAAAAATCACATTTTTAATATGATGTTTATATATTTAAAATCATATTTTTAATCAACGATATTTATATTTAAAGTTCACATTTTTACAATGCCATGTATACATTAAAAATCGTATTTTTATAATGCTCCTTATATAATAAAAATCAAATTTTTATTTCAAATCTATATTATAAAAATAATATTTTTATCCCTTGTCCTATATTTTAAGAATCAAATTTTTATACCTTGTTATATATAGATAAAAATCAAATTTTTTATACTTGTTATATACATATATATATATATATATATAAATCTTTATCATCATTTACATTATAAAAATCACATTTTTATAACGATGTTATATATAATAAAAATCATATCTTCATGCGATGTTTATATTTTAAAAACAATGTTATTTTACATTAAATACTGAAAATAAATCCAAGGTGAATTCATGTATAAAAATCTGAAAATAAATTCATTTTATTTATTTTCAAAAATCACATTTTTATTTTCAAAATTAATTAAACTGCTTTATATATTAAAAAAATCTAAAATAAAAACAAAACTCACTGTTTTGGAGCGCAGGAATCTGACCAGAGGTGGGGTACGGCGGCCGCAGGCAATGGGGGTCTGGAGGGAGGCATTGGTCAGGCGGTGGCGGATCAAGGGGGTTGCTGCGGCGGTTTCCGTTCGAAGAAGGGGAGAGAGAGGGAGTGGAGGACGGAGGAAGGAGGAGGGGGTCGGAGGGGGAGGTACGGCGCAAGGGGCAGGCGAGGGAGGTCGAGCGGCGGTGGGAGTGGGTGAGCGCAGGCGGCGGCGAAGAGGATTGGAGGGAGCGACGGGTTTTGAAAACGGTTGATCGATTTAGGTTTAGGAAAAAAATGAGGGGGGTATTTATAATTATTATTTTAATATTTTTTTCTCTCTAAAAGAGTTGACTTTTTATTCGAACTCCAAACGAGACCCAACGATTGTCTCCCCAACTAATTACCTCCATTCCGAACACAATGGAATATATGCCATATCGACTATTTCGGTCAGTTTTCATTAAAATTACAATATAAATTAATATAACGCTCAAAATTGAATTGAACATACATTTTAATTTACTGGGACCACATAGAGACTCCAAAAATTCCAGAAAAATAAATCTAGCTATGTTTTGACGATACGGTCCTAACAAAAGTAATTTCGTCGAATTTGGAGACCGTTTGAAAAACGATCATTTTTCAGCCGATTAAATTCAAACTGAAATTACCAAACACGTTTAAATTCACCACGCTCACATATTAATTCCAAAAACTATGAAAATTGGAATCTAGCAATAATTTGACATTCCGGATCCAACAAAAGTGGTTTCGTCGAAAACGGAGGTCGTTTGTAAAATCGCTATTTTTTATATTAGAATGTATATAAATTCCATAGCGACTATTCTGAATTTTCAACTGGACATAACTTTTTATTCCCGTTATGAAATCTGGATTTTTCACATTCGTTGGAAAGATATTTTCAAATAGATTCAAATATTTCTAGTTTTACTGAAATCCGTTTTATTTTGAATCCTGTACATTCATTTGAAATCGAATTTTCAAACTACCGCACCATTTCAGGCTCGTTATATAATTAAAATAAATTTATTCGTTTTAACTTCGATTAAAATAAATTTTTAGTCATTATTGTTTAAAATAAATCATTTTAAATATTCAAAATTCATTAAAATTGCTAAAATAAAAAATTTAAGTTGGTTCCAATTTTCCGGGTTGTTACAATCTCCCCCACTTTAAATTTTTTCATCCTAAAAAAGGAACGGAGCTGAAAGTTGTTCAACTAATCAACTCAACTTTCATTCTGGCTTTCATTCTTCAACTTTTCAGTTTCTAAGAATTTCTAATTTCTCAAAAATTTGGCTAACACCCTAAATTTTCGAAATATTTCGCCATAACCTCCTTTGTACGGGGAGACATTTAAAACCGCAACTAGCCACACAGGGCCCTCATCATCCAAAAATAAAAATAAAAAGCCAAGTGGCTAGCCAATCGGCTCATAAAAATCATCAAAACCCAATAAATTAGTAAACATGTACCTATTTGTCAGGCATACAATTTTATTCCTCTTCTTAGCTTCACTGCTATGACCTGTTCATTACATACGCATGTACATATATGCAATT
This sequence comes from Allium sativum, assembly GCA_030737875.1. Classification (NCBI taxonomy): domain Eukaryota; kingdom Viridiplantae; phylum Streptophyta; class Magnoliopsida; order Asparagales; family Amaryllidaceae; genus Allium; species Allium sativum. The sequence goes on from CM060925.1 coordinate 390,939,860, forward strand.
TCAATAAATTTCCAATTCAGTTCAACATTTGATTCAATTTGGCTAAATTTACCATTCATTTTCTTATTGGTTCCAACATTTTGTCAAACTAATTATCATACAACACAATTATCAATCAATTAGTTGATTATCTTTTCAATTATATAACTTTTTACATATACTAAAAATCCATTTTTGATGCAAAATCACAACAAATAAATCCTATCTAATTTTGGTTCTCACACCTGTCAATTAGAAATATATAGATATCCCACTTTCGTCACTCGAACTTAAGCACTGGTAATGTGATCACAATTACCAGGATCATCTCCGGGCGACTAGAGTGTGATTCTATATCTATCCAGTATATTATGGCTTTGAATACAAGTTAGTTACACGTATATTCAAAATCCTCATATACTCGATTGTCCAAAATCAATTTAAAATAAGTATTCAAATACGAATAATAAGATTTAAATTTTCAAAATAAAATTTGTTTTTTTTTCTTTTTAAAAACACTACTCTTCACACTCGTTCTAGGATACAACTGATCCAATCTCGAACGAGTCATTCTCATTGGATATTACTAATCCAATCTCTGATGAATTCTTTCGTCCGGTTCTAATATGTCTTGTTCTCGAGCTCTGTAAACCAAATCTCTGATACCACGAAGAAATGACCCAAACTCGCCCTTATGGGAAAGCCCGGATTGAGTTGAGAACACGACAAATTAGAACACAAACAAAAGAACATTTCATTGCTTATTACAACAATTTACATCAGAGTACAAGAATATACAGAGTATGAACAAATAATATACATTTGATTTACAAATTATTATGTAGCGGAAAATAATACAAAACACAACTGAAAGAAATACACGGATACAGAGCATTCCGAATATAGCTCCAGCTGTAAACCAGGATCATGTATAAAGAAATATCTGCAAAAACCAGAACTACTAGCTGCTTGTGTGGAAAATAGAGGCACCCAGAGTTTAGGTTAAAACAATAAACTCCAGGTTAGCCATGTGACTGGTGTGAGAACTAAAACAGTTATTTAAAACTTTACTTTAAAATAAAGTAAATCAAGGGACCACGCCGTATATCATGGAATGGATTTCCTCCTAAGAATACCAGTGCATAAACAGTTATAAACAATGCAATGCTTTTTAGAAAAATGAAGCTATTATAAGACTCAGGTCCCATCACACAATGCAACGCAAGCCGGAGGATAGAGTTTTATCTTATAATAGCCAAACATGCTTGGTACGTTTAAAACATATCATTTTGATATTACTATAAGTGCATAGTGTATCAAATAACTTCAAATATAAATGTATCAATCATAGACGGCATAGTATCCCATGCTACTATGTTGTCATATAGGTTTACAACTAAAACCGAAATGTCACGTATTGGAAATTGGATTTCCGTTATGAGTCGAGGCAAGGGATGTACCCCTAACCGCTTCGAGACACTCTAGCAAATGCCTCGGGACTACACACTCTGGGCAACCGCTGGATCCTACAGTGCCGGTCCTCCCTTACGTTTGAGGATTAATTATTCCTGAACACACGTTTCCCAGTCCTATAGGACCTATCCATCGGCTCCATAGTAACCGATATATCCGAGGCGCCCCGCTATCCATCATCCACATAGGTAAAAAATATAAATGTCTGGGCTCCATACCATGACACCACCTATAGCCAAAAATAAATGTCATGTTTTCACTGTGCCCCTTATCCCGTTTTTGATTCATACCGAGGTGTGAGGCTCAGGAATTAACGCTATACACAAAGCTATGCCCTTTAAGGCCGTGCTTTGATCATCAACCACAATACTCTACTTTTCAATAGAAGCCTTGATCATTTTCATCTCAGCATGCCACACTGACAATTCACGCCATGCAAATGATGTCTATCGATATATAACCTCTGAGCTCGTACGTCTCAGAGAAGGGCGTTAAACAAGAGAATAAATTCTCCGATGCCAAACAGATATATATTTAATTGAAATCAATCAACATAGAATAAAATCAAATGTTAGACACACATCCGTTTACAAGTTCGTTCTAGGTCTGAACGAAACCGGAGGCACCTTATTCCTCATCCCATATGTCTAATACAAGAGAGAGGTCCTCGCATATCCAGTCGATCTCTAAGTACGTCTAGACGATCACCACTTATTACCTCGTATTGGGTGTAAAACCCAATTAAGACATCGGTAATCATCCAAATGATGTGAAGACTTCCAGTCTTCAACCACCATCTTCATCGTCGACTTATCGTCGAATCAGTTATTCAGAATGAGTGTAAACCCGGCCTTTCTGAATAACTCGCGTATATTATAAACCAGTGTTACTAAAACACAACATACACCTCATTCCAATTCTGAATATTCTTATATTTAAATATTCACATCTTTAAGGATAAGTTCCCATTAATTTTATCAAAGATAAATTCTTTTAAATTTATTCTTTAATCTTCCTTTGGATATCATTTCAAACCAAATTAAGGTTTATCCAAACTAGTCGAGATTAGCGCACCTTACCGAAGTAATCATTTGTGTAACAACCCAGAAATCTGAGCCAATTTAAAAATTTTATTTTGGCAATTTTAATGAATTTTGAATATTTAAAATGAATTATTTTAGAAAATAATGACGAAAAATTTATTTTCGATGAAGTTAAAATGAATAAATTTATTTTAATTATAATTCGAGCCTAAAATGGCACGGTAGTTCGAAAATTCGATTTCAAAGTTCAAATGAACGTACAGGATTCAAAATAAAGCAGATTTTAGCGAAACCAAAAATATTAGAATCTATTTGAGAATATCTTTCCAACGAATCCAAAAAATCAAAATTTCATAGCGGGAATCAAAAGTTATGCCCAGTTGAAAATTCAGAATAGTCGCTATGGAATTGTGGCCCTTAAAAATGGAAATTTTGCAAACGACCTCGGTTTTCGACGAAAACACTTTTGTTGGATCTGTGATGTCAAGTTATTGCTAGGTTTCAGAATTCACAATTTTTCGAATCAATATGTGAGCGTGGCAAAGGAAAACGCGTTTGACCAGTTTTAGTTGATTTTAATCGACTAGAAAATGGTCATTTTTCAGTCGGTCTCAGAATTTGACGAAATTAGTTTTGTTAATACCGTATCGTCAATACGAAGCTAGAAATAATTTTTCTGGAATTTTTAGAGCCTGTATGTGGCCCCGGTAATTTGAAATGTGCGTTTAAATTGAATATATAAAGATTTATATTTTAAATTTAACGAAAACTGATCGAACCAGTCAAATTAGCTTGTGAAACATATCCCATTGTGTTCGGAATGGGGGTAATTAGCTATGTACAACAGTCAGTGGGTTTGATTTCGAGTTTGAAATAAAAAGTTACTTTTTGAAAATTAAATTAATTAATTAAATATATTTATATACATCCCTCCTCCTTTCCGTACCCCCTCCGTTGACCTCAGTTTGAAAAAGAAAATAAAAAAGGAAAAAAAAACCCGACTATCTCGTTTAACCCTAGCCGCCCCCCTTCCGCAACCATCGCCTCCACCCTCGCCCCCCCTTCTCTCCTCTCTGACGAAAACCCTAACCACCCCTCCCCCCCTCTGTAACGCACCACCAGTATTCGCCTTCTCCGATTGACGCAGGCCACCGAGCACCGCCACCCTGACTCCACGCCGCACCCATCCTCCTCCCTTTCCCTAGCTTCTCTCTCTTCGTTCTTCAACTCCGAATCCCCTCCAAAAACAGCAACGCCACCACTGCTTAGGACTGCTGCCGCCATTGGCCTGAGGCCCACCTTCAACCAACCACCTCGACACCGGAATCCACCACCTGCGAGCACACCCCATCTCCTTCGACGTTCTTTGAACCGTAGGTTTTTCTAATGTTTTGTTTAATTAAAATTTGTAAGCAAACAAGAAAACTTGATTTCTTTAATATGTAAAAGCGTGAATAGAATTCGATTTTTACATGTTTGTTTATGGAGTAGAAATCTGGAATTTATGTATGTGTTCACGGTATAAAAATTTGATTTTTACATGTTTGTTTAAGGAGTAAAAATCTGAAATATACTTGTATAGATTTGGTTTGTTTAAAAATATAATCATTCTTATGTAAAGAGTGTTATAAAAATATAATTTTTATCATAAAAGTAGCAAGGTAAAAATATGATTTTTATATTATCGAGATAATAAAAATATGATTTTTATATGGTAGAAATAATAAAAATATGATTTTTATATTATAGAGATAATAAAAATATGATTTTAATATAAGAAGTGAATCAAAAATATAATTTTTATATATGTAGCGAATTAAAAATATAATTTTTATATACTAGAGAATATAAAAATGTGAGTTTTATATGAGTGACGATATAAAAATATAATCTTTATATAGGAAGTAGCGTTGTTTAAAAATATAATTTTTAACATATACCGCGTGAAACATATCTCGTTAGAAGCACGGCAAAGATGTTCTACATATGAAGAGTCATGGCGTTTGGTTTAGCTCTTGGTGAGAACTCCTCACTTTTATTTTGATTTCTAGTTGAAATATATACTAGGATGCAGACGGTGCTTAGCAGCACCTGACACCCGTCGTCCACAGACCATGGACGGCTTGTTTGTTTGATTGATGTGTTATGAAAATTGATTGTGTGATTGGAATTGAAATAAAATATATAGTCATGTGTTGAAATAAAATATATAGTCATGTGTTGAAATAAAATATATATTCATGTATTGAAATAAAATATATATTCATGTGTTGAAATAAAATATATATTCATGTGTTGAAATAAAATATATATTCATGAGTTGAAATAAAATAAATATACATTTACAAATGGAACGTTTTGTTTATGTACACCGATTTGACTGATATTGATTGGGACGATAAATTTTACACATCGCCCGACTGCACAAATAAAATCTGTGTTTGATTGTTTGAAACCCCACACGGGTGTTGGGATGAAATTTGACATACACTAATCCCAATAATTAGTTGTATGTCGATCGATTGATTGACAGGCTGTTATACGCGTTAAATATTTATATTTGACGCTTATACAGTGTAGAATGCACTCTGGATGATGGTTGATTATTTATCGTTGCTATGATATACATGTGTTGTATGGAATCCATATAAATAATATTATATGGTAATTGATTGGGTCTCATTCCAATTTAGAAAATAAATTACATTCATGTGTTGAATAAACAAAATAGTCATGTGTTGACAATGCTCATGTGTTGAGAATATTCATGTGTTGAAACCATTCATGTGTTGAAAATATTCATGTATTGAGTAAAATATTTTAACAATAAAATTTACATTTTTATCATATATAAAGTTAGAAACTAACTGGAAACTAGTTAAGATGGGTGGTTTCCTGGGTATTGATCTGATGTTGGTTTCGGCCTTCGGGGTTAATACTTAGGGAATCGTTCTCTTACTAATTTATGGTTGGAGTCTGATAAAGAATTAAATGATATAAAGCACAATTTTATAAATTAAATTAAATAATAAAAATAGTCATGTGTTGACGATACTCATGTGTTGAGAATATTCATGTGTTGAAAGAAATATAGATTCATGTGTTGAATAGAATAAATATTCATTTGTTGAATAGAATAACGAAGTTATTGAAATATATATAGCCGTGTGGATTAGATTTGCGCCATTTTGACGCGAACGATGTTTATATCGATTATATTCGTTTTTATAATGAATATAGAAAAGGAAGGGATTTCAAAATATAATGTTTTGAAGATATTATCATTTATATATCGATGATATGGAATATTCAATTTTGATTAGAAATTGAATACGAAGTTGAAAACGTTTTGAAAACGAATTTAAAACGATTTATAAAATACGTTTTAAAAGGAAATCGACGAAATATATATAATATATTTATATTATATATATAATGGCCTGAATAGAACGCGCCGCGCTACGACAGTTTGCCAATTTCGACCTTTGACTTCGAATTGACGTTGCGGGAGATCCGACCATCGGATTCTCCTAAAACCGGAACCGTTGGGTTCGTATCGAAAAGAGTTTTCTAACGAATATTAGAAATTATAAATCTAATGGTTGGATTTGGAATTATGTCCAAATAAAATTTGGAAAAGGTCGTTGTAAGTGCAGTTCGATGGACGTTGATGGAAATCGACTGTACGGGCCTTGATAAAATTATTTAAAATATTACTAATTTGTGTAAAATCAAAATAAATGATTTAGAAAGAATTGGGATGAAAAACTCCATATTTGAAAAGATAAAAATAGATTTTTATCGAAATGAACTAGTTTTGAACTAGAATTATAATCCATTTATTTTTGAAATAAATAAAATGGATTTGAAAGGCATTTAAAAGTAACCAGAATTTCCAATAATTGAATTGGAATGCATTTGAATCGAAATTGTCTTTGGAATATTTCGATGTTGGATTTCGTGATTATACAGATATTGTTATGGAAATTTGAAAGATATTTATATCGTTATTTCCAATACGATATTTGTTGGTCGTAGAATTTGATATTGAATATAAGCCGATATATTTTCTATTCAGAGCCTTGTATTTAATATCAAATGGGATTTGGGTTTGTCGTGAATGCTATCTTTAATAATATCGTTCTTATGCCCAACAGAGTTAAGAAAATCAGAAACTAACTGGAGATTGGTTAAGTTGAATGGTTTCCTAGGTATTGATCTGATGTTGGTTTCGGCCTTCGGGGTTATTACTTAGGGAATTGTTCACTTGCTAATTTACGGTTAAAGGCTGATGGAATAGAATGTGATTTTGGGTTTATAGTGAACCGTGTTTTAATTGACATTAGTTCTTTAACCCAGTTAAAGGCAGGATATGATTTCCCAAGTTAAATAATCATTAATATTGATTTTTGGGAAGATTAAAACCAAGTGGAGTTTTACTGAATCTTTAATTAGATTGAAATGATCGAGAATGGAGTATCACCAGTTTTTCTCCAGGAGATAGTTAAATCTTTAATTAGATTTGCACGTGAAATGGTAATTGAATTTACCGATAACACCGTGGTGTTAGATATGAAGTATGACCAGTTTTACTTCATGGGATGAATAGGTTGGGATTGGAAAATAAAATAAATGATTACTTCGATGTGGTTCGCTAATCCCGACTAGTTTGAATTGAAATTCAAAAGAAGATTAAAGAATAAATTTAAAGAATTTATCTTTGATAAAATTAATGGGAACCTTTCCCAAAGTATAAGAATATTTGAATAAAAGAATATTCTGAACTGGAATGAGGCGTATGTTGTGTTTGTGTAACACTTGTTTATTATATACGCGAGTTATTCAGAAAGACCGGGTTTATCCCCTTCTGAATAACTGATTCGACGTGGTGTCGAGGATGAATACGATGGTCGAAGACCGGAGGTCTTCACATATTTTGGGTGATTACTAATGATCTTGATTGGGTTGTACACCCAAGAGGAGGGAATCAGTTGGTGATCGTCCAGACGTACTTGGAGATCGATGGATATGCGAGGTACAAGGTGCCTCCGGTTTCGTTCAGACCCAGAATGGACTTGTAAATGGACTGTGTGTCTGACATTGGATATCATTCTGTGTGATTGATGGATATCGGTTGCATGGAGTGGTTTGCCTGTGTGGCATGCTAAGATGCAAATGATCAAGGCTTCTGTTGAAAAGCAGAGTCTGGTGGTTGATGATCAAAGCACGACCTGTGTGGCATAGCTTTGTGTAGCGTTAATTCGCGAGCCTCACACCCCGGTTGTGAACCAGAAACGGGAGAGGACATCAGGGAGGGCATGCGTTTCCTTCTAGCTAGGGTGGTGTCAGTGACATACCAGCCCTGACATTTATATTATTTTCACCTGTATGGTTGTTGCTGTTGCGAGGCGCCTCGGATATATCGGTGACTATGTGGAGCCGATGGAGTCATTTGGCTCATTTACGCCCCAAAGGGCGGGGAAACGCAGTATTCAGGCATTTTAATCCACATCGGTGGACCGGCCCTGACGATCCAAAGGCTTGACTGAGTACTTGCCTAAGGGGCGGGCTAGAGCGTCTCGAATCGGTAGAGGACGATCCCTTGCCTCGGTTCACAGATGGAAATCCAACTTCCAAATACGACATTTTGCGGTTTTAATATTAGAACTAGTATGGCGACATGATATATGGTACCCATGCCGTCTATGATTGATACTTATGATTGAAATTGTTTTGACTATACACCTACAGTAATAATAAAGGTTGAAATTTAGCGTATCAAGCATTCTTTGGCTATTATAAGGTAATACCCTATCCTCCGGCTTGTGTTGCATTGTGTGATGGGACCTGAGTCTTATAATAGCTTCATTGTTCTTTATTTAGCATTGCGTTGTTGTTTTATGCACTGGTATTCTTGGGAGGAAACCCGTTCCGTTTTATACGGCGTGGTCCCTTGATTTACCTAACTTTAAAATAAAGATTAATAACTGTTTTAGTTCTCACACCAGTCACATGACTGACCTGGAGTTTATTTTTTTAACCCAAACTCTGGATGCCCTTATTTTCGACACGGGCAGCTAGTAATTTTGGTTTTGCAGATTTATATACACAGGAACCTGGTTTACAGCTAGAATGATATTCGGGAAGCTTTGTATCCGTATATCTCCTTCAGTTGTGTTTTGTATTATTTTCCGCTGCTATGTAATGTATTGTAATCTCTGATATTTTATGATGTGTAATATTTATTCATACTCTGTATATTCTTGTATTCTGATGAAATTGTTGTAAAATACAATGAAATGTTCTTATGTTTGTGTTCTGATTCATCTTGTCCTCAGTACAATCCTTGATTTCCCGTAAGGGGGATTTCTGGTCGTTTCACTTGGTATCAGAGCTTTGGTTTACAGAGCTCGGAGAACAAGACACGTTAGAACCAAACGAAAGAATTCATAAGAGATTCGATTAGTAATATCCAATGAGAATGACTCGTTAGAGATGGGATCAGTAGCTTCCTAGAATGAGTGTGAAGAGTGTTGCTTTTAAAAAATGAACGTGAAAACAATTTTGTTTTAAAAAATCTAAATCAATTATACGTATTTGATTATTTATTTTATATTGATTTGGACAATCAAGTATATAAAGATTTTGCGTATACGTCTGATCCGCGTGTATTTGAAGTTTTAATATACTGGACAGATATAGAATCACACTCTAGTCGCCTGGGGATGATTCCGATGATAGTTCGAACATCATCAGAATTGGTATTCGAGTTTCGAAGGTGTGATATTTATATACTTCCAATTGACCGGTGTGAGAACCAAAACTAGATAGGGCTTATAGTTGTGATTCGGCATCAAAAACATGATTTCTGTATATGTATCAAAATTATGAATTTGAAACGTTAATCAACTAATGGATTGCTGATTGTGTTGTTTGATTATTGTTGTGATTAATTGGAATTTGAATCATTTAGCCAAATTATATCAAATGTTGGACTGAATTGAAAATTGTTTGAAATTGCATGCATATACATGTACATACATTGAACAGGTCATAGCAAGGAGGCTAGAGCAGAAGAATAAAATTGTTTGCCCGACAAATAGGTACAGGCTTACAAATTTATTGGGTTTTTGATGATTTTATGAGCCGATTGGCTAGCCGCTTGGCTGTCTCTTTTTCTTTTTGGACTGGTGAGGGCTATGGGAGGCTATTTGAAATATCCTGAAGCTCCCGGTGCAGGGGAGGTTATGGAGAAATTTTTCGGAAATTTAGGGTGTTAGCCAAATTTTTGAAAAATTTGAAAAGTTCTTAGAAACTGAAAAGTTGAACAACTTAAGCCGTAATGAAAATAATGAAAGTTGAGTTGATTAGTTAAACAACTTTCGGCTTCGTTTCTTTTTGGGGACAAAAAGTTTTAAGTGGGGGAGATTGTAACAACCCGGAAATCTGAGCCAATTTAAAATTTTTATTTTGGAAATTTTAATGAATTTTGAATATTTAAAATGAATTATTTTAAATAATAACGACGAAAAATTTATTTTTGATGAAGTTAAAACGAATAAATTTATTTTAATTATAATTCGAGCCTAAAATGGCGCGGTAGTTCGAAAATTCGATTTCAAAGTTCAAATGAATGTACAGAATTCAAAATAAACCGGATTTTAGCGAAACCAAAAATATTAGAATCTTTTTGAGAATATCTTTCCAACGAATCCGAAAAATCAAAATTTCATAGCAGGAATCAAAAGTTATTCCCAGTTGAAAATTCAGAATAGTCGCTATGGAATTCTGGCCCTTAAAAATGGAAATTTTGCAAACGACCTCGGTTTTTGACGAAACTACTTTTGTTGGATCCGTGATGTCAAGTTATTGCTAGGTTTCAAAATTCGTAATTTTTCGAATCAATATGTGAGTGTGGCAAAGGAAAATGCGCTTGACCAGTTTTAGTTGATTTAAATCGACTGGAAAATGGTCATTTTTCCAACGGTCTCAGAATTTGACGAAATTAGTTTTGTTAGGACCGTATCGTCAATACGAAGATAGAAATAATTTTTCTGTAATTTTTAAAGACTGTATGTGGCCCCGGTAATTTGAAATGTGCATTTAAATTGAATATATAAAGATTTATATTTTAAATTTAACGAAAACTGATCGAAACAGTCGAATCAGCTTGTGAAACATATCCTATTGTGTTCAGAATGGGGGTAATTAGCTATGTACGACAATCGATGGGTTTGATTTCGAGTTCGAAATAAAAAGTTACTTTTTGAAAATTAAATTAATTAACTATATATATTTATATACATCCCCCCTCCTTTCCTTACGCCCTCCGTTGACCTCAGTTTGAAAAAGAAAATAAAAAAGGAAAAAAACCCCGACTATCTCGTTTAACCCTAGCCACCCCCCTTCCGCCACCATCGCCTCTACCCTCACCCCCCTTCTCTCCTCTCCGACGAAAACCCTAACCACCCCTCCTCCCCGTAACGCGCCACCAGTATTCGCCTCCTCCGATTGACGCAGGCCACCGAGCACCGCCACACTGACTCCACGCCACACCCATCCTCCTCCCTTTCCCAAGCTTCTCTCTCTTCGTTCTTCAACTCCGAATCTCCTCCAAAAACAGCCATGCCACCACTGCTTGGGACTGCTGCCGCCGCTGGCCTGAGGCCCGCCTCCAACCCACCACCTCGACACCGGAATCTGCCACCTGCGAGCATACCCCATATCCTCCGACGTTCTTTGAACCGTAAGTTTTTCTAATGTTTTGTTTAATTAAAATTTGTAAGCAAACAAGAAAACTTGATTTCTTTAATATGTAAAAGCGTGAATAGAATTCGATTTTTACATGTTTGTTTATGGAGTAGAAATCTGGAATTTACATATGTGTTCACGGTATAAAAAACCGATTTTTACATGTTTGTTTAAGGAGTAAAAAATCTGAAATTTACATGTATAGATTTGGTTCGTTTAAAAATATAATATTTCTTATGTAAAGAGCGTTATAAAAATATAATTTTTATCATATAAGTAGCAAGATAAAAATATGATTTTTATATTATCGAGATAATAAAAATATGATTTTTATATGGTAGAAATAATAAAAATATGATTTTTATATTATAGAGATAACAAAAATATGATTTTTATATAAATAGTGAATCAAAAATATAATTTTTATATATGTAGCGAATTAAAAATATAATATTTATATACTAGAGAATATAAAAATGTGATTTTTATATGAGTGGCGATATAAAAATATAATCTTTATATAGGAAGTAGCGTTGTTTAAAAGTATAATTTTTAACATATACCGTGTGAAACAGATCTCGTTAGAAGCACGGCGAAGATGTTCTACATATGAAGAGTCGTGGCGTTTGGTTTAGCTCTTGGAGATAACTCCTCACTTTTATTTTGATTTCTAGTTGAAATATATACTAGGATGCAGACGGTGCTTAGCAGCACCTGACACCCGTCGTCCACAGACCATGGACGTCTTGTTTGTTTGATTGATGTGTTGTGAAAATTGATTATGTGATTTGAATTGAAATAAAATATATAGTCATGTGTTGAAATAAAATATATAGTCATGTGTTGAAATAAAATATATATTCATGTGTTGAAATAAAATATATATTCATGTGTTGAAATAAAATATATATTTATGAGTTGAAATAAAATAAATACTCATTTACAAATCGAACGATTTGTTTATGTACACCGATTTGACTAATATTGATTGGTACGATAAATTTTACACATCGCCCGACTGCACAAATAAAATCTGTGTTTGATTGTTTCAAACCCCACACGGGTGTTGGGATGAAATTTGACATACACTAATCCCAATAATTAGATGTATGTTGATCGATTGATTGACAGGTACGCATTGAATATTTATATTTGATGCTTATACAGTGTAGAATGCATTCTGGATGATGGTTGATTATTTATCGTTGCTATGATATACATGTGTTGTATGAAATCCATATAAATAATATTATATGGTAATTGATTGGGTCTCATTCCAATTTAGAAAATAAATTACATTCATGTGTTGAATAAACAAAATAGTCATGTGTTGACAATGCTCATGTGTTGAGAATATTCATGTGTTGAAACCATTCATGTGTTGAAAATATTCATGTGTTGAGTAAAATATTTTAACAATAAAATTTACATCTTTATCATATATAAAGTTAGAAACTAATTGGAAACTAGTTAAGATGAGTGGTTTCCTGGGTATTGATCTGATGTTGATTTCGGCCTTCGGGGTTAATACTTAGGGAATCGTTCTCTTACTAATTTATGGTTGGAGTCTGATTAAGAATTAAATGATATAAAGCACAATTTTATAAAATATATTAAATAATAAAAATAGTCATGTGTTGACGATACTCATGTGTTGAGAATATTAATGTGTTGAAAGAAATATAGATTCATGTGTTGAATAGAATAAATATTCATTTGTTGAATAGAATAACGAAGTTATTGAAATATATATAACCATGTGGATTAGATTTGCGCCATTTTGACGCGAACGATAATTATATCGATTATATTCATTTTTGTAATGAATATAGAAAAGGAAGTGATTTCAAAATATAACGTTTTGAAAATATTATCATTTATATATCGATGATATGGAATATTCAATTTTGTTTAGAAATTGAATACGAAGTTGAAATCTTTTGAAAACGAATTTAAAGCGATTTATAAAATACGTTTTAAAAGGAAATCAACGAAATATATATAATATATTTATATTATATATAATGGCCTGAATAGAACACGCCGTGCTGCGGCTGTTCGCGAATTTCGACCATTGACTTCGAATTGACGTTGTAGGAGATCCGATGAGATCCGACCGTCGGATTCTCCTAAAACCAGAACCGTTGGGTTCGTATCGAAAAGAGTTTTCTAACGAATATTAGAAATTAGAAATCTAACGGTTGGATTTGGAATTATGTCCAAATCAAATTTGGAAAAGGTCGCTGTAAGTGCAGTTCGATTGCCGTTGATGGAAATCGACTGTACGGGCCTTGATAAAATTATTTAAAATATTATTAATTTGTGTAAAATCATAATAAATGATTTAGAAAGCATTGGGATGAAAAACTCCATATTTGAAAAGATAAAAATAGATTTTTATCGAAATAAACAAATTTCGAACTAGAATTATAATCCATTTAATTTTGAAATAAATAAAATGGATTTGAAAGGGTTTTAAAAGTAACCAGAATTTCCAATAATTGATTTGGAATGGATTTGAATCGAAATTGCCTTCGGAATATTTCGATGTTGGATTTCATGATTATACAGATATTGTTATGGAAATTTGAAAGATATTTATATCGTTATTTCCAATACGTTATTTGTTGGTCGTAGAATTTGATATTGAATATAACTGATATATTTTCTATTCAGAGCCTTGTATTTAATATCAAATGGGATTTGGGTTTGTCGTGAATGGTATCTTTAATAATACCGTTCTTAGGCCCAATAGAGTTAAGAAAATCAGAAACTAACTGGAGATTAGTTAATTTGAATGGTTTCCTAGGTATTGATTTGATGTTGGTTTCGGCCTTCGGGGTTATTACTTAGGGAATTGTTCACTTGCTAATTTACGGTTAAAGGCTGATGGAATAGAATGTGATTTTGGGTTTATAGTGAACCGTGTTTTAAATGACATTAGTTCTTTAACCCAGTTAAAGGCAGGATATGATTTCCCAAGTTAAATAATCATTAATATTGATTTTTGGGAAGATTAAAACCAAGTGGAGTTTTAATGAATCTTTAATTAGATTGAAATGATCGAGAATGGAGTATCACCAGTTTTGCTCCAGGCGATAGTTAAATCTTTAATTAGATTTGAACGTGAAATGATAATTGAATTTACCGATAACACCGTGGTGTTAGATATGAAGTATGACCAGTTTTACTTCATGGGATGAATAGGTTGGGATTGGAAAATAAAATAAATGATTACTTCGGTGTGGTTCGCTAATCCCGACTAGTTTGAATTGAAATTAAAAAGAAGATTAAAGAATAAATTTAAAGAATTTATCTTTGATAAAATTAATGGGAACCTTTCCCAAAGTATAAGAATATTTGAATAAAAGAATATTTTGAACAAGAATGAGGCGTATGTTGTGTTTGTATAACACTTGTTTATTATATACGCGAGTTATTTAGAAAACCGGGTTTATCCCATTCTGAATAACTGATTCGACGTGGTGTCGAGGATGAAGATGGTGGTCGAAGACCGGAGGTCTTCACATCGTTTGGTTGATTACTGATGATCTTGATTGGGCTATACACCCAAGAGGAGGGAATCAGTTGGTGATCGTCCAGACGTACTTGGAGATCGATGGATATGCGAGGTACAAGGTGCCTCCGGATTCATTCAGACCCAGAACGGACTTTTAAATGGACTGTGTGTCTGACATTGGATACCATTCTGTGTGATTGATGGATATCGATTGCGTGGAGTGGTTTGCCTGTGTGGCCTGCTAAGATGCAAATGATCAGGGCTTCTATTGAAAAGAAGATTCTTATGGTTGATGACCAATGCACGGCCTGTGTGGCATAGCTTTGTGTAGCGTTAATTCGCGAGCCTCACACCCCGGTTGTGAACCAGAAACGGGAGAGGACATCAGGGAGGGCATGCGTTTCCTTCTAGCTAGGGTGGTGTCAGTGACCTACCATCCCTGACAATTATATTATTTTCACCTGTGTGGTTGTTGCTTTTGCGAGGCGCCTCGGATATATCAATAACTCTGTGGAGCCGATGGAGTCATTTGGCTCATTTACGCCAATGTTCAGGCATTTTAATCCACATCGTGGACCGACCCTGACAATCCAAAGGCTTAACTGAGTACTTGCCTGAGGGGCGGGCTAGAGCATCTCGAATCGATAGAGTACAATCCCTTGCCTTGGTTCATTGATGGAAATCCAACTTCCAAATATGACATTTTGCGGTTTTAATTGTAGAACTAGTATGGCGACATGATATATGGTACGCATGCCGTCTATGACTGGTACTTATGATTGAAATTGTCTTGACTATGCACTTATAGTAATAATAAAAGATGAAATTTAGCATATCAAGCATTCTTTGGCTATTATAAGGTATAACCCTATCCTTCGGCTTGTGTTGCATTGTGTGATGGTACCTGGGTCTTATAATAGCTTCATTGTTCTTTATTTAGCATTGCGTTGTTGTTTTATGCACTGCTATTCTTGGGAGGAGACCCGTTCCGTGTTATATGGCATGGTCCCTTGATTTACCTAACTTTAAAATAAAGATTAATAACTGTTATATTTCTCACACCAGTCACATGACTGACCTGGAGTTTATTGTTTTAACCTAAACTCTGGGTGCTCTTATTTTCGACACGGGCAGCTAGTAGTTTTGGTTTTGCAGATATATATACGCAAGAACCTGGTTTACAGCTGGAATGATATTCGGGAAGTATTGTATCCGTATATCTCCTTCAGTTGTGTTTTGTATTATTTTCCGCTACTATGTAATGTATTGTAATCTTTGATATTTTATGATGTGTAATATTAATCGTACTCTGTATATTCTTGTATTCTGATGAAATTGTTGTAAAATACAATGAAATGTTCTTCTGTTTGTGTTCTGATTCGTCTTGTCCTCAGTACAATCCGTAATTTCCCGTAAGGGGGATTTCAGGTCGTTTCAATTTGTTTAATTTCCTAATCCCAACCTATTCATCCCATGGAGAAAAATTGGTAATACTCCATATCTAACACCACGATGTTATAGATAAATTTAATTACCACTTCCCGTTCAAATCTAATTAAAGATTTAACTATCGTTTGGAGCAAAACTGGTGATACTCCATTCTCGACCATTTCCCAAATTTGATAATTTAAATTATCATAACCTTATTTCAATTTAATTAAAGATTCATTAAAACCCCACTTATTTTTAATCTTCCCAAAAATCAATATTAATGATTATTTAACTTTGGGAAATCAAACACGTTGCATCGACAATCTACACTGTACTATTGATTTCTGTCGATATATAACCTCTAAGCTTGTACATCTTAGAGAAGGGTATTAAGCAAGAGAATAAATTCTCCGCCACCAAACAGATATATATTTAATAGAGATCAACTGAGACACCCCACGTCCGTTAATGTCACTCACTAAGGGAATGCATTAAGTTTCGTGAAGCGCTATAGGTAAACAAACACAGAATAATTACAAGACAGATATAAATAAGGAAGCAGCGGGAAATTTTAAACTTTTATTTCAAACATAAGTCATAATACCATGGTCCACAATTTCATAAGTCACAAAAACCATTACAATAAAAATACTTCTGTCTTGCACCATCAGAGTACATAAGTAAATAAAAAGCATAATTCCTCCAATAAAAAGAGTTAAGTCATAATAGAGACATGAACTTGAGCCATACTTCAGAAGTATTTCCTAACAAGATGATATCTGATTTCGGATTAAGTCTGAGTGTTTCCTCCCTGAGAACATGGGGGGAAACGGAAGAAAGAAGGAGAAACAACAGGGTCAGACATAAAGTCTGGCGAGTCTAGTTACTTTTAGCCAATAGATAAATAAAAGCAACAAGATAGGCATATAAAGTGGATAAGAGAGATCACTACATAAATGACAGGTGTGACAAGGTAAGCAAGTTAAGGTGTATGTGCCTCTCTAATGATTATTCTGCATTATTACTAGTATAACTGAAATGAGATGATCCCTTCCACTACAAGTTGGTAGGCTTAGGTCATACATCCAAGTATACCCTAACCACTACCCTAATCGATCGGCTCCCTACCCCGTAGATATTCTGTGCTAGCCCCACAGTAGGAGGTATCACTTCCTAAAGTGGCAACCTATGGTGTGCACAACCATATCTACCGGTGTCACGGTCGTCTTAGCCCCCTCTGCCCGACCCATGCACGCACATGTCCCCGGTCGATTTGCGCCGCCCACACCATCCGCCTCGTTTTGATCTCTTACAATCAATCAGTAAGCGTGCCCCTTCTCCGCCTAGTACGGAGTTCTTTACTTGATACCAAATCCGGGTTACTGACTGAAACGGGTCCAACACAGTATGATACAAGCTCTCCCCCTTGTCTTATATCCCCCACTAGGTTTTCCACTGACTATGTATACCCTTAGGTGTCTTTAATTACATAGCCCTATACTGGTTTTGCTTACCCTAAAGGGTGTCTTTAATTACATAACTTCATTACATTATCTATCGGTTAGTTATACCACTAGGTGTCTTTTATTACGTAACCCTATTACGTTATCTACTGGTTATATGTACCACTAGGTGTCTTTAATTACATAACCTTATTGGGTTAAGTACATTGGGCTATATATACATATTACGCATCCCCTCTAATTTACTTAACGCACCACTACCAATCCAATTTTAATTAACCCTAACTTAAGTCCATAGTCATATTAAATTAGGTTAAGTAGTCCATTTCATTACCATGTCCAATTATGGTTATAATGGGCTAGACCTCCCACATTAGGCCTACAACGTGTGGATCCTGGATATGCCGGTTGGGTCCGGGCAGCCTTATTCCATAGTTGGGCCTAACCTCGTGTCTTAGCCCGATTCGTATTTGCGTACTTAGACCTCTCACATTAGGTTCAACATTAGTGGCTGCTGGATATGTCGGTCGGGTCCGGGCAGACTTCCACCACTAATGTAACCTAACTTCATGTCATAAGTACAATTTACAATTCCTAATTGTAAATTACTAAACATTCCAAATCTACCTATGTCATTATAGGTAACTATTTCTATGTTTTCCCCATTTGAATTACATGTCCCATATTACATAAATCATGCCAATTATAATCCCTTTTTCCCCGTTTCCTCTCTAACGTATTCGTACGTATTTTGGCGGCATTTAGACTATAAAGTAGCCTAGCTATAACAATAAGAATGGAATATGACAAGGGTGATAGTTTCAACATGTCTTGGTATAAACATGAACATAAACTGGCAAAATAACAACGTGAATGGACTTGTGATTGACATCATAATAAAGTGGGCATCAAACTGGTAACTTTTGACAATCACTATGATGTTCAAGCAAGCATAACGAGATCTAGATTAAACATTAGGTGTCCAATTACTTAGATCTAGCATAGCTAGGATGACATAATAATATGTTTAGATCTAAAGGTGGATTCACATGTCAAGTTTACAACATATCTCAATGTATCACAATATGACAGGTGAAAGGTGATTAACATAAAGATCTAGATCCAAGTAATGTCTCAATTGTTCAAATTAATATATGTACATCCACTGTAACATGGTTACAAGTCAAGATCCATATAAACATCATAATCGAATCACCACAATTTTTTTAGATCTAGGAAATTAGATCTGTCATGACACAGGATAGAATTTCTCATTAACATAGAATCATACTTTACAACATATCCAATTCATAGTCTTTCAAAGCATACTTTTATTAATCTGAACCTAAAAGTAGTCTAGAAACTCATAGCATTAGATTTAGAGAATTTAGGAAGAACGGATCTAGAATTTCTGAATTGGATTTGTAGAATATGTTGTTGTAGAAATGGTTCAGTTCGCACTCCAGCAGCATATGGCCTTCATGACTCCCAATGAAGAGAATATGACACGTATATATAGCTTCCAAACCCCCTGAAACCGAGTGCCACCTCATCCCTAGGGGTGTCGACACCCCTGTGGGTGGGTCGACCCCTAGGTCGACACCCCTCAAGGGGGTTCGACCCCCTAGAGTGGGAATTTTGCCGATCAGAGGATTTTTTAGAATTTAAATCCTCTAGATGGGATTCTGACTCATCTTTGACTCACCTCTGACTCATATGTATATATAAAATATTTCTATGTATATACAAACTTAAAACTCTTATAACTTCCTTACACGGTGTCCATTTTACGCAAACCAAACATCTATCTTGACCAGAATTTCAAGATGGACGCAATGGTGCAGTCCGTTTCCTTTAATTCTGAACATTAAATTAATTATTATTTAATTTATTCTCTTTAATGTCGTTAAAAATTCGGGGTGTTACATTCTCCCCTACTCAAAGGATTTCGTCCCCGAAATTTCTAAGTTGAGAAGAGTGCATATCCTACCATCCATCAACCATCTACTCATCCACCAATCACTGGCATCCATTGTCCTTAAAGATTTCTAATTCTTACATGAATATATGTAAAGGTGTGTGTATATGTCCTAACACTAATGCGAAGATCAGGCGGTCTACTGATTCAGTTGACCTCCTTAATGCAGTGTATGTTAGTGCCATGAATCCAATATGTATGCAAATAAACTTATTGTATCATATAGGTTCTATATGTGTGCGCACCCATTCATCGAAATGCAACATCCATATGCCAGTTCATCCATTTCCATCCATAAAAAAAAAGAAAATGCACATTCATCCATATGCAATATGAAAGTGATTGAGCCGATCTTAGTGCCTAATGTGCGGGTATATGCGTCCACGGGAAACCACTAGCAAACACTTGCATCCACTTGCATCCATCAAACGTAACATGTTTCAAACACATGTTTACATCCATAGGATTCCTATCTAGAGGTAGAAAATACGATGGATAGGATATATTTTATTGACAAAAACAAGTACTGATAAAACTTAGGAAAGGAGTTAAGAACATACCCTCGAAAAGAAAAGGGTACGAAGCACGAATCTTGTCTTCTGTCTCCGAAATTGCATCTTCTGGGTTATCTCCCCCATTGAACCTTTAGCAACTTGATTTCCTTATTGCTCATCTTCTTAACCTCCGACCCAAGAATACGGGTGGGGACTCGTCTGATTATCGCCTCCCGTTCCACTTCAACTTCTTCCAACATGACTCGGCTCAACAACTTCCGCGGTGTCATGCAGACACTTCCTTAGATGAGAGACATGGAAAACGTCATGAACATTGGATAAATTTCCTTGTTTGAGTGTTAAGAACCTCTCCATCTGTATGCTTCTCTCCGCTTGGGAAAGAAATTTCATTTCGAACCTCTGTCTAAAGTCTTCCCAAGTTTCTACTGGACGTCCAACTTGGGTGATTTCCCACCAAAATGAGGCTTCGTCCTTTAACAGTCAAGCAGCTAATTGAATTTTTCTTCGGTCCTCCACTTCAATGATTACGAATAAGTCATCGGTCTCCTTAAGCCAATTCCGAGCTTCTATGAATGTCTCGATCCTATGGAATGGCCTCCCTCTCATAGCCCGGAAGTCATTGCAGATCTTGGCAAAGTTATCAGCTCTTGGAGGGGGAGGAATGACTGGTGCAGCTGGGGGAGGAATGTTTTCTTGGCCTTTGGCAGGCGCCATGGCCTCCAAACACCTATGGAGCCATCCGGGTATTGTGACGCCCTCCGGGATATTAGGGATGTTTTATTCCCTAGGCATGCTGAAAAAGGGAAAAAGAAGAAATTTAGATAAAGGACTGAAGGATACTACATATAGCATTTTGGGGAATATTTTTCAAAATAAACTTTTCTTTTTTTGAAAATGCTTTCCTTTTAAAACCCTTTTTGAAAATAATTTTCAAAAACTTTATCTAATCTGGTAACCTTCAGCTCTGATACCAAGTGAGACACCTCACATCCGTTAATGTCACTCACTAAGGGAATGCATTAAGTTTCGTGAAGCGCTATAGGTAAACAGACACAGAATAATTACAAGACAGATATAAATAAGGTAGCAGTGGGAAATTTTAAACTTTTATTTCAAACATAAGTCATAATACCGTGGTCCACAATTTCATAAGTCACAAAAACCATTACAATAAAAATACTTCTGTCTTGCACCATCAGAGTACATAAGTAAATAAAAAGCATCATTCCCCAATAAAAAGAGTTAAGCCATAGTAGAGACAAGAACTTGAGCCATACTTCAGAGGTAGCTCCTAACAAGATGATATCTGATTCCTGATTAAGTCTGAGTGTTTCCTCCCTGAGAACCTGGGGGGGGGGGGGACGGAAGAAAGAAGGAGAAACAACAGGATCAGACATAAAGTATGGCGAGTCTAGTTACTTTTAGCCAGTAGATAAATAAAAGCAACATGATAGGCATATAAAGTGGATAAGAGAGATCACTACATAAATGGAAGGTGTGACAAGGTAAGCAAGTTAAGGTGTATGTGCCTCACTAATGATTACTCTTCATTATTACTAGTATAACTGAAATGAGATGATCCCTTCCACTACAAGTTGGTAGGCTTAGGTCATACATCCAAGTATACCCTAAGCACTACCCTAATCGATCAGCTCCTTACCCTATAGATATCCTGTGCTGGCCCTATAGTAGGAGGTATCACTTCCTAAAGTGGCAACCCACGGTGTGCACAACCATATCTACCTGTGTCACGGTCGTCTTAGCCCCCTCCACCCGACCCATGCATGCACATGTCCCCGGTCGGTTTGCGCCGCCCATACCATCCGCCTCGTTTGGATCTCTTACAATCAATCAGTAAGCGTGCTCCTTCTCCGCCAAGTACGGAGTTCTTTACTTGATACCAACTCCGGGTTACTGACTGAAATGGGTCCCACACAACATGATACAAGCTCTCCCCCTGTCTTGTATCCCCCACTTGGTTTTCAACTGACTATGTATACCCTTAGGTGTCTTTAATTACATAGCCCTATACTAGTTATGCTTACCCTAAAGGGTGTCTTTAATTACATAACTTCATTACATTATCTATCGGTTAGTTATACCTCTAGGTGTCTTTAATTACGTAATCATGTTATGTTATCTACTGGTTATGCATACCACTAGGTGTCTTTAATTACATAACCTTATTGGGTTAAATACGTGGGCCTATATATACATATTACCCATCCCCTCTAATTTACTTAACCCACCACTATCCATCCAATTTTACTTAACCCTAACTTAAGTCCATAGTCATACTAAATTAGGTTAAGTAGCTCATTTCATTACCATGTCCAATTATGGTTATAATGGGCTAGACCTCCCACATTAGGCCTAAAATGTGTGGATATTGGATATGTCAGTCGGGTCCGAGCAGACTTATTCCATAGTTGGGCCTAACCTCGTGTCTTAGCCCGATTCTTATTTGCGTACTTAAACCTCTCACACTAGGTTCAACATTAGTGGCTGCTGGATATGCTGGTCGGGTCTGGGCAGACTTCCACCACTAATGTAACCTAAGCTTGTGTCATAAGTACAATTTACAATTCCTAATTGTAAATTACTAAACATTCCAAATCTACCTATGTCTTTATAGGTAACTATTTCTATGTTTTCACCATTTGAATTACATGTCCCATATTACATAAATCATGCCAATTATAATCCCTTTTTCCCCATTTCATCTCTAACGTATTTGTACGTATTTTGGCGGCATCTTGGCTATAAAGTAGCCTAGCTATAACAATAAAAAGGGAATATGACAAGGGTGATAGTTTCAACATGTATTGGCATAAACATGAACATAAATTGGCATAATAACAATGTGTATGGACCTGTGATTAACATCATAATAGAGTGGGCATCAAACTGATAACTTGTGGCAATCACTATGATGTTCAACCAAGCATAATGAGATCTAGATTAACCGTTAGGTGTCCAATTATTTAGATCTAGCATAGTTAGGATGACATAATAATATGTTTAGATCTAAAGGTGGATTAACATGTCAAGTTTACAACATATCTCAATGTATCACAATATGACAGGTGAAAGGTGATTAACATAAAGATCTAGATCCAAGTAATGTCTTAATTTTCCAAATTAATAGATGTACATCCACTATAACATGGTTACAAGTCAAGATCCACATAAACATCATAATCGAATGACCATAATTTCATTAGATCTAGGAAATTAGACCTGTCATGAAACAAGATAGAATTTCTCATTAACACAGAATCATACTTTACAACATATCCAATTCATAGTCTTTCAAAGCATACTTTTATTTATCTAAACCTTAAAGTAATCTAGAAACTCACAATGTTAAGTTTAGAGAATTTAGGAAGAACGGATCTAGAATTGTTGTAGAAACGATTCGGTTCGCACTCCAGCATCATATGGCCTCCATGACTCACAATGAAGAGAATATGAGAAATATGACACGTATATATAGCTGTCAGACCCCATGAAACCGAGTTCCACCTCAGCCCTAGGTGTGTCGACATCCCTTTAGGGGTCGACCCCTAGTTCGACACCCCTCTAGAGGGCCCCCAAAGCGGGAATTTTACCGCTTTAGAGGAATTTTTCGAATTTGAATCCTATGGATTGGATTCTGACTCATCTTTGACTCACCTCTGACTCATATATAAAATATTTCTTTGCATATACAAACTTAAAACTCTCATAACTTCCTCATACGTTGTCTGTTTTACGCAAACCAAACGTCTATCTTGACCAGAATTTGGAGACGGACGCAATGGTGCAGTCTGTTTCCCCTAATTCTAAACATTAAATTAATTATTATTTAATTTATTCTCTTTAATGTCGTTAAAAATTCGGGGTGTTACATCAGCCTTATAGTTCGATATACAACGTTAGACATGTAATCCTGTTGTAATGACCCGTACTGGCAGGGGTATTATGATTAATTTATTTAATTGTATATATGGTAGGTTAGTGAATTTAATGGTGGTGGAATTAAATAATGGTGAATAATTAATTAAAATAATAATTAAATAATATATTTAATTCTGAATTAATCAGAATTGGCTGAAATGACGATATGGTGTGAATCGGATCATCTGTGATATTTAATTTAGCTTGAAATTGAATTTGAATAACGAATATATTATATAAACGACGGTTTGAACGTAGAATTATAATATAATTATAATCGAGCTTGAAATGGCGCTGTAGTTCGTAAATTGGCGATTCGAACTTCAATTGAATGTACAGGATTCGTTTTAAGCCGGATTTATGTGAAACAAGAAACATTAGGAGCTGGTGAAGTATATCTTTCTAGTGGAAGAGAAAAATCAGGATTTCGTCGTATAGATTTTGAGATATGTCCAAATCAAATTTTAGAATAGTCGCTATAGAATTATTTATCGACCATAACGGTTTATTCGATATAACTAGAGATCGGGTTTGAATTCAAACAAGGTTCATTTGGGGCGTGGTGATAATTTAATTTTTAGAATTTTTCTGTAATTTTTAATTAATTTAATAAGTGACTTTTTATTTGAAGTATTTCGCACCCTGAAATCAACATTTGAAGTTTCAAAATATGACTCCATCTACCGGTATTATTATATTTTTGGGATCCTAACACATTATGCATCACAACGATATTTTTATTTTTGTCTGTAACAGTCAGTAACTGAACAATATTCTATGTAGTCGATATCGCATATGATTTAACAAACCCTACAGACAAAGTAAACCATTCCCTCCTAACCTATGTGTAAATATCTTGCCGACAAACTATCATAGCATGTGGTCTCAAATCACACAGCAATCTCAATGTGCTATGGTTTAGTTTAAGCCACAAAGACGTTTAGCCATCCATAAATACCCTATCCCTCATAACCTAATTTTTTTTCACCGATCAAAATCGTAGCTGTCAATTGAAAACTTCAGCAAAAAAATCTTGAGCTCTTCAAAAATAAAGTAAAAAAAAACCAAGCAAAATTCGTAAACTCACATTTATATGTATATGAATTCATGACGGGCTTGTCTTCGATCTCGTGTGCGTTTCAGGTAGTTCGAACCTATTTCGGTTCCGTGTATGTCGAGCAACATCAGTTTTGTGTACTAAGGGGTCGAAGAATACAACTGTTTGAGCAGCTCGAGTGCCTGGCGATGGCGGAAGGGAAGATCATAGTGGGTTGGTTGATTTGGTGTTTGGGTAGGAATTTTGGTGAGTTACAGTTGAAATGTAAGTCGATGGTCTTACTGGAGCAACCGCTCGACGCAATGGGGAAGAGGGTAATGGCGTTGGAAGGATATACTGGAGTTTAATCTAAGAAGAAATTGCGGTGTTCGATGTCTGTGGAGTCACTGGAGCTTTCCGAATTCGGGAAACATGCAAGATAGGAAGAAGGGCAAAAGAATAAGAGGAGTTTTAGAAGGAGGGGGCGTACGAAGTATTGAAAATGGCCATGTTCTTGCGTTGAGATGTACTGGCATCCGAGAAGGTGTATTAGTGGATAGGTGAAGTAAATTTTTGGTTTTCACAGGAAGAAGCAACCACGATTAAGTGGTTTGTGCAGAAGAAGAGGCCACAACAGTTCGGGTTCTGGGCATTGAACTAAAAAGGGGTATTGGGCCGATGATTTATAAAGGGTAAGGCCCTTTATATAAAAATAAAATCCATGTGTTATTTATTTAATAGGTGTTCACACTTTGAAATGGTATAACTTGAGCATACGTTAACGAAATTCAGAAAATCAAGATCCGTTGGGATCATATGGACGGGAGCAACACAATGGAACTGACCGGGAGTGGATTGGTGCTCATAACAATTTATTGCAAAATATATTGTCCGTCTAAATCAAGCGATGGTTATCGTTATTTATGATGATCGTCCAATGTGAGTAAATCTCACTAACTCTGAACAGTTTATAATTTCATGTTGTATTTTTAGAACTGTTAGATATTGGCTGATTGACTGTATGTTGATTGTTTGATTGAACTGCTAGTCAGTTAGTTAAATTTTCTATATTGATTATGTTTAACAGAATATATCATATGGAACTGAAAAGTAATGTTATCTATATTGTTTAACATCTGTGATGCAGGGAAACAGGTTGGAGGAATCCAACTGGATTCCTCAACAATTATTTTACTGTTTTCATATATTGTGATATATGATGTGTTATATAATCTGTTATGGATTATGGGTGTTGGAATGATGTTGATCATTTTATTACGATATTTTAAATATCATAAAAGACCCTGGGATGTAAAAAGAATGATTTCAATGTATATTGAAATAAAGGGATTTTATAAAATCAACGGATTTTATAAAAAGAAATATTTCGAAAGTAAGTAAAAGGAACTAATCGATGTTAGTTTAATCGATTAGTGTTAAAGTAAAAGGAACTAATCGATGTTAGTTTAATCGATTAGTGTTAAAGTAAAAGGAACTAATCGATGTTAGTTTAAATGATTAGTGTTAAAGTAAAAGGAACTAATCGATGTTAGTTTAAATGATTAGTGTTAAAGTAAAAGGAACTAATCGATGTTAGTTTAATCGATTAGTGTTAAAGTAAAAGGAACTAATCGATGTTAGTTTAATCGATTAGTGTTAAAGTAAAAGGAACTAATCGATGTTAGTTTAAATGATTAGTGTTAAAGTAAAAGGAACTAATCGATGTTAGTTTAATCGATTAGTGTTAAAGTAAAAGGAACTAATCGATGTTAGTTTAATCGATTAGTGTTAAAGTAAAAGGAACTAATCGATGTTAGTTTAATCGATTAGTGTTAAAGTAAAAGGAGCTAATCGATGTTAGTTTAATCGATTAGAGTTAAAGTAAAAAGAGTTAATCGAATATAGTTATTCGAATAGAAGCAAATGAGTTAATCGAATATAGTTTATTCGAATAGAAAGTAAAAGGAGTAAATCGAATATAGTTTATTCGAATAAAATGAAATTGGTAAATCAAATATATAGTATTCAAATATAATTAAAAGAGCTATCGAATATAGTTTATTCGATAGGAGCTAAGTGAATAGAGTAAATCAAATAGAATAAATCGAATAGAGATTTATTCGAACGAGAGTTAAGTAAGGAAGTTAGTTAAGAAATATAAAGGGAACTTTGCCTATTTCAAAGTTAGAAATGTTGTTCAGTTAAGGTCTGAGAGGTAGTTCTACCCCAACTTGATTGACTTCATTTTTAACTAAGGAATAGTTAAGGTTCGACAGTAAAGGAAATGGTTTGAGTTGGCATCGCGATGGTTTGTTTAAACATATGTCTAAGTCCAATGAAGAAGCTTTGGAAATGTTTTCCAAATAAGAAACCAGAAATGTTTTCTAATAAAGAAACAAAGAAATGGAAATGTTTTCCATTGTTAATAACGTATATTTTCCCAATTTAGAAAATAAGGAATATTGAACGTAGGGAAACATGAGATAAGTAAATTAATGAACTAAAGAGATGAATGTTGAATGATGTTTGATCGATATAATTTCCATTTGGAAATAATATCATTGTTTGCACACCTATTTTTATTCGATAGTTAAATCACAGACTATCGAAGTTTTGACCATTTTAACGTTGTTAATATGGAGAGACCGGTTGGATTATTATCCGAAGAACCACTCTATATTGGCATAACCGTTGCGAATCATATATGCCAAAGGAAAATTGAAGACGGAGTTATGCAAGGGCTATCCTGTTTACAGAATAGTGCCTTCGGTTCATCCTGTTCCTGGATGACTTGTATGGACGGATGCTGGCAGAGTATTTCCAAACGATCACGTATATTGATTTCTCCAACTGTACCAAGAGTGGAAGCGGAGAAGGAAACTTCTTTTAGCTAACGCATAATGTATGGTTGAGGACGTTGATCGGTGATTTGACGGATTTGACGATGTGGCATTCAGAGTGAATCTGGTATGATGGAAAAGCGTAGCTTCTAGCCTCATCATCCGGTAAATGACAGAAATCGGGCAGGCAGCATGGCTATGTAGGTCGCACCTATTAGGGTGTATAATTACCTGATCCAGAGTTTCATTTATTTCTAAACATCTATTGTTGATGCTGTCCCATTCAGGAAACGGTTGTTGATCCCAACCGTTGGTGATATACATGCGATACACTCAAGCGAAATGAGTGGTCGGTCATGTGTGGCCGGGTTGCAAGATGTTCTTGTTGAACCCAGTGTATTCCTCTCTAGAGGTACACTAGCGAAAGGTGGCTCCATACCTTGTCATAGTGGGAAATCCATTACCCAATACGTGCTTGCGGTTTTGATTGTATACTATATATGTAGAACGTGAGATGAAAGCGTTTCTGCTAGATGATTATATATATACTGTGGTTGATAGACATTATTATAATATCAAAAGGTTTTTGATATAAAGATATTTTGGATTCTCATAAGGGAAAAACCCGTTCCGTTATGCGGCGTGGTCTTATGAGATATCGTTTACTTGTTCGAACTGTTTTTAAACTGTTTTACTCATACCAGTCCCATGACTGACCCGGAGTTTACTTTGTTGTTTTCCCTAAACTCTTGGGTCCCTAAATTTGTACGGGCAGTCAAGTAGTCGGGATTTAAAGATATACTGGAAGAGCTTGGAGCAGGAGGCTTCAGGATCAAACAGCTATAGTTATTTCCGCTGTGTTGTAAGTGCTGTACTTTGATAATGATATGTATATCCAAGTACAGATTTGTATTTCAAAGTTATGTTATGAAATATATTTATTCGTTCCGCTGTGAGATTCGTGTTACTCTGATGTTGTGTTCTTCTTCTTCTTCTATTCTAATTTTCTATCTTATCTTTCCTCACCCTCTAATTTCTTTCACTAATTACCAGGATTTTTCGATGTTTTGGTTATCGACATCGTGCTTATGTCGATAACCAAAGTCGCTCGAAATCCGGGTCGTTACAGTTGGTATCAGAGCATAAGTTAAGAATTACTTGGCTCTGTGGCGTGACTCGGTAGAGATAGGGTTAGTAATACCCTAGACTGAGATTGAGTGTATATATACGAGTGAACGTATTTGTTATTGATATAAAAATTTGTTTTATATTGTGGAGATTCATTGGTTGAGTTGTTTATGAGTTTTGGTCGATCAGTTTGATCCACTGTATCGGTAGGAGTTACTAAACACTTGAATACGATGGGTCGACACGATATGTTTTGTAAAGAGGGTAATTTAAAATAAGTTTATCCAAGGTATATCTTGATATAGAGAAGATATATATATCAAAATTATAATATATTGGATATATTGGTTGTGATTATAATCGAGTAAGATTATAAATTAAATGGTTATGTAAATAACCAATCAGAATTCATATAAGGGAAATACGTGAAATCATATGATTTAAATCTGAAATTTAAACCAGAAATTGAATTAAAACTCTGGAGAATTGAATAAGTGTTTGTAAATGGATTGGGATTAAAAATAAGGGAAATTTAAGATCCTGGGAGATTTTAAATTGTTTTACAAGCAGTGTGAATTATATTTTGAAATGAATTTCAAAGTAGAAATGTTTAGAAATGGTTTTATAGTATTGAACTCACTTCGATCGCTGGAAAATAGATTCTGATGATGACAGCTGCATCATCAGTATTCATTTTCGAGTTGTAAGTGACGAATTACAACCAGAGATACTGTTTTGAATTTGTTTTGGGAAAGACAAGTTGTGTTGAATTTCAACATGGGATTTAAAATATAGAATTTGAATTTTTAAATAGATTTGAAATATTAACTTGTTTTAAAAGAAATAAAACAAGAAGTTCCTTTATAAACGAAGTTTATAAATAGTTCTTTTATAAATGAAGTTTATAAATGAAGTGAAAAGAATTATCATTGGATAATTCAGAAATAAAATACAAGTGTGAAATTGAAAGGGAAATCTGTCTTCCAAGGGTAGAAATATCGATTTCAAAAGGAATTGAAATCGAGACTTATTTAAAGGAATTTGAATAAAGGAAGTTCAAACATAGAATTGAATATAGAAAATTCAAAGGGGATTTGAATGTAGAAAATTCAAAGGGGATTTGAAGATAGAAATTCAAATGAGATTTGAATAAAGAAGATTTAAATAATGGAAAATTTAATATAGAAATTCATATTGAGTAATAATGAAATTTGAATATAGAATTCAAATAGTTTAAATGGAATTTGAATATAGAATTCAAATAGAGTTGAAATGGAAATTGGAATATATAATTCAATGGAGTTTGAATATAGGATTTGAATAAATAGAATTTGACATATGAGAAATCAAATAGAATTTGACATATGAGAAATCGAATAGAATTTGAATAAAGAGAATTCAAGTAGAAATTGAATATATGGAATTCAATGGAAGTGATATAGAATTTGAATATAGAAATTCAAATGTCGTTTGGATATAGAAAACATAAGAGATTTCAAATATAGGATTTGAATATCGAAAGTGAAAT
This sequence comes from Allium sativum, assembly GCA_030737875.1. Taxonomy (NCBI): domain Eukaryota; kingdom Viridiplantae; phylum Streptophyta; class Magnoliopsida; order Asparagales; family Amaryllidaceae; genus Allium; species Allium sativum. The sequence continues at coordinate 390,970,484 of CM060925.1, forward strand.
GAAATTTGAATGTAGAGGATTCAAATAGAAATGAAAATGAAATTTGAATATAAAAGATTCAAAGGGAATTGAAATGAAATAAAGAGAATTCAAATAGATTTGAATAATGAAATTCATATATGGAATTTGAATAAGTGAATTGAAATGAAATTCAAATATAGAATTTGAATAAGAGAATTGAAATGGAATTTTAATATAGGAAATTCAAATAGAATTGAAAAGGAATTCAATTAGTTGATAAACAAGTTAAGATATATTTGAACATGTTATACTCAAATATGAAGGTGAAATGGGCAAACCAGTAATTTGAAAATCACTTAACGAGCTAAGTTAAAATGATTGGAGTAAGCTGGAATGAATTAGAAATGTATGGATATACATGGGATAGGTATGGATAAGGTATGAAGGTATATAAATAGAATGCTCGACGAAAAGGTATGTATTTAATTCATATATGAGATTTTATGCGCCGTATCGGATAGCCGCTTGGCTTTTTCTTTTTCTTTTGGATTGGTGAGGGCCATGGGAGGCTATTCGAAATATCCCGATGCTCCTAGTACAAAGGAGGTTATGGCGAATTTTTCCGGGAATTTAAGGAGTTAGAATATTTTTAAGATAATTTGATAGTTAGAAATCAACGTATCAATATATATAGAAGTCGATAAGGAAACGAACTTAGAAATAGAATAGTATAATAAAAAAAGAAGACTAAGAATAAAATCTAGTAAGAATAGAAAGAGGAAGTGTGACGTGTTTAAAAGGTGAATAAGTAGTTGTATGGTATTGATTATTCGAGTAAGTAGTCATATCTGTTTTGACGTTATAAATGTTATTTAGTCAAGGTCTGAGAGGTAGTTATACCCCAACTTGATTGATTTCATTATTAACAGATAAATAGTAAGATTTCAGGCTCGAAGATCGATGTTGAATAAGAGTTAGTTGAATATAGTATTTGGGTTGTCGTAACGATGTTTTACACAACATCCGTTTTAACCCAAATGAGTGTAAGCTTGGAAATATAATAAAGAATATTTCCTAAGTATAGAAATAAAACGAGATCGGAAAAGAGATAAGTAATTGGAATATTTTCCAATTATAAATAGCATATATTTTCTAAAGTTTAGAAAATAAAGGAAGGCGAAATTCGGAAATGTTTTCCAAATAACATAAAAGGCCAATATAGATATTGAAAATATTTGGTTAACAAATATTGATAAAGAAATAGAGAAGTGATTTAACTAATGGAATATTGATTAAGGGCTCAGTTGAATTTCAAAAAGGAAAATTTGATTTTTGAAAAGAGTAAATTGTTTAAAAACTCCCAGGGAAAGACTGTTTGAATTTAAAACAAATTTAACAGAAATTTGTGAAAGCAAATTTAAATAGAAGTTTGCGAAAGTAAGCTGAGACTGAATTGAAATAGTTAAGTGAAAACTGAATGGAAATAGAACGATATCAGGAAAAATTTGTTCTTGAATAAAATTGGATTGTCGAGATAAGAATCTGAAATGAAAATTGGATTGGGAAGTTAAGAGTTTGAAATCGAGAATGGAACTCGAATTTGAAATAAAATTCGACTTAGGATATAAGTGAATGGTTGTGTCGTGGATTAAAGTAGATGGGAGTTTGATTGGGATGACCCTTGTATCCGCTGAATTGATAACATGTGGAAAGGATATAATGATATGCCGACAAAAAGGGTATCAGTTTATATTTCTATTAGAGATGAGATTTCGATGAGCCGAATTGGCAAGCCGCTTGGCTGTTTGGTTTTCTTTTGGGATGGAGATGGCCCAGAGAGGCGAGTTGGAGTTTGACCGATTGAGCAGTACAAAGGAGGTGCCGGCGAAATTTTTCGAAGAGTTAAGGCGTTAGAAAATTTTCAGAATTTTTGAAAATTTTCGTTGATAAGAATTAATTAATATTTAATTGAAATTAAGTTGGTTCAGTTGAAACTGAAGTTAAGAAGTGAACAAATATGTTCTAACCAGTCGATAGGGTCGTCCTCTACCTTTTAGCAATTTCGAGGACGAAATTATTTTAAGTGGGGAAGATTGTAATGACCCGTACTGGCAGGGGTATTATGATTAATTTATTTAATTGTATATATGGTAGGTTAGTGAATTTAATGGTGGTGGAATTAAATAATGGTGAATATTTAATTAAAATAATAATTAAATAATATATTTAATTCTGAATTAATCAGAATTGGCTGAAATGACGATATGGTGTGAACCGGATCATCTGTGATATTTAATTCAGCTTGAAATTGAATTTGAATAACGAATATATTATATAAATGACGGTTTGAACGTAGAATTATAATATAATTATAATCGAGCTTGAAATGGCGCTGCAGTTCGTAAATTGGCGATTCGAACTTCAATCGAATGTACAGGATTCGTTTTAAGCCGGATTTCTGTGAAACAAGAAACGTTAGGAGCTGGTGAAGTATATCTTTCTAGTGGAAGAGAAAAATCAGGATTTCGTCGTATAGATTTTGAGATATGTCCAAATCAAATTTTAAAATAGTCGCTATAGAATTGTTTATCGACCATAACGGTTTATTCGATATAACTAGAGATCGGGTTTGAATTCAAACAAGGTTCTTTTGGGGCATGGTGATAATTTAATTTTTAGAATTTTTCTGTAATTTTTAATTAATTTAATAAGCGACTTTTTATTTGAAGTATTTCGCACCCTGAAGTCAACATTTTGAAGTTTCAAAATATGAGTCCATCTACCGGTATTATTATATTTTTGGGATCGTGACACATTATGCATCACAACGATATTTTTATTTTTGTCTGTAACAGTCAGTAACTGAACGATATTCTATGTAGTCGATATCGCATATGATTTAACAAACCCTGCAGACAAAGTAAACCATTCCCTCCTAACCTATGTGTAAATATCTTGCCGACAAACTATCATAGCATGTGGTCTCAAATCACACAACAAACTCAATGTGCTATGGTTTAGTTTAAGCCACAAAGACGTTTAGCCATCCATAAATACCCTATCCCTCAAAACCTAATTTTTTTTCACCGATCAAAATCGAAGCCGTCACTTGAAAACTTCAGCAAACGAATCTCGAGCTCTTCAAAAATAAAGTTAAAAAAAACCAAGCAAAATTCGTAAACTCACATTTATATGTATATGAATTCACGACGGGCTTGTCTTCGATCTCGTGTGCGTTTCAGGTAGTTCGAACCTATTTCGGTTCCGTGTATGTCGAGCAACATCAGTTTTGTGTACTAAGGGGTCGAAGAATACAATTGTTTGAGCAGCTCGAGTGCCTGGCGATGGCGGAAGGGAAGATCATAGTGGGTTGGTTGATTTGGTGTTTGGGTAGGAATTTTGGTGAGTTACAGTTGAAATGTAAGTCGATGGTCTTACTGGAGCAACCGCTCGACGCAATGGGGAAGAGGGTAATGGCGTTGGAAGGATATACTGGAGTTTAATCTAGGAAGAAATTGCGGTGTTCGATGTCTGTGTAGTCACTGGAGCTTTCCGAATTCGGGAAACATGCAAGATAGGAGGAAGGGCAAAAGAATAAGAGGAGTTTGAGAAGGAGGGGGCGTACAAAGTATTGAAAATGGCCATGTTCTTGCGTTGAGATGTACTGGCATCCGAGAAGGTGTATTAGTGGATAGGTGAAGTAAATTTTTGGCTTTCAGAGGAAGAAGCAACCACGATTAAGTGGTTTGTGGAGAAGAAGAGGCCACAACAGTTCGGGTTCTGGGCATTGAACTAAAAAGGGGTATTGGGCCGATGATTTATAAAGGGTAAGGCCCTTTATATAAAAATAAAATCCATGTGTTATTTATTTAATAAGTGTTCACACTTTGAAATGGTATAACTTGAGCATACGTTAACGAAATTCAGAAAATCAAGATCCGTTGGGATCATATGGACGGGAGCAACACAATGGAACTGACCGGGAGTGGATTGGTGCTCATAACAATTTATCGCAAAATAAATTGTCCGTCTAAATCAAGCGATGGTTATCGTTATTTACGATGATCGTCCAATGTGAGTAAATCTCACTAACTCTGATCAGTTTATAATTTCATGTTGTATTTTTAGAACTGTTAGATATTGGCTGATTGACTGTATGTTGACTGTTTGATTGAACTGCTAGTCAGTTAGTTAAATTTTCTATATTGATTCTGTTTAACAGAATATATCATATGGAACTGAAAAGTAATGTTATCTATATTGTTTAACATCTGTGATGCAGGGAAACAGGTTGGAGGAATCCAACTGGATTCCTCAACATTTATTTTACTGTTTTCATATATTGTGATATATGATGTGTTATATAATCTGTTATGGATTATGGGTGTTGGAATGATGTTGATCATTTTATTACGATATTTTAAATATCATAAAAGACCCTGGGATGTAAAAAGAATGATTTCAATGTATATTGAAATAAAGGGATTTTATAAAATCAACGGATTTTATAAAAGGAAATATTTCGAGAGTAAGTAAAAGGAACTAATCGATGTTAGTTTAATCGATTAGTGTTAAAGTAAAAGGAACTAATCGATGTTAGTTTAATCAATTAGTGTTAAAGTAAAAGGAACTAATCGATGTTAGTTTAAATGATTAGTATTAAAGTAAAAGGAACTAATCGATGTTAGTTTAAATGATTAGTGTTAAAGTAAAAGGAACTAATCGATGTTAGTTTAATCGATTAGTGTTAAAGTAAAAGGAACTAATCGATGTTAGTTTAATCGATTAGTGTTAAAGTAAAAGGAACTAATCGATGTTAGTTTAAATGATTAGTGTTAAAGTAAAAGGAACTAATCGATGTTAGTTTAATCGATTAGTGTTAAAGTAAAAGGAACTAATCGATGTTAGTTTAATCGATTAGTGTTAAAGTAAAAGGAACTAATCGATGTTAGTTTAATCGATTAGTGTTAAAGTAAAAGGAGCTAATCGATGTTAGTTTAATCGATTAGAGTTAAAGTAAAAAGAGTTAATCGAATATAGTTATTCGAATTGAAGCAAATGAGTTAATCGAATATAGTTTATTCGAATAGAAAGTAAAAGGAGTAAATCGAATATAGTTTATTAGAATAAAATGAAATGGGTAAATCAAATATATAGTATTCAAATAGAATTAAAAGAGCTATCGAATATAGTTTATTCGATATGAGCTAAGTGAATAGAGTAAATCAAATAGAATAAATCGAATAGAGATTTATTCGAACGAGAGTTAAGTAAGGAAGTTAGTTAAGAAATATAAAGGGAACTTTGCCTATTTCAAAGTTAGAAATGTTGTTCAGTTAAGGTCTGAGAGGTAGTTCTACCCCAACTTGATTGACTTCATTTTTAACTAAGGAATAGTTAAGGTTCGACAGTAAAGGAAATGGTTTGAGTTGGCATCGCGATGGTTTGTTTAAACATATGTCTAAGTCCAATGAAGAAGCTTTGGAAATGTTTTCCAAATAAGAAACCAGAAATGTTTTCTAATAAAGAAACAAAGAAATGGAAATTTTTTCCATTGTTAATAACGTATATTTTCCCAATTTGGAAAATAAGGAATATTGAACGTAGGGAAACATGAGATAAGTAAATTAATGAACTAAAGAGATGAATGTTGAATGATGTTTGATCGATATAATTTCCATTTGGAAATAATATCATTGTTTGCACACCTATTTTTATTCGATAGTTAAATCACAGACTATCGAAGTTTTGACCATTTTAACGTTGTTAATATGGAGAGACCGGTTGGATTATTATCCGAAGAACCACTCTGTATTGGCATAACCGTTGCGAATCATATATGCCAAAGGAAAATTGAAGACGGAGTTATGCAAGGGCTATCCTGTTTACAGAATAGTGCCTTCGGTTCATCCTGTTCCTGGATGACTTGTATGGACGGATGCTGGCAGAGTATTTCCAGACGATCACGTATATTGATTTCTCCAACTGTACCAAGAGTGGAAGCGGAGAAGGAAACTTCTTTTAGCTAACGCATAATGTATGGTTGAGGACGTCGATCGGTGATTTGACGGATTTGACGATGTGGCATTCAGAGTGAATCTGGTATGATGGAAAAGCGTAGCTTCTAGCCTCATCATCCGGTAAATGACAGAAATCGGGCAGGCAGCATGGCTATGTAGGTCGCACCTATTAGGGTGTATAATCACCTGATCTAGAGTTTCATTTATTTCTAAAAATCTATTGTTGATGCTGTCCCATTCAGGAAACGGTTGCTGATCCCAACCGTTGGTGATATACATTCGATACACTCAAGCGAAATGAGTGGTCGGTCATGTGTGGCCGGGTTGCAAGATGTTCTTGTTGAACCCAGTGTATTCTTCTCTAGAGGTACACTAGCGAAAGGTGGCTCCATACCTTGTTATAGTGGGAAATCCATTACCCAATACGTGCTTGCGGTTTTGATTGTATACTATATATGTAGAACGTGAGATGAAAGCGTTTCTGCTAGATGATTATATCTATACTGTGGTTGATAGACATTATTATAATATCAAAAGGTTTTTGATATAAAGATATTTTGGATTCTCATAAGGGAAAAACCCGTTCTGTTATGCGGCGTGGTCTTATGAGATATCGTTTACTTGTTCGAACTGTTTTTAAACTGTTTTACTCATACCAGTCCCATGACTGACCCGGAGTTTACTTTGTTGTTTTCCCTAAACTCTTGGGTGCCTAAATTTGTACGGGCAGTCAAGTAGTCGGGATTTACAGATATACTGGAAGAGCTTGGAGCAGGAGGCTTCAAGATCATATAGCTATAGTTATTTCCGCTGTGTTGTAAGTGCTGTACTTTGATAATGATATGTATATCCAAGTACAGATTTGTATTTCAAAGTTATGTTATGAAATATATTTATTCGTTCCGCTGTGAGATTCGTGTTACTCTGATGTTGTGTTCTTCTTCTTCTTCTATTCTAATTTTCTATCTTATCTTTCCTCACCCTCTAATTTCTTTCACTAATTACCAGGATTTTTCGATGTTTTGGTTATCGACATCGTGCTTATGTCGATAACCAAAGTCGCTCGAAATCCGGGTCGTTACACCTGTCTTTAATTGGGTTAAAGAACTAATGTCATTTAAAACACAATTCACGATAAACCCAAATCACATTCCATTAATTATGGAATCTTCCCGTAAAATAGATCAATATATAATCGATATGAATTTCCGTATCCGATTAATAATATAAATGGAATAATGACAAAACCTTTTAAATTCCATATATATTAACAATCTTGCTCCACAGAAGCTCACTTCGATTATTACCCAATCGAATTCCATTCAATTCCAATTTAATATATTAAATTGGAAAACTTTACTTTTTGAAAATCCCATTAAATCTTAATAAAAGATTTATATATTCCAATTCTCATTTTACTGTAGATCGGGTTAAAGAACAAATTTTGTTAAAAACATAGTTCACTATAAACCCAATTCACCTTCCATTTTAATTCCAATTAAATGTTAATTAACTAGAAAATCTAATAATCTTAATTAAAAGATCTATTCTTTTCACCCGGGGCGTAAGAACAGTGTTATTTAAGACACCATTCACGACAAACCCAAAATCTAATTCCTTTATTCAATTCCAGTAAAATATTAATTAATTGGAAAACTTCACTAAATCTTAATTAAAAGATTTATTCTTTTCTCAACTGGGTTTAAGAACAGTGTGAATGAAGACACCATTCACGACAAACCCAAAATCCAATTCAATATTAAATACAAGGCTCTGAATAAAAATTATATCGGCTTATATTCAATATTAAATTCTAAAATCAACAATTTCATCACCCAAAATCCAAAACCCAAAACCCATAAAAGAACCACCACTATACATCCATGAACAACCTCTCTTTGCAATCTCATTAGACATTAACGGTTAAACAAAAAAACCTCAAAGGTATCTACAATTTCATCACACTAAAAAACAGTTCAGCTCCTCTCTTCTGACAACATTTCCATCCTCCACTGTCATTCTCTTTAAAAAAAACGTTACATGTAAAACTGATACCTACAAGTATACGGAACTGTTACCTACACTATAAGAAAAATACCCTATTGCAACTAGCTATTTGCAACAGGCCTCAAATGTCAGTTGCAGTAAATGATATTTAACAACAGACCTTTCGTAGCTGTTGCAATAGATAAGATTTAATAACAGGCTTTTCCTTCCTGTTGCGAAAAGCATATTTTTCGCAACAACGCTTTCAAGCCTATTGCGAAAACATACTTTTAGCAACTGCTCTTTCATTCCTGTTGCAATAGACATACTATTTGCAACTACAAGTTCAAATCAGTTGCAAAAATTATATATTTAGCAACTGTTTTCACCAGTTGCAATAACTATAATTTTTTGCAACAGGTAAAGCCACTTGTAAAAAATGTACTTTTAAAAATTATTTTTCCCCAAGTAATATTCGGTTATAATATAAGAAGTATAAGCATAAGAGTATGCATATACATATATATATATATATATATATATATATATATATATATTGTAACACCCCGTGTATTTTATAACAGTGAAATTCACAAATTAAAGTATAATAAATTTCAAATCAAAGTATTAAGGGAAACGGGATATGCCATTGCGTTCGTCTTGGAAAAATACGCGAAATAGAGTCCGAGTTTTCGAAAAACGGAGCCCGTATGACCAAATTATGGCCCGATGAAGTTTCAGAAAATTCAAATTTCGAAAACAGATTTGAATTTCAGCCCAATCAGAGTAGGCGGGAAAAGTTCCCGCCCAACCCACCAGGTCGACCTGGGGGTCGACCTGGTTGTCGACCTATGGGTCGACCCGCCCCAGGCAGGTCGACTCTAGAGTCGACCTGGGGGTCGACCTGCCCCAGGCAGGTCGACTCTAGAGTCGACCTGGGGGTCGACTGGGGAGTCGACCTGGCCCCTGAGCCAGGTCGAACCCAGCCCACCCTGGCTGGCCTAGTCTGTGTTTGGTCGATTTCCTGAGCCTTGCCTTGTCACTAGGGCTAGGTGTCAGCTCCTGGTTGGTCTCTCCTTTAAACGAACGGCTATTATTGAACCAAGCTTCATCAACGGTCCAAATCAACTCACAAACCCTATAAAAAGGACCTAAGACTAACCCTAATTCACACAAACTAAAATGGAGATGAGACCGTCATGCTGCTGAGGAGAGACTAAGGATAGCCGTCAGAAATAGAGAGACAATTAGGAGATAAATCAAAAGCTTAAAGCAACGTTAATTGAATCAAAGCAACGCCTACAACAAAGGATAGCATCTCCAAATTCAGAACTCAGATTCCTGAATTGAAGATTCATCATACGTTGTAAGTAGAGTGCTATTCCGATGTGAATTAAATAATTGTGTTGATTTGTGTAAAGTAAGAAATGGAATTGTGGCGATAATAATCTATATTTGTATGTTGCTTTGATGCTAAACGATTTGGGAATATTATGGTATACGATTGGATATTTGCAAGTACGTGATTTGCGTTAGAAGTTAACAACGAAATGGTATTGTGGCAATAATAATCTATATTTGTATGTTATTTTGATTCTAAACGATTTGGCAATGCTATGGTGTACGATTGGATTCATACAAGTATATGATTTATGTTGACACCACATGTTGTGGAATTTTAATTAGGATTCATGCAAGCATATGATTCATATTGAAAACTACATGTTTGTGGTAGTTATTTACAACACCCATTTGATAATTGCAAGTATATGATTCATGTTGAAAGTAACAACTATATGTGTAATAGTTTATTTGAGATTCATGCAAGTATATGATTTACTGTTATGCCAAAATGAGGTATAATTCTATGGTCATCTTTAGTGTAATTTGATCCAATTGAGTATTATGATTCATATGAAGTCATGTTAGAATTGACATCATAGTTCAAGTATAAAAATCATGCTTTTGTGATAGTGACAAAAGCAAGCATCTTTGTGAACTTGTATTAATTTTATGAACATGACTAAACTATGTTTGTTATTATGCCCAATTGAAAAACATGTTTTTAGGCTTATGTTGTTATCATAATCATATGATAATATATGTGACACATAAGTTACATTAGAATTACATTAGAATTACATTCCACTTGCAAGTTTACATAGATAGAATAAAAACCATGATTTAAGTTTAGGTATGTATATGCTATAATTCTATAAATGGATTAAAAACCATGATTCATATAAGAATTAGGTTGGGATAATTCTAGTTGAACCATACTTTTGTATTAGTGACAAAAGTAAGTACCTTTTTGTTAGCATGTAGTGATTTTATGAACATGATTAGTTTAAATTATGCCTAAATAAAAATATAGGCTTATATTTCTAGTCAAGACCATGTGCCAATAATAATGATATCTAATTTAGTTAGATTCTTAATTTCAAGTTTACATGGTTAGTTGAACCTATGATTCATGTTTAAGTATTGTTTATGCCATAATCATATGAATAGAATGATTCTTGCTTAGGTATTGTTTATGCCATAATCATATGAATAGAATAATTCATGTTTAAGTATTGTTTATGCCATAATCATACGAATATAATAATTCATGTTTAAGTATTGTTTATGCCATAATCATATAGAATGATTCATGTTTAAGTATTGTTTATGTCATAGTCATATGAATAGGATGATTCATGTTTAAGTATTGTTTATGCCATAATCATATGAATAGAATGATTCATGTCTAAGTATTGTCTATGCCATAATCATATGAATTGTATGATTCATGTTTAAGTATTGTTTATGCCATGATTATTTGAATAGAATGATTCATGTTTAAGTATTGTTTATGCCATGATTATATGCTGTTACAATTGCAAGTTCACATGTGCCTATTTTATGTTAATTGAATCGTTATGTTGCAAGTTCATGCGTTCACACTCCCCTTTTTATGTTACCTCATAAACATCATGTTATAAGCCTCCCCATTTTCATATGGCTAAGTTGGGTTTAGATGTTAAACCCAACATATCTTATATTGTAGCGAACTTGTAAAACGGGGGTAATGATGTTTGGGGTAAAATATAGAACATATGTGTTGGCATGTTTGACGCATGCCAATAACCTTGAAAAACAATTAAGTGGCATAAATAAATTTTAACCAATAAAGATAAATTTGAATAAAGGGCCGCAAATATTTGCATATAAAAAGAAAAGAGACAAAATATGTAAATATAGAAAATACGATGTGTTTAACCCGAGGTTGGATTGAGTTGTGATGTAAACCTGCCCGGAACCACCCGGCTGTCCAGTAGTCACAACAATACCTATCCAATGTGGGTGGTTAAACACGGAGCCCAATAAGGACCCGAGGTTAGACTGAGTTGTGGCGTAAGACTGCCCGGACCCAACCGGCAACAGGCAGCCACGACAATACCTGTCTAATGTGAGAGGTTGAGGCTTTAATAAGACAATTAAGGCTGAGTCAGGATTGATAGGATTAAGTAAATTATATTAATACTTAATCAAAATAGAACATGCTAAACTAAACAGACTGATTGGAGGTTAGGTTTATAAAACACTTAACCAACTTAGCATGTTGGCTAGAAATAGAAAACCTAGTAGCGGGGGACCCTTTTCAGCAGTAACCCTACAAGGTATCATGATACCCTGAAACTAGGCAGGGTGGGGCACGATTACTGGGCTGATTGTAAGCGGTCAAATCGACGGCGGTGGTGCAGCAGTGTAGGTTCTAACGGGGTGCGGGCGTGCACACACTTCGACACAGAAAAATAAGGCACTGGGCACCAGTAGCATACCTGTGCATTCTAGGATTGTGTCGGGCCGCCACCATGGGACTTAATACACCCCATGGTGGGACCAGCATAGGTAACTACAACATCGGGGGCCGTAAGACACATGTAACTATGCGAGTAGGAGCCGATCATCATAAATGGATCACTTTACCCTGATTATGGGGTGTCTGTTGGGAACTAGTTTATATGGGTACAGAGATTAATATGGGGTACGATAATATTCGACCCTAGACCACTTAACTTAGTTTATAATGCTTTCCCATTTCCAGTTTATACTTATCATACCCAGTTCTTTATACATAGACTGAATAGTCCTAGACTTACTCAGGCTTTATGTCTGACTCTGCTTTTCTTTTGTTTCCTCCCCCCCCCCCCCCCCCCAGGTCCACAGGGAGGGAATACCGCAGCTTGACCAGTTTTCACATCCAGCTTGAAGAGAAAGAATGTATTGCTTGGATCTTTTCCGTTTTGGACTATGGCTTTGGACAGTAATTATGGGACTTTTGCAGTTTATTTATGTTTTCTTTATGCTTGTTTAAATAATGTAATCAAGGCAGTTATGATTTTGGAAGTATTGTAAGACAATTATGGCATGGTTTGCGTAACACGTATTTTGATGAAATAAAAGTTGTTGTTTTCCGCTGTTCAAAAATATGTGTTATTATATCTGTCTTGTATATCTATGACTTATACTTATAAACCTCCACCAAAATTAGGGCATTCCCTTTGAGAGTGACCCTAATAGAGGTGGGGTGTTTCATATATATACACACACACATATACATATATACACAATTAATAATTGGCAAATATAATTAATATTATATCATTAAAAATTATATTATTTTGTAATTACTATTAGTATTTAATGTTAAATTATTAATATTTAAAATTTAATAATTATTAATTAATATTTACTATTAAATTATTGATTAATATTTAGTAATAATTATATAATAACTATGACTAGTATTTAATAATAGATAGGTAATATGGAATCATTAAGAACTACTACTACTACATAATGATAAATACAACTAATTCGAAACAGGATATACTTTCTGTTAATAATTATGAACATATAATTAATTATTAATAATAACTAAGGACGCGTTTGCACGTAACGAAAGTGGTGTATTAAAACGAATTACATAAACATGATATTTAAGTAGAGTATTTTAGTTTATGATTTTTAGTTTAACCGAGTTATATTTAATTAAATTTTTTTTTGTAATATGTTGAAATATTTTTTAAAATTTTGTCCAATAATAAACTCAACGAAGGAGGTGCGGGGGAAACTACCCCGCTAGCAACATTCAACCTGTCCGGTCAGATCGCAGTGGTCTTCGGGCAGCACCTTCGACGGGGTTTGAAATGATACATTTTGGACAGTTAAATTTGATGTTTGAAATTAAACATTTTGGAGAGTTAAATTTGATTTTAATTTCAATTGAAAACAGTAAAATTCGCACACTGCTTTGACTAGCGAACAATGCCTAAAAAATTCCTTCTAAATTTAGTTTCCGCCAAAATTTCGTTTCCCTCCTGTTTCCCCTAAAATTTCTTTACCCGCGGCCTTAACCCTAAATTTTGATTTGCCCCAGCTAAATAAAATTCGTGTTTCTCATAAGTTGTCTCAAATGAAGTCGGTACTGATTATCGAACCCCTCCTCGTCTTCCTTTCCTTCTCCCTCATCTTTACCCTCAACAACCCCTCAAAAACCAATCAGCCTCCCTCCTTCAACCCACTAACCCCCTTTTCGGATCCAAACCCATCTCTTAAGATCCGCCCTATCTACACCTCCGATGATCAGTACATCTCTCACCAGCTCAGCGGGACCCTAAACCCCAAACTCCGCCACCTCTGGGCCACACGCGACTGGTCCCGAAAGAACGTTGCCTCCTCCTCCTTCTCCGATCATTCGGCCTTCTTACCAACTCCTCCTCTGAACTCTGCATCAGCGCCCGCCTCGGCCAGGAGGTCTTCGCCCTACGATCCATCAGCATCTCCAACTCCAATGAAATCGATCTCGTCCCTTCTCGGCCCCTCGTCCTCAAAGGTGATTTACACGCTCAAACCTTCCACGACGACTTGTTCAATTTTGAGTTTTCCAATGTTTTCGACCATGCCCTGAAAATTTTAAATCTGAGATTGAGAGGACGTTGAAATTGGATGGAGTTTGATCAGCAAGTAGGACAATCTTTTTCACTTCTTAATTGGTTTTAATTTTTTTCCTCGTTATTGATTATCTGATTAGGAGTGAAACTGAACCAGTTATGTAGTTGTGTAATTTTTAGTTTGCTTGAATTTTCTTTGGTACAATTATGACTACTGTTGTTTTCAGATTTTGCAACTATAAATATACGACATTTTTTCCAATTTTTATGATCATCCACGATTCAAATTCAGTAGCTATTATGGTATCAAAATTGAATCTTCTATTTGTCTTGGTTGTTCCAAAATCAACCTCAATAGGTTTCAATGTGGCAGGAGTGAAGCTAGAATTCGACATTTAACATTGCAAATCTCAGTTTATTAGGTGTAATTGGAGTAGAAAGGAGAAACATTGGCTGTTAGACAAACTGAGCAAGATATGACTGAAGCGGACACTTGTAAAGATCCAAGTTCTTCATCAGCCTCTCACTTTAAATTGTCAGCTTTTGTTTGACTTCAAACTTTGTCAGCTTGTCTTACTTCAGTCTTCCTCCTTTCCACTCCAGTTCCACCAAACAAATAGCAGTTTGCAACATTCACATCAAATTCTAACTTCATTCTGGTTACGCTGAGAACCCTTAAGACTAGTTATGGAACAATCAAAGCAAGTGGTGAGATTTTGATGCCATTACAACTTTCAGATTTGAACCTTGGAAGGTCATAAAAAATTGAAAGAGCTACTGTTTTTATACAAGCTGATTAATCAATCTGGACATTGTGATAACCACTTTTTAGCTCGCAATTTTGGAGTAAATCACATTGACCATGTTGGTGAACTAATGTTTCTAAAGTTCTTAAGACCATTTTTCTTTTATTTAGAGAGAAGCTTACATCTATTTCAAGAGTATCTTACTTTAGCATTAAGTCTGTCTGTGCACTCGTTAACTAGTCAGCAAGAACATGGAAAAAATATTTTCTGTATGAATTTTATTCATCTTATGCTAATAATACATATATTTATGCTAGTACTGTAGGCCTTATGTTATTGAATCCTTAGTCTCTTCATGCATGTGAATACAATATGTACCTTGAAATTTCAAATGTATTTGTGGTGAAACTAGCAGTTTGAAAGTATTTGATAAAACAATTATTTTATGTTCGACCAGGTGAAACGAAAGCAAATTTGAGTAGAGGTAATTATATTCCCATGACTTTTAAGCCCTGATAATATCCACCATTAGGTAAATTTTGATATGGTTGAGCCTGCTTTTCTTCAGATCGCTCAGCATCGTGCTGGAATCGTTCCCATCTCCTACCGCAGGTAAATTTTTGTTCATTCTGTTCTTTTTATTCTATTACTGATACAACAAATTAGATGAAGTAACAATTACAGTTACTAAAATGAACTTGGCCACTATTTAACAATTACTCTTGCTTTTCCTCTTAACATGTAATATCATCTCGATTCTCTACTACCGTGCCTCAAGATCTAAGTAGTTAATACAATTTACATTTTATACTTCTGAATATCATGCTCATGTAATGAACGAGGAAAATTAAGATTCTTGGTTGCAACTTTGATGAAAGAAATTATTAGTAATAACAGCAGTTAAACATTGCTAAATAAGTCCCAATAACTTTTGTAAAATCCTCCCTTTAAATGAATAAAATACAAAGCAGTTCACTCAAAGATGCAAGTTATTAAAAAAATCCTTCCTAGGAAGTTTGCAGGAAAAATTGTATTAGAAATTTTTTGAGTATACTGGTAGCCCCCCTTCTCTTTGTATTACTTATGTTATGCAGAAAACATTTGGCATATTGTCATTGCATGTGAAAAGATATTGGTTATCATGACTCCATGATAGTAAATCAACTCCTTGTTTTCGGTTGGACTTATCAGCAGTTGTCTTTTGAGATGGTAATCTAACAGGTATGTCCATAACTTTATACTTTACTCAAGAAATTACATCAGCTGCATTATTAGAGAAGTCGTTACTTGAATTGGATATTACTTTCAATTTGTGTCCCTGTAAGATTTGTAGACATATTTTATGATTTCAGTTCTTATTTTTATTCATTATATATGTATATGATTATAGTTGTATTATTTCTTTCTTTTAGGATTTTGGAGCATATTGAATCTGATAGAAGTGAAGTAGAGAAAGAGTTGAAGGAGTCCTCAAACTACACAGCTTGGAATGTTTCACCATGGAAAGTTTTAGAAGGACAAGATAGAAGATGTTTTGAAAAATATGATTAGAAAATTTGTATTTTCAGAAAATGTGTTATAGGAGAGAATAGAAATTATTGTATATGTGAATAGTGTATGAAAATTTTGTGGATTTTTGTTGCAATTATATGTAGTATTATATTTCTATTGAAATAAAATATCTGTTATTTTTTGATAATATTTGTTTATTTATTTCTTGATAATATATGCTTTCATTCTTACATTATTAAATGTAGATGATGGTGTATTATAGTAGGCAAATAGGTTTTTTGAATTTTGCAACGAGCATGTAATGTTGCAAGTAATCATATTGCAACTGTCAAAAATAGTTGTAGTATCTTATTTGTCGAATACCTATTATAGGGTTACAACTATCATTTATTGTTGCAAAATGATCTATTGCAACAACAATGGCTAGTTGCAAAAAAGTATAACGCAATGTCTTATTGCAACAAGCAAAAAATGTTGTGGACTTTTTACAACTCCGGCTATACCAACAGGTGCGGGTTTGTTGCAATTGGTCTACTGCAACAGATATTGCTTGTTGCGAAAAGTGTTTTTTGTTGTAGTGCTATAAGCTGTAGGCTGAAAATTGATACCTTCAGACACACAAAACTGGTACCTATTAGCTGTAGAGAGCAAACTGATACCTATAGACATACAAAACTAATACCTAGAATCTGCAAATAATAATAATAATAATAATTTTATGTGTTTCGTCCTTTTGAATAAATTTGGGCTATGTTTTGTCCTTTTGAATAAATTTTTAATCTCTTGTCCTTGTGGTTAAAATTTTCAAACAATTTGTCCTTCACATTATTTTCCTATTTCAAAATTTTTTTGTACATAGCATAAATGTTAAAAACTTATTATAGAGTAATTTTTGATTATCTAGCCAATTGTCTGGGTGGTGTAGTTGGTCGTCACGTAGTCTTACATACTAACGGTCCCCAGTCCGAACCTGGGCTCAGACAACATTCTTCCTTTTTCCTTTTTTTGCTGAAATTTGAAGTATTTTGTTATTCAGACAAAAACTTAAATACACTAAATAGATTTTTGATATGTAAACAAGTTAATTCTAACTCGAGCCTTCTCTTTCCTATCAACTAATCATGAAATGCAGTGGTAAACAATCCAAAACACGAGCACGACTAATGAACTATAGAAAGATGGGGTTACCAACTAAAGATGGAGCAGATTTGTCTATATTTTCATTTAGCCACAGATGAATAATGTGGATAAATTCACCCCATTTTTTGGTTTTCTAATTAACTATAGCTGACGGATTCACTCCATATTAATTTTTTTACACATGACTTTAAACTACAAAACAATATGGCACAAATTTTAGCTAATAAACATCTAAATTATACAGTACATGACATAAATGTTAAAAATAATTATAGAGTAAATTTTGATTATGTAACCAATTGTCTGGGTGGTGTATTTGGTCATCACGTTAGTCTCACACACTAAAAGTCCCCAGTTCGAACCTGGGACCAGACAACATAATCCTTCTTCCCCTTTTTTGCCAAATATGAAATATTTTAATATCCAGACAATAATTCAAATACACTAAACATATTTTTGTTACGTAGACATGTTAATTCTAACTCGTGCCTTCTATTTCCTATGAACTAAGCATGAAATGCAGTGGTATACCAATCTAAAACATGAATACAAATAATAAACCATAGGAAGATGGGCTAAACCAAGTAAAGGTGGAGTAGATTTTTCTATATTTTCATTTAGCTATAGATAAAAAAATGTGGACAAATTTGCTCCTTATTTAATATTCTTGTTAAATATAGCTGAAAATTTCACTTCATCTTTAATTTGTTACACATGACTTAAAACTACAAAACAATATGACAAAAATTTCAACTAACTAATTTCTAAATCATACAATATATGTCCTAAATGTAAAAAACCCATTATAGAGTTAATTTTGATTTCTAACTAATTTTTTGGGTGGTGTAGTTGGTCATCATGTTAGTCTCACATGCTAAAGGTCCCTTGTTCGAACTTAACTCAAACAACCAAGATTTTTTTCCTTTTTGCTAAAATCTGAAATATTTTTGTTATTTAGACAACATATTTAAATACGCTGAACATAGTTTTAATATGGAGACAGATTAATTGTAACTTGTGCCTTCTAGTTCATATCAATTAAGAATAAGATGCAAAGGAATGTTAATCCACAACAAGAGCACAACCAACAAAGCATATGAAGATGGGCTTAACCAACTAAAGTAGAAGTGGATTTGTCCTTGTTTTCATTTAGCTATAGAAAAGTAATGTGAACTAATGCAATCCATCTTCAGTTTTCTGGTTTACTATACCTGACAAATTCACTCCATCTTCAATTTGTTACACTCGACTTAAAACTGCAGAATAATATGATAAAAAATTTCAGCCAAAAAATTGTAAATTTTGCAATTGATGGCATAAATGTTAAAAACTAATTATAGAGTAATTTTTGACTTCCTAACTGATTGTATGGGTGATGTAGTTGGTCATCACGTTAGTCTCACACACTAAAGGTCCCTAGTTCAAACCTGGGCTCTGACAACATGCTTCATTATAATGAATTTGAAAAAAAAAATGAATTTGAAAAGATAATCAACTAATTGATTGTAGTTGTGTTGTTTGATTATTGGTTTGATTAATTAAAATTTTGAACCATTAAGCCAAATTAAATCAAATATTGAGCTGACTTGAAAATTGATTGAAATTGCATGCATGCGCATGTATATACATTGAACAGGTCATAGTAAGGTGGCTAGATAAGATGACCCAAACTTCCCTGTAACAACCCGAATTTTAATAACATATTAAAACCACAAATCAAGGAAGAACTAAATATTAAAATAGAATCAAGGTAAATGGGTTGCGCCATTGCATTCATCTCGAAATTCTGCTTGAAAACGAGTCTGAGTTTTCGAAAAACGGAGTCTGTATGACCAAGTTATGACCCTCCGAAGTTTTAGGAATTTTCAGAATCAAAAACAGCTCGAAATTCGAATTCAAACCCCAGGACAGACTGGGCGGGAAATTTCCTGCCCAGGACCAGGTCGACCCTATGGTCGACCTGGTGCCAAAACCTTGTTTTCAGCCTGGGTTCATTCTGATGTTTTTGGACACGTTTCCAGTCCAGATTCATGACTCTAAAGCTATATAAACAGCCTCCTAGCCCCATTCTCTTTACATCATTCTTCTTTAACGTTATGCTGCACAAATTCTTGATGGACATGGCTTCTTCTTCTCCCTCTAAATTAAATTAAGATAAATTAAAATAAAACACGAAGACTTATTCTTGAAGACTACGGCTAGGGATTGCATGTTGGGGGTTTGCTTCTGCAATCAAATCAGAATTCATCGAATCAACAAATCGATGACTAGTTTCTAGATTCAACTTCTACATCTCAATTTCTTAGACCACGATCTGTAAGTTCTAGTTACTTTGAGATTGAAACTTGTTAAATTTAATATGGACATGGAATAAAATGAAATTGGACCTAAGCATGATTATCTATTTGGATCTGTTCTTGTCTCTTCTTGAATCTATGATTTTGGGTTATTTCTTATCGACTGAATCATGCCCATTCATGTTGTTGGACCTAGTTTATTATTCAAATGCTAGATTGTAAAATGAATTCTTGGACCTTGACTTGATGATAAGACTTTTTAATTCAGTTTTCACCCTACTCTCTCTCGAATCTTGAATTTGGGATTAATGCAAGTCTATCTATGTTCTTAAACCTTGATTTACATATTGTTGTTCTGGATCCTATTCACATGCCTATGATGTGTTAAGCTATTATACACCGATTCTGTTGAACATAGATTGGTAATTAGCTTGGACTTGAATTGGCATAACTTGAACACGCAAGTGATCGTAAACTTGATAATTGTCACGAATGTGGATTGTGAACTTGGAAATCGGATATGTTGTTAAGATCCTAGGAACATAATTGAAGAAAATAGAATCTGGTAGTCAAACCATGTTTTTAGGTAATTATGGAACGCGACAAATATCATGAAATTGATACGATGGGAATAACTTGAATACAAAATTGACTTCGACTTGATAGTTGATATTGGACATCTAGAAGGCACGTAAACATGCTTATGAACTTGAAACATGAATTGGTTATGAATATGAATCATTAACTTGATAATAGGCATAAGTGAAAACATGAAACTTGACATGAAACTCGCCATGAAACTAGACACGAACTTGACATGGAACTTGAACATGGACATGACATTAGAATGAACTTGAAAATGGCCAACTCGAGGTTGGGTTGAGTTTGCAGTATAAATCTGCCCGGAACCGCCCGACGAATCAAGTGACTGCAAACGATAGGATCCAATGTGGGTAGTTGGTCATATAGCACTTAAGAACTGAGGTTAGACTAGGTTGTGGTGTAAATCTGCCCGGAACTGCCCGGCGAATCCAGTGACCTCAACCACTAGTCTAATGTGAGAGGTTGGGTGCATTAATGAATTAATGCCACATGATAGGTGTAACAACCCGTATTTCGAATAACATGTTATAACGTAAATCAAGGCAGAATTAAATGTTAAAATCTGAATCAAGGGAAATGGGCTATGCCATTGCGTTCGTCTCGGAAAAATACGCGAAATAGAGTCCGTGTTTTCGAGAATCGGAGTCCGTATGGCCAAGTTATGGCCCGTCAAATTTTCAGAAAATTCAAGTTCAAATTCAGTTCGAAAATCAAATCTGGACCCAAGCAGACTGGGTGGGAAAATTTCCCGCCCAGCCCCAAGTCGACTGGGGAGTCGACTTGGGAGTCGACTTGCCCCAGATGGTGTCCACTGCCCAGTCGACACCCTGTCGACCTGGGTGGTCGGGCCAGTTTGGCCTGTGCTCCTGTTTTGGCTCTAGGGTCTTGTTTTGTTGGCTTGTGACGTGATTAGATGGCTCAGATCTAAACTAGGGTTAATCCTATGGCCTAAACTAATCTAAACTTCTATATAAGCACCCTAAACCCTACCCTAAATCACCACAAATCAATTCTACAACTAGGTTATGCCAAAATGCTCCCTAATCATGGCCTCCATCTTCATATCATGGCCTCCATCTTCTTCATGAAAGCTTGAGTGTCCTAAGCTAGTAAAAGAGCCATCTTTCTTCATACAAATCAAAGGAGCTTCTTATTTCTCAAAGACAACTTGGAGCTTATATTCATTTGGGGATTTCTAGTGTGGCTTCGTCTCAATCTTGTTTTATTTTGTTCTAATCTTCATAGCCAAGCTTTGTAAGCCTTATTCTACTCTTAGATTTAAACTATGAACTTATATGTGACATGTTGCAAGTTGAGTTTGGGCTTAAGTGTAATGTTTACCTTAGATCTATCATTTTATGCATAGAACTATTCATGACCCCTTTGATCTATGATTATGAGACTATCACCTTGACAATTTGGGTTGAAAGCTATGAGCTTTATTTGGAAATGTTGCATAATGCAACATAGAAACTCTAATGACCTTGATGTTAACTTGCCATGTTATGAACTATATGCTAATCACAAGTTATCACCCCATGTCAACTATGACCATGTTATCACCTATTTGCTAAGTTGATGTCATGCATGTTTTGAGGCAAATAAATCCCATATGCAAGTGATGTAGTTAAACCTTTGCCTCAAATGTCACCATGATTAACTTGTGACTAACTTGCCACTTTATGCCCAACCTATCATATCATTATGTTCCCCTTTTTGATCTATTTGTGTTGATGCGAACTCACATGCGATGGGGTTACGTTATGGGCAAACTTAAATGACATGAAACATGACTTGAAAATATGACATGTGATTATGCTTGAAACATGAACATGGACATGACACTTAGAAAACATGAAAGTGGCCAACTCGAGGTTAGGTTGAGTTTGTAGCATAAATCTACCCGGAACCAATCGGCTTAACTAGTAGCTACAAACAATAGGACCCAATGTGAGTAGTTGGTCATGTCGCGCTTAAAACCCGAGGTTAGACTAGGTTGTGGTGTAAAGCTACCCGGACCCGCCCGACTTAACTAGTAACCACAACAAGGTCTAATGTGAGAGGTTGGGGTGCATTAAGTTAATTAATGCCACATGATAGGGTTAAGTCATGGACTTCTTGAATACTTAACCAATTGAACACGATGGGTTGGTAGGGTTAAGTCATGAACCACTTGGATACACTTAACCAACTTGATACATGATTGGATAGGGTTAACCACACTTAACCTGTTAGAAACCCTAGTTACGTGGTCCTTTTCACCAGTAACCCTCTTGGTTGTATCATGATACCCTAAGGACTAGGCTAGGGAGGGGCAAGATTACTGGGCTGACATGTAAGCGACCAAAACGACGGCTGAGTAGGTGTGCCAGTGTAGGTTCAGGCGGACTATGGTCATGCACATAGTCCGGAGTTGAAAAAGCAGACACGGGCACCAGTAGGTTTAGACTGTGCGTGCTTGATTTGTGTCAGTGGTTGGCACCCTAGGGCTTGATACACCCTAGGGTGGACCTAGCACAGTTGACTACATTTCGTGATTGGGCCTTATGACACCGATACACGACGAGTTAGGCTTATAGGGAGCCGGTCGACTAGACCGTGTAGTTGGACCTTGATTTAGGTCATCTCATGATATTGGGCCAAGATTTGGCCAAGGGATCATTTCTTGTTTACACTTGACATGGGTTAGAATACTAGTACTATTGGTGCAACACTTAACCTTGTATATGCGATGCCACACTTGTTCTACCCCGTTATCCATTTATCATGCCAGTTTAGTTACATCCTTATGTTTAATCCCAGTTTCTCATGTCCAGTTAACTTTATTAGTTTTTATACTAATAGTAGGTAGGACTTACCAGTCTTTATGACTGACCTGTTTTCCTTTCACTTCTTTTCTTCCGTTCCCCCCCCCTAGGTTCTCAGGGTGGGAACACTAGCACCTAGCTTGGATCTTTAGCTTGCTCCCTGGATAGCTCATGTACGATTTGGACTTGAGCTCGCTATGGCTTTTACCATGTCTAATTTGGGGATAGTTTACTTTATGTTATTTTCAGTTTTCAGTTTATGTTTCTAGACTTTGCTTGTTGGAAAAATAATGACTAAGTACTTTGATGTAACTTGACTATGGTTTTGAAATAGTAACTTTATCCGCTACTTTATTTACTCTGTTTTACTTATATGTTCTGTCTTGTGATAATCTTCATGCATGTTTACCTCGTTTAATGCCCCTCCGAAGCTGGTGTACTTGCAAGAGTGACCCTGGCGGAGGTGGGGTGTTACAATAGGGTTAAGTCATGAACTGCTTGAATATACTTAACCAATTTGACACGATGACTTGATAGGGTTAAGTCAACAACCGCTTGAATATACTTAACAAATTTGACACGATGATTTGGTAGGGTTAAGTCATGAACCGCTTGAATATACTTAACCAATTTGACACGATGATTTGGTAGGGTTAAGTCATTAACCGCTTTAATATACTTAACCAATTTGACACGATGAATTGATAGGGTTAAGTCATGAACCGCTTGAATATACTTAACCAATTTGACACGATGACTTGATAGGGTTAAGTCATGAACCGCTTGAACATACTTAACCAATTTGACACGATGATTTGGTAGGGTTAAGTCATGAACCGCTTGAACATACTTAACCAACTTGACACATGATTATTAGGGCTAAGTCATGAACTTGAACGACAACACTTAGCCAATTTGACATGACACGTAGACGGGTTAAGTCACGAACTTGAATGACCACACTTAACCAACTTAACATGCTAGACTGATGGGGTTAAGTCTCGAATTTAAATGACAACACTTAACCTGCTGGACGGAAACCCTAGTTACGCGGTCCTTTTCAGCAGTAACCCACTAGATGTACCATGGTACCCTGGAACTAGGCAGGGTGGGGCACGATTACTGGGTTGATTGTAAGCCACCAGAACGATGGCTGAGTTGGTGCGCCATTGTAGGTTCAAGCGGACTATGGTCGTGCACGTAGTCCGGAGTTGAAAACGCAGGCATTGGGCACCAGTAGGTTTACACGGTGCGTGCTTGATTTGTGTAGGTGGTTGGCACCCTAGGGCTTGATACACCCTATGGTGGACCTAGCACAGGTGACTACATTCGTGATAGGGCTGTATGACATAGACACATGACGAGCTAGAACTTGTAGGGAGCCGATCGATTAATAGATCGTTTCGTGGGACCAAGTAATGGGTCATTTCATGATATTGGGCAAGGGATCATTTCATAGTTAATACATGACACGGGTTGGGCTACTAGTACAGCTGGTAAAGGCCCATTTCTGTTTCTGTTCCTGTTAGGGAGGTAAAAGCCCATTACTATTTCTGTAAAGATCACCCTGTTTCTGTTTCCGTTTCTGTTTAGACATTAGGATAACACCTAATTCTGTTAGACTAGTATTGGTGCAGAGAATGTTGAACATGCGATGCTTTAGCGTAGTTTATCTTATTACCTTAGTTTATCTTGTTTGCGTAGTTTATCTTGTTATCTTAGTTTAACTTGCCTACCTTGTCATCATCCTTATGTTTACTTTTAGTTTATATATGTCATGTTACCTTTACTTGTTTCTATGCTGAAAGTCACTAGGACTTACCAGTCTGTATGACTGACCCGTTTTTGTTTCGCCTCTTTTTTCTTTCATTTCCCCCCCAGGTTCTCAGGGAGGAAACACTACTACTTAGTTTGGACTTCTTTCTGCTTCAAGATCATCATATATGGCTTGGACCTTTCGTGGCTATGGCTGCTTTACTATTTTACTTGGGGAATGATTTAAGACTATGGTTTTATGCTTCTTTACTATTGCAAGACAGATTTCGATGTAATGGATTTAATGGCATTTTGATGTAAAAGGCTTTAGACCTTACTAGATTTTAAAGAAATGAAATTTGGTTTTCCTTCCGCTGTTTTATATGTTCTGTCTTGTAATATTTCTGCATATGTTTACCTAGATAATGCTCAATGCTCCACAAAAGCTAGTGCATTTCCTTTGTGAGTGACCCTAGCGGAGGTGGGGTGTTACATTTGGTATCAGAGCAGAAGGTTACCAGACTGGGCAAAAAGCTTTTAAAAACCTTCTGAAATTATTTTCAAAATGTTTACAAAGAAGCATTTTTCTAAAGAAAAGTTTTGTTTTACGAAAGGCATATTCCCCAAAGCCATATGCACTATCTTTTGATTCTCTCTTCAGTCACTTCTCTTTTTTTAACCTCTCCATAGTTTGTAGGCATATGACACATGTAGAAGGGCAAAGAAGTGCCCAACCTCCATCAGTAGCCGCAGTAGTTCCATCTGCGACTAATCTTATTTCAAGCTTTGTAGGATTGTCGTGCGACGGAGGTAGCTTTCGAGAAACTTGTCAACAAGCTATACAAGGATAGTAAGAACGAGGATAAAGAACACAAGCCTAAGGATGATAAACTTGTTGATATGGCTTAATCCACAAAGGAGGAAAAGGGGAATAATAAAACCCATGACAAGAGAGAGTATCTTTAGTATGGTAAAAAGGGACAGGTAGTTAAGTATTATAGGACAAGGACAAGGGCACAGAACAAGATCATCGAGAGGGCAATTGTATGCTCTCACTACTAGCGTACCTAAGAGGGGTGGTAACGTTCCTGTTAAAGGTTTAGCTATTCTTTTTTATCATCCCGTTAGGACTTTGTTTTTGTACATCGCATCCTTTTAATCCTGCTTCGATAGTTGAGTCTCTGCACCTTAGTACTAGCGTAGTAAAGGAACCCATTTCTTTTTGTATCTCAAATCCTATTGGGGAATCGGCTCATTTATTCATGACTTGTTTGGATTTGAGAATGTCTATGCTAAGTGTATATTCATGACTTGTTTGTACTAGTTCCATGGTAGTTAGACTCTTGACTTGCTTTGGTAATGCCCTCGAAGTCTAGTGTAACCCTTAGGGTTCTGCCATGCTTAGTTTTCTAGAATCTCTTGATATATTTATTGATCCGCTCGAGTAGTGTTCGCCACTAAGGCGGATGGTTCATTTCGCTTATGCAGGAATTATAGGAAATCACCTTAGTAAGTACATTTGGAAACATGGTTGACATCTGTTTATTTTCAAGAGATAGTTCTTCTGCGTGGAATACCTTATAATAAGTAAACGAGATCCAGGATTCACTAGTGAATTTTAGAGAGCTTGCATGAAACCATGAGTACGCAGTTATGTTTAAGCCGAGTATACTAGAAGGAGAATAAGTAAAAGTGGAACGAGAAGCAACAGTGAAATGAGTTCCAACTCATATTTTGGAAACAAGAATTAGGAAGCCACGAAAATGTGAAGTTAAATACGGTCAAAGAACAATGGAGTTAAGCTCAAGGAAATGCGACTTAGAAGATTGAAGACTAGATACGCGCATCATATCTCTTTTTAAGAGTATATACTTGATCCCTTTTTCCTGTAGAGTTTACTTGCATGCTATCTTTTATGTATATCCTCTCGGTCCTATTCTCAATCCTATTTCTGTTGCAAACCCCATAGGGAATATGACTCATCTGTTAGTAATACATGTTGGGGCTTGAGGATGTTCGTTGGGTTGACTAAACTTTTTGGGTTTTATAGGATATGGGTTAGTTTTAGGAAGGGATTTCTTGTGACCTAAAAGGAGTCCATCATGCTCAATTTCCTAGAAACATATATATATTGGTTGGGTTGAGTAATTCTTTGGGTGTCAGTCTGATGTTGATTTCGGTCTTCGGGGCTGGTGCTTAGGGAGTTCTTCTCCTAATCAGTATATGTGTGACGTAGATTTCCAGTTTTGACATTGCCTAATGGGCACAAAGTTTTTACTTGCTTCTATCTTTCGATCCTATCTTGAGAACCTTAGGTAGAACCCTATGAATGCAAACATGTAGTTGAAACATGTTATGGTTGATGTTTGCAAATGGTTGCAAGTGGTTGAAAGTGGTTGCATAACACACACACGGCACTAGATCGGCTCAGTCACATTTTCATATTGCATATGCATGAGTGTTTATACTTGTACATGGATGGAAACTTGATATGCTATCATTTGGATGTTGCATATGAATGAATGTTTGGGCACTCATGTAGAAATTGTGAAATGTAATAGGAATTTGCATACATGTTGGACTCATCGCACTAGCATATTTGGCATTAAGGAGGTCTACAGAATCAGTAACCGCCTGATCTTTTGCATTAGATAAGTACATATACACACACTTTCTTCATATGTACATACAGCATTAGAAATCTTTTAAGGACAATGGTTGCTTTTGGATGATGTTTTGAGTAGATGGATGTTGGATGGTAGGACACATTCTTCTTAACTTGAAGATTTCGGGCACGAAATTCTTTAAGGAGGGGAGAATGTAACAACCCGTATTTTAATAACATATTAAAACCACAAATCAAGGCAGAACTAAATTTTAAATAAGAATCAAGGGAAACGGGATGCGCCATTGCGTTCTTCTCGAAATTCTGCTTGAAAACAAGTCCGAGCTTTCGAAAAACGGAGTCCGTATGACCAAGTTATGACCCTACGAAGTTTCAGGAATATTCAGAATAAAAAACAGCTCGAAATTCGAATTCAAACCCCAAGACAGACTGGGCGGGAAATTTCCCGCCCAGGACCAGGTCGACCCTATGGTCGACCTGGTGCCAAAACCTGGTTTTCATCCTGGGTTCATTCTGATGTTTTTGGACACGTTTTCAATCCAGATTCAAGACTCTAAACCTATATAAACAGCCTCCTAGCCCCATTCTCTTTACACCATTCCTCTCTAACGTTATGCTACACAAATTCTTGATGGACATGGCTTCTTCTTCTCCCTCTAAATTAAATTAAGATAAATTAAAATAAAACACGAAGACTTATTCTTGAAGATTACGGCTAGGGATTTCATGTTGGGGGTTTGCTTCTGCAATCAAATCAGAATTCATCAAATCAACAAATCGACGACTAGTTTCTAGATTCAACTTCTGCATCTCAATTTCTTAGACCACGATCTGTAAGTTCTAGTTACTTTGAGATTGAAACTTGTTAAATTTAATATGGACATGGAATAAAATGAAATTGAACCTAAGCTTGATTATCTATTTGGATTTGTTCTTGTCTCTTCTTGAATCTATGATTTTGGTTTATTTCTTATCGACTGAATCATGCCCATTCATGTTGTTGGACCTGGTTTATTATTCAAACGCTAGATTGTAAAATGAATTCCCGGACCTTGACTTGATGATAAGACTTTTTAATTCAGTTTTCACCCTACTCTCTCTCGAATCATGAATTTGGGATTAATGCAAGTCTATCTATATTCTTAAACCTTGATTTACATATTGTTGTTCTGGATCCTATTCACATGTCTATGATGTGTTAAGCTATTATACACCATTCTGTTGAACATAGATTGGTAATTAGCTTTGACTTGAATTGGCATAACTTGAACACGCAAGTGATCATAAACTTGATAATTGTCACGAACGTGGATTGTGAACTTGGAAATCGGATATGTTGTTAAGATCCTAGGAACATAATTAAAGAAAATAGAATTTGGTAGTCAAACCATGTTTTTAGGTAATTATGGAACGCGACAAATAGCATGAAATTGATACAATGGGAATAACTTGAATACAAAATTGACTGTGACTTGATAGTTGATATTGGACATCAAGAAGGCACGTAAACAAGCTTATGAACTTGAAACATGAATCATTAACTTGATAATAGGCATAAGTGAAAATATGAAACTTGACATGAAACTCGCCATGAAACTAGACACGAACTTGACATGAAACTTGAACATGGACATGACTTTAGAATGAACTTGAAAATGGCCAACTCGAGGTTGGGTTGAGTTTGCAGTGTAAATCTGTCCGGAACCGCCCGGCGAATCCAGTGACTGCAAACAATAGGATCCAATGTGGGTAGTTGGTCATACCGCGCTTAAGACCCGAGGTTAGACTAGGTTGTGGTGTAAATCTGCCCGGAACCACCCGGCGAATCCAGTGACCACAACCACTAGTCTAATGTGAGAGGTTGGGGTGCATTAATGAATTAATGCCACATGATAGGGTTAAGTCATGAACCGCTTGAATATACTTAACCAATTTGACACGATGATTTGGTAGGGTTAAGTCATGAACCGCTTGAATATACTTAACCAATTTGACACGATGAATTGATAGGGTTAATTCATGAACCGCTTGAATATACTTAACCAATTTGACACGATGATTTGGTAGGGTTAAGTCATGAACCGCTTTAATATACTTAACCAATTTGACACGATGACTTAATAGGGTTAAGTCATGAACCGCTTGAATATACTTAACCAATTTGACACGATGACTTGATAGGGTTAAGTCATGAACCGCTTAGACATACTTAACCCATTTGACACGATGATTTGGTAGGGTTAAGTCATGATCCGCTAGAACATACTTAACCAACTTGACACATGATTCGTAGGGCTAAGTCATGAACTTGAACGACAACACTTAGCCAATTTGACATGACACGTAGACGGGTTAAGTCACGAACTTGAATGACCACACTTAACCAACTTGACATGCTAGACTGATGGGGTTAAGTCTCGAATTTAAATGACAACACTTAACCTGCTAGACGGAAACCCTAGTTACGCGGTCCTTTTCAGTAGTAACCCACTAGATGTAACATGGTACCCTGGAACTAGGCAGGGTAGGGCACGATTACTGGGCTGATTATAAGCGACCAGAACGACGGCTGAGTTGGTGCGCCATTGTAGGTTCAGGCGGACTATGGTCGTGCACGTAGTCCGGAGTTGAAAAACAGACATTGGGCACCAGTAGGTTTACACTGTGCATGCTTGATTCGTGTTGGTGGTTGGCACCCTAGGGCTTGATACACCCTATGGTGGACCTAGCACAGGTGACTACATTCATGATAGGGCCGTATGACACAGACACATGACGAGCTAGAACTTGTAGGGAGCCGATCAATTAATAGATCGTTTCGTGGGACCAAGTAATGGGTCACTTCATGATATTGGGCAAGGGATCATTTCATAGTTAATACATGACACGGGTTGGGTTACTAGTACAGCTGGTAAAGGCCCATTTCTGTTTCTGTTCCTGTTAGGGAGGTAAAATCCCATTACCATTTCTGTAAAGATCACCCTGTTTCTGTTTCCATTTCTGTTTATACATTAGGATAACACCTAATTCTGTTAGACTAGTATTGGTGCAGAGAATGTTGAACATGCGATGCTTTAGCGTAATTTATCTGTTACCGTAGTTTATCTTGTTTGCGTAGTTTATCTTGTTATCTTAGTTTAACTTTCCTACCTTGTCATCATCCTTATGTTTACTTTCAGTTTATATATGTCATGTTACCTTTACTTGTTTCTATGCTGAAAGTCACTAGGACTTACCAGTCTGTATGACTGACCCGTTTTTGTTTCGCCTCTTTTTTCTTCCGTTCCCCCCTAGGTTCTCAGGGAGGAAACACTACTACTTAGTTTGGACTTCTTTCTGCTTCAAGATCATCATATATGGCTTGGACCTTTCTTGGCTATGGATGCTTTACTATTTTACTTGGGGAATGATTTAAGACTATGGTTTTATGCTTCTTTACTATTGCAAGACAGATTTCGATGTAATGGATTTAATGGCATTTTGATGTAAAAGGCTTTAGACCTTACTAGATTTTAAAGGAATGAAATATGGTTTTCCTTCCGCTGTTTTATATGTTCTGTCTTGTAATATTTCTACGTATGTTTACCTAGATAATGCTCCACCAAAGCTAGTGCATTCCCTTTGTGAGTGACCCTAGCGGAGGTGGGGTGTTACATTCCCCGTGAAGGAAAGCCCGGATTGAAGTGAGAACACGACAAATCAGAACACCAACTGAAGAATATTTCATTGCTTATTACACCAATTCCATCAAAATACAAGAATATACAGAGTGTGAATAAATAATATACATACGATCAATATCAGAGATTTACAAATTACAATACAGCAGAAAATAATACAAAATCACAACTGAAAGAGATACACAGATATAGAGCTTTCCGAATATCATCCCAGCTGTAAACCATGGTCCTGTGAATATAAATCTACAAAAAAAAACTACTAGCTGTCCGTGTGGAAAATAGGGGCACCCAGAGTTTAGGTTAAAACAATAAACTCCAGGTCAGTCATGTGACTGGTCTAAGAACTAAAACAGTTATTAATATGATTTTAAAGTTAGGTAAATCAAGGGACCACGCCGTATAACACGGAACGGGTTTACCCCCAAGAATACCAGTGCATAAAACAAATAGCGCAATGCTAAATAAAGAACGATGAAGCTATTATAAGACTCAGGTCCCATCACATAATGCAACGGAAGCTGGAGGATAGAGTTTTAACCTTATAATAGCCAAAAATGCTTGGTACGTGAAATTTCATATTTTACTATTACTATAAGTGTATAGTGTCAAAACAATTTCAAATATAAATGTATCAATCATAGACGGCATGAGTGCCCCATCCCACTATGTCGCCATACTAGGCTCTACAATCAAAACCGCAAAATGTTGTATTGGAAGTTTGATTTCCATCTGTGAACCAAGACAAGAGATCGTCCTTACCGCTTCGAGACAATCTAGCGTATGTCTCAGGATCAGAGCTCGAGTGACCCTTGGATCGTCAGGGCCGGTCCACACAGAGTGGATTAAAATGCTTGAACACTGCGTTTCCCTGCCCTTTGGGGCATAAAATTGTTTTGTATAAAGACCATACCATCCATTGTCTCCGTAGAGACCGATATAACCGAGGCGCCTCGCTATCCATCATCCATATAAGTAAAACGCCTGGGCATGCAAAACCCAGACACCACTCCTAGCTAGAAGGAAACGCATGCCCTCCCTGAGGTCATATCCCGTTTCTGGTTCACTCCAGGGTGCGAGGCTCGTGAATTAACGCTACACAAAGCTATGCTATATTAAAGTCGTGCTTTGATCGTCTACCACAAGTCTCTGCTTTTCAACAGAAGCCTTGATCATTTGCATCTCAGCATGCCACACAGGCAATTCACGTTATGCAACCGATGTCTATCAATCACACAGAATGAAATCCAATGTTAGACATACATCCATTTACAAGTTCGTTCTGGGTCTGAATGAAATCGGAGGCACCTTATTCCTCGTCCCGTATGTCCAATGCAGGAGAGAGGTCCTCGCATATCCGGTCGATCTCCAAGTACGTCTGGACGATCACCACTTATTACCTTGCCTTGGGTGTACAGCCCAATCAAGACATCAATAATCATCCAAATGATGTGAAGACCTCCGGTCTTCAACCACCGTCTTCATCGTCGACTTATCGTTGAATCAGTTATTCAAAATGGGATAAACTCGGTCTTTCTGAATAAATCGCATATATAATAAACAAGTGATATAAAAACACAACATATGCCTCATTCCAATCCAGAATATTCTTTTATTCAAATATTCTTATACTCTGGGAAAGGTTCCCATTAATTTCATCAAAGATAAATTCTTTAAATTTATTCTTTAATCTTCTTTTGGATTTCAATTCAAACCAAATCATGGTTTATCCAAACTAGTCGGGATTAGCGAACCTTACCAAAGTAATCATGTGTTAAATTTCCCAATCCCAACCTATTCATCCCATGAAGTAAAACTGGTAATACTTCATATCTAACACCACAGTGTTATTAGTAAAATTAATTACCATTTCACGTTCGAATCTAATTAAAGATTTAACTATCGCTTGGAGTAAAACTGGTGATACTCCATTCTTGATCATCTCTTGAATTCGATAATTTTAGTTATCAAATTCACCTATCAATCTATTTAAAGATTCAATAAAACTCTAATTCAGTTTTAATTTCCAAAAATCATTACTTAATGATTATTCAAAGTTAAGAAATTAATCTTATCTTTAACTGGGTTAAAGAACTAATGTCGTTTAAAACACAGCTCATGATAAACCCAAAATCACATTCCATTAACAATGGAATCTTCACGGAAAACAGATCAATATATATAATCGATATGAACTTCCGTATCCAACCGATAATATAAATGGAATAACGACAAGGCCTTTTAAATTCCATATATGTTAACAGTCTTCCTCTACAGAAGTTCACTTCGATTATTACCAAATCAAATTCCATTCAATTCCAATTTAATATGTTAAATTGGAAACTTTACTTTGGAAAATCTCCTTTAAATCTTAACAAAATATTTATAAATTCCAAATCACATTTCACTGTAAATCAGGTTAAAGAACGAATGTCACTAAAAAACACAGTTCACGATAAACCCAATTCACATTCCAATTTATTCTAATTATTAAATACAATTGGAAACACTACCAATCTTAATTAAAAGATTTATTCACTTCACATGGGGTTCAAGAACAGTGTTATTGAAGACACCGTCCATGACAAACCCAAAATCCCATTTGATATAAAATACAAGACTCTAAATAGAAAATATATTGGCTTATATTCAATATCAAATTTTGAACTCAACAAACATCGTATTGGAATAACGATATATATATCTTCCGAATTCCTCCACAATGCCGGTATAATCACGGAATCCAATATCGAATTATTCCGAAGATAATTTCGATTCAAATCCATTCCAATTCATATATTGGAAATTCTGGTTATTTTTAAAACCATTTCAAATCCAATTTATTTATTTAAAAATAGTTGGATTATAATTCTAGTTCATAACTAGTTCATTTCGATAAAAAACTATTTTTATCTTTTCAAATAGGGAATTTTTCATCCCAATTCTTTTCAAATCATTTCTTATGATTTTACACTAATTATTGATATTTTTAATAATTTTATCAAGGCCCGTACAGTCGATTTCCATCAACGATCATCGAACAGCACTTACAGCGACCTTTTCCAAATTTGATTTGGACATAATTCCAAATCCAACCGTTAGATTTCAAATCTCTAATATTCATTAGAAAGCACTTTTTGATACGAATACAACGGTTCCGGTTTTAGGAGAATCTGACGGTCGGATCTCCCGTAATGTCCATTCGAAGTCAATGGTCAAAATTTGCTAACTGCCACAGCACGGCGCGTTATATTCAGACCATTATATTATATATATAATATATATTTCATCACTTTCCATTTAAAACGTATTTTATAAATCGTTTTAAATTCGTTTGCAAAACGATTTCAACTTCATATTCAATTTCAAATCAAAATTAAACATTCCATATCATCGATATATATATATATATATATATATAAATGATAATATTTTCAAAACATTAGATTTTGAAATCAATTTCTTTTCAATATTCATTATAAAAATGAATAAAATCGATATAAATATTGTTCACTCAAAATGGCGTTAATCTTATCAACACGGCTTTATATATTCCAATATTTTCGTGCCCATCCCAAATCGGACATCAAAATCAGATTTGGATCTTTTTCTGAATATTATTTTAAAGATATTCGTTATTTTGAAATATTCATTATTTTAAAATATTCCTTCTTTCTGAACTGGAATCAGACACAGTCGATTACCATATAATGTGATTTATATGGATTTCATACAACGCATGTATGCAACAGCCACGATAAACAATCAACCATCATCCAAAGTGCATTCTACATTGTATAAGCATTAAATAAAAATATTTAATGCTTTCAACAGTCTGTCAACCTAACGATTGATATACCACTAAACAGTTGGGATTAGTGTAGGTCAAATATCACCCCAACACTGTGTGGGGTTTCAATACACAAACACAGAATTTATTTGTGCAGTTGGGCGACGTGTAAAATTTATCGTCCCAATCCTTTATCAGTTAAATAAGTGTACATAAACAAATCGTCTGATTTGTAAATGAATATTTATTTTATTCAACACATGAATATATTATTTTATTCAACACATGAATATTTTATTTTCCATTCCACATCACAAACCAAATTCACACAAACAAATCAATTCAAACACATAATCAAACAAACAAGTCGTCCATGGTCTGTGGATGACGGGGAATAGTTCATATATGCAGTTATGAAATAAATAACTGTATAAGAAATATTTTAGTGAGAAGTTCTCACGTTTGGGTTCCACTCCTCCATTCTTTATTTCTGAACGGTTCGGATTTTGATTCATTTCCCATCGGTCCCATCGCACAATCTATTTCACACGATTTTTATATTAAAAATCACATTTTTAACATCGCTACCATATCTTGATAATTACGTTTTTATATTTACACCCTTCGTATAAAAATCATATTTTTATACCGCCACTTCATATATAAAAATCCAACTTTTATATCGTTCTTCATATAATAAAATTATATATTTAACGTGCCATTCAAATAAATAAGAATCACATTTTTATTCTTCTATTCGCATAATAAAAATCATATTTTTATCTCTTCGCTATATACATAAAAATTAGATTTTTATATTCTCTATTATATAAAAATCCTATTTTTTTTATTCACTACTATCTAAATAAAGATCACATTTTCATATTTTTAAAAATCGAATCTTTTTCCATCTAAAAATCTAGTCTTTTCATATAATATAAATCTAACTTTTCATATAATCTAAATATAACTTTGAATATATAAAAATCCTAACTTCGATTATATAAAAATCATAACTTGATTATAAAAATCCTCTCTTTTCACTAATAAAAATATTTTCATACCACTAATAAAAATCATATCCTTTCATTGATAAAAATCCTTTCTTTTCTATAATAAAGATCTAAACTTTTCTATTTTATTAAATATATACAACTGATTTTTTTTCTTTTTCATAAAGATTATATTTTTATAAACTAAAAAATTGTATTTTTACTAACTTAAAATAAATAAAAATACCAAAAAAACTCACCTTTATGTCGAATTCGAGTTGGAGGGCTGCGGTGGATGTCAAGGGGCCGGCGGTGGCTCAGCAAGGTGGCGGCAGGCTGTTTCAGGCGGTGGTGGGATTTTCCGTTCGGTTTTGGGCTAGGGTTCGTCGAGGGGGGACGCTGGATAGAGGAGGAAGGCGGGCGAGATGACTGGTGGTGCGAGACGGCGGTTGGCCGGAGCGGGGCTGGTGTCAAGGTCAACGAGGGGCGACTGGGTATGGGGTTTTCAATTATTAAGGGGGTGGGTTTTTCTGAAATGAGATTTAGGGTTATGGTAAGGGTAGGAGCTTATATATTATTATATTTAATTATTTAATTTATTTTCAAAAAGTAACTCTTTTAATTCGAACTCTGAATCGTACCCAATGACTGTTGCCGCTAGCTAATTACCCACATTCCGAACACAATGAGATATGTTTCGATAGCCGATTCGACTATTACGATCAGTTTCTGTTCAAATTAAAATATAAATCTATATATATTTAATTCAAACACACATTTTGATTTACTGGGCCACATACTGACTCTGAATGTAACGACCCGCATTTTCAGCAACAGAATAATTAATTAATTTAATTATTTGAATAGTGATTTAGATAATTAAATGGTCGCTTAATTGAATTATAGTGAATATTTAATTAAGTTAAATAATAGAATCATATATTTATTTCTGAATTAGTCAGAAATAGTGGAATTCACAATATTGTGTGAATGGGCAATATAATATATATATAATTCAGTTTATATTGGATTATATTGACGAATATATTTATAAACGCCATTTGAACGTATAATTTATATTATAATTATAATAGAGCTCGAAATGGCGCTGCAGTTCGCTATTTGGCGATTCGAACTTCAACTGGTTATACAGGATTCGTTTTAACCCGGATTTCTGTGAAACAAGAAACGTGTGGAGCTGGTGGAGTATATCTTCCTAGTGGAAGAGAGAAATCAGGATTTCGTCGTGTAGATTTTGTTTTATGTCCAAATCAAATTTTAAAATAGTCGCTATGGAATTCCTTTATATTTTGCAACGCTTTATTTACGTTATAAATGGATTTTCTATAAAAAAATGAATATTGAATTAACACTGGGATTTGAATATCGAGCTATAAACTCTGATATGAATATTTTAGAGCTGGGATATATCGTATGTGAATATATACGATAATATTTATTTTTAAATATAAAATTTAACTGTTTTTAAATATATTTATATATTTAAAAGGGCTATTTAGGACTTTAAAAATAGCCACTTTTGCAAACGAAGTCGGATTTCAACGAAACTAATTTTGTTGGATCCGCAGCGTCAAATTATTGTTAGATTCCAAGTTTGGTGATTTTTAGAAGCAGTGTGTGGCCGTACGGATTTTTAGAGTGAAAAATAGACAGTATTTCGACGGTTAAAAATACGCTGTGTGGGCATACGGAGTCGGAATTCGACGAAACAAGTTTCGTTGGGTCCGTAATGTCGAGATGTAGCTGCATGTCAATTTTCATGATTTTTGGGTATTGTATGTGATCACAGGAATTTTAGAGGACATGTAAAAATAGCGATTGCTTAAAAATAAATATAAAAATCAAATAAAAAAATAATAAAACCACCCTATAAAATACCCTTAACCTTCTCAACCCTAACCCTCATTTTTCTACGGTCAATACATTGCGCCGCCACCAGAGAAAACCAAAAACGTGAAAACATCATCCTCATAAATTTCTATAAATTCAAATCAAATCCTAAAATTTCTAAAACCTTTGTTCTGAGACCGTTATTGCAAGAGCTTCAAGCCGTACCCTTTGCTTTCAACTCGACGCAATTCCAGGGACTCGGAAAAACCCACAGTCGGTTTTAGGGTTAAGTAATTCAGGGTTTCTGAGCATCGGTTTCAGAAATAGAGTGCGCATTTGAGTTGCTGGCAATATTTAGCACTTGTGTGCAAAGTTCTGGTGATTTCGGCGCTAAAATATGTCGATACCTGCTTACGTCCTAGTGGGAACGCGAGTTTCTTCGTGGGTGCGAGTTGGGAGGCGACGGTAGGGGAGGATGCGGTTTTTGAAGAGCAATTCGATGGTATTTTTGGTTTGAAGAATCATCAGAAGAAGGAGGAGCCGTGGGAGTTCGAACTTCGGTAATGGCCATTGGAGCTCAGCGTGAAGTTACGGGGAAGAAGGACCGAAGTGCGGATCTGGGTTAGTTTAAGAGGTGGGCCGGTGTTTTGTTGGGTGAGCCCAGTTAATATTCCAAAACTTATGTTTTAATTTAATCTAAATGATGTGTTAACTTGTATTGATAATATCGTGGCCATACGTTATCAGAATTCTGAACGGTCAGATCCGTTGAGACCGTATCGATAAGAGCTACCCAATGAAGCTGACCGCGCGTGAAACGGAGCCAGTTACAATTTATGACGAAATAAATTGTCCGTCACAGTCAAATGAACGCATATCGTTATTTAACGATCATCGGACCAATGTGAGTAATTCTCACTAACTCTGAACACTTTATATTTTTATAAAGTATTTTTAGAATTGAAAAATCTTGGTTGGATTGTTGTATGTTGATTGTTTGGTTGAACTGCTAGTCAGTTGATTGAAATTATCGATAACGATATATATAAATCGTATCGAAGTATTGATTCTGTTTATCAGAATATTTTACCTTCATGTTAATCATGTTGACTGACATCTGTGGATGCAGGGAAACAGGTCGGAGGGACCCAACTGGGTTCCTCAACATTTATTTACCGCTTTTCATATATTTTGATATATGATGTGTTATATCATCCGTTATTGATTCTGTGTGTTTGGATTATGACCGATCATTTTGATTGGATATTTTACACCGTAAGTGATACGAGAAAGTGAAAAGGGAGATTTTCAAAATATATTTGAAATTAGATTATTTATATAAAAACAACGGATTTTATATATAAAGGGAAAAAGGGTTTATAAAGGAAAAATCATATTTGTAAAATCAAAATAAAGGAGAAATATTGGTAAACCAATGTAAAGGAAAAATATATTGTAAATCAATATAAAGGAAATTATTGGAGGAAATAAGGAATAGGGAAATATTGCAAATCATTTGCAAATAAAAATATATGGAAAAGGGAAATATTTGTAAATCATTTACAAATAAAATAGAAAAAGGAATATTTGTAAAACAATTACAAATAGAAATAATAAGAATATTTGTAAACATTTTCAAACGAAATAGGGAAAGAGATATTTATCTAGAACATAAACTGAGTTATGAAAAGTAATTATTTATTTAGAAAAATAAATAGAATAATGAAGTACTTGGAAATGGATAAAAGTGTAATAAAGAAGAATTTTACACTAGGAAGAATTTAGGCCCGTGCTTCGCACACGGGTAAACAGAATGTGAATTCAAAGTGAGAATTTAAGAGAGATCTGTTTTAACAGATAAAGTGAGAAGGTTAATTTATAAATAAAGTTTTATAAATTAATTTAGTTATTTATCTTTGGATAAATAGAGTATAAGGCAAGACTTATATAGGGAAGTTAAAATCGATTTCCACGTCGATGTTTGAAACTGAATAAGGACGAAGGAGAATTTATCGAATAAGAGTTATTCGAAGTAAAGTTATCGAATATCAGTTTATTCGAAAGGAAGTTTATTGAATATTAGTTATTCGAAATGGTTTGATCCAATAGAACAAATTGATTGAGATCAACCATTAGAGTTAAACTATTAGAGTTGAACTATTAGAGTTGAACTGTTAGAGTTAAACAGTTAGGGCTAAACCGTAGAGTTAAACCGTTGGAGTAAACATTTAAAGTTGGTTAGTTAGAGTTAACCAATTAGAGTTAATCAGTTAGAGTTAATCGATTAGAGTCTTATCGAACCAGAGCTATCCAAATATAGTAATCGAATAAGGGATGATTGAATATTAGTTATTCAATTAGATTTGCTCGAATTTAGTTATTCGAGATAGAGTTAAACAGAAGTAGTCATTTAAGATAAGCTACCAGTAAGCATGACTGCTAGCGTAATTCGCAGGGCTGCAGATAGCCTAAGGCGGACGGATGTTTCCTGAGGGAATCAGGCGTAACCATTGTGATCGCTGCGATCTAGAGTCGAGCGAATGGTGTCAAGTCAAATATTAGATAATTGATAAAAGTGATTTAGTCGAGTTAATTAAGTTAAGTTAGTCAAATCGAACTAATCAAGTAAGTTGGTCAAAATGAGTTAATCAACCTGAGTTATCCGAATAAGAGTTAATCCAGTAAGAGTTAATAGAATAAAAGTTATAGATTAGAGTTAACCAAATAGGTGTCGATAATTAGTAGTTCGTTATATATTCGGGTTAGGAAGTAAAAGTAAAATTTAAGTTATTATATTTCGGATGCAGGGAATTATAACACCATTGTTATAATCAAGTGTTTTTCCGTACGAGAAGGGGATTTGTAAATAAAATCCGAGGATGTCGTAAAGAAGTGTTAAAGAGTTAGAAAAATGAACTTTTCCTATTTCGAAGTTAGAAATGTTGTTCAGTTAAGGTCTGAGAGGTAACTATACCCCAACTTGATTGACTTCGTTTTTAACTAAGAAATGGTTAAGATTCGATGGTGAAAAGTGGTTAAGTGGAAACCAAAGGAAGGAGATTTGGCATAGTGATGTTTATTCAAACATCTGTTTAATCAAATGAAAGAGATTTGGAAATGTTTTCCAAATGAGAAGCAGAATTGTTTCCTGAATATAGAAACAGGAGCTGGGAATGTTTTCCAATGATAATGATATATATCTTCTAAATATAGTGAATAAGAAACATTAAACAACAGGAATAGGGGAATGAACGAATGGATGAAATGATGATTGTTCGATAGAATTTCCATCTGGAAATAATATCGTTGTTTGCACACAGACATGTTTTCATTTGATAGTTAAATCACCGACTATCAAAGTTTTGACCATTTTAACGTTGTTAATATGGAGAGACCGGTCGGATTATTATCCAGAGAACCACTCCGTATTGGCATAAGCGTTGCGAATCAAGTATGCTGAATATATTGAAGACGGAGTTATGCAAGGGCTATCCTATTTACAGAATAGTGCCTTCGGTTTGTCCAGTCCCAGGACAAACGTGAATGGACGAATGTCTGACAGAGTATATTCAAAGGATCGCGTAAGTTGATCTCTTCAAACGTACTTACGTTTGGTGGCGGAGGAATTCGTTTCTCTTAGCTGTATACCCGTGGTATTTTTGGTGAAATCAATTTGTGATTTGGCGGGTATGACGATGTGGCATTCAAAGTAATGGAGGTGTGATCTGTCAAAAGATACGTTATGACCTCAAGCCTCATCAACCGGGAAATGACAAAAATCGGGCAGGCAGCATGGCTAAGTCGGTCGCTCCGAAGTAGGGTGTATGATCACCTATCTAGAGAAATTCCTTTTGTTCTTAAATCTATCGATGCTGTCCCATTTCGGGAGGCGGTTGCTGATCCCAACCGTCGGTGATATACATTCGATACACTCAAGCGAAATGAGTGGTCGGTCATGTGTGGGCCGGGTTGCAAGATGTTCTTGTTGAACCCAGTGTATTTGCCTCTAGAGATACATGTTCGGAAGGTGGTCCCATACCTTGTCAAGTTGGAATCCAATCTCCAATAAGTGCCTGCGAGTTTGATTGTATATTATATATGTAGAACGTGAGATGCAAGCGTTCTACTAGATTTTAATTACTTGTGATTAGACATTATTATAATATCATATAATATATGATTTCCCAAGGTGTTTTGGGTTATCGTAAGGTAAAAACCGTCCGTGTTTATGTATGGATTGGTCTTACGATTATCTTTACTTTTGAAAAGGATTTTGAAAAGTTAAACCAAATGATTTGAGTTTACTCACACCAGTCCCATGACTGACCCAGAGTTTTATTTTGTTTTGTTTTCCCTAAACTCTTGGGTGCCCAAATTTGTACGGGCAGTCAAGTAGTCAGGATTTACAGGTATGCTTGAAGAGCTTGGAGCAGGAGGTTTCAAGATTTTTTCTAGCTATTGATTATTCCGCTGTGATGAATGTGTTGTACTCTGATAATGGTATGATATACATATTACTTTGATTTAAAGATATGTTGTCTATTATATTTTATTCGTTCCGCTGCGAGATTCGTGTTACTCTGATGTTGTTGTGTCCTTCTTCTTCTTCTGTTCTAATTTTCTATCTTATCTATCCTCACCCTCTAATTTCTTTCTTGGACTATCCGGTAATTTCGACTTTTGATTGTTCGATAGGTGTTATATATCGGATAACCAAGGTCGCTTTTTTCCCGGGTCGTTACAGTGGTATCAGAGCTGGTTGCTTAATTGGTACGGATGATAGGGGGTTCTCGCTTCGCGTTTGGTGGCGAACGGGAGACTCTTACCCCTACATCTCCCGACAATGTGGGTTGGTCGAGTCGAGAGGCTGGCCGTAAAAGCAGTTCTGAGGTATCTCTGTAAGCCACGCTGGGAGGTTAGCCCAGTGCCGAGGGAGGAGAGGATGGTTGAAAAGCCTACTCGAATCTCGGGGTCGTTACAGTGGTATCAGAGCTGAAGGTTAAGTATTACCTTGGCTCTGTGGCGTGATTCAGTAGAGATGGGGTTAGTAATACCCTAGACTGAGTTTGAGTGTATATATACGAGTGAACGTATTTTTTATTTGATATAAAATGATTTTATATTGTGGAGATTTATTGGTTGAGTTGTTTATGAATTCTGGTCGATCAGTTTGATCCACTGTATCGATAGGGGTTTTTAAACGCTTGAATACGATGAACCGACACAGTATGTTTTGAAAAAGGGGTAAATGAAATAATTTTACCCAAATTATATTTTGATATAAGCAAAGTAAGGATATTTGAAATTATTATATATTGAATGTGTTGGTTGTTATTATAATCGAATAAGATTATAAAATGTGAAATGGTTATATAAATAACCAAATAGAATTCATATAAGTGAAATACATGAAATCAGATGAATTAAATTTGAATTTAAATCAGAAATGAAATTAAAACTCTGAAAATGTGAAGTGTGTAGAATGAATCTGGATAAATATATGTGAATTTTAAAATCCTGGGAGATTTTAAATTTGTTACAGGCTTTGAAGGGGATATTTTGAAATAATTTCAAAATGAAAGCATTTAGAAATGATTTTGAAAGTGACATAGTATTGAACTCACTTCAATAGCTGGAAAATAGATTCCGACGATGATCCGGACATCGTCGGTGTTCATTTTCGGGTTTGTAAGTGACGGATTGCTACCAAAGGTTTTGTTTTTGAACTGTTTTGAGAAAACAAATTATTTTGATTTTCCAAATGAATGATTTGATTTTGGAAAAGGCTAAGCTATTTAAGAACTCCCAGAAATAGATTATTTGGAATAAACACAAATTAAATAGAAATTTGTGAAAGCAAATTTGAAATTGGATTGAACCCAGTTCAGTGGAAATTGAATTGAATTGAAATAGAATGCTATCAAGTAGAATTGGACTGGATTAGAGATAATCTGGAATAGTAATGAATTGTTGAGTAATAATTTCGAATTGAGATTGGGATTTGCAGTTTGATTGGAATTTGGCTTGGTTATAAGCAAATGGCTGTATTGGAGATAAAAATGGATTGGGGATTGATTGGGGATACATTGGTATATGCTAAACAGATAGCAGAGTTGAATGCCTGACAAAAAGGTACACGTTTATATTCATATGAGTTTGGAGATTTATGAGCCGAATTGGCAAGCCGCTTGACTGTTTGATTTTCTTTTGGATTGGAGAGGCCTGTGTGGAGGTTTGGGGATTTTCCCGATGCTCCCGGTACAAAGGAGGTGCTGGCGAATTTTTTTGGAAATTTCGGGTGTTAGAAAATTTTCAGGAGTTTTGAAAATTTTCGTTTATAGAAATGTAGTAATAATTTAATTGAAATAAATAAATTCAGTTGAAACTGGAGTTAAAGAAGTAAACAAATAATTCGAAACTAGTTAATAGGGATGTC
This sequence comes from Allium sativum, assembly GCA_030737875.1. Classification (NCBI taxonomy): domain Eukaryota; kingdom Viridiplantae; phylum Streptophyta; class Magnoliopsida; order Asparagales; family Amaryllidaceae; genus Allium; species Allium sativum. Next base: position 391,014,622 of record CM060925.1, read on the forward strand.
CTCTAACTTAGCAATTTCGAGGACGAAATTATTTTAAGGGGGGAAGAATGTAACGACCCGCATTTTCAGCAACAGAATAATTAATTAATTTAATTATTTGAATAGTGATTTAGATAATTAAATGGTCGCTTAATTGAATTATAGTGAATATTTAATTAAGTTAAATAATAGAATCATATATTTATTTCTGAATTAGTCAGAAATAGTGGAATTCACAATATTGTGTGAATGGGCAATATAATATATATATAATTCAGTTTATATTGGATTATATTGACGAATATATTTATAAACGCCATTTGAACGTATAATTTATATTATAATTATAATAGAGCTCGAAATGGCGCTGCAGTTCGCTATTTGGCGATTCGAACTTCAACTGGTTATACAGGATTCGTTTTAACCCGGATTTCTGTGAAACAAGAAACGTGTGGAGCTGGTGGAGTATATCTTCCTAGTGGAAGAGAGAAATCAGGATTTCGTCGTGTAGATTTTGTTTTATGTCCAAATCAAATTTTAAAATAGTCGCTATGGAATTCCTTTATATTTTGCAACGCTTTATTTACGTTATAAATGGATTTTCTATAAAAAAATGAATATTGAATTAACACTGGGATTTGAATATCGAGCTATAAACTCTGATATGAATATTTTAGAGCTGGGATATATCGTATGTGAATATATACGATAATATTTATTTTTAAATATAAAATTTAACTGTTTTTAAATATATTTATATATTTAAAAGGGCTATTTAGGACTTTAAAAATAGCCACTTTTGCAAACGAAGTCGGATTTCAACGAAACTAATTTTGTTGGATCCGCAGCGTCAAATTATTGTTAGATTCCAAGTTTGGTGATTTTTAGAAGCAGTGTGTGGCCGTACGGATTTTTAGAGTGAAAAATAGACAGTATTTCGACGGTTAAAAATACGCTGTGTGGGCATACGGAGTCGGAATTCGACGAAACAAGTTTCGTTGGGTCCGTAATGTCGAGATGTAGCTACATGTCAATTTTCATGATTTTTGGGTATTGTATGTGATCACAGGAATTTTAGAGGACATGTAAAAATAGCGATTGCTTAAAAATAAATATAAAAATCAAATAAAAAAATAATAAAACCACCCTATAAAATACCCTTAACCTTCTCAACCCTAACCCTCATTTTTCTACGGTCAATACATTGCGCCGCCACCAGAGAAAACCAAAAACGTGAAAACATCATCCTCATAAATTTCTATAAATTCAAATCAAATCCTAAAATTTCTAAAACCTTTGTTCTGAGACCGTTATTGCAAGAGCTTCAAGCCGTACCCTTTGCTTTCAACTCGACGCAATTCCAGGGACTCGGAAAAACCCACAGTCGGTTTTAGGGTTAAGTAATTCAGGGTTTCTGAGCATCGGTTTCAGAAATAGAGTGCGCATTTGAGTTGCTGGCAATATTTAGCACTTGTGTGCAAAGTTCTGGTGATTTCGGCGCTAAAATATGTCGATACCTGCTTACGTCCTAGTGGGAACGCGAGTTTCTTCGTGGGTGCGAGTTGGGAGGCGACGGTAGGGGAGGATGCGGTTTTTGAAGAGCAATTCGATGGTATTTTTGGTTTGAAGAATCATCAGAAGAAGGAGGAGCCGTGGGAGTTCGAACTTCGGTAATGGCCATTGGAGCTCAGCGTGAAGTTACGGGGAAGAAGGACCGAAGTGCGGATCTGGGTTAGTTTAAGAGGTGGGCCGGTGTTTTGTTGGGTGAGCCCAGTTAATATTCCAAAACTTATGTTTTAATTTAATCTAAATGATGTGTTAACTTGTATTGATAATATCGTGGCCATACGTTATCAGAATTCTGAACGGTCAGATCCGTTGAGACCGTATCGATAAGAGCTACCCAATGAAGCTGACCGCGCGTGAAACGGAGCCAGTTACAATTTATGACGAAATAAATTGTCCGTCACAGTCAAATGAACGCATATCGTTATTTAACGATCATCGGACCAATGTGAGTAATTCTCACTAACTCTGAACACTTTATATTTTTATAAAGTATTTTTAGAATTGAAAAATCTTGGTTGGATTGTTGTATGTTGATTGTTTGGTTGAACTGCTAGTCAGTTGATTGAAATTATCGATAACGATATATATAAATCGTATCGAAGTATTGATTCTGTTTATCAGAATATTTTACCTTCATGTTAATCATGTTGACTGACATCTGTGGATGCAGGGAAACAGGTCGGAGGGACCCAACTGGGTTCCTCAACATTTATTTACCGCTTTTCATATATTTTGATATATGATGTGTTATATCATCCGTTATTGATTCTGTGTGTTTGGATTATGACCGATCATTTTGATTGGATATTTTACACCGTAAGTGATACGAGAAAGTGAAAAGGGAGATTTTCAAAATATATTTGAAATTAGATTATTTATATAAAAACAACGGATTTTATATATAAAGGGAAAAAGGGTTTATAAAGGAAAAATCATATTTGTAAAATCAAAATAAAGGAGAAATATTGGTAAACCAATGTAAAGGAAAAATATATTGTAAATCAATATAAAGGAAATTATTGGAGGAAATAAGGAATAGGGAAATATTGCAAATCATTTGCAAATAAAAATATATGGAAAAGGGAAATATTTGTAAATCATTTACAAATAAAATAGAAAAAGGAATATTTGTAAAACAATTACAAATAGAAATAATAAGAATATTTGTAAACATTTTCAAACGAAATAGGGAAAGAGATATTTATCTAGAACATAAACTGAGTTATGAAAAGTAATTATTTATTTAGAAAAATAAATAGAATAATGAAGTACTTGGAAATGGATAAAAGTGTAATAAAGAAGAATTTTACACTAGGAAGAATTTAGGCCCGTGCTTCGCACACGGGTAAACAGAATGTGAATTCAAAGTGAGAATTTAAGAGAGATCTGTTTTAACAGATAAAGTGAGAAGGTTAATTTATAAATAAAGTTTTATAAATTAATTTAGTTATTTATCTTTGGATAAATAGAGTATAAGGCAAGACTTATATAGGGAAGTTAAAATCGATTTCCACGTCGATGTTTGAAACTGAATAAGGACGAAGGAGAATTTATCGAATAAGAGTTATTCGAAGTAAAGTTATCGAATATCAGTTTATTCGAAAGGAAGTTTATTGAATATTAGTTATTCGAAATGGTTTGATCCAATAGAACAAATTGATTGAGATCAACCATTAGAGTTAAACTATTAGAGTTGAACTATTAGAGTTGAACTGTTAGAGTTAAACAGTTAGGGCTAAACCGTAGAGTTAAACCGTTGGAGTAAACATTTAAAGTTGGTTAGTTAGAGTTAACCAATTAGAGTTAATCAGTTAGAGTTAATCGATTAGAGTCTTATCGAACCAGAGCTATCCAAATATAGTAATCGAATAAGGGATGATTGAATATTAGTTATTCAATTAGATTTGCTCGAATTTAGTTATTCGAGATAGAGTTAAACAGAAGTAGTCATTTAAGATAAGCTACCAGTAAGCATGACTGCTAGCGTAATTCGCAGGGCTGCAGATAGCCTAAGGCGGACGGATGTTTCCTGAGGGAATCAGGCGTAACCATTGTGATCGCTGCGATCTAGAGTCGAGCGAATGGTGTCAAGTCAAATATTAGATAATTGATAAAAGTGATTTAGTCGAGTTAATTAAGTTAAGTTAGTCAAATCGAACTAATCAAGTAAGTTGGTCAAAATGAGTTAATCAACCTGAGTTAATCAACCTGAGTTATCCGAATAAGAGTTAATCCAGTAAGAGTTAATAGAATAAAAGTTATAGATTAGAGTTAACCAAATAGGTGTCGATAATTAGTAGTTCGTTATATATTCGGGTTAGGAAGTAAAAGTAAAATTTAAGTTATTATATTTCGGATGCAGGGAATTATAACACCATTGTTATAATCAAGTGTTTTTCCGTACGAGAAGGGGATTTGTAAATAAAATCCGAGGATGTCGTAAAGAAGTGTTAAAGAGTTAGAAAAATGAACTTTTCCTATTTCGAAGTTAGAAATGTTGTTCAGTTAAGGTCTGAGAGGTAACTATACCCCAACTTGATTGACTTCGTTTTTAACTAAGAAATGGTTAAGATTCGATGGTGAAAAGTGGTTAAGTGGAAACCAAAGGAAGGAGATTTGGCATAGTGATGTTTATTCAAACATCTGTTTAATCAAATGAAAGAGATTTGGAAATGTTTTCCAAATGAGAAGCAGAATTGTTTCCTGAATATAGAAACAGGAGCTGGGAATGTTTTCCAATGATAATGATATATATCTTCTAAATATAGTGAATAAGAAACATTAAACAACAGGAATAGGGGAATGAACGAATGGATGAAATGATGATTGTTCGATAGAATTTCCATCTGGAAATAATATCGTTGTTTGCACACAGACATGTTTTCATTTGATAGTTAAATCACCGACTATCAAAGTTTTGACCATTTTAACGTTGTTAATATGGAGAGACCGGTCGGATTATTATCCAGAGAACCACTCCGTATTGGCATAAGCGTTGCGAATCAAGTATGCTGAATATATTGAAGACGGAGTTATGCAAGGGCTATCCTATTTACAGAATAGTGCCTTCGGTTTGTCCAGTCCCAGGACAAACGTGAATGGACGAATGTCTGACAGAGTATATTCAAAGGATCGCGTAAGTTGATCTCTTCAAACGTACTTACGTTTGGTGGCGGAGGAATTCGTTTCTCTTAGCTGTATACCCGTGGTATTTTTGGTGAAATCAATTTGTGATTTGGCGGGTATGACGATGTGGCATTCAAAGTAATGGAGGTGTGATCTGTCAAAAGATACGTTATGACCTCAAGCCTCATCAACCGGGAAATGACAAAAATCGGGCAGGCAGCATGGCTAAGTCGGTCGCTCCGAAGTAGGGTGTATGATCACCTATCTAGAGAAATTCCTTTTGTTCTTAAATCTATCGATGCTGTCCCATTTCGGGAGGCGGTTGCTGATCCCAACCGTCGGTGATATACATTCGATACACTCAAGCGAAATGAGTGGTCGGTCATGTGTGGGCCGGGTTGCAAGATGTTCTTGTTGAACCCAGTGTATTTGCCTCTAGAGATACATGTTCGGAAGGTGGTCCCATACCTTGTCAAGTTGGAATCCAATCTCCAATAAGTGCCTGCGAGTTTGATTGTATATTATATATGTAGAACGTGAGATGCAAGCGTTCTACTAGATTTTAATTACTTGTGATTAGACATTATTATAATATCATATAATATATGATTTCCCAAGGTGTTTTGGGTTATCGTAAGGTAAAAACCGTCCGTGTTTATGTATGGATTGGTCTTACGATTATCTTTACTTTTGAAAAGGATTTTGAAAAGTTAAACCAAATGATTTGAGTTTACTCACACCAGTCCCATGACTGACCCAGAGTTTTATTTTGTTTTGTTTTCCCTAAACTCTTGGGTGCCCAAATTTGTACGGGCAGTCAAGTAGTCAGGATTTACAGGTATGCTTGAAGAGCTTGGAGCAGGAGGTTTCAAGATTTTTTCTAGCTATTGATTATTCCGCTGTGATGAATGTGTTGTACTCTGATAATGGTATGATATACATATTACTTTGATTTAAAGATATGTTGTCTATTATATTTTATTCGTTCCGCTGCGAGATTCGTGTTACTCTGATGTTGTTGTGTCCTTCTTCTTCTTCTGTTCTAATTTTCTATCTTATCTATCCTCACCCTCTAATTTCTTTCTTGGACTATCCGGTAATTTCGACTTTTGATTGTTCGATAGGTGTTATATATCGGATAACCAAGGTCGCTTTTTTCCCGGGTCGTTACACTGAAAGTTCCAGAAAAATTATTTCTAGCTTCTTATTGAGGATACGGTCCTAACAAAACTAATTTCGTTAAATTTGAAGACCGTTTGAAAAATGGCCATTTTCCAGTCGATTAAATTCAATTGAAATTGGTCAAATGCGTTTAAATTCGCCATGCTCACATATTGATCCCAAAAATTATGAAAATTGGAATCTAGCAATAACTTGACATCCCGGATCTAACAAAAGTGGTTTCGTCGAAAACGGAGGTCGTTTGTAAAATGACTATTTTTAAGGGCTATATTTCTATATTGACTATTCTGAATTTTCAATTGGGCATAACTTTTATTCCCTCTATGAAATTTTGATTTTTAGATTCGTTGGGAAGATATTTTCAATTAGACTCTAATATTTTTGGTTTTACTGAAATCCGGTTTATTTGGAATCATGTACATTCATTCGAAATTTGAAATCGAATATTCAAACTACCATGCCATTTCCAATTCCTTTTATAATTAAAATAAATATTTATGTTCTAACTTCGATTTAAATAAATATATATATTCTAATTCTATTCAAAATAAATTTCTAGTCGTTATTAATTGAAATAATTCTTTTTAAATATTAAAAATTCATTAAAATTGCCAAAATAAAATTTTAAATTGGTTCTGATTTTTTGGGTTGTTACACTAGAGAAGAGGAATAAAATTGTATGCCTGACAAATAGGTACATGCTTACTATATTTCTTGGGTTTGGATGATTTTATGAGCCGATCGGCTAGCCGCTTGGCTTTTTTTCTTTTTGGATGATGAGGGCACTACGTGGCTAGTTTTGGTTTTAAATGTCTACCCGTACAAAGGAGGATATGGAGAAATTTTTCAAAATTCTAGGGTGTTAGCTAAATTTTTGAAGAATTGGAAAATTCTTAGAAATTGAAAAGTTGAAGAATGAACGTCAGGATGAAAGGTAAGTTGATTAGTAAAACAACTTTCAACTTCGTTCCTTTTTCGAGGACGAAAAGATTTTAAGTGGGGGAGATTGTAACAACCCCGAAAATCAGAACCAATTTAAAAAATTTACTTTGGCTATTTTAACGAATTTTGAATATTTAAAATGAATTATTTTAAATGATAACGACTAGAAATTTATTTTGAATAGAATTAGAACGTACATATTTATTTAAATCGAAGTTAGAGTATAAGTATTTATTTTAATTATAAAAGGAATTGGAAATAGCGCGGCATTTTGAAAATTCGATTTCAAATTTCAAATGAATGTACAGAATTCAAAATAAACCGGATTTTAGTAAAACCAGAAATATTTGAATCTGTTTGAAAATATCTTTCCAACGGATGTGAAAAATCTAGATTTCATATCGGGAATAAAAAGTTATGTCCAGTTGAAGATTCAGAATAGTCGCTATGGAATTTATATAATATATAGCCCTTAAAAATAGCAATGTTGCAAACGACCTCCGTTTTCAATGAGACCACTTTTGCTGGATCCGAAATGTCAAATTATTGCTTGATTCCAATTTTCATAATTTTTGGTATCAATATGTGGGCGTGGTGAATTTAAATGTGTTTGGCAATTTTAATTTTAATTTAATCGACTGAAAAATGACCTTTTTCAAACGGTCTCCAAATTTGATGAAATTAGTTTTGTTAGACCTATCATCAAAACATAACCAGATTTATTTTTCTGGAATTTTTGGAGTCAGTTTGTGGCCTCGGTAAATTAAAATGTACATTGAAATCAATTTTGAATGTTATATTAATTTATATATTTATTTTGATGAAAACAGAACGAAACGGTCGAATTGTCTTATGGGATATATCCCATTGTGTTCGGAATGGGGGAATTAGCTAGGGGCGACAGTCGTTAGGTTAGAATTGGGGTTCGAATATAAAATCACCTTTTTCGGAAAATAAAATAATTTAATTGTATATTCTATATCCTAACCCTAGGTTCATTCAACAGAAAAAAAGAAAAAAAAAACCACTGCTAACCCCCTCGATCTCGTTCAACCCAAATCGGCCCTTCTTCTTCTAGCGCGACGTCGCCACTCCAGGGGTAGCGTCCAAGCCCGTGTAGGCCTCCTCTCCACTTCCCCCTCCTCCTTGCTCCGCCTTCATCACGAAAATCCGCACCCCCCTGACCCAAATCAGCCGGAGCCGCTGCGCCGTCGGCGTCCAAGGCCGCCCCACCTCCAACGCCTCTGACCCCCCTGCTCGCCTCAGCCTCTCCTCCGACCACCCCTCCGACAGTGAACCCCCCCTCTTGCAACTGAAAATGTAAGTTTTTATTTTCATACTTTCAATTATTTCCTTCGATGAAAAGTTTGTTTTTATTAAAATAAAAGTTTGATTTTTATTTAAAGAAAAGTTTGATTTTTATTTAAAGAAAAATACGATTTTTATGAATATAAAAATAGGATTTTTACCATATGGTTAGCATTAGGAAAATATGATTTTTAGCTAATGAAAAGATTATATTTTTAAAAATAGAAAGATAGGATTTTTAAAAATAAAAGGATAGGATTTTTAAAAATAGAAAGATAGGATTTTTAAAAATAAAAAGATAGGATTTTTACAAATAGAAAGACAGGATTTTTAAAAATTGAAAGATAGGATTTTTTAAAATGAAAAGATGTTTTTTATTGTTTGAATAGCAATATGAAAATATTATTTTTAGTAGAAAAAATATTATTTTTAGTTAGATAAAAATATAATTTTTATCGTAGGTATGAAATATTATTTTGAGTAGGATAAAAATTCGATTTTTATTATATATGAAGAAAAATAAAAATTCGATTTTTATTACATATGAAATGAAATAAAAATTCGATTTTTATATATGAAATAGCAATATATTTTTTTTTAATAGAAAGTAGCATTGTAAAAATATGCTTTTTATAATGTAGATTTGAAATAAAAATATGATTTTTATTGTAAAGATTGCGAAATGAAAATGTGATTTTTGTCTATATATTAACAATATAAAAATATGATTTTATATATATAGCGAAATAAAAATGGGATTTTTAAATATATAAACATCGTATTAATAATGTGATTTTTACTATGAACACCGTGGAAAAGATTGCGTTAGAATTTCGAGCAATTCAAACGGCTCAGATATTCAGAATAGAATGGAGGAGTGGATCCCAAAGGTGATAACTTCTCACTCTAACTTTATTTTTTAGCTAAATATATACTAGGATGCAGAAGGTGCTTAGTAGCACCTAACACCTTTGTTTGAAACCATGTTTGTTTGGCTGTTTGGTTGATTGGATTATTTGGTTGAATTTGGTTTGGGAAATGAAATGAATTTATTAGAATTTGGTTTGTATATGGCACGAGCCATTATTAGGCAAGGGATAAGGCTAGCCCTTATTCCGGTTCTAGTATCGCGCCGTTATGCTGCCGAAATTTTCAAAAAATATTAGAACAATAAAAATAACATTTTTATGTATAAATGAACTGTATAAAATATTCAGGAGATGAAATAAATATTTTATAGTTAAAAATATAATTTTTAACATGTACATGAATAAAATAAATATTCATTTACAAATCGGATGATTTGTTTATGTAAACACATTTAACTGATATTGATTGGGACGATATATTTTACACATCGCCCAACTGCACAGATAATAAACAGTGTTTGTTGTTTGAAAACCCCACATGGGTATTGGGATGATATTGGACATACACTAATCCCAATATCTAGTTGTATGTCAACCGATGGGTTGACAGGCTGTTGTAAACATTAATTAATTATATTTAACGCCTATGCAGTTGTGTAATGCACTTTGGATGATGGTTAACTGTGTTTGATTATCGTTGTGTACATGTGTGTATGAAATCCATATAAATAACATTATATGGTAATTGACTGTGTCTGTTTCCAATTCAAAAAGAAGGAATATTTCAAAAGAACGAATATTTTAAAATGAAGAATAATGAATATTTTAAAATAACTAATATTTTAAAATAATATTTAGTAATGGATCAAAATATGATTTTGATGTCCGATTTGGGATGGACACGAAAATATTGAAATATATGATGCCGTGTTGATTAGATACGCGCCATTTTGACGCGAACGATATTTATATCGATTTCATTCATTTTTATAATGAATATGGAAAAGGAAGTGATTTCAAAATCTAATGTTTTTTAAAATATTATCATTTATATATTAATGATACGAAATATTCAATTTTGATTTAAAATTGAATATGAAGTTGAAATCGTTTTTAAAACGAATTTAAAACGATTTATAAAATACGTTTTAAATGGAAACTGATAAAATATATATAATATATATATTGTATATATTAAATGGCCTGAATAGAACGCGCCGCACCGCAGCGGTTCGCGAATATCGACCATTGACTTCGAATGGACATTATGGGAGATCCGACCGTTGGATTGTCCTAAAACCGGAACCATTGGGTTCGTATAGAAAAGAGCTTTCCAACGAATATAATAAATTTGAAATCTAACGGTTGGATTTGGAATTATGTCCAAATCAAATTTGGAAAAGGTCGTTGTAAGTGCAGTTCGATGACCATTTATGGAAATCGACTGTACGGGCCTTGATAAAATTATTAAAAATATAAATAATTTGTGTAAAATCATAATAAATAATTTGGAAAGAATTTAGGTGAAAATTTCCACGTTTGTAAAGATAAAAAGTATATTTTTATCAAAATGAACTAGTTATTAACAAGAATTATAATCCAATATTTTTAAATAAATAAATCGGATTGAAATGGTTTTAAAAATAACCAAAATTTCCAATATATGAATTGGAATGGATTTGAATCGAAATCATCTTCGGAATATTTCGATATTGGATTCTGTTATTATACGGATATTATGGAGGAATTTGGAAGATATATATATCGTTATTCCCAATACGATATTTGTTGATTTCAGAATTTGATATTGAATATAAGCTGACATAATTTCTATTCAGAGCCTGGTATTTAATATTGAATTGGATTTTGGGTTTGTCGTGAATGGTGTCTTCATTAACACTGTTAGTAAACCCAGTTGAAAAAAAGAATAAATCTTTAATTAAGATTTAGTGAAGTTTTTCCAATTAATTAATATTTAATTGGAATAGAATAAAAGAATTGGATTTTGGGTTTGTCGTGAATGGTGTTTTCAGTAACACTGTTCTTGAACCCCGTGTGAAAAGAATAAATCTTTTAATTAAGATTATTAGTGTTTCCAGTTAACTAACATTTAAATGGAATGTGAATTGGGTTTATTGTGAACTTTGTTTTTAACGACATTCGTTCTTTAGCCTGATCTACAATAAAATGTGATTTGGAATTTATAAATCTTTTTATTAAGATTTAATGGAAATTTTCCAAAGTAAAGTTTTTACAATTTAATATATTAAATTGGAATAGAATGGAATTCGATTTGGTAATAATAGAAGTGAGCTTATGTGGAGGAAGACTGTTAATATATATGGAATTTAAAAGGCTTTGTCATTATTCCATTTATATTATTAGTCGGATATAGAAATTGATATTGATTATATATTGATCTATTTTCCGTGAAGATTCCATAATTAATGGAATGTGATTTGGGTTTATCGTGAACTGTGTTTTAATTGACATTAGTTCTTTAACCCAGTTAAAGATATGATTACATGTCTAACATTTTACTTCAAACTATATGATTGATCTCTACTAAATATATATCTGTTTGGCGGAGGAGAATTTATTCTCTTGCTTAACACCCTTCTCTAAGACGTACGAGCTTAGAGGTTATATACCGGCAGACATCAATAGTACGGTGTAGAGTGTCGATGCTGCATGTTTGTGTTTCCAAAGTTAAATAATCATTAATATTGATTTTTGGGAAGATTAAAACTAAGTGGAGATTTAATGAATCTTTAATTAGATTGAAATGGGAATTGAGAATTTAGATTATCAAATTTGGGAAAATATCGAGAATGGAGTATCACCATTTTTGCTCCTAGCGATAGTTAAATCTTTAATTATATTTGAACGTGAAATGGTAATTAAATTTACCGATAACACAGTGGTGTTAGATATGAAGTATCATCGGTTTTGCTCCATGGGATAAATAGGTTGGGATTCGGAAATTAAACAAATGATTACTTCAGTAAGGTGCGCTAATCCCGACTAGTTTGGATAAACCTTAAATTCGTTTGAATTGATATCCAAAGGAAGATTAAAGAATAAATTTAAAGAATTTATCTTTGATAAAATTAATGGGAACCTATCCCAAAGTATATGAATATTTAAATAAAAGAATATTCAGAATTGGAATGAGGCGTATGTTGTGTTTTTATAGCACATGTTTATTATATACGCAAGTTATTTGGAAAGGCCGGATTTATACCCATTCTGAATAACTGATTCGACAATAAGTCGATGATGAAGACGGTGGTTGAAGACCGGAGGTCTTCACATCGTTTGGATGATTATTGATGCCTTGATTGGGCTGTACACCCAAGACAAGGTAATAAGTGGTGATCGTCCAGACATACTTGGAGATCGATCGGATATGAGAGGACCTCTCTCCTGTATTGGACATATGGGACGAGGAATAAGGTGCCTCTGGTTTCGTTCAGACCCAGAATGAACTTGTAAATGGATGTGTGTCTGACATTGGATTTTCTTCTGTGTTGATTGATCTCTATTAAATGTATATCTATTTGGTGGCGGAGAATTTATTCTCTTTCTTAACACCCTTCTCTGAGATGTACGAGCTTAGAGGTTATATATCGATAGCATCACTCGCATGCCGTGAATTGCCTGTGTAGCATGCTGGGATGCAAAGGATCGATACTTCTGTTGAAAAGCATAATCTTGTGGTTGGTGATCAAAGCACGGCTTTAATATAGGATAGCTTTGTGTAGCATTAATTTGCGAGCTTCACACCCTGATATGAACTAGAAACGGGTTGAAGGACAATAGGGAGGACATGCGTTTCTTTCTAGCTAGGAGTGGTGTCATGGTATGGAGCCCAGACATTTTTACTTATGTGGATGATGGATAGCGAGGTACCTCGGATATATCGGTCACTACAGGGCCGATGGATTATATGGTCGACATACTAACCATTACGCCCCATAGGGCGGGGAAACGCATTGTTCAGGAATAACCAATCCACAAACGTAAGAGAGGACCGACCCTGGCGCTCCTAAGTGCAGTTGCGATTGTAGCCTGAGACATGGTAGGCTAGATTATCTTGAATTCGGTAAGGATGATCCCTTCCCTTGGTTCATGATGGAAATCCATCTTCCAATATGACATTGCGGTTTTGATTGTAAAGCCTAGTATGATGACATGATAGATGGTACCCATGCCGCCTATGATTGATACATTTACATTTGAAATTGTTTTATACACTATGTACTTATAATAATATCAAATGATTTGTTTTAAACGTACTAAGCATGTTTGGCTATTATAAGGGAAAACCCTATCCTCCGGCTTGCGTTGCATTGTGTGATGGGACCTGGGTCTTATAATAGCTTCATTCTTGCGAAAACCATTGCGCTGTTTGTTTTATGCACTGGTATTCTTGGAAGGAAACCCATTCCGAGTTATACGGCGTGGTCCCTTGATTTACTCTATTTTAAAGTAAAGTTTTAAATAACTGTTTTAGTTCTCACACCAGTCACATGACTAACCTGGAGTTTATTGTTTTAACCTAAACTCTGGGTGCTCCTATTTTCCACACGGGCAGCTAGTAGTTTTGGTTTTGCAGATTTATATTCACGGGATCCTGGTTTACAGCTGGAATGATATTCGGAAAGCTTTGTATCCGTGTATCTCTTTCAGTTGTGTTTTGTATTATTTTCCGCTGCATTGTAATTTGTAAATCTTTGATATTTATCAAATGTATATTATTTGTTCATACTCTGTATATTCTTGTACTCTGATGTAAATTGTTGTAATAAGCAATGAAGTGTCCTTCTGTTTGTGTTCTGATTTGTCGTGTTCTTATACAATACGTTCTTTCTCTTCTCTTCGGAGACCGGGGAAGTTCGAGTCGCTACAGTAGTTTTGATATGGAGACAGATTTACAATAACTTGTGCCTTCTGGTTCCTATCGATTAAGAATAAGATATAGAGGATTGTGGTGGACAATAGTGAGAAGCCCAAACTTAGCATTTTTTTGGTTAAAAATATGCTAATTTGGAAATTAGGGAGAAAGGAAAATTTAATTACTGCATAAGTGGAAAGGACAGTGAGCCCCCTGATTTCCACTTTTGAACTAAATTGTGCCTTTCTCCCTCAAATCCAAACTTAGCATACTTTTCAGAAATAAAAATGATAAGTTTGGCCTTTAAAAGTAATTCCTCGAGGATTGTGAATCCACAACAAGAACACAACTAACAAACCATAGGAAGATGGGCTTAACCAACTAAAGAAAGAGTGGATTTGTCCATATTTTCGTTTAGCTATAGATAAATAATGTGAACTAATTCGCTCCATCTTCAGTTTTCTGCCTAACTATAGCCAATAAATTCATTCCATCTTCAGTTTTCTAGTTAACTATAGCTGACAAATTCACTCCATCTTCAATTTGTTACACATGACTTAAAACTGCAGAATAATGTGACAAAAATTTTAACTAACAAATTTCTAAAATTTAGTGTACATGGCATAAATGTTAAAAACTAATTATACCGTAATTTTTGATTTTCTAACCAATTGTTTGGGTGGTGTAGTTGGTCATCACGTTAGTCTAACACACTAAAGGTACACTGTTTGAACCTGGGCTCAGACAAACTATTCCTTTTTCGTTTTTTGCTAAAGCCAAAAATATATTTTTTATCCAATCAACAAATTTAAACAAAGTAAGCATATTTTTGCTATTAACACTTCAATTGTAACTTGTGCCTTTTGGTTCCTATCAACTAAGCATGAGATGAAAAGGTATACGAATCGACAACACAAACACAACTAACAAACCATATAATGATGGGTTTAATCGTGGGTTTAACCATATTTTCATTTAGCTATAGATAAATAATGTGGACAAATTCACTCCATCTTCAGTTTTCTGGTTAACTTTAGCTGACAAGTTCATTCCATCTTCAATTTGTAACATATGACTTAAAACTACAAAACAATATGGCATAAATTTTAGTTAACAAATTTCTAAATTATACAGTACATGGCATAAAGATTGAAAACAAATAATATAGTAATTTTTTATTTTCTAAGCAATTGTCTATGTGGTGTAGTTGCTCATCATGTTAGTCTCACACACTAAAGGTCCCCAGTTTGAACCTGGACTCAGACAACCAACTTCTTTTTCCCTTTTCTGCTGAAATCTGAAATATTTTGTTATGCAGATAACAAATTTAAACACATTAAACATATTTTTGGTACAAAGATAGGTTAATTATAACTTGTGCCTTTTATTTCCTATTAACTAAGCATGAGACGTATAGGAATCCACGACACGAACACATCAAACAAATCATAAAAAGATGAGCTTAATCAACTGAAGATGGAATGGATTAGTCCATATTTTCATTTAGTTCCA
Source organism: Allium sativum (assembly GCA_030737875.1). Classification (NCBI taxonomy): domain Eukaryota; kingdom Viridiplantae; phylum Streptophyta; class Magnoliopsida; order Asparagales; family Amaryllidaceae; genus Allium; species Allium sativum. Next base: position 391,030,006 of record CM060925.1, read on the forward strand.
GATAAATAATGTGGACAATTCAATACATCTTCTTTTTTTTATATAACTATAACTGACAAATTCACTTCACCATCAATTAATTACACATGACTTAAAACTACAAAACATTATGACACAAATTTTAGTTACCTAATTTCTATATAGTACATGACGTAAATGTTTAAAACTAATTATAAAGTAATTTTCATTTTTTAACCAATTGTCTGGGTTGTAAAGGTTGTCATCTAAATTGATACCTACAAGTGCTAAAAAAATGATACCTTGTAACTATGTACATTGTAACATTTTAATAGAACTTGTACATATGTCTATTCAAAAATGATACCCTGTTAGTGTACGTAGAAAAATTAAATTCTGCATGTCTTAACTAATAACACCGGTAGCAATAAATTATACCAAACAACATGATACCTATATAATCAACATGATACCTATTATTATTATTATTATTATTATTATTATTATTATTATTATTGCAGGATGGTGATTTCGTGCGCCCTCCTCTAAGCGACAACAAAATGATATCTAAGATAGACAAATAAAAAGATATATCCAACATTCACGACCCAAAAACAGATACGGTATATAGAGTGGTTTTCAAGCTGTCTTTAAAATCATAAAAAATATCAAAAATAAAAACAAGCTAAATAAAAAATAGATAAAATCTTAAAGAACACACTTTTTTTACATTTTTTTCATTGTATTTATGTGAAGGGAAGATAACAATGAAAGAATACAAAAAGCATCAACACAATTTGGATACAATTGCTAATCATGCAAAAATGATGTTTTCATATTCGAAAAGGAAAAAAATGAAAGTAATGGCTAAGGACATTAGTTTACTCTTTGCTCTACCTTTGAAAGGACGGAACACAGAGCCTGCACTTAAAATAATAAATAAGACAATCCTGAAAAAATGCGAAGGGTTTGCGACAAGAAATTTTGGTAAATTAACTTTCATCACAAGAAATGTAATAAAAATAAGAATCAAAGAAGAGACAAAAAATAAGAAGAAACAATATGATGAAGACCTACCACTGTTGATAATAGCGGAGAATTTATTGACCATTTCCTTCCTCTACAACTAACGAAAGTTAAGATGGGGAATTCTACCATTCTTTACTCATTTTAAACAATGAACACAATTTCTTAACCATGAATAATTGAGAAGAATTTCAGTAAATTTGTTAAAAAATTCACCCATAAGTCAGAAAAAATGTTAGTCTGTTCCTATGTTATATTAAGCGCTAAGCGAGGCGATGAATGAGTTAGTCGAAAAGGAGTTAGTCGAAAGGAGTTAATCAAAATGAGTTAGTCGAAATGAGTTAGTTGAAAGGAGTTAGTCGAAAAGGAGTTAGTCGAAAGAAGTTAATCAAAATGAGTTAGTTGAAAGGAGTTAGTCGAAAAGGAGTTAGTCGAGAGGAGTTAATCAAAAGGAGTTAATCAAAATGAGTTAGTCGAAATGAGTTAATCAAAATGAGTTAGTCGAAATGAGTTAATCGAAATGTGTTAGTCGTAAAGGAGTTAGTCGAAAGGAGTTCATCAAAATGAGTTAGTCGAAATGAGTTAATCAAAATGAGTTAGTCGAAATGAGTTAATCGAAATGAGTTAGTCGAAATGAGTTAGTTGAAAGGAGTTAATCAAAATGAGTTAATAAAAATGAGTTAGTTGAAATAGAGTTAAACGAATATAAGTTATTCGAAGAAGAGATTATCGAATATAGTTTATTCGAAAGGAGTTATCAAATATAGTTTATTCGAAAGGAGTTATCGGATATAGTTTATTCGAAAGGAGTTATCGAGTATAGTTTATTCGAAAGGAGTTATCAGATATAGTTTACTCGAAAGGAGTTAATCAAATATAATTATTCGAAAGGAGTTAATCGAATATAGTTTATTCGAAAGGAGTTAATCGAATATAGTTATTCAAAAAGGAGTTATCGAATAGAGATTATTCAGAAGAGAGTTATACATTGAAATTCGATTATATCGAATTCGGGAAAGTACAAATTACTTTCCGTTTTTAATCAAGATTTACTTATTTATTAATAAATTAGTTGTTTAGTTATTTTGTTCAATGAAGGAATAAAAGTTATATTTTGAAGTTAGATATTTCAGAAGTAGGGATTATAACGCTACAGTTATAATTAATGTTTTAATAAAGAAGTGGACTTGTAAATAGAATCCGAGAGTTACATAAGGAAGTTGGTTGAAGATTTAGAAAATGAACTTTGTCTATTTCAAAGTTCGAAATGTTGTTCAGTTAAGGTCTGAGAGGTAATTGTACCCCAACTTGATTGACTCCATTTTTAACTAAGGAATGATTAAGGTTCGATAGTGAAGGTTGGTTAAGTGAAATTAGTTAATCAGCGTAATGTTTTGAGTTGGCGTAACGATGTTTTATTTAAACATCTGTTTAAATCCAATGAATTAGTTCTGGAAACATTTTCCAAATATAAATCAGAGATAATTTCTAATCAGAGAAAATGAAATGTTGGATGATAAAGAATACTGGAATGACAGTGATACATGAAATAAGGAATGGAAATGTTTTCAAATAGTTAATACGTATATTTTCTAAATTTTGAAAATAAGAATTTATGGAGACATGGAAATGGGTAACTGAATAAATTAATGATAAATTAATTTAAAAAGAGAATAAGTTGATTGATAATTGATCGGTAAGATTTCCATTTGGAAATACGACCGTTGTTTGCACACGTGTTTTTCTTTGATAGTTAACTCACCGACTATCGAAGTTTTTGACCATTCTTCCGTTGTCAATACGGAGAGACCGGGATCAAATTCATTATCTGAAAACCACTCTGTATGGGCATTAGCGTTGCGATCAAATATAATGAAGATAATTAAAGATGGAGTTATGCAAGGGCTGTTTTGGCGATCCTAGGTAGAAATTGCCTAAGACGGATTGAAAGAATAGTGCCTTCGGTCTATCCAGTCCCAGGACGACCTGTATGAAAGAATGTCTGACGGAGTATATTTAATGGATCACGTAAGTTGATCTCTTCAAACATATGTACGTTTGGTGGCGGAGGAATTCATTTCTCTTAGCTGTATACCCGTTGTATTTTTTGGGAAATCAATTTGTGATTTGACGGGTATGACGATGTGACATTCAAAGTGAATAAATGTGTGATCTGTCAGAGATAAGCGTGGCCTCTAGCCTCACAACCGGGAAATGACAAAAATCAGGCAGGCAGCATGGCTAAGTGGTTGGTTGCCAATTAGGGTGTATTATCACCTATCTAGAGATATTCATTTCATTCTTAAATCTATTCGATGCTGTCCCATCCGGGAAACGGTTGCTGATCCCAACCGTTGGTGATATACATTCGATACACTCAAGCGAAATGAGTGGTCGGTCATGTGTGGCCGGGTTGCAAGATGTTCTTGTTGAACCCAGTGTATTCCTATCTAGAGTTACACTATCGGAAGATGGTTCTATACCTTGTCATAGTTGGTAATCCATTATCCAATAAGTGCTCGCGGTTTTGATTGTAACTATATATGTAGAACGTGAGATGGAGGTGTTTTTGCTAGATGATTATTTAGTTGTGATTGATAGACATTATTATAATATTAAAAGAGTTTTGATAAAAAGTTTATCATTTCTTTCAAAAGGATTTTGAAAGTTAAATCAAATGTTTTGGATTCTTATAAGGGAAAACCCCGTTCCATTATACGGCGTGGTCTTATGAGATATCGTTTTATTGCTCAAACTGTTTTTAAATTGTTTTACTCACACCGGTCCCATGACTGACCCAGAGTTTGTTTTTTTTGGTTTTCCCTAAACTCTTGGGTGCCCAAATTTGTACGGGCAGTCAAGTAGTCAGGTTTTACAGATATACTTGGAAAACTGGAGCAGGAGGTTTCAGCAGCGTTTCTATAGCTATTGTTTATTTCCGCTGTGTTGTAAGTGCTGTACTTTGACAATGATATGTATATTCAAGTAAAATCTTTTATTTCAAAGTTACGTTATATTTTATTCGTTCCACTTTGAGATTCGTGTTACACTGATGTTGTATGTTCTTCTTCTTCTTCTATTCTAAGTTTCTATCTTATCTATCCTCACCCTCTAATTTCTTTCATGGACTATCCGGTGTTTCTGATGCTTGAATAGTCGACATGGTGTTGTATGCCGATATCCAAGATCGCGAAAACCCGGGTCGTTACAGTGGTATCAGAGCTGAAGGTTAAGTTATTACCTTGGCTTTGTGGCGTGACTCAGTAGAGATGGGATTAGTAATGCCCTAGATTGAGTTGAGAGTATATATACGAGTGAACGTATTTGTAATTCAATATAAAATTGTTTTATATTGTAGAGATTTATTGGTTGAGTTGTTTATGGTTTCTGGTCGATCAGTTTGATCCACTGTATCGGTAGGAGTTTCTGAACACTCGAATATGATGGGTCGACAGTATATGTTTTGTAATAACCCGAAAATCTGAGCCAATTTAAAATTTTTATTTTGGCAATTTTATTGAATTCTGAATATTTAAAATGATTTATTTTAAATAATAATGACGAGAAATTTATTTCGAATAGAATTCGAACGTATATATTTATTTGAATCGTCATTAGAATATAAATATTTATTTTAAATTATAAAAGGAATTGAAAATGGCGTGGTAGTTCGATAATTCGATTTCAAACTTCAAATGAATGTACAGGATTCAAAATCAACCGGATTTTAGCGAAACCAAAAAATATTAGAATCTATTTGAGAATATCTTTCCAACGAATCCGAAAAATTAAAATTTCATAGCGGGAATCAAAAGATATGTGCAGTTGAAAATTCATAATAGTCGCTATGGAATTCTGGCCCTTAAAAACGGAAATTTTGCAAACAACCTCAGAATTCGATGAAACCACTTTTGTTGGATCCGTGATGTCAAGTTATTGCTAGATTCCAATTGTCATAATTTTTGAATTCAATATGTGAGAGTGGCAAAGGAAAACGCGTTTGACCAGTTTTAGTTGATTTTAATCGACTGGAAAATGGCCATTTTTTAAACGGTCTCAGAATTTGACGAAATTAGTTTTGTTAGGACCGTATCGTCAATACGAAGCTAGAAAATATTTTTCTAGAATTTTTCGAGTTAGTATGTAACTCCAGTAAATTGAAATGTGCGTTCAAATTCAATATATATGTATTTATATTTTGATTTTGATGAAAACTGATCGAAACGATTGAATCAGCTTACGATACATATCCCATTGTGTTTGGAATGGGGGTAAAACGCTGGGGACGACAGTCGGTGGGTTCGATTTCGAGTTGAAGATAAAAGGTTGCTTTTTATGGAAAAATTAAAATAATATATAATATAATAATATATAAGTCCCCCCTCTAATATCATCTCCCCCCCTTATTTTCAGTCAACGCCCTGAACAAATAAACCCGATTCCCTAAATCGCCTCCCCCCCCTTATCTTCGACGCGCCTCCCCAGGTGGACCCCCAACGCCGCTCCCCTCCGGCGAACTCCCCCACTACCGCGCTGCCTCCTCTCCTCAATTTCCGTCACCCCAGCTCGAGAATCGAGCCCTCCCTGAACCCGAGAGCACCACACGACCACCCAAGCCACCTCACACCCCCTCCTTCTCTCTCCTCCGCTGTACACCGCGCCCAAGACCCGCTAACACCCCCTCAACCGCCTCCGATCAGAACAACACCCCTCCTCCCCGATTTGAAGACCGCAGGCGAGCTACACCGTGAGCAATGACGACTCTCCCTCTCCCCGATTCAATCGGCAAATCCCATCCTTCGCTGTGAGTTTTCTTTGGGTCTCCACTGATTTTTAAATTGATAAAAGTTAGGACCTAGGTTTTTAAATAGAAAAAAAGGGGCGAGGTTTTTATATAAAGGAAAATTGAATTTTTACAAAGGGAGAGTAATAAAAATATAATTTTTATTCATGTGGTAAGTTAGAAATATAATTTCTACATAAGTATGAATATAAAAATACGATTCTTATATACATAGCGAAATAAAAATCTGATTTTTATTATATGTTTAGTAATATAAAAATGTGATTTTTATAGCGTTGAAATGAAAATTCGATCTTTATATAAGAAGTAGAAATATAAAAATATAATTTTTATATAAGAAAAAGCATCGAAAAAATATATGAAGTAGAAATATAAAAATATAATTTTTATATAAGAAAAAGCATCAAAAAAATATATGAAGTAGAAATAAAAAAAATATAATTTTTATTATGAAAAGCGGGACAAAGACTGCATTGGAATTTCGGTCAGATCTAGACGATTTAGCAGTTCAAAAGCAAAGCACGGCGGAGTGGAACCCTCAGTGAGAACCCCTCACTTTTATTTTAATTTCTAGTTGAAATATATACTAGGATGCAGACGGTGCTTAGCAGCACCTGACACCCGTCGTCCACAGACCACGGATGGCTTGTTTGTTTGATTGTTGTGTAGTGAAATTTGATTGTGTGATGGAGAATGAAATAAAATATTTTATAGTGGAAAATATTTTATAGTTAAAAATATAATTTTTAACATGTATATAAAATAAATATTTATAAACAAATCGGACGATTTGTTTATATACACTGATTTGACTAATATTGATTGGGACGATAAATTTTACACATAGCCCAACTGCACAAACAAAAATCTGTGTTTGTTGATTGAAACCCCACACGGGTATTGGGATGATATTTGACGTACAATAATCCCGATTGTTTAGTTGTATGTCAATCGACGGATTGACAGAATGTGTAAGCGTTAATTATTTATATTTAATGCTTATGCAGTTGTGTGGTGCACTCTGGATGATGGTTGATGATTTATCGTTGCTGTTACATACATGTGTTGTAGGGAATCCATATAATAAACGTTATATGGTAATTGATTGGGCCTCATTCCAATTTAGAAAATGAATTCATGTGTTGAATTGAAAATATATATATTCATGTGTTAATAAAACAAATATTCATGTGTTGAATAAAATAAAATTCATGTGTTGAATAGAAAAATAAATATTAATGTGTTGAATAGAATAAAAATTCATGTGTTGAATAGAATAAAATTCATGTGTTGAATAAAAATATATATTTATGTGTTGAAGAAAATATTCATTTGTTGAATAGAATAAAGAAGTTATTGAAATATATAAAGCCGTGTTGGTTAAATATGCGCCATTTTGACACAAACGATATTTATATCGAATATATTCATTTTTATAATGAATATAGAAAAGGAAGTAATTTCAGAATATAACGTTTTGAAAATATTATCATTTATATATATATCGATGATATGGAATATTCAATTTTGATTAGAAATTGAATATGAAGTTGAAATCGTTTTGAAAACGAATTTAAAACGATTTATAAAATATGTTTTGAATTGAAATCGACGAAAAATATGTTATATATTATATATATATATACACATAATATAATGGCCTGAATAGAACGTGCTGCGCTGCGGCAGTTCGCGAATTTCGACCATTGACTTCGAATTGACGTGGCGGGAGATCCGACCGTTGGATTCTCCTAAAACCGGAACCGTTGGGTTCGTATCGAAAAGGGCTTTCTAACAAATGTGAGAAATTATAAATCTAACGGTTGGATTTGGAATTATGTCCAAATCAAATTTGGAAAAGGTCGCTGTAAGTGCAGTTCGATGACCGTTGATGGAAATCGACTGTACGGGCCTTGATAAAATTATTAAAAATATTAATAATTAATGTTAATTCATAAGAAATGATTTGGAAAGAATTGGGATGAAAAACTCCATATTTGAAAAGATAAAAATAGATTTTTATCGAAATGAACTAGTTTTGAACTAGAATTATAATCGCATTTATTTTTGAAATAAAAAAGTGGATTTGAAAGGATTTTGAAAATAACCAGAATTTCCAATAATTGAATTGGAATGGAATCGAAATTGTCTTTGGAATATTTCGATGTGGGATTTTGTGATTATACAGATATTGTTATGGAAGTTTGAAAGTTATATTTATATCGTTATTTCCAAGACGATATTTGTTGGTCGTAGAATTTGATATTGAATATAAGCCAATATATTTTCTATTCAGAGCCTTGTATTTAATATCAAATGTGATTTGGGTTTGTCGTGAATGGTGTCTTCATTAACACTGTCCTTAAGCCCAGCTGAGAAAAAGATTAAATCTTTTATTTAGATTGAATGAAGTGTACCAATTAAATGGTATTTAATTGGAATTGAATTTGAATTGATTGTTGGGTTTATCGTGAACGGTGTTTTAAATAACACTTGATCCTTAACCCGATAATTAATGGAATGTGATTTGGGTTGTCGTGAATGGTATCTTTAATAATACCGTTCTTAGACCCAACGGAGTTAAGAAAATCAGAAACTAACTGGAGATTATTTAAGTTGAATGGTTTCTTGGGTATTGATCTGATGTTGGTTTCGGCCTTCGGGGTTAATACTTAGGGAATTGCTCACTTGCTATTTTACGGTTAAAGGCTGATAGAATGGAATGTGATTTTGGATTTATCGTGAACCACGTTTTAAATGACATTGGTTCTTTAACCCAGTTAAAGATTAAAACTAAGTGGAGTTTTAATGAATCTTTAAATAGATTGAAAGGTGAATTTGATAATTAAAATTAACAAATTCAAGAAATGATCGAAAATGGAGTATCACCAGTTTTACTCCAGGCGATAGTTAAATCTTTAATTAGATTTAAACGTGAAATGGTAATTGAATTTACCGATAACACCGTGGTGTTAGATATGAAGTATTACCTGTTTTACTTCATGGGATGAATAGGTTGGGGTCGGGAAAATTAACATTTGATTACTTCGGTAAGGTTCGTTAACCCGATTAGTTTGGATAAACCATAATTTGGTTTGAAGTGATATTAAAAGGAAGATTAAAGAATAAATTTAAATAATTTATTTTTGATAAAATTAATGGGAACCTTTCCCCAAGAATGTGAAATTTAGCAACTAACTGAAGATTAGTTAAGATGAATGGTTTCCTGGGTATTGATCTGATGTTGGTTTCGGCCTTCGGGGTTAATATTTGAAGAATTGTTCTCTTACTAATTTACGGTTAGTGACTGATGAATTGGAATGAGGCGTATGTTGTGTTTGTGTAACACGTATTTATAATATACGCGAGTTATTCAAAAAGACCGGGTTTATCCCATTCTGAATAACTGATTCGACGTGGTGTCGAGGATGAAGACGGTGGTCGAAGACCGGAGGTCTTCACATCGTTTGGGTGATTACTGATGATTTTGATTGGGCTGTACACCCAAGAGGAGGGAATCAGTTGGTGATCGTTGTAACAACCCGAAAATCTGGGCCAGTTTGAAATTTTTATTTTGGAAATTTTAGCGAATTTTGAATATTTATAATGAATTATTTTAAATAATATCGACGAGAAATTTATTTTGAATATAATTAGAACGTATATATTATATACGTCGTCGTTAGAATATATAATAATTATATATAATTATAAAAGGAATTGAAAATGGCGCGGTAGTTCGAAAATTCGATTTCTAATTTCAAATGAATATACAGAATTCAATATAAGTCAGAATTGAACGAAACAAGAAATATTTGAATCTGTATAACTATATCTTTGTAACGAAGTTAACAAACTGAGATTTCATCTTAGAAATGATAAGATATGTCCAGTTTAAAATTAGAAATAGTCGCTGTGGAATTTATATATATTTTTATATATATAAGGCCCTTAAAAATAGCAATTTTGCAAACGACCTCGGATTTCGACGAAACCAGTTTTGTTGGGTCCGTGATGTTAAGTTATTGCTAGATTCCAAATTTCATAATTTTTCGAATCAATATCTGAGCGTGGCGAAGGAAAACGCGTTTGACCAGTTTCAGTTGATTTTAATCGACTGGAAATTGGCCATTTTTCTAACGGTCTCAGAATTCGACGAAACTAGTTTTGTTAGGACCGTATCATCAATACGAAGCTAGAAAATATTTTTCTGTAATTTTTAGAGTCCGTATGTGGCCCCGGCAAATTGAAATGTATGTTTAAAATTAAAATTAAATGTTTTATACTTTAATTTGAAGAATAACTGAATGTAACAATCGAATCAGCTTACGAAACATATCCCATTGTGTTCGGAACGGGGGTATTTAGCCAGGTGCAACAGTCGTTGGGTTTAATTTGGAGTTCGTGATGATAAACTAGTATTTTGAAAACAAATTAAATTAAATATATTATTTTAAACGGTATATATACCATGGTATACGGTCAACACAGTCAAACCCTCACCCTCTTTAATTTCCGCCGCCTCGTTCAGAACAGACGAATGAAATCGTTCAAAATCAAATCCCCAAATCGCTTCCAATATAAATTGAAATAAATGGTGGTTTTTAACGAAAAGCAGAGAGCTTCTTCAGCTCTTCAATTCTACACCGGTATGATGAGATTTAACGTCGTATATGGGGTGGAACTGCGGCTCAAACCCGCCACTTTCGATCGCGGTTCTTGAATTGACGGAGGTTGCGAGTTGGATGGCGGGGAGGGTAAGGGAAGGCGGTGGCATGGCGCACCTCGTGGTGGCCGGCGATGGAGGTTCTGACCACCGTGACGATGGCAAGGGGAAGCCCTAGTTTCGGTGGTTGGGTTTGAATGGGGATCGACTTTCAAAAAATCAAATTAGGGGAAGGAACGGCCTGATTTTAAAACGAAGAAGAAAGGTGATACACAGTGAGTTTTTAAAATATATATATACATTAGTTTTGAATTTTATTATGAACAACATTGTTTTTTTTTTCTAAATCTAGATGAATCGTAAATAGAATTTGTTGTTAAAAATATAAAAAAGAGAAGAAATATATTTTTAAAAAGAGAAGAAATATATTTTTAAAAAGAGAAGAAATATATTTTTAAAAAGAGAAGAAATATATTTTTAAAAAGAGAAGAAATATATTTTTAAAAGAGAAAGCATAGAAATAGCAAGAGGAAAAAATATTATCTTCGAAATATTAATAGTGTTGTAAAAACATTTTTCTTTTCTCTAAAACATAGCGTTGTAAAATTATAATCTTTCCTACATATGTTGTGAAATAAAAATATGATTTTTATATTTTTAAAGTATTAAAAATATAGTCTTTACTATATAGAAGAATTAAAAATATAATTTTTACATGATAGGAATATTAAAAATATGATTTTTATATATTGAACTTCGAAATAAAAATATGATTTTTTATACATTGAACTTCGACATAAAAATATGATTTTTATATATTGAACTTCAAAATAAAAATATGATTTTTATATATTGAACTTCGAAATAAAAATATGATTTTTATGTATCGAATAACGAAGTAAAAATGTGATTTTTACATATGTAGTGGTTACAGCAACGAAGATGCGATGACGATGAAGATTTCTATCAATGGAGTGCCGTGGAGCTAGGATAGCTATAAGTGAGAATCTCTCACCTTTCAATTTAAATTTTTCTAGTTATATATATATACTAGGATGTAGACGGTGCTTAGTAGCACCCGACACCCGTCATCCACAGACCATGGATGGCTTGTTTGTTAAATTGTTTGGTTGAGTAGTTGGTTAAATTATTTGATTGAAATTTGAGTTGTTTGGTGAAATGAATTGATTTCGATTGATGTGTGAATGGCGTGGGCCTTCACTAGACCGGGGATAAGGCTAGGCCTTGTCCCGTTTCTAGTATCGTGCCGTTATGCTGCCGAAATTTTCTAAAATATGTTAGAAAAATAAAATATCATTTTATTGAAGAAATAAACTGAATAGAAATTCATGTGTTGAAATAAAATGTTTTATCGTTAAAATATAATTTTTGACGTGAATGGGAATAAATAAATATTCATTTACGAACCGGACGGTTTGTTTATGTACACCTATTTGAAGGACATTGATTGGGTCGATAAATTTTACACATCGCCCAATTGCACAAATAAAATCTGTGTTTGATTGTTTGAAACCCCACACGGGTGTTGGGATGAAATTTGAAGTTCACTCATCCTGATTGATTAAATATGTCGATCGATTGATTGACAGGCTGTTATAAGCGTTGAATATCTATATTTGATGCTTATACAGTGTAGTGCACTTTGGTTGATGGTTGATTATTTTCAATGCTATTATATACATGTGTTGTATGAAAATCCATATAATTAATTTTATATGGTAATTGATTGGGCCTCACTCCAGTTTTGAAAAAGAAATATTTGAAAAAGAAATATTTGAAAAAGAAATATTTGAAAAAGAAATATTTGAAATAAAATATTTGAAAATAAAGGAATATATGAAGCCGTGTTGATTAGGTTGACGCCATTTTGACGTGAACGATATTTATATCAATTTTATTCATTTTAAAATGAATATTGAAAGTGATTTCGAAATGAATTGAATTGAAAACGATTTCGAAATGAATTGAATTGAAAACGATTTTGAAATGAATTGAATTGAAAACGATTTCGAAATGAATTGAATTGAAAACGATTTCGAAATGAATTGAATTGAAAACGATTTCGAAATGAATTGAATTGAAAACGATTTCGAAATGAATTGAATTGAAAACGATTTCGAAATGAATTGAATTGAAAACGATTTCAAATTGAATTGAAAGCAAATTGAAATGAATTCAAATTGAATTGAAATTTGAATTGAATAGAAACGAATTTATAGAGAAGAATTCAATTTTGATTTGAATTGAAAAGGAAGTTGAAATTGCTTTTGAAACGATTTTAAAACTGTTTATATAATTCGTTTTAAATAGAAATCGACGAAATATATTATATATATATTATATATATAATATAATGGCCTGAATAGAACGCGCCGCGGCAGTTCGTGAATTTCGACCATTTATTTCAAACGGACATTACGGGAGATCCGACCGTCGGATTCTCCTAAAACCGGAACCGTTGGGTTCGTATCGAAAAGAGCTTTCTTACGAATGTGATAAATTAGAAATCTAACGGTTGGATTTGGAATTATGTCCAAATCAAATTCGAAAAAGGTCGCTGTAAGTGCAGTTCGATGGCCGTTGATGGAAATCGACTGTACGGGCCTTGATAAAATTATTAAAAATAGTAATAATTTGTGTAAAATCATAAGAAATGATTTGTGAAGATTTGGGATGAAAAACTCCATATTTGAAAAGATAAAAATTGATTTTTATCGAAATGAACTAGTTTTGAACTAGAATTATAATTCTCTTTATTTTTAAATAAATAAATTGAATGTGAAATGGTTTTGAAAATAACCAAAAATTTCCAATGATTGCATTGGAGTGGATTTGAATCGAAATTGTCTTCGGAATATTTCGATGTTGGAATTCGTGATTATACAGGTGTGGTTATGGAAATTTGAAAGATATATATTTATATCGTTATTTCCAATACGACATTTGTTAGTCGTAGAATTCGATATTGAATATAAGCCGATATATTTTCTATTCAGAGCCTTGTATTGAATATCGAATGTGATTTGGGTTTGTCGTGAATGGTGTCTTCACTAACACTGTTCTTGAACCCAGTTGAGAAAAGATTAAATCTTTTTATTTAGATTTAATAAAGTGTACCAATTAAATAATATTTAATTGGAATTGAATTGATATTGATTTTGGGTTTATCGTGGACAGTGTTTTAAATAACACTCGTTCTTTAACCCGATAATTAATGTGATGTGATTTTGGGTTTATCGTGAACCGTGTTTTAAATGACACTGATTCTTTAACCCAGTCGCAGATTAAAACTAAGTAGAGTTTTAATGAATCTTTAATTAGATTGAAATGATCGAGAATGGAGTATCACCAGTTTTGCTCCAGGCGATAGTTAAATCTTTAATTAGATTTGAACGTGAAATGGTAATTGAATTTACCGATAACACCGTGGTGTTAGATATGAAGTACTACCAGTTTTACTTCATGGGATGAATAGGTTGGGATTGGGAAATTAAAACAAATGATTACTTCGGTAAGGTTCGCTAATCCCGACTAGTTTTGAATTGATATTCAAAAATAGATTAAAGAATAAATTCAAGAAATTTATCTTGGATAAAATTAATGGGAACCTTTCCCTATGAATGTGAAATCAGAAACTAACTGTCGGTTAGCTAAGCAGAATGGTTTTCTGGATATTGACCTGATGTTGGTTTCGCCCTTCGGGGTTAATATTTGGGGAATTATTCTCTTGATTAATTTACGGTTAGCGACTGATGAATTGGAATGAGGCGTATGTTGTGTTTGTGTAACACTTATTTAAAATATACGCGAGTTATTCGGAAAGACCGGGTTTATCCCATTCTGAATAACTGATACGACGATAAGTCGAAGATGAAGACGGTGGTCGAAGACCGGAAGTCTTCACGTCGTTTGGGTGATAACTGATGATCTTGATTGGGCTGTACACCCAAGAAGATGGAAACAGTTGGTGATCGTCCAGACGTGCTTGGAGATCGATGGATATGCGGGGCACTAGGTGCCTCCGGTTTCGTTCAGACCCAGAACGGACTTGTAAATGGACTGTGTGTCCGACATTGGAGTTTAGTCCGTGTGATTGATCTCTGTTAAATATATATCTGTTTGGCGGCGGAGAATTTATTCTCTTGCTTAACGCCCTTCTCTGAGACGTACGAGCTCAGGGGTTATATATTGATGGATATCAATCGCATGGAGTGAATTGCCTGTGTGGCATGCCTAAGTGGCAAATGATCAAGGCTTCTGTTGAAAAGCAAAGTCTTGTGGTTGATGATCGAAGCACGGCCTTTGTGGCGTAGCTTTGTGTAACGTTGATTCGCGAGTATCACACCCGGTATGAATCAAAAACGGGAGACGGACCTCAGGGAGGGCATGCGTTTCTTTCTAGTTATGAGTGGCGTCAGTGCTTGAACTAGCTGACGAGTTTGACTCATGTGGATGTTACTTATTATTACTTGCTGAAAAGCGAGGCGCCTCGTGATATCGGTTTCAGCCGATGCTTCTGGTCGGCTGACGGGCCAGGCTTACGCCCCAAAGGGCGGGGAAACGCAGTGTTCAGGAATTTTAATCCACATCGGTGGACCGGCCCTGTCGCTCCGAGGGTCACTCGAGCTCTGATCCTGAGACACGGGCTAGAGCGTCTCGAATCGGTAGAGGATCTTGCCCCTAGCCTCGGTTCATACCATAAATGATAACCCAACTTCCAATACGTCGTCTTGCGGTTTTGATTGTAAACTTATATATGGCGACATAGTGTTATGGGCCATTCATGCCGCCTATGATTGATACTTATGATTTGAAGTTGTTTTATACACTATGCACTTATTACAGTATCAAATGATTTGTTTTAAACGTATCAAGCATTCTTTGGCTGTTATAAGGGAAAACCCTATCCCCTGGCTTGCGTTGCATTGTGTGATAGGACCTGGGTCTTATAACAGCTTCATTTTTCTTTATTTAGCATTGCGCTGTTTGTTTTATGCACTGGTATTCTTGGGAGGAAACCCGTTCCGTGTTATACGGCGTGGTCCCTTGATTTACCTAATGATTTAAAATAAAGAATTAATAACTGTTTTAGTTCTCACACCAGTCACATGACTGACCTGGAGTTTATTGTTTTAACCTAAACTCTGGGTGCCCTTATTTTGACACGGGCAGCTAGTAGTTTTGGTTTTGCAGATTTATATTCACAGGATCCTGGTTTACAGCTGGAACGATATCCGGAAAGCTTTGTATCCGTATATCTTCTTCTAGTTGTGTATTGTATTATTTTCCACTGCTATGTATTTAAATATAATTTAAATCTCTGATATTTCTGTGTAATATTTATTCATACTCTGTATATTCTTGTGATCTGATGCATTGTTGTAATATACAGTGAAATGTTCTTTTATATGCGTTCTGTTGTGGCTTGTTCTCGAACTATCCGACACTTTCCTTTACGGGGAAGTTGCGGGTCTTTACACGTGGTATCAGAGCTTGGGTTTACAAAGCTTAGAGAACAAGACACATTAGAACCCTATGAAAGAATTCATCAGATATTGGATTAGTAATATCCAACGGGAATGACTCGTTAGAGATGGGATCAGTAGTATCCCAGAACGAGTGTGAAGAGTATATTTTTCAAATGAAAACAAATTTTGCTTTGAAAATTTAAATCAATTATTCGTATTTGATTATCTATTTATATTGTTTTGGACAATTCAGTATATAAAGAATTGGCATATACGCCTTGCAAACGTATATTCAAAGTTTTAATATACTGGATAGATATAGAATTACACTCTAGACACCCGGAGGTGGTTCTGATGATTGATCGATCATCATCAGAACTTATGTTCGTGTTTCGAAGGTGGGATTTCTATATATTTCCTATTGACTGGTGTGAGAACCAAAAATTAGATAGGGCCTATTGTTGTGATTTGGCATCAAAAACAAGATTTTTGTATATGTATCAAAATTATGAATTTGAAACTCTAATTCACTAATTGATTGATGTTTGTGTTGTTTGTTTATTTGTTTGCTAATTTTGAACCATTAGGCCTAATTGAATCAAATATTGAACTGTATTGAAATTTGGTTGCGTTTGCTTGCATATACATATATATCATTGAACAGGTCATAGCAAGGAGGCTAGAGCCGAAGAATAAAATTTGTTTGCCCGACAAATAGGTACATGTTTACTACATAATTTCCTATTTTGTTTGGGTGATGATGATTTTGTGAGCCTATTGGCTAGCCGCTTGGCTTTTTCTTTTTCTTTTTGAGATCTGAAGGACCGGGGAAGCTATTTGAAATTCCCCGATGCTCCCGGTGCAGGGGAGGTTATGGCGAAATTTTTCGAAAATTTAGGGTGTTAGCCAAATTTTTGAAATTTTGAACATTCGCAGAAACTGAAAAGTTGGAGAATGGAAACCAGATCGAGCGTAGAGTTGATTAATCAAACCACTTTCGACTTTGTTCCTTTTCGGGGACGAAAAGTTTTAAGTGGGGGAGATTGTAACAACCCGAAAATCTGGGCCAGTTTGAAATTTTTATTTTGGCAATTTTAGCGAATTTTGAATATTTAAAATGAATTATTTTAAATAATATCGACGAGAAATTTATTTTGAATATAATTAGAACGTATATATTATATACGTCGTCGTTAGAATATATAATAATTATATATAATTATAAAAGGAATTGAAAATGGCGCGGTAGTTCGAAAATTCGATTTCTAATTTCAAATGAATATACAGAATTCAATATAAGTCAGAATTGAACGAAACAAGAAATATTTGAATCTGTATAACTATATCTTTGTAACGAAGTTAACAAACTGAGATTTCATCTTAGAAATGATAAGATATGTCCAGTTTAAAATTAGAAATAGTCGCTGTGGAATTTATAAATATTTTTATATATATAAGGCCCTTAAAAATAGCAATTTTGCAAATGACCTCGGATTTCGACGAAACCAGTTTTGTTGGGTCCGTGATGTTAATTTATTGCTAGATTCCAAATTTCATAATTTTTCGAATCAATATCTGAGCGTGGCGAAGGAAAACGCGTTTGACCAGTTTCAGTTGATTTTAATCGACTGGAAATTGGCCATTTTTCTAACGGTCTCAGAATCGACGAAACTAGTTTTGTTAGGACCGTATCGTCAATACGAAGCTAGAAAATATTTTTCTGTAATTTTTAGAGTCCGTATGTGGCCCCGGCAAATTGAAATGTATGTTTAAAATTAAAATTAAATGTTTTATACTTTAATTTGAAGAATAACTGAATGTAACAATCAAATCAGCTTACGAAACATATCCCATTGTGTTCGGAACGGGGGTATTTAGCCAGGTGCAACAGTCGTTGGGTTTAATTTGGAGTTCGTGATGATAAACTAGTATTTTGAAAACAAATTAAATTAAATATATTATTTTAAACGGTATATATACCATGGTATACGGTCAACACAGTCAAACCCTCACCCTCTTTAATTTCCGCCGCCTCGTTCAGAACAGACGAATGAAATCGTTCAAAATCAAATCCCCAAATCGCTTCCAATATAAATTGAAATAAATGGTGGTTTTTAACGAAAAGCAGAGAGCTTCTTCAGCTCTTCAATTCTACACCGGTATGATGAGATTTAACGTCGTATATGGGGTGGAACTGCGGCTCAAACCCGCCACTTTCGATCGCGGTTCTTGAATTGACGGAGGTTGCGAGTTGGATGGCGGGGAGGGTAAGGGAAGGCGGTGGCATGGCGCACCTCGTGGTGGCCGGCGATGGAGGTTCTGACCACCGTGACGATGGCAAGGGGAAGCCCTAGTTTCGGTGGTTGGGTTTGAATGGGGATCGACTTTCAAAAAATCAAATTAGGGGAAGGAACGACCTGATTTTAAAACGAAGAAGAAAGGTGATACACAGTGAGTTTTTAAACTATATATATACATTAGTTTTGAGTTTTATTATGAACAACATTGTTTTTTTTTTCTAAATCTAGATGAATCGTAAATAGAATTTGTTGTTAAAAATATAAAAAAGAGACGAAATATATTTTTAAAAAGAGAAGAAATATATTTTTAAAAAGAGAAGAAATATATTTTCAAAAAGAGAAGAAATATATTTTTAAAAGAGAAAGCATAGAAATAGCAAGAGGAAAAAATATTATCTTCGAAATATTAATAGTGTTGTAAAAACATTTTTCTTTTCTCTAAAACATAGCGTTGTAAAATTATAATCTTTCCTACATATGTTGTGAAATAAAAATATGATTTTTATATTTTTAAAGTATTAAAAATATAGTCTTTACTATATAGAAGAATTAAAAATATAATTTTTACATGATAGGAATATTAAAAATATGATTTTTATATATTGAACTTCGAAATAAAAATATGATTTTTTATACATTGAACTTCGACATAAAAATATGATTTTTATATATTGAACTTCAAAATAAAAATATGATTTTTATATATTGAACTTCGAAATAAAAATATGATTTTTATGTATCGAATAACGAAGTAAAAATGTGATTTTTACATATGTAGTGGTTACAGCAACGAAGATGCGATGACGATGAAGATTTCTATCAATGGAGTGCCGTGGAGCTAGGATAGCTATAAGTGAGAATCTCTCACCTTTCAATTTAAATTTTTCTAGTTATATATATATACTAGGATGTAGACGGTGCTTAGTAGCACCCGACACCCGTCATCCACAGACCATGGATGGCTTGTTTGTTAAATTGTTTGGTTGAGTAGTTGGTTAAATTATTTGATTGAAATTTGAGTTGTTTGGTGAAATGAATTGATTTCGATTGATGTGTGAATGGCGTGGGCCTTCACTAGACCGGGGATAAGGCTAGGCCTTGTCCCGTTTCTAGTATCGTGCCGTTATGCTGCCGAAATTTTCTAAAATATGTTAGAAAAATAAAATATCATTTTATTGAAGAAATAAACTGAATAGAAATTCATGTGTTGAAATAAAATGTTTTATCGTTAAAATATAATTTTTGACGTGAATGGGAATAAATAAATATTCATTTACGAACCGGACGGTTTGTTTATGTACACCTATTTGAAGGACATTGATTGGGTCGATAAATTTTACACATCGCCCAATTGCACAAATAAAATCTGTGTTTGATTGTTTGAAACCCCACACGGGTGTTGGGATGAAATTTGAAGTTCACTCATCCTGATTGATTAAATATGTCGATCGATTGATTGACAGGTTGTTATAAGCGTTGAATATCTATATTTGATGCTTATACAGTGTAGTGCACTTTGGTTGATGGTTGATTATTTTCAATGCTATTATATACATGTGTTGTATGAAAATCCATATAATTAATTTTATATGGTAATTGATTGGGCCTCACTCCAGTTTTGAAAAAGAAATATTTGAAAAAGAAATATTTGAAAAAGAAATATTTGAAATAAAATATTTGAAAATAAAGGAATATATGAAGCCGTGTTGATTAGGTTGACGCCATTTTGACGTGAACGATATTTATATCAATTTTATTCATTTTAAAATGAATATTGAAAGTGATTTCGAAATGAATTGAATTGAAAACGATTTCGAAATGAATTGAAAACGATTTCGAAATGAATTGAATTGAAAACGATTTCGAAATGAATTGAATTGAAAACGATTTCGAAATGAATTGAATTGAAAACGATTTCGAAATGAATTGAATTGAAAACGATTTCGAAATGAATTGAATTGAAAACGATTTCGAAATGAATTGAATTGAAAACGATTTCGAAATGAATTGAATTGAAAACGATTTCAAATTGAATTGAAAGCAAATTGAAATGAATTCAAATTGAATTGAAATTTGAATTGAATAGAAACGAATTTATAGAGAAGAATTCAATTTTGATTTGAATTGAAAAGGAAGTTGAAATTGCTTTTGAAACGATTTTAAAACTGTTTATATAATTCGTTTTAAATAGAAATCGACGAAATATATTATATATATATTATATATAATATAATGGCCTGAATAGAACGCGCCGCGCCGCGGCAGTTCGTGAATTTCGACCATTTATTTCAAACGGACATTACGGGAGATCCGACCGTCGGATTCTCCTAAAACCGGAACCGTTGGGTTCGTATCGAAAAGAGATTTCTAACGAATGTGATAAATTAGAAATCTAATGGTTGGATTTGGATTATGTCCAAATCAAATTCGAAAAAGGTCGCTGTAAGTGCAGTTTGATGGCCGTTGATGGAAATCGACTGTACGGGCCTTGATAAAATTATTAAAAATAGTAATAATTTGTGTAAAATCATAAGAAATGATTTGTGAAGATTTGGGATGAAAAACTCCATATTTGAAAAGATAAAAATTGATTTTTATCGAAATGAACTAGTTTTGAACTAGAATTATAATTCTCTTTATTTTTAAATAAATAAATTGAATGTGAAATGGTTTTGAAAATAACCAAAAATTTCCAATGATTGCATTGGAGTGGATTTGAATCGAAATTGTCTTCGGAATATTTCGATGTTGGAATTCGTGATTAGACAGGTGTGGTTATGGAAATTTGAAAGATATATATTTATATCGTTATTTCCAATACGACATTTGTTAGTCGTAGAATTCGATATTGAATATAAGCCGATATATTTTCTATTCAGAGCCTTGTATTGAATATCGAATGTGATTTGGGTTTGTCGTGAATGGTGTCTTCACTAACACTGTTCTTGAACCCAGTTGAGAAAAGATTAAATCTTTTTATTTAGATTTAATAAAGTGTACCAATTAAATAATATTTAATTGGAATTGAATTGATATTGATTTTTGGGTTTATCGTGGACGTGTTTTAAATAACACTCGTTCTTTAACCCGATAATTAATGTGATGTGATTTTGGGTTTATCGTGAACCGTGTTTTAAATGACACTGATTCTTTAACCCAGTCGCAGATTAAAACTAAGTAGAGTTTTAATGAATCTTTAATTAGATTGAAATGATCGAGAATGGAGTATCACCAGTTTTGCTCCAGGCGATAGTTAAATCTTTAATTAGATTTGAACGTGAAATGGTAATTGAATTTACCGATAACACCGTGGTGTTAGATATGAAGTACTACCAGTTTTACTTCATGGGATGAATAGGTTGGGATTGGGAAATTAAAACAAATGATTACTTCGGTAAGGTTCGCTAATCCCGACTAGTTTTGAATTGATATTCAAAAATAGATTAAAGAATAAATTCAAGAAATTTATCTTGGATAAAATTAATGGGAACCTTTCCCTATGAATGTGAAATCAGAAACTAACTGTCGGTTAGCTAAGCAGAATGGTTTTCTGGATATTGACCTGATGTTGGTTTCGGCCTTCGGGGTTAATATTTGGGGAATTATTCTCTTGATTAATTTACGGTTAGCGACTGATGAATTGGAATGAGGCGTATGTTGTGTTTGTGTAACACTTATTTAAAATATACGCGAGTTATTCGGAAAGACCGGGTTTATCCCATTCTGAATAACTGATACGACGATAAGTCGAAGATGAAGACGGTGGTCGAAGACCAGAAGTCTTCACGTCGTTTGGGTGATAACTGATGATCTTGATTGGGCTGTACACCCAAGAAGATGGAAACAGTTGGTGATCGTCCAGACGTGCTTGGAGATCGATGGATATGCGGGGCACTAGGTGCCTCCGGTTTCGTTCAGACCCAGAACGGACTTGTAAATGGACTGTGTGTCTGACATTGGAGTTTAGTCCGTGTGATTGATCTCTGTTAAATATATATCTGTTTGGCGGTGGAGAATTTATTCTCTTGCTTAACGCCCTTCTCTGAGACGTACGAGCTCAGGGGTTATATATTGATGGATATCAATCGCATGGAGTGAATTGCCTGTGTGGCATGCCTAAGTGGCAAATGATCAAGGCTTCTGTTGAAAAGCAAAGTCTTGTGGTTGATGATCGAAGCACGGCCTTTGTGGCGTAGCTTTGTGTAACGTTGATTCGCGAGTATCACACCCGGTATGAATCAAAAACGGGAGACGGACCTCAGGGAGGGCATGCGTTTCTTTCTAGTTATGAGTGGCGTCAGTGCTTGAACTGGCTGACGAGTTTGACTCATGTGGATGTTACTTATTATTACTTGCTGAAAAGCGAGGCGGCTCGTGATATCGGTTTCGGCCGATGCTTCTGCTCGGCTGACGGGCCAGGCTTACGCCCCAAAGGGCGGGGAAACGCAGTGTTTAGTAATTTTAATCCACATCGGTGGACCGGCCCTGTCGCTCCGAGGGTCACTCGAGCTCTGATCCTGAGACACGGGCTAGAGCGTCTCGAATCGGTAGAGGATCTTGCCCCTAGCCTCGGTTCATACCATAAATGATAACCCAACTTCCAATACGTCGTCTTGCGGTTTTGATTGTAAACTTATATATGGCGACATAGTGTTATGGGCCATTCATGCCGCCTATGATTGATACTTATGATTTGAAGTTGTTTTATACACTATGCACTTATTACAGTATCAAATGATTTGTTTTAAACGTATCAAGCATTCTTTGGCTGTTATAAGGGAAAACCCTATCCCCTGGCTTGCGTTGCATTGTGTGATAGGACCTGGGTCTTATAACAGCTTCATTTTACTTTATTTAGCATTGCGCTGTTTGTTTTATGCACTGGTATTCTTGGGAGGAAACCCGTTCCATGTTATACGGCGTGGTCCCTTGATTTACCTAATGATTTAAAATAAAGAATTAATAACTGTTTTAGTTCTCACACCAGTCACATGACTGACCTGGAGTTTATTGTTTTAACCTAAACTCTGGGTGCCCTTATTTTGACACGGGCAGCTAGTAGTTTTGGTTTTGCAGATTTATATTCACAGGATCCTGGTTTACAGTTGGAACGATATCCGGAAAGCTTTGTATCCGTATATCTTCTTCTAGTTGTGTATTGTATTATTTTCCGCTGCTATGTATTTAAATATAATTTAAATCTCTGATATTTCTGTGTAATATTTATTCATACTCTGTATATTCTTGTGATCTGATGCATTGTTGTAATATACAGTGAAATCTTCTTTTATATGCGTTCTGTTGTGGCTTGTTCTCGAACTATCCGACACTTTCCTTTACGGGGAAGTTGCGGGTCTTTACAATCGTCCAGACGTACTTGGAGATCGATGGATATGCGAGGTACAAGGTGCCTCCGGTTTCGTTCAGACCCAAAACAGACTTGTAAATGGACTGTGTGTCCGACATTGGAAATCATTATGTGTGATTGATGGATATCGGTTGCATGGAGTGGTTTGCCTGTGTGGCATGCTAAGATGAAAATGATCAAGGCTTCTGTTTAAAAGCAAAGTCTTGTGGTTGATGATCAAAGCACGGCCTGTGTGGCATAGCTTTGTGTAGCGTTAATTCACGAGCCTCACACCCCGGTTGTGAACCAAAAACGGGAGAGGACCTCAGGGAGGGCATGTGTTTCTTTCTAGCTAGAGGTGGTGTCAGTGCTTAAACTGGCTGACATTTATATTATTTTCACCTGTGTGGTTGTTGCTATTGCGACGCGCCTCGGTTATATCGGTTTCGACCGATGCATTCTGGTCGGCAGACGGACCAGACTTACACCCCATAGGGTGGGGAAACGCAATGTTCAGGCATTTTAATCCACATCGGTGGACCAGCCCTAACGATCCAAGGCTTGACTGAGTACTTGCCTGAGGGGAGGGCTAGAGCGTCTCGAATCGGTTGAGGACGATCCCTTGCCTCAGTTCACAGATGGAAATCCAATTTCCAAATATGTGATTTTGCGGTTTTGATTGTAGAACTAGTATGGCGACATGATATATGGTACCCATGCCGTCTATGATTGATACTTATGATTGAAATTGTTTTAAACACTATACACTTATTATAGTATCAAATGACTTGTTTTAAACGTATCAAGCATACTTTGGCTATTATAAGGGAAAACCCTATCCTCCTATTTGTGTTGCATTATGTGATGGGACCTGGGTCTTATAATAGCTTCATTGTTCTTTATTTAGCATTGCGTTGTTGTTTATGCACTGGTATTCTTGGGAGGAAACCCGTTCCGTGTTATACGGCGTGGTCCCTTGATTTACCTAACTTTAAAATAAAGATTAATAACTGTTTTAGTTCTCACACCAGTCACATGACTGACCTGGAGTTTATTGTTTTAACCTAAACTTTGGGTGCCCTTATTTTCGACACGGGCAACTAGTAGTTTTGGTTTTGCAGATTTATCTTCACAGGACCCTGGTTTACAGCTGGAACGATATCCGGAAAGCTTTGTATCCGTATATCTCCTTCAGTTGTGTTTTGTATTATTTTCCGCTGCTATGTAATTAATTGTAATCTCTGATATTTTATGTTGTGTAATATTGATTCATACTCTGTAATATTCTCGTATTCATATGGAATTGTTGTAATAAGCAATGAAATGTTCTTCTGTTTGCGTCCCGATGTGCCTTGTCCTCAAAGTAATTCGTTCTTTCGTTCACGGGGAAGTTCGGGTCGTTTCATTTGGTATCAGAGCTTTGGTTTACAAAGCTCAGAGAACAAGACACGTTAGAACCAAACGAAAGAATTCATCAGAGATTGGATTAGTAATATCCAATAAGAATGACTCGTTAGAGATAGGATCAGTAGTATTCTAGAACGAGTGTGAAGAGTATATTTTTAAAATGAAAACAAATTTTGTTTTGAAATTTAAATCGTTTTATACGTATTTGAATATTTATTTATATTGAATTTGGACAATCAAGTATATAAAGATTTTGCGTATACGTCTAATCCACGTGTATTTGAACTTTTAATATACTGGATAGATATAGAATCACACTATAGTTGCCCGGAGCCGATCCTGATGATTACTATAGTATCATCAGTATATGTGTTCGAGTTTCGAAAGTGGGATGTTTATATATTTCCATTAGACTGGTGTGAGAACAAAAATTAGATAGGGATTATTGTTGTGATTTGGCATCAAAAATGTGATTTTTGACTATATATCAAAATTATGAATTTGAAAAGATAATTCACTAATTGATTGATGGTTGTGTTGTTTGATTATTGTTTGAATAATTAAATGTTGAACCTTTAGCCAAATTGAACCAAATGTTGAACTGTATTGAAAATTGTTTGGAATTGCATGCATGTACATGTACTTACATTGAACAGGTCATAGCAAGGAGGCTAGAGAAGAGGAATAAAATTGTTTGCCCGACAAATAGGTACATGTTTATTGTATTTCTTGGGTTTTGGATGATTTTATGAGCCGATTGGCTAGACTCTTGGCTTTTTCTTTTTCTTTTGGATTTAAGAAGGCCATGGGAGGCTATATGAAATATCCCGAAGTCCCCGGTGCAGGGGAGGTTATGGCGAAATTTTTTGAAAATTTAAGGTGTTAGCTAAATTTTGAAAAATTCTTAGAAACTGAAAAGTTGAAGAACTTAAGGCGTAAATAAAATAACGAAAGTTGAGTTGGTTTGTAAAACAACTTTCGGCTTCGTTCCTTTTCGGGGACGAAAAGTTTTAAGTGGGGGAGATTGTAATAACCCGGAAATCTGAGCCAATTTAAAATTTTTATTTTGGCAATTTTATTGAATTCTGAATATTTAAAATGATTTATTTTAAATAATAATGACGAGAAATTTATTTTGAATAGAATTCAAACGTATATATTTATTTGAATCGTCGTTAGAATATAAATATTTATTTTAAATTATAAAAGGAATTGAAAATGGCGCAGTAGTTCGATAATTCGATTTCAAACTTCAAATGAATGTACAGGATTCAAAATAAACTGGATTTTAGCAAAACCAAAAATATTAGAATCTATTTGAGAATATCTTTCCAACGAATCCGAAAAATCAAAATTTCATAGCGGGAATCAAAAGATATGTCCAATTGAAAATTCAGAATAGTCGCTATGGAATTCTGGCCCTTAAAAATGGAAATTTTACAAACGACCTCAGAATTCGACGAAACCACTTTTGTTGGATCCGTGATGTCAAGTTATTGCTAGATTCCAATTTTCATAATTTTTGAATTCAATATGTGAGAGTGGCAAAGGAAAACGCGTTTAACCAGTTTTAGTTGATTTTAATCGACTGGAAAATGGCCATTTTTTAAACGGTCTCAGAATTTGACGAAATTAGTTTTGTTAGGACCGTATCGTCAATACGAAGCTTGAAAATATTTTTCTGGAATTTTTCGAGTTAGTATGTGACTCCAGTAAATTGAAATGTGCGTTCAAATTCAATATATATATATTTATATTTTGATTTTGACGAAAACTGATTGAAATGATTGAATCAGCTTACGATACATATCCCATTGTGTTCGGAATAGGGGTAAAACGCTAGGGACGACAGTCCGTGGGTTCGATTTCGAGTTGAAGATAAAAGGTTGCTTTTTATGGAAAAATTAAAATAATATATAATATAATAATATATAAGTCCCCCCTCTTATATCATCTCCCACTTTTATTTTAAGTCAACGCCCTAAACAAAAAAACCGAATTCCCTAAATCGCCTCCCCCCTATCTTCAACACGCCTCCGCAGGCGAACCCCCAACGTCGCTCCCCTCCGGCGAACTCACCCACTACCGCGTTGCGTCCTCTCCTCAATTTCCGTCACCCCAGCTCGAGAATCGAGCCCTCCCTGAACCCGAGAGCACCACACGACCACCCAAGCCACCTCGTACCCCGTCCTTCTCTCTCCTCCGCTGTACACCGCGCCCAAGACCCGCTAACACCCCCTCAACCGCCTCCGATCAGAAAAGCACCCCTCCTCCCCGATTTGAAGACCGCAAACGAGCTACACCGTGAGCAATGACGATTCTCCCTCTCCCCGATTCAATCAGCAAATCCCATCCTTCGCTCTGAGTTTTCTTTGGGTCTCCGCTGATTTTTAAATTGATAAAAGTTAGGACCTTGGTTTTTAAATAGAAAAAAGGGGCGAGGTTTTTACATAAAGGAAAGATTGAATTTTTATAAAGGGAGAGTAATAAAAATATAACTTTTATTCATGTGGTAAGTTAGAAATATAATTTCTACATAAGTATGAATATAAAAATACGATTTTTATATACATAGCGAAATAAAAATCTGATTTTTATTATATGTTTAGTAATATAAAAATGTGATTTTTATAGCATTGAAATGAAAATTCGATCTTTATATATGAAGTAGAAATATAAAAATATAATTTTTATATAAGAAAAAGCATCAAAAAAATATATGAAGTAGAAATATAAAAATATAATTTTTATATAAGAAAAAGCGTCGAAAAAATATATGAAGTAGAAATAAAAAAATATGATTTTTATTTATTGAAATGAAGTAATAAAAATATAATTTTTATTATGAACAGTGGGACAAAGACTGCAATGGAATTTCAGTCAGATCCAGACGATTCAGCAGTTCAAAAGCAAAGCGCGGCGGAGTGGAACCCTCAGTGAGAACCCCTCACTTTTATTTTAATTTCTAGTTGAAATATATACTAGGATGCAGATAGTGCTTAGCAGCACCTGACACCCGTCGTCCACAGACCATGGATGGCTTGTTTGATTGATTGTTGTGTAGTGAAATTTGATTGTGTGATGGAGAATGAAATAAAATATTTTATAGTTAAAATTATAATTTTTAACATGTATATAACATAAATATTTATAAACAGATCGGACGATTTGTTTATATACACTGATTTGACTGATATTGATTTGGACGATAAATTTTACACATCGCCCAACTGCACAAATAAAAATCTGTGTTTGTTGATTTGAAACCCCTCACGGGTATTGGGATGAGATTTGACGTACACTAATCCCGATTGTTTAGTTGTATGTCAATCGACGGATTGACAGACTGTGTAAGCGTTAATTATTTATATTTAATGCTTATGCAGTTGTGTGGTGCACTCTGGATGATGGTTGATGATTTATCGTTGTTGTTACATACATGTGTTGTAGGGAATCCATATAATAAACGTTATATGGTAATTGATTGGGCCTCATTCCAATTTAGAAAATGAATTCATGTGTTGAATTGAATATATATATATATATTCATGTGTTGAATAAAACAAATATTCATGTGTTGAATAAAATAAAATTCATGCGTTGAATAGAAAAATAAATATGCATGTGTTGAATAGAATAAAAATTCATGTGTTGAATAGAATAAAATTCATGTGTTGAATAAAAATATATATTTATGTGTTGAAGAAAATATTCATTTGTTGAATAGAATAAAGAAGTTATTGAAATATATAAAGTCGTGTTGGTTAGATATGCGCCATTTTGACGCGAACGATATTTATGTCGAATATATTCGTTTTTATAATGAATATAGAAAAGGAAGTGATTTCAAAATATAACTCTTTGAAAATATTATCATTTATATATTTATCGATGATATGGAATATTCAATTTTGATTAGAAATTGAATATGAAGTTGAAATCATTTTGAAAACGAATTTAAAACGATTTATAAAATACGTTTTGAATTGAAATCGACAAAATATATATTATATATATAATATAATGGCCTGAATAGAACGTGTCGCGCTGCGGCAGTTCGCGAATTTCGACCATTGACTTCGAATTGACGTGGCGGGAGATCCGATCGTTGGATTCTCCTAAAACCAGAATCGTTGGGTTCGTATCGAAAAGGGCTTTCTAACAAATGTGAGAAATTAGAAATCTAATGGTTGGATTTGGAATTATGTCCAAATCAAATTTGGAAAAGGTCGCTGTAAGTGCAGTTCGATGACCGTTGATGGAAATCGACTGTACGGGCCTTGATAAAATTGTTAAAATTATTAATAATTAATGTAAATTCATAAGAAATGATTTGGAAAGAATTGGGATGAAAAACTCCATATTTGAAAAGATAAAAATAGATTTTTATCGAAATGAACTAGTTTTGAACTAGAATTATAATCCCATTTATTTTTGAAATAAAAAAGTGGAGTTGAAAGGGTTTTGAAAATAACCAGAATTTCCAATATTTGAATTGGAATGGATTTGAATCGAAATTGTCTTCGGAATATTTCGATGTGGGATTTTGTGATTATACAGATATTGTTATGGAAGTTTGAAAGATATATTTATATCGTTATTTCCAAGACGATATTTGTTGGTCGTAGAATTTGATATTGAATATAAGCCGATATATTTTCTATTCAGAGCCTTGTATTTAATATCAAACGTGATTTGGGTTTGTCGTGAATGGTGTCTTCATTAACACTGTCCTTAAGCCCAGTTGAGAAAAAGATTAAATCTTTTATTTAGATTTAATGAAGTGTACAATTTAAATGGTATTTAATTGGATTTGAATTTGAATTGAATGTTGGGTTTATCGTGAACGGTGTTTTAAATAACACTTGTTCTTTAACCCGATAATTAATGGAATGTGATTTGGGTTGTCGTGAATGGTATCTTTAATAATACCGTTCTTAGACCCAACGGAGTTAAGAATATCAGAAACTAACTGGAGATTAGTTAAGTTGAATGGTTTCTTGGGTATTGATCTGATGTTGGTTTCGGCCTTCGGGGTTAATACTTAGGGAATTGCTCACTTGCTATTTTACAGTTAAAGGCTGATAGAATGGAATGTGATTTTGGGTTTATCGTGAACCACGTTTTAAATGACATTGGTTCTTTAACCCAGTTAAAGATTAAAACTAAGTGGAGTTTTAATGAATCTTTAAATAGATTGAAAGGTGAATTTGATAATTAAAATTATCAAATTCAAGAAATGATCGAGAATGGAGTATCACTAGTTTTACTCAAGGCGATAGTTAAATCTTTAATTAGATTTAAACGTGAAATGGTAATTGAATTTACCAATAACACCGTGGTGTTAGATATGAAGTATTACCAGTTTTACTTCATGGGATGAATAGGTTGGGGTTGGGAAATTTAACAATTGATTACTTTGGTAAGGTTCGTTAATCTCGACTAGTTTGGATAAACCATAATTTGGTTTGAAGTGATATTCAAAGGAAGATTAAAGAATAAATTTAAATAATTTATCTTTGATAAAATTAATGGGAACCTTTCCCCAAGAATGTGAAATTTAGCCACTAACTGAAGATTAGTTAAGATGAATGGTTTCCTGGGTATTGATCTGATGTTGGTTTCGGCCTTCGGGGTTAATATTTGGAGAATTGTTCTCTTACTAATTTACGGTTAGTGACTGATGAATTGTAATAAGGCGTATGTTGTGTTTGTGTAACACGTATTTATAATATACGCGAGTTATTCAGAAAGACCGGGTTTATCCCATTCTGAATAACTAATTCGACGTGGTGTCGAGGATGAAGACGGTGGTCGAAGACCGGAGGTCTTCACATCGTTTGGGTGATTACTGATGATCTTGATTGGGCTGTACACCCAAGAGGAGGGAATCAGTTGGTGATCGTCCAGACATACTTGGAGATCGATGGATATGCGAGGTACAAGGTGCCTCCGGTTTCGTTCAGGCCCAGAACAGACTTGTAAATGGACTGTGTGTCCGACATTGGAAATCATTCTGTGTGATTGATGGATATCGGTTGCATGGAGTGGTTTTCCTGTGTGGCATGCTAAGATGCAAATGATCAAGGCTTCTGTTGAAAAGCAGAGTCTTGTGGTTGATGATCAAAGCACGACCTGTGTTGCATAGCTTTGTGTAGCGTTAATTCGCGAGCCTCACACCCCGGTTGTGAACCAAAAACGGGAGAGGACCTCAGGGAGGGCATGCGTTTCTTTCTAGCTAGAGGTGGTGTCAGTGCTTAAACTTGCTGATATTTATATTATTTTCACCTGTGTGGTTGTTGCTGTTGCGAGGCGCCTCAGTTATATCGGTTTCGGCCGATGCATTCTGGTCGGCAGACGGACCAGACTTACACCCCATAGGGTGGGGAAACGCAATGTTCAGGCATTTTAATCCAAATCGGTGGACCAGCCCTAACGATCCAAGGCTTGACTGAGTACTTGCCTGAGGGGAGGGCTAGAGCATCTCGAATCGGTTGAGGACGATCCCTTGCCTCGGTTCACAGATGGAAATCCAATTTCCAAATATGTGATTTTGCGGTTTTGATTGTAGAACTAGTATGGCGACATGATATATGGTACCCATGCCGTCTATGATTGATACTTATGATTGAAATTGTTTTAAACACTATACACTTATTATAGTATCAAATGACTTGTTTTAAACGTATCAAGCATACTTTGGCTATTATAAGGGAAAACCCTATCCTCCTGTTTGTGTTGCATTATGTGATGGGACCTGGGTCTTATAATAGCTTCATTGTTCTTTATTTAGCATTGCGTTGTTGTTTATGCACTGGTATTCTTGGGAGGAAACCTGTTCCGTGTTATATGGCGTGGTCCCTTGATTTACCTAACTTTAAACTAAATATTAATAACTATTTTAGTTCTCACACCAGTCACATGACTGACCTGGAGTTTATTGTTTTAACCTAAACTCTTGGTGGCCTTATTTTCGACACGGGCTGCTAGTAGTTTTGGTTTTGCAGATTTATCTTCACAGGGCCCTGGTTTACAGCTGGAATGATATCCGGAAAGCTTTGTATCCGTATATCTCCTTCAGTTGTGTTTTGTATTATTTTCCGCTACTATGTAATAAATTGCAATCTCTGATATTTTATGTTGTGTAATATTGATTCATACTCTGTAATATTCTTGTATTCTGATGGAATTGTTGTAATAAGCAATGAAATGTTCTTCTGTTTGCGTCCCGATGTGCCTTGTCCTCAAAGCAATTCGTTCTTTCCTTCGCGGGGAAGTTCGGGTCGTTTCATGTTTTGAAAAGAGGGTAAATGAAAATAATTTTACCCAAAGTATATTTTGATATAGAGAAAATATATATATTGGAATTATAATATATTGGATATATTGGTTGTTATTATAATCGAGTAAGATTATAAATTAAAGGGTTATGTAAATAACCAATCAGAATTCATGTAAGTGTAATATATGAGATCAGATGAATTAAATCTGAATTAAAATCAGAATTGAAATTACCACCCTGAAAAATTGGAGAAGTGTTGTAAATGGATTTGGATTGAATATATGAGAATTTTAAAATGCTGGGAGATTTTAAATTGTTTTACAAACATTGGAAGGATATTTTGAATAATTTCAAAATGGAAATATTTTAAAATGAATTTTGAAAGTGATACACTATTGAACTCACTTCGATCGCTGGAAAGTAGATTCCGATGATGACAGCTACATCATCGGTGTTCATTTTCGAGTTTCTAAGTGACAGATTACTACCAAAGATTTTGTTTTTGAATTGTTTTGAGAAAAACAAGTGTTCTGAAATTCCAGCAAAGTTTATTTGATTTTTGAAAAACTAAGCTGTTTAAAAACTCCCGGAAATAGGTTGTTTGAATTAAAAACAAATTTAAATAGAAATTTGTGGAAATAAATTGGAATTGAATTGATAACCAATTAAGTGGAAATTGATTTGGATTAGAATGATATCGAGAAAATTGGATTTGTGACATAGGAATCCGAAACGGTCTTGGATTGATGAGTTAAGAATTTAAAAATCGAGAATGGAACTTTGATTTGAAATTGAATTTGGCTTGGATAAGTGAATGATTGCGTTGGAGATAAAAGTGATTGGAGTTTGGTTGGGATAACATTAGTATATGCAGAATTGGTAACAGGTAGGAATGAAATAATGATATGCCCGACAAAAAGGTACCATTTTATATTATATATGGGTTTGAGATTTTGATGAGCCGAATTGGCAAGCCGCTTGGCTGTTTGATTTTCTTTTGGGTTGAAGAAGGCCTAGAGAGGCGAGATTGAGTTTGAGCTATTGACCAGTACAAAGGAGGTGCTAGCGAATTTTTTTGAAAAGTTAAGGTGTTAGAAAATTTTCTGGATTTTTGAAAGTTTTCGCTAGTAGGAAGGAATAAATATTTAACTGGAATTAAATTGGTTCAGTGAAACTGGATTAAGAAGTAAAAACAATTTTTAACCAGTTAATAGGGTTTGTTTTCTACCTTAGCAATTTCGAGGACGAAAATATTTTAAGGGGGAAAGAATGTAACGACCTGTACTTTTACGGATAATAAATAATTCATTTAAGTATTTAAATAAAGGTTTGGTAATTTAAAATGACCAGAATTAAATAATAAGGAATATTTAATTAATATAATAATTAAATAATATATTTAAATTCCAGAATAGTCGAAAATAGTAGAATTCACAATACGATGTGAATTGGATCATATATAAGCTATAATCAGTTTGGAATTGAATTTGAATAACGAATATATTATATAAACGACAGTTGAACATATAATTATATTATAATTATAATTGAGCTCGAAATGGCGCTGCAATTCGCTATTTGGCGATTTAAACTTCAACTGAATGTACACGGTCCGTTTTAAATCGGATTTCTGTGAAACAAGAAACGTTCGGAGCTGGTGAAGTATATTTTTCTAATGGAAGAGAAAAATCGGAATTTCATTGTGTAGATTTTGATTTATGTCCAAATCAAATTTTCGAAAAGTCGCTATGGAATTCCTTTATAAATTATAGCGATTTATTTATATTATAAAATGATTTTTCAATATAAATTGAATATCGATTCAACCGGGATTTGAATATCGAGTTATAAATCCAATTGGAGCTGTATGATATTCTATTGTGAATATATACGATAATATTTATTTTTAAATATTAAATTTAATTATTTTTAAATATATTAATATTTAAAAGGGATTTATTTAGAGCTTTAAAAATAACTAGTTTTGCAAACGACCTCCATTTTCGATGAAACTAATTTTGTTGGATCTGTAATATTAAATTATTGTTTGTTTCGTGTTTTTTGGGGTCAGTGTGAGGCCGTACTGATTTTTAATGTGAAAAATAGTCAGTATTTTGACGGTTAAAAATACACTGTGTGAGCAAACGGAGTCGGAATTCGATGAAACTACTTTTATTGGATTCGTATTGTCGAACAGAAGGTGTATGCCCATTTCCATGATTTTTCGGTATTGTATGTGAGCGTATGGATTTTTAGAAGCCAAATAGAAGTAGCGTTTGCTTAAAAATGAATTAAATAATCAATATAAAATTATTTAAACAACCTATATAATACCCTTAACTTTCTAAACCTAAGTCATATCCTATTTTCGGTCAAACTTTTTTCTACCGTCACTTTGCTAATTCCAAACCTAAAAATCAATCTTCAAATTTCCCAAACAACTCAGAAAAAAATCTACAAATCCAAGAATATATATTTGAATCCCTGCTACGTTCCTCTTCATGCTGGTATGAGTTTTAAGCAATTCGAACCCTTTCTGTTACGCTGAAATTGTTACAGCGTATATCTAGGGTTGAATATCGCGAGATATAGAAGCATCGATTCTGGATTTTGAATCAATATTTGGATTTCTCGTAATGAATGGAGGCTCGTGTGTTCTTTTCATGGATTTTGGGAGGAATCAAGTTCGATGTTTTCACTGTAATACGTCCGCGAGTTGTTCGAACGCAAGTGGGAAACGGTGTTCGAGTTTTCCGTTAAGGGGTGGAGAGGAAAGAGCTCAAGAAGTGGAGGCTATTGGTATTTTTAGTATAATTTATAAATAAGAGAATAGGGAGTTAAAGGTGGAAGAACGCAACCGTAGTGGAGGAAAGGAGCAAGGTATTTTGTGTGAATGGGGAAGAAGGGGAGTAAACGGTGGGTCGGTGGGCTTTTGATTTGGATGTCGGACCAAAGAATAAAGGTTAAGCCCAATGTATAAACAAATATTTAGTTAATTAAATTAAATAAAGGTGTTAACTAATATAAGTCATATCTTATCCATATGGTACTGGAATTCAGCGAAACAAGATCCGTAAGGATCGTATGGAGGAGAGCTACACAATGGTACTGACTAGGAGTGAATTGGATCCTGTTACAATTTATAGCAAAATAAATTGTCCGTATGAATCGAAAGATGGTTTATCGTTATTTAACGATGATTGTCCAATGTGAGTAAAACTCACCAACTCTACCAGTTCATATTTTTATAACGTATATTTAGAACTGATAAATGATGATTGATTGTTGTGTATTGACTGTTTGGTTGAACTGCTAAGTAATTGGTTGAAATTATAGATCTGGTTATATATATATATATAAATATACATATATATATATATATATTGATTCTATTTAGAAGAATATTTCATAGTGAAATGAAATTGATGTTAATTGTATTGTTTAACATCTGTGGATGCATGGAAACAGGTCGGAGGAATCCAACTGGATTCCTCAACATTTATTTTACTGTTTTTCATATATTGAAATATATGATGTGGTATAAAATATGTTGTTGATTATGTGTGTTAGATGATATTGATCATTGTTATAGGGTATGTAAACTACCGTAAGAAATATTTGTAAAACATTTACAAATAAAATAGAAAGAGAAATATTTGTAAAACATTTACAAATAAAATAGAAAGAGAAATATTTGTAAAACATTTACAAATAAAATAGAAAAGGAAATATTTGTAAAACATTTACAAATAAAATTGAAAAAGGAAATATTTATTTAGAAAATAAATAGAATTGAAAAAGGAAATATTTATTTGTTGAATAATTGAATTGAAAAAGGAAATATTTACTTGTTAAATAAATAGAATTGAAAAAGGAAATATTTATTTGTTAAATAAATAGAATAGAAAGGGAAATAATTATTTGTTGAACAAATAAGATATAAAAGGAAATATTTGTTGAACAAATAGAAGAGAAAAGAGATATATATTGGAAAAATAAATAGAAAGATAAAAGGAATATTTATTTAGAAAATAAATAAGATATCATAAAAGGAAATATTTAGAAAGTAAGCAGGATTATAGAAGGGATAGGAGTTATTCGAAAAGGAGTTAGTCGAAAGGAGTTAATCAAAATGAGTTAGTCGAAATGAGTTAGTTGAAAGGAGTTAGTCGAAAAGGAGTTAGTCGAAAGGAGCTAATCAAAAGGAGTTAGTCGAAAGGAGTTAATCAAAATGAGTTAGTCGAAATGAGTTAATCAAAATGAGTAAGTCGAAATGAGTTAATCGAAATGAGTTAGTCGAAAAGGAGTTAGTCGAAAGGAGTTAATCAAAATGAGTTAGTCGAAATGAGTTAATCAAAATGAGTTAGTCGAAATGAGTTAATCGAAATGAGTTAGTCGAAATGAGTTAGTTGAAAGGAGTTAATCAAAATGAGTTAGTCGAAACGAATTAATAAAAATGAGTTAGTTGAAATAGAGTTAATCGAATATAAGTTATTCGAAGAAGAGATTATCGAATATAGTTTATTCGAAAGGAGTTATCGAATATAGTTTATTCGAAAGGAGTTATCGGATACGAAAGGAGTTATCGAATATAGTTTATTCGAAAGGAGTTATCGGATATAGTTTATTCGAAAGGAGTTAATCGGATATAGTTATTCGAAAGGAGTTAATCGGAAATAGTTTATTCTAAAGGAGTTAATCGAATATAGTTATTCGAAAAGGAGTTATCGAATAGAGATTATTCGAAAGAGAGTTATACGTTGAAATTCAATTATATCGAATTCGGGAAAGTACTAATTACTTTCCGTATTTAATCAAGATTTACTTATTTATTAATAAATTAGTTGTTTAGTTATTTAGTTCAATGAAGGAATAAAAGTTATATTTTGAAGTTAGATATTTCAGAAGTAGGGATTATAACGCTATAGTTATAATCAATGTTTTAATAAAGAAGTGGATTCGTAAATAGAATCCGAGAGTTAAATAAGGAAGTTTGTTGAAGATTTAGAAAATGAACTTTGTCTATTTCAAAGTTAGAAATGTTGTTTAGTTAAGGTCTGAGAGGTAATTATACCCAAACTTGATTGACTCCATTTTAACTAAGGAATGATTAAGGTTCGATAGTGAAGGTTGGTTAAGTGAAATTAGTTAATCAGCGTAATGTTTTGAGTTGGCATAACGATGTTTTATTTAAACATCTGTTTAAATCCAATGAATGAGTTTTGGAAACATTTTCCAAATATAAATCAGAGATAATTTCTAATCATAGAAAATGAAATGTTGGATGATAAAGAATACTGGAATGACAGTGATACGTGAAATAAGGAATGGAAATGTTTTCAAATAGTTAATACGTATATTTTCTAAATTTAGAAAATAAGAATTTATGGAGATATGGAAATGGATAACTGAATAAGTTAATGATAAATTAATTTAAAAATAGAAAAAGTTGATTAATGATTGATCGGTAAGATTTCCATTTGGAAATACGACCGTTGTTTGCACACGTGTTTTTCTTTGATAGTTAACTCACCGACTATCGAAGTTTTTGACCATTTTTCCATTGTCAATACGGAGAGACCGGGATCAGATTCATTATCTGAAAACCACTTTGTATGGGCATTAGCATTGCGATCAAATATGATGAAGATAATTGAAGACGGAGTTATGCAAGGGCTGTTCTGGCGATCCTAGGTAGAAATTGCCTAAGATGGATTGAAAGAATAGTGCCTTCGGTCTATCCAGTCCCAGGACGACCTGTATGGAAGAATGTCTGACAGAGTATATTTAATGGATCACGTAAGTTGATCTCTTCAACCGTATGTACATTTGGTGGCGGAGGAATTCGTTTCTCTTAGCTGTATACCCATTGTATTTTTTGGGAAATCAATTTGTGATTTGGCGGGTATGACGATGTGACATTCAAAGTGAATAAATATGTGATCTATCAGAGATAAGCGTGGCCTCTAGCCTCACAACCAGGATGTGACGACCCAAACCCCGTAACACGTAGGCAAGGGTAATCTTTGGAATATAACACATAATCAGATAATGGCAGAACAGAAATAAATAAATACACCAGATAATGTACAACATAATATACTGGATAAATATAAACATCAGAGTTACACAGTATACAGGATCATACTTAGTACAAAATACAGTTCAGCTAAACATAGATGTCTACAGCGGAAACACATAATATGTACAATAGGAGTTGAACAACATAAAAAGAGATAAATGATAGAATCCATGTTCAGCTCCAGCTATCCAGAAAGAGCCCGATAAAACCTGAATATAAGGCTGCCCGTGTAGAAAAAGGGGCACCCGAGTTTGCAAGTGAAACAAACTACGAGTCAGTCATGGGACTGGTATGAGAAATCTACTTAACATATTCTACAATATGGCAAATCACAGGACCACGCCACTTTCGCGGAACGGGTTTACTCCATTGGATTGCCAGTGCTTTCAAAAAAAAAATCTTTTAAACATCGCAATGCTTTTCATAAAAATGAAGCCATTATAAGGCTCAGTTCCCATCACACAATGCAACATAAACCGGAGGATAGAGTTTTACCTTATAATGGCCAAAATATGCTTGGTACGATCAAAACAAATCATTTGATATTATTGCTAGTGTTTATATGTTTCAAAAACAATTTGAATCATAACTATCAATCATAGACGGCATGGGTACCATATATCATGTCGCCATATATATATACAATCAAAAACGCACGATGCCGTACTTGGAAATTGGATTTCCGTCGTGAACCGAGGCCAGGGATCGTCCTCACCGCTTCGAGACTCTCTAGCCCGAGCCTCAGGAAAGCGTGCAGGCAAGCCTTGGATCGTCAGGGCCGGTCCACTCGATGTGGATTAAACTTTAACCCTGAACACTGCATTTCCCTGCCCTTTGGGGCGTAAATGAGTCCTATGACTCCATCGGCTCCATATAGTCACCGATATATCCGAGGCGCCTCGCAAAAGCAACAACCACACAGGTGAACGTAATATAAATTTCAGGGCTGGTAGGTCACTGACACCACACTAGCTAGAAAGAAACGCATGTCCTCCCTGAGATCCTTCTCCCGTTTCTGGTCCATACCGGGGTGTGAGGCTCGCGAATTAACGTTATACACAAAGCTATGCCACACAGGTGTTGCTTTGATCATCCACCATAAAGCTCTGCTTTTCAACAAAAGCTTTGATCACTGCATCTCAGCATGCCACACAGGCAATTCACGCCATGCAACTGACGTCTATCAATCACACAGAATGAAATCCAATGTCAGACACACAGTCCATTTACATTCCATTCTGGGTCTGAACGAAACCGGAGGATCTTTATTTCTCGCTCATCCGTACAATCAACATGTACGTCCGGACGGTTACTACTTCAGCCCCTTCAAGGTAGCTACTCCCATCATGAGCATCAGTAGCACCCCTCCATTCGACGTGAAGATCATCGGTCTTGCACTGTCTTCATATCTTTGACTTTAAATCGTCGATCAATTATTTGAAATGAGAATTAACTCGTCCTTTTCAAATAATTCACGTATATTTAGAATTTCAAATCAATTTATTTCAATGGTTAAATTATTCGACATCACTAATTCAGTTCATTAATTGTAATTTTCACGTCAAACACATTCAACCATCAAATATCACATAAACTGAGCAAATTCAGTTTATTTCCATTCCATATCATTTATAATATTTTATCACGATTAATCGCTATTTTTATTTATTTAAAAATAGCCAATTCATTCAAACGACGCTTCAGGCCATGACGCGGCCGTGGCGCTGTTTTTCTTCAGATTTGATTTACACATATCTGAAAATATAACCATTGGATCTCCACAAATTTTATATCATTAGAAAGATCTTTTCAAAACGAATCCAACGGTTTTAGTTTGGGGAAAATCTGACGGTCGAATCTCCCGGTACAATCGTTTGAAGTTTCGATTTCAAAATATGAACTGCAGCGTCGTTATTCGATTTAATTTAATTATATTTATATATATAATCGATTCTGGCGCTGTTTTTCTTTAGATTTGAATTAAACATTCCAAACAATCCAACCGTTGGACTTTCACAGAGTTGGTGCCGTTGGAAAGATATTTCCAAGGCGAACCCAACGGTTGTGGTTTCGGGAAAATCCGATGGTCGGATCTCCCGCAATAATCGTTTGAAATCACGGTTTCAAAATACGAACTACAGCTTCGTTATTCGATTTATTTTAACTATATTTTTATATATGTATATATATATATATAATCCATTCTTCGATTTCAAAACCATATTCACTTCCAATATTTGATAAAAATGATATCTTTCAAAGAATTTATTCAACACATGAATTTCTATTCAACACATGAATACTATTCAACACATGAATACTGCTTCAACACATGACAATAATTCTATAATTTATATATATACATATATAATAAAAATGTGATTTTTATTGTTAAAATAATTTATTTCAAAACACGGTTATTTTATACAGTTCATATATGTGATAAAAATGTGATTTTTATTATAAAACAATTTATTTAACACATGAATGTCACTCAACACATGAATTTCTATTCAACACATGAATATAGTTTCAACACATGAAAATAATTTCAACATAAGAAATATTTCAGAAAATTTCGACAGCATAACGGCAGGGTAGTTAAAACCGGCACCGTCCCTAGTACGGCTCCTCGCTCTACCTTAAAGCCTCGCAGCTTTTGACAATGGGGATATTCAATATCTAGTTCGTACGCAGACGAATTTTCCCATATACTAATCCTATTGGGATTTCAACCACAATCAATCATTTCAAATCAACCATTCGTGATATTCACCAAATTTCACATCAACCAATAATCCAAACAATATCACAACCAATATATATCGTCCATGGTCTGTGGACGAGGTGAGTATATATATATATATATATATATATATATATATACGTATATAACTATATTTCAATTTCACTTCAATATCATTTCAACTTATTTCAACGCATATATCACTTTTACAACGCATATATAACTTATACATCGAACATACAACTTATACAACGCTTATACATGTGGTGTACAACGCTTATATAACTCATACATCGACTATATAATTTATACATCGTTGTTTTCCATATCGTTTATAAATTAGAAATCTCACATTGGGTTCCAGTCCTCCAAAAATTGCAGAAGGCTCAGAAAAATAGGCGGTCTCTTCTAAAATGTAGAAGACGTCCACACGAGTCCACTGTCTCTTGTTTCACTGGATTTCGACCACAAACGAAAAAGATATGTTTTTATTGCGAAATCAAAAACCGTAACGCTTTAAAGCGCTATAAACAATTAAAATAATATACTGTCGTATACCTCTCTATTTTCTTCAAAACTAGGTTTTGATTTTAAACCAAATCTGTTGTACTTCATCAAGATCAGGATTCACCACCGCGTAGGGCTTGGAACAGCGCACCAGGGGGGTCCCACCCTGATGAACTCGACGCCGGATCTGGGGAGGATTTTGGCCTTGAATGGCGCCTCTTTCGATGGGGATATCTCGAGCTACTCGTGATGAAAAAGGGCGAGAGTGGTACAGATTGAAAGGGAAGAACGGGATCTTCAAATAATTGCAAAGGAGCGATGGGTTCTGGTGCGTGGATCGAGCGGAAAGGAGGAGAGAAGGAAGAAAGGGGAAGTCGCCGTCGATCAGAAGGGAGCGAGGGTTTTTTTGAATTTTTATTTCAAAATAAATTATGAAAGGATTAATTTCATTGGCCCGTGCTTTATTTTATTTTATTTTATTTTATTTTTAAAATAGGGTTTTCTAATACGAACACCAATTCAAACCCAACGACTGTCGTTCCTAGCTAAATACCCCCATTCCGAACACAATGGGATATGTTTCATAGGCCCATTCGACTGTTTCAGTCAGCTTCTCTTCAAATTAAAATATAAAACATTCAATATTTGATTTGAATGTACATTTCAATTTGTCGGGGCCACATACTGATTCTAAAAATTCCTGAAAAATAAATCTAGCTATGTTTTGACGATACGGTCCCAACAAAACTAGTTTTATCGAATTCTGAGACCGTTTGAAAAATGGCCATTTTCTGGTCGATCCAATTTAACTATAATTGACCAAACACATTTTCCTTTGCCACGCTCACATATTAACTTCAAAAATTATGGAATTTGACACCTAGCAATCATTTGACATCCCGGATCCAACAAAAGTGGTTTCGTCGAATTCTGAAGTCGTTTGCACAATGTCTATTTTCAAGGGCTATATATTCTCTATAGCGACCTTTCTGAAAATTCATTTGGCCATAACTTTTGATTCCCGCTATGAAACTTCAATTTTTCAGATTTGTTAAAAAGATATTCACTAACAGATTTAAATATTTTTGGTTTCACTAAAATTCGTTTTATTCTGCACCCGGTACAGTCAGTCAAAGTTTGAATTCAAATTTTGAAACTGCTGCGCCAATTCAGGTCTTGTTTATAATTCAAAATAATTATATTTATTTTCAAACATCGATTCAAACATACTTTTCGTCATTATTACTTAAAATATTTATTTTAAATATTTAAAATTCACTAAAATAGCCAATTTAAAAATTTTAAACTGGTTCAAATTTTCCGGGTTGTTACAATCTCCCCCACTTAAAACTTTTCGTCCCCGAAAAGGAACAAAGTCGAAAGTGGTTTAATTAACTAACTCTACTTTCAACCTGGCTTCCATTCTTCAACTTTTCAGTTTCTAAGAATTTTCAAATTCTTCAAAAATTTGGCTAACACCCTAAATTTTCGAAAAATTTCGCCATAACCTCCTTTGTACAGGGAGGGGTTTGGAAATTTATTGGGCCGTATTAGGTACCCAATAAATCCTAATAAGCATACACATATTTATAGTGATATATTCTAGTATCCACGGGGGAGTGTGTATAGATAATAACTCCTGAGAATAAATTCTCGCCACCCTATAAATAGTAATAAGCATACACATATTTATAGTGATATATTCTAGTATCCACGGGGGAGTGTGTATAGATAATAACTCCTGAGAATAAATTCTCGCCACCCCATAAATAGATTTTGTGCCTTATCAACTAGAGAGACGTGTTTATTATCATCTCCAGACCCGTGTGGTTTTTTTTATTAATCTGGCAATTTATCGTTACAATTTTATATGGTCCATATCAGTCATCGATTCAACCTGTAATACATAGTCAACGCCATACAAGCCTCTAGCTCGTATGGTAAATCTTCCACCTCGTCACACAAGCTCCAAATGCTTATGTGGTATATGATGAAGTATGTTATCTTCAAGAAGTATGCCATGTAGTGTAGTTCAAAATTAATTGTTAATATCCTATGGCGACATTTATTAATTACACACAGAATAACCAGCACTCCGCATCCAATGGCACTCACAGGAGTTGATATAATAATAAAATTGCGCATCCAACTCATTAAGGTTTACCTATTTGTCGGGCACACAAATAAATTCTTTACTCAACAGCTAATCCAATTACCTGTTCAAACATATAT
This sequence comes from Allium sativum, assembly GCA_030737875.1. Lineage (NCBI taxonomy): Eukaryota > Viridiplantae > Streptophyta > Magnoliopsida > Asparagales > Amaryllidaceae > Allium > Allium sativum. Next base: position 391,073,852 of record CM060925.1, read on the forward strand.
AATGTACAAGTATATATTTCTATCTATTCTCTAATCAGTTTAATGTGTGATTTACTCGAGTAACTTCTACCATTCATTCTCTTGTTGATTAATTAATTATCATTCTAATAATTTAATAAATCATATCCACAATCACACAACACATACATCAATCAATTTATTTTTAACTTTTCAAAAATATTCCAATTAATTCATATACTCTTTTAAAATCATTCAGACTATATAATTAAAAAGTCTACATCCATGAAAAGAAAACAACAACCAAGTAGAAAACAATACTGAAATGCAAAATATGGTAAATGTACCTTGCACCGGAGTTAATCAGAGATATCCACCCTGCACTTGGGATAGTCTTTCTTAATGCTCTCCTCAGTTTCCCAAGTACCGTCTTGCGGATCCCCACTCCATTGTACTTTGACTAAGTGAACCTTCTTGTTCCTCGGTTCTTTAGTTTCTTTGCCAATAATCTTGATCGGCTCTCTTCTCACAGCCAATTCTGGAGTAATTTCTAAATCCCATTGCGCGGCTTCTTCCACGACTAAATCTGGATCATGCACATGCTTTCAAAGTTGAGATACGTGAAATACGTCATGTACTCCAGGCGACCAGGCTGGTAATTGAACCCTATAAGTGAGAGTTCCAATCCGTTCTAGAATAGGAAACGGACCAATGAATTTGGGCACCAATTTCCCTGTTTTACCGAATCGGATGACTCCTCTCATCGGAGATACTTTCAAATATACATAGTCGCCAACAGCGAATGATATATCTCTTCTTCTCTTATCTGCATAGCTCTTTTGTCGGCTTTGAGCGGCTAGTAATCGTTTCTTAACGAAATCGACTTTATCCGCAGCATCTCGAATCATATCAGGCCCCAATACAAGTCTATTGCCAGGTTCAACCCAACGAGCAGGGGATCAGCATAATCTACCATACAATACTTCGAATGGAGACATTTTCAAGCTCGCCTGGTAGCTGTTGTTATATGAGAATTCGGCCAAATGCAAATGGTCTTCCCATGATCCGCCAAAATCAATAATACAGGCCCGCAATAGATCTTCAAGAATACGATTCAACCTCCCTGTTTGACCATCTGTTTGAGGATGATAAGCGGTGCTCATGTTCAGCTTCGTTCCCAATTCTGCTTGGAATGCTTCCCAGAATTTACTAGCAAAAATCGGGTCACGATCACTAACGATGCTCATGGGAACTCCATGAAGTTTAACAATTTCCTTGAAATATATCTGCGCCAGACTCTGAGCAGTTATGTTCAATCTGACAGGTATGAAATGGGCGATCTTTGTGAAACGATCTACGATCACCTAAATGCTATCATTTCCTTTCCTGGCTCTGGGCAAACCATCTATGAAATCCATAGAAATCTGTTCCCACTTTCCACCTGGAATCTCCAAAGGTTGCAACAATCCCGCGAGCTTCTGCTGATCGCTTTTGACCTGCTGACAGGTGGAACACCGGCTTACATATAAGGAGATGTCTCGTTTCATAGATCTCCACCAGAAAGTGCGTTTGATATCATTATACATCTTGATCACTCCTGGATGGATACTAAGCTTGGCTTTGTGACATTCATCCAATACTTCTCTCCGGAGTTCTGCAATGTTTGACACACATATTCGGCCTTTCAACCTCAGAATCCCGTTGTTATCAATCTGAAAACTCAAGGGCTCGCCCTTTTGAATTCTTTCTTTGATTCTTTGAATGAAGTGATCATCCTTCTGAAGATCAGATATTTTATCGATCAATGAAGTCGTAATAATAAAACTGGCGACTATTACATTCTTTCTACTCAGCGCATCAGCCACAACATTGGCTTTCCCTGGAGTGTACAAAATCTCAAAATCGTACGCTGCAAGAAATTCTAGCCAACGCTGCTGTCTCAGATTCAAGTCTTTCTGAGTAAACAAATACATCAATGACTGATGGTCTGTATACAGTTCGAATTTCTCACCCAAAAGGTAGTGCCTCCAGATTTTCAAAGCAAAGACGATGGCTAACAACTCAAGATCATGAGTAACATAATTTTTCTCATGCGGTTTCAGCTGACGGCTTGCATAAGAAATCACTTGACCTCTTTGCATTAACACTACACCAAGGCCTTCTCTAGAAGTGTCTGTCCAGACTTTCAAGTCCTCATTGCCATCTATTATTGTTAACACTGGAGTAGTTGTCAGTTTTAATTTTAGCTTCTGGAAAGCTGCCTCGCATTCGGGAGTCCAATTGAATCTCGAATGTTTCTTAGTCAGTTTCGTTAAGGAACTAGATGTCTTCGCGAAATCTTTAATAAATTTCCGATAATAACTGGCCAACCCAAGAAAACTTCTAACTTCTGTGGGTGTACAGGGCTGTTTCCAATTCTGAATAGCAGTGATTTTACTGGGATCCACTGGAATTCCTTCCTTGGACACGACATGGCCAAGAAATTTAACTTCTTCTTGCCAGAATATACATTTGGAAAACTTGGCTTTTAAAACATTCTTTCTCAGAATTTCTAATACTTGTTCCAAATGTTTTTCATGCTCGCTTTCTGACTTAGAGAAGATCAAGATATCATCAATGAAAACCAGAACAAATTTATTCAATACTCCTCTGAATACCCGGTTCATTAGATCGACGAAATAAGCTGGAGCGTTACATAAGCCGAACGGCATTACTAACCACTCGTAGAATAAATCTGGTCCTCTGAATGCTGTCAAAGGAACACACTCTTCGGCAATTCGATGCTGATGGAAACCTGTAGCTAGGTCCATTCGAGAAAACACTTGTGCGCCATTCAATCGATCTAACAAATCATCAATCCGCGGCAATGGATATTTGTTTTTCAATGTCTGTTTGTTCAAGTCACGGTAATCCACACATAATCTGAGAGTACTGTCCGACTTCGAGACAAATACCACTGCTTCTCCCCAATCAGAGAAACTAGGTCTGATCAGACCCTTCCATACTAGCTGTCGAGTTTGATTATCTAACTCATCTTTCTCTTTCAAGGTCATTCTTCAAATAGCGTGAACTACTAGCCTTGCATTCGGGACTAAAGCGATCTTGAAATCAATTTCTCTATACGGAGGTAAGCTAACCACTTCTTCGAACACATCCTCATAGTTCTTGACAATTGGTATATTTTTAATGTCGATCGGAATATTCTCCGTAACGACAAGAATAGCTTCTATTTGAGCAAGAGAAACATCCAAAGCTGACCAAAAGTCTTTTTATTAGAATTCGGTCCTTCACATGGAATGGTTATATAGTCACCTGACTTAATCTTCGCCCTAACGACTCTGTCGGTGGATTTAACCTCAGCTTCATACTTGGTTAACCAATCTAATCCCAAAATGAGATCGAATTCTGTAAAATTCATGACGATCGCGATAGTGGGGAACCAATAACGGAAGAAAGAAACAGGAACGCCACAAATCCAACTAAGATCGAGGGAACCCCCAACCGGATTATGAACAGTCATTGGTGTTTTGAGCTTTTTCAAATTCAAATCCAATTTCTTAACTGCATTCTTTGCAATAAAGCTTCGCGATGCGCCTGTATCAAATAGTACTCTAACTGGAATATCCTTGATAGTAAGTGTGCCTTCTAAAACATTTGGCCTTCCTTGGTTAGCTGAGGGTTCAGAAGTTTCTGCTACCTCATTTACCTGAACTATTTCCGATTTCTTTAATAACCGGCAATCCCGCTTTATATGACAAACCTGGTGGCATAGATTGCATTTTCTCTTCTCTTGCAAATGGCTTTTGGATTTAAGTTTACCCTTCATATGGCTCTGAAGAGATCTGCAACTTATCGACAGATGTCCTTGTTTATTGCAGTTAGAGCACATGGCAGTGGTTGCTATTCCTTTTTCCAATTTAACCTTCTTTCGATTCAACTTAGGTTTCTTTCTGGCCCCAGACGTCGTACTGGCCTCAGGCTGTGTACTTGTCTCTGGGCTATCAGTTTCAAATTTCCTTTTACTGCTAGTGCTGACTTCCTCTTCATCGACAAAAAGGCCTCGTTTATCTAGATCTTCGTACTGATAAACCATGTATATCATTTCAGAAAAAGGAAGCTTCACATGCCCCATTACACTATTCTGGTATCTTCTCTGGAGACCATTGATAAACCTCAGATTCTTCATCTTTGGTTTTTGAATTAGATGAGGGGCAAAATGAGACAGTTCATTGAATCTCTTATGATATGCTGGGATATTCATATCTCCTTGTATCAAATAGTAGAATTCATCACATAACCGCTCAGTTGCTTCTGGAGGAGTAATTCTCCCACTTAAAATCTCTTTGAATCTATCCCAGGTGATATCACCTTCTGGATTATCTTTAATGATTGTTTCCCACTAGATTAACGCTTCTTCTTTGAGCGCCCAAGATGCCACTAATCTTTTTTGATCATCTCTCAACTGGATACGTTCAAAAATTCTTTCTGCAGAACTCATCCAAGCTTGAGTTTGAATAATCGATTCATTGCCCGAGAATTGTGCTCCACCCAGATTTTGATATCTCTTTAATAGAGCCTCTAGATTTGGTTCTGCATTCCTTCTGTTACTGACACTCATTTTCTAGTAATTCTGCAAATAGCAGACCAAGTGTCAGGTCAACAGAAAAGATATTATAAAGCATAGAAACATATACTTGAATGTAAATGCATCTATCGAGGTGTATTTCATTCTGCTATACTCATACTAGGATATTGCTAATCCTATCTGTAATGAGTTACTCGTCCTAGAACACTACTGGTTCTATTTCTGACGAGTTCGTTAATATGTTATATTCCAAAACTACGCTTAACCAAAGCTCTGATACCACGTTTGATGATACCGCGAAATCCGGTAGGCTTTGCAACCATCCCTTCATCCTCCAGTACAGCAGGTAAAACCTACTGTGGCTCACACTAGTCCCCCAGTCACTTGTTTTACGGTGACCCTCTCGAGCCTCCCGGCCACAACTTAACCAACCCCCGCAAGGGACATGTAGGGGTAAGAGCCCACTGTTCACCACCAAACCACATGGTGAGAACCCCCTATCATGACTACAACAAGGACTGATATGAGAAATCTACTTAACATATTCTACAATATGGCAAATCACAGGACCACGCCACTTTCGCGGAATGGGTTTACTCAATTGGATTGCCAGTGCTTTCAAAAAAAATCTTTTAAACATCGCTATGCTTTTCATAAAAATGAAGCCATTATAAGACTCAATTCCCATCACACAATGCAACACAAACCGGAGGATAGAGTTTTACCTTATAGTGGCCAAAATATGCTTGATACGATCAAAACAAATCATTTGATATTATTGCTAGTGTTTATATGTTTCAAAAACAATTTGAATCATAACTATCAATCATAGACGGCATGGATACCATATATCATGTCGCCATATATATATATAATCAAAATCGCACGATGTCGTACTTGGAAATTGGATTTCCGTCATGAACCGAGGCCAGGGATCGTCCTCACCGCTTCGAGACTCTCTAGCCCGAGCCTCAGGCAAGCGCGCAGGCAAGCCTTGGATCGTCAGAGCCGTTCCACTCGATGTGGATTAAACTTAAACCCTGAACACTGTGTTTCCCCGCCCTTTGGGGCGTACATGAGTCCTATGACTCCATCGGCTCCACATAGTCACCGATATATCCGAGGCGCCTCGCAACAACAATAACCACACAGGTGAAAGTAATATAAATGTCAGGGCTGGTAGGTCACTGACACCATCCTAGCTAGAAAGAAATGCATGTCCTCCCTGAGGTCCTTCTCCCGTTTCTGGTCCATACCGGGGTGTGAGGCTCGCGAACTAACATTATACACAAAGCTATGCCACACAGGCGTTGCTTTGATCATCCACAACAAAGCTCTGCTTTTCAACAAAAGCTTTGATCACTGCATCTCAACATGCCACACAGGCAATTCACGCCATGCAACTGACGTCTATCAATCACACAGAATGAAATCCAATGTCAGACACACAGTCCATTTACAAGTCCGTTCTGGGTCTGAACGAAACCGAAGGATCTTTATTCCTCGCTCATCCGTACAATCAACATGTACGTCCGGACGGCTACTACTTCAGCCCCTTCAAGGTAGCTACTCCCATCATGAGCATCAATAGCACCCCTCCATTCGACGTGAAGATCGTCGGTCTTGCACCGTCTTCATATCTTCGACTTTAAATCATCGATCAATTATTTGAAATGAGAATTAACTCGGCCTTTTCAAATAATTCACATATATTTAGAATTTCAAATCAATTTATTTGAATGGTTAAATTATTCGACATCACTAATTCAGTTCATTAATTGTAATTTTCACGTCAAACACATTCAACCATCAAATATCACATAAACCGAGCAAATTCAGTTTATTTCCATTCCATATCGTTTATAATATTTTATCACGATTTATCGCTATTTTTATTTATTTAAAAATAGCCAATTCATTCAAACGACGCTTCAGGCCATAACGTTGCCGTGGCGCTGTTTTTTTTCAGATTTGATTTACACATATCTGAAAATCTAACAGTTGGATCTTCACAAATTTTATATCATTAGAAAGATCTTTTCAAAACAAATCCAACGGTTTCAGTTTTGGGAAAATCCGCCGGTCGGATCTCCCGGTACAATCGTTTGAAGTTTCGATTTCAAAATATGAACTGCAGCGTCGTTATTCGATTTAATTTAATTATATATATATATATATATATAATCGATTCTGGCGCTGTTTTTCTTCAGATTTGAATTAAACATTCTAGACAATCCAACCGTTGGACCTTTACAGAGTTGGTGCCGTTGGAAAGATATTTCCAAGGCGAACCCTACGGTTGTGGTTTCGGGAAAATCCGATGGTCAGATCTCCCGCAATAATCGTTTGAAATCACGGTTTCAAAATACGAACTTCAGCTTCGTTATTCGATTTATTTTAATTATAATTATATATATATATATATATATATAATCCATTCTTCGATTTCAAAACCATATTCACTTCCTATATTTGATAAAAATGATATTTTTATCTTTCAAAGAATTTATTCAACACATGAATTTCTATTCAACACATGAATACTATTTCAACACATGACAGTAATTCTATAATTTATATATATATAATAAAAATGTGATTTTTATTGTTAAAATAATTTATTTCAAAACACGGTTATTTTATACAGTTCATATATGTGATAAAAATGTGACTTTTATTATAAAACAATTTATTCAACACATGAATTTCTATTCAACACATGAATATAGTTTCAACACATGAAAATAATTTCAACACATGAAATATTTCAGAAAATTTCGGCAGCATAGCGGCAGGGTAGTTAAAACCGGCACCATCCCTAGTACGGCTCCTCGCTCTACCTTAAAGCCTCGCAGCTTTTGACAATGGGAATTTTCAATATCTAGTTCGTACGCAGACAAATTTTCCCATATACTAATCCTATTTGAATTTCAACCACAATCAATCATTTCAAATCAACCATTCGTGATATTCACCAAATTTCACATCAACCAATAATCCAAACAATATCACAACCAATATATATCGTCCATGGTCTGTGGACGAGGGGAGTATATATATATAGATATACGTATATAACTATATTTCAATTTCACTTCAATATCATTTCAATTTATTTCAACGCATATATCACTTTTACAACGCATATATAACTTATACATCGAACATACAACTTATACAACGCTTATACATGTGGTGTACAACGCTTATATAACTCATACATCGACTATATAATTTATACATCGTTGTTTTCCATATCGTTTATAAATTAGAAATCTCACATTGGGTTCCAGTCCTCCAAAAATTACAGAAGGCTCAGAAAAATAGGCGGTCTCTTCTAAAATGTAGAAGACGTCCACACGAGTCCACTGTCTCTTGTTTCACTGGATTTCGACCACAAACGAAAAAGATATGATTTTTATTGCGAAATCAAAAACCTTAGCGCTTTAAAGCAGTATAAATAATTAAAATAATATACTGTCGTATACCTCTCTATTTTCTTCAAAACTAGGTTTTGATTTTAAACCAAATCCGTTGTACTTCGTCAAGATCAGGATTCACCACCGCGTAGGGCTTGGAACAGCGCACCAGGGGGGTCCCACCCTGATGAACTCGACGCCAGATCTGGGGAGGATTTTGGCCTCGAACGGCGCCTCTTTCGATGGGGATATCTCGAGCGACTCGTGATGAAAAAGGGCGAGAGTGGTACGGATTGAAAGGGAAGAACGGGATCTTCAAATAATTGCAAAGGAGCGATGGGTTCTGGTGCGTGGATCGAACGGAAAGGAGGAGAGAAGGAAGAAAGGGGAAGTCGCCGTCGATCAGAAGGGAGCGAGGGTTTTTTTGAATTTTTATTTCAAAATAAATTATGAAAGGATTAATTTCATTGGCCCGTGCTTTATTTTATTTTTAAAATAGGGTTTTCTAATACGAACACCAATTCAAACCCAACGACTACCGTTCCTAGCTAAATACCCCCATTCCGAACACAATGGGATATGTTTCATAGGCCCATTCGACTATTTCAGTCAGCTTCTCTTCAAATTAAAATATAAACCATTCAATATTTGATTTGAACGTACATTTCAATTTGCCTGGGCCACATACCGATTCTAAAAATTCCTGAAAAATAAATCTAGCTATGTTTTGACGATACGGTCCCAACAAAACTAGTTTCGTCGAATTCTAAGACCTTTTGAAAAATGGCCATTTTCTGGTCGATCCAATTTAACTATAATTGACCAAACACATTTTCCTTTGCCACGCTCACATATTAACTTCAAAAATTATGGAATTTGACAACTAGCAATCATTTGACATCCCGGATCCAACAAAAGTGGTTTCGTCGAATTCTGAGGTCATTTGCAAAATGTCTATTTTCAAGGGCTATATATTCTCTATAGCGACCTTTCTGAAAATTCATTTGGCCATAACTTTTGATTCCCGCTATGAAACTTTGATTTTTCATATTCTCTAAAAAGATATTCACTAACAGATTTAAATATTTTTGGTTTCACTAAAATTCGTTTTATTCTGCACCCGATACAGTCAGTCAAAGTTTGAATTCAAAATTTGAAACTACTGCGCCATTTCAGGTCTTTTTTATAATTCAAAATAATTATATTTATTTTCAAACATCGATTCAAACATACTTTTCGTCATTGTTATTTAAAATATTTATTTTAAATATTTAAAATTCACTAAAATAGCCAATTTAAAAATTTTAAACTGATTCAGATTTTCCGAGTTGTTACACGGGAAATGACAAAAATCGGGCAGGCAACATGGCTAAGTGGTTGGCTGCCAATTAGGGTGTATTATCACCTATCTAGATATATTCATTTCATTCTTAAATCTATTCGATGTTGTCCCATCCGGGAAACGGTTGTTGATCCCAACCGTTGGTGATATACATTCGATACACTCAAGCGAAATGAGTGGTTGGACATGCGTGGCTGGGTTGGAAGATGATCTTGTTGAACCCAGTGTATTCCTATCTAGAGGTACACAATCGGAAGGTGGTTCCACACCTTGTCATAGTTGGTAATCCATTTTCCAATAAGTGCTCGCGGTTTTGATTGTAACTATATATGTAGAACGTGAGATGGAAGCGCTTCTGCTAGATGATTATTTAGTTGTGGTTGATAGACATTATTATAATATCAAAAGAGTTTTGATAAAAAGTTTATCATTTCTTTCAAAAGGATTTTGAAATTTAAATTAAATGTTTTGGATTCTCATAATGGAAAAACCCGTTCCGTTATACGGCATGGTCTTATGAGATATCATTTTATTGCTCAAACTGTTTTTAAATTGTTTTACTCACACCAGTCTCATGACTGATTCAGAGTTTGTTTTGTTTTGTTTTGCCTAAACTCTTGGGTGCCCAAATTTGTACGGGCAGTCAAGTAATCAGGTTTTACAAATATACTTGGAAAACTGGAGCAGGAGGTTTCAGCAGCGTTTCTATAGCTATTGTTTATTTCCGTTGTGTTGTAAGTGCTGTACTTTGATAATGATATGTATATTCAAGTAAAATCTTTTATTTCAAAGTTATGTTATATTTTATTCGTTTCGCTATGAGATGTGTTACTCTAATGTTGTATGTTCTTCTTCTTCTTCTATTCTAAGTTTCTATCTTATCTATCCTCACCCTCTAATTTCTTTTATGGACTATCTAGTGTTTCCGATGCTTGAATAGTCGACATGGTGTTGTATGCCGATATCCAGGATCATGAAAACACGGGTCGTTACACATTGTCATTCTTGTTCAACTCCCACCTGAGTCAATCCGTCGTCTTACTGGATCATTTATCGCATCACGCCCAGTATCACATTGGTCCACCTCCGACCACTCCAACTCGAGTTCACAATCGAAGCATCATCCATTTTCGAGTTGCACACCAATCATCCGAAGTCCTTCCATTACCAAACTTCACCAGCAAAACACGGGAGCAACCAAAATTCTCCACACCAAAACTCAATACCAACACATCATCCCTAATGGATTGGTATTGGTCCATGATGGACTGGTATTAGTCCATCTACTTAGCAGTTTTCTGTTAAGTAGTCGGCCTCGGTCCATCCTTGCATTGAGATCTTCCTACCAGTCCATTTTCCAATCGATTTGACATTCCTATAGAAACTCCTGCTGGTCCATTCATGTCTTGAGTAATCAACCTTCAACCCATCCCAAAACAACTCCGAATGACTTGAAAATTTGCTAATAGCCTCGATGTATCATCGTAATGCACATACAAAGTTTCACTTCCATCTGACCCATCATTATGGATCAGTATCGGTCTATGGACTTAGAGAATTTCGAGATGAAATTTTCCAAGTACTGTCCCGATATCCTCCAGAGCTCCTCTGCAAAGTTTCATCAAAATATGATCATCTGAACCCTTAATTTTCTTTATTCTTCAATCCTAAGATCTACGAAAACCAATTCTAACAAACAACATAAGCAATTCAATCAAAACATATATCGATTCATACAGCACTGATCATACAAACATGAAATAATCATAATTATGGCATAAACATATCATATACATGAGATCTATCATGATTTGGATCTAAATATATGTATAAACATAATTAATCTAATACCTATCCAATTAAAATTATCAAAATTAGGTTTCCTAGGATGTCTAAATCTGAGTTAAACATATATGATCAAATCTAGGGTGAATTTAACATATAATATATGAATCTGATCCTAATTTACCCACACAATACGTAGTTTCCGTGTGAGAGATATCCATCACTCACCTAGACCATAACTCAATGTAAATCCAACGAGATCAGATCTGGATAGCATTGAAAATCTTCAGATTGATGCAATTTGATGTGATCTAACTTCCCTTAATGATGATCGATCTTCTAGATGCAATCTACGATGAATATGAATGAAAAGAATGGAGAATTAGGGTTTAAGACTGAACTTGAGAATCACAGACGCCTAACTTAAAGTTTAGAAAAAAGAGAGTAACCCTAGTTCTCTCCTTAAACCCCCTATTTATATCTGCAGATCATTAGTCTAATGGGCTTGACTAATCGACCCATTAGTTGTTAACCAGTCTGCCTAAACAACAAATGAAAATTAAAACCGCGATTCCTCCCAAACCGCTAAACCAAATCCTTCATGACCACTCTACCAAATCGTAAACTACTATTCCGATCTAATGAGACTGATTTCAGCACCTGATTCGATCCCTATCAAAAGTTATAGCCCAAACAGTAAGAAAGAGGGCGAAATGGTCATAATTGACTTCGATAATTAAATATCATGTACATGTCTCACATTTCCATGAACAATATATTAAAATCTGAGAATGGTCCGACCACCAGGGAATAAAATATAATTATTTTACAATCGGTCGATATGTAAAATATGGGTCGTTACAGTTTTCGCTTGGAGCTTCAAAGGAAAAGCTAGAGTCGAGACATATTCCCGTATCTTCTGGTATTAATTTTTTTCAGCTGTGTGTTTTGTATTGATCTAATGTGTACTCTGATGTTGTAATTATATATATATACAGTTTTCTCTTTAGTAAAGAGTTTTGATATATTATATTATATTTGTTCCGCTGTGAGGTTCTATTTTGCTCTGATTATGTAGTGTTGGTCTCCTTTTTATTCTTCTATTATAATATTCCTTTCTTTCTTTTCCCACCCTATAATTTCTTTATATTAACTATTTTGGTTGTTCGAAACTTGAGTTTTGGCAAGTGAATACAGGATAAATGTATTATTGTCGAAATTCGAGCGTCGAATTTCTACCGCTCGAATTTCTACCGGGTCATTACAGATGATAAAGCAGTTAAAGATACTGTAATTGAAAATCAAGAAAATAAAATAGGAAATGAAGTAGAAGAAAAGCATGCTGAGCCGAATTTAGAAAAAGAAAACTGAAATAATTAAAAATAGAGTACAACTATTGATGAACACACAACAGCTGAAAAATATCATTAATATTCTTCAACAAACAACACCGATTCAGTTGAAAAATAAAAATCAAAGATTGAAATGGAGTAGGATAACAACTTGAACAAGTAAATCATACCTTTGAACACTTCAATACCTAACCTAACTCCTCCAAATTTCAATTTGCATATCATACAAGAGTTTGAAGTAAAAAAAACGCAATAAGAAAATAAAGCAAACCCATTCAATAAAGAAAGAAGAAGAAACAACCAAAAGGAAAACATCTTCTTATGTGAAAAAAGGTAAAATAAAGAGTAAGAAAACAAAAAAATGATACCTTTGAATATAAAAAATTATCATCACAAAAATGAAAAAGAAGGCAAAAACCAAATAGATATTGAAAAACAACAGGAAGAAGTAAAAGAAAAAAGAAGGCAACAAATAGAAGAAACTGCAGACCAATCAAAAGAATGAAAAAAGAAGAAATGACAAGAGAATCGGTAGAAGTTTTAAATCTACTAGCCAACATAGAATACACATGAGCAGACTTAAAGTTGTGTTATTAGAAATACCTTACTTTATTGACCCAAAACCGCGAAGTTGCATGGACTGACAAAGATACGATTTGAGGAGGATACATAATAACAAAAGATATTCTTAATCATGTCTTGGAAGACAACTTCATTGATGGTCGGGTACTCTATTTTATAAGAAATTTAAAAGTTGTTCAATTAAAATACATGCCCTCATTCTAGTGTGAATTAAGTTTTATTTAAATCAAAACAATGTTTGAAAAAACTGATACAAAACTGGTAAAAATAGACACTTAGTTACTGTTAAGTTATAAGTCTTATCTAAAATGAAACTAATACCAAGATATATAACAAACTGATACCCACCATCTGTATATAGAATATGATACCTAAAATAACATGAAACTAATACCCAAATATACAAGAAACTGATACCCGCTGTGAAAGCCCGCAAATCCGTACCCTTTGCGTTGACAAATTACAACTCATGTCCAACCCAAATTGCTCGAAATTACGAATCTTTATTAAGGAAGAATAAAGAGGGCGAGAAGAAGAAAGAAACATTAGAATAGAAGAAGAAGAACAACAACCACACTGCAGAATCAGAGTAGAATATAATATCTTAGTGGAATGAATAAAATATATTATATTAAAAAAATTACACAAGGGAAAACTGTATATATATATATATATATATACATATATATATGATTACACAACCAGAGTACCCAACATAAATACAACACTCGCAGTGGAAATAAATAAATACCTGAAAATACGGGAATATGTCTCGAACAGCTCCACTTCTGAAGCACCAAGCTACCTAATGCTACCTGGAAAATATACTCGGTCTGACCCGAGCATATTTTGAAGTAAAGCAAAATCAATTCAGATCAGTCTGGAATACTTTCAGCGATAAATTCACATTACAAACAACTTGCTTAACTTTAGAAAATCCTTCGAAAGAATGGAACTCTCGTAATACACGACCACACATAAACAAGGCTCGTGTTTTTTTCCTTACGATACCAAAAACACTTTTATTATCAAAATCCAGTGATATTACAATAATGTCTATCAATCCACAAATAAATAGGAATATAATAGGAAAGCTTGTATATAACTTTCCAACATAGTCGGTTTACAACTAAAAACGTACGACTCATATTTAAGTTTGGATTTCCATCATGATTAGGTATAGAACCACCTTTAGATCAGTGTCCTTTATAGATGGAACACTGGGGGTTCAACAAGAACATCTTGCAACTCGACCACACATGATCGACCTGTAACAACCCGGAAAATCAGAACCAAATTAAAATTTTTATTTTGGCAATTTTAATGAATTTTGAACATTTAAAATGATTTATTTTAAATAATAACTACTAGAAATTTATTTTGAATAGAATTAGAACATATAAATTTATTTAAATCGAAATTAGAATATAAATATTTATTTTAATTATAAAAGGAATTGAAAATGGCGCGGTAGTTTGAACATTCGATTTCAAATTTCAAATGAAAGTACAGGATTCAAAACAAACCAGATTTTAGTTAAACCAGAAATATTTGAATCTGTTTAAAAATATCTTTCCAACGAATCCGAAAAATTGAAATTTCATAGCGGTTTAAAAAGTTTGGCTCAGTTGAAAATTCAGAATAGTCGCTATGGAAATATAGCCCGTAAAAATAGCAATTTTGCAAATGACCTCCGTTTTCGACAAGTCCACTTTTGTTGGAACCAGAATGTCAAATTATTGCTAGATTCCAATTTTCATAATTTTTGGAATCAATATGTGAGTATGGCGAATTTAAACGTGTTTGGTAATTTCAGTTTGAATTTAATCGACTGGAAAATGACCGTTTTTCAAACGGTCTCCAAATTCGACGAAATTAGTTTTTTAGGACCGTATCGTCAAAACATAGGCATATTTATTTTTCTGGAATTTTTGGAGTTAGTTTGTGACCCCGGTAAATTAAATTGTGCGTTTGAATTTAAAATATAATGATTTATATTTTAAATTTAACGAAAACTAATCGTAATAGCCGAATTGGGTTATGAAACATATCCCATTGTGTTCGGAATGGGGGTATTTAGCTTAGGGTGACACTCGTTGGGCTTGATTTGGGGTTCGAAATTAAAAAGGAACTTTTTGGAAAAATTTAAATAGAATTAAATATATAAGTTATATATTACCCCCTCTTTCTTCTTTTCCCCAGTCAATGTTCAAATGAAAAAGAAAAAAAACCGTAACCGATCTAAAGCCCGTCGCTCTGCCCGATTCATCATCGTCGTCGCCTCCGCACCCTCCACCCCATCGTCGGACCGCCGCCGCTGGCGCCTCTCCCCTCCCCTCCGGCAATTCGATTTCCACCAAAGCTCCAAGGCTCTGAAACCCATCGCGCAGCCCCACATCCACCTGCACCGGCCAGCAAACGCCACCCCCTTGCTCCGATGCCTCCTCCTACCGTCATCGACCTTCGGCCTTCCCCCTCCCCCCATCCTCCCCCCCCCCACCCGCGCCCCGTTGCACCATGCCTCCCCTTTCTCTCTCTCCATTCCAAGCACCCCAAGACCCAAATCAAGCCGCCAGCACCCCCGCGACCTTTCTCCGACATCCAGCGACACCCCACCACCGCCTGCTCCCCCTCGAGACCGCCAAACCCCTTTTCCTTCTCCAATTCAATGTAAGTAAATCTGAATTCAATTTTATTTTCAGTTTTAATCATATATGTAATAGCTTCATAAAATTCGGTTTTTATGTAAGAGGGTTTGAAATAAAAATTCGATTTTTATGTAAGAAGGTTTGAAATAAAAATATAATTTTTAGTGGTGTAAAAATACGATTTTTAATTCATGAAAGATTATATTTTTAGAAGAGTAAAGATATGATTTTTATAAGTAGAAAGATTATATTTTTATATAAGGAAAGATTATATTTTTTTATAAGAAAAGATGTGATTTTTATATGTATTATAGCGAGATAAAAATGCGATTTTTTTAATATAAATATCGTTGATTAAAAATATGATTTTTAATGCATAAACATCATATTAAAAATGTGATTTTTACTATGAACAGCGTGAAAAAGGATTGAATTAACATTACGGGAAAATCCAGACAGTTCAGAAATTCAGAAATAAGAATGGAGGAGTGGATCTCAAAGGTGAGAACTCTCTCACTGAATTCTTTGTACATTTATTTATTTTATAACTGAATATATGAATTGCTCGCCGTCGTCCACAGACCATGGATGACTTGTTTGGTTGTGTGTTTGGATTGATTTGTTTGTGTAGATTTGGTTTGTGATGTGGAATGGAAAATAAAATCTTCATGTGTTGAAATAAATATTCTATCGTTAAAAATTTAATTTTTAACGTGTATATGAATAAAATAAATATTCATTTACAAATTGAACGATTTGTTTATGTACACCCATTTGACTGATATTGATTGGGACGAGATATTATACACATCGCCCAACTACACAAATAAAATATGTGTTTGTTGTTTGAAAACCCCACACGGGTATTGGGATGATATTTGACATACGCTGATCCCAAAAATTAGTGGTATGTCAATCGATGGGTTGACAAGCTATGATGAGCATTATTTATTTATTTTTAACGCTTATACAGTTGTGTAATGCACTCTGGATGATGGTTGACTGTGCTTGTTTATTGTTGTGTATATGTGTGTATGAAATCAATATAAATAACATTATATGGTAATTAATTGTGTCTAATTCTAGTTCAAAAAGAATGAATATTTTAAAATAACGAATATTTTAAAATAATGAATATTTAAAGGGTGCTTTTTTTTGAGGTCCCTATTACGTTTCAAAATAAAAAAAACCGCTCATAGTTTCACATATGTTTCCGCCCCCTATTTTTGAAAACCCGCTTCCTAAATTCAAGGATCCGCTCCCACATTTCACGTCCACCCTATCCACCTCACCTCCTGCACTCCTTCGCTTTTTTCAAAAAAAAATGTGCGGCCTTGAGTAAAAAAAAAAAATTCTAAAATCTGGAAATAATCGCAGAAGTCCACGCCAAGAAGAAAAAAAAACTTGCATATATGTATGCAAGTATTGCCAATACTTGCATAAATATATGCAATTATTGCACAAAGTAAATTATGCTATATTTTTGTCTGCATATATATTGCACACATATGTGCATGTTTCCGATTTAATTGCATACTTGAATGCCAAAAAAAATGAACTGAGTTACACTTGCATATATATATGCAGAAAATTGAAATTCTTGCATAACAAAATGCATTTAACTGCAATTTTTCGCTGTTTTTTTCCTGTTTGATTTTATTTTTTACATGTCTTTGATTTTTTAAGTGAATTTATGGTCGAATGAATAATTTATTTAAATAATAATTTTCATATTTTTTTTACATTTTTTTTTCATTTATTTCGCAACTTTTGAAAAACAGGGACCTAATTTATAATAAGTTTATCACTGGATGTGAGCCTAATTAAGTTTGCTTTTAGGGACCTGAGCCTTATTTTCACTATTTTAAAATAATATTAAGTAAAGGATCAAAATCAGATTTTGATGTCCGATTTGGGAGGGACACGAATATATTTAAATATATAAAGCCGTTTTTGATTAGACTAATGCCATTTTGACGTGAATGATATTTATATCGATTCTATTCATTTTTATAATAAATATAGAAAAGGAAATGATTTCAAAATCTGGTATTTTGAAAATATTATCATTTATATATTATAATGATAAGGAATATTCAATTTTGATTTAAAATTGAAAATGAAGTTAGAATCGTTTATAAAACGAAGTTAAATCGATTTATAAAATACGTTTTAAATGGAAATCGACGAAATATATATATAATATATATATGTATTATATATATTTAATGGCCTGAATAGAATGCGCCGCGCCGTGGTAGTTCGCGAATTTCGACCATTGACTTCGAATGGACATTACGGGAGATCCGACTGTCGGATTCTCCTAAAACCGGAACCGTTGGGTTCGTATCGAAAAGAGCTTTCTAACGAATACAAGAAATTATAAATCTAATGGTTGGATTTGGAATTATGTCCAAATCAAATTTGGAAAAGGTCGTTGTAAGTGCAGTTCGATGGCCGTTTATGGAAATCGACTGTACGGGCCTTGATAAAATTATTAAAAATAGCAATAATTTGTGTAAAATCATAATAAATTATTTGGAAAGAATTAGGATGAAAAATTCCATATTTGAAAAGATAAAAATATATTTTATCGAAGTGAACTAGTTATTAACTAGAATTATAATCCAATTATTTTTAAACAAATAAATTGGATTTGAAATGGTTTTAAAAATAACCAAAATTTCCAATATATGAATTGGAATGGATTTGAATCGGAATTATCTTCGGGATATTTCGATATTGGATTCCGTGATTATATGGACATTGTGGAGGAATTTGTAAGATATATATATATATCGTTATTCCCAATACGATATTTGTTGATTTCTGAATTTGATATTGAATATAAGTCAATATATTTTCTATTCAGAGCCTTGTATTTAATATCAAATGGGATTTTGGGTTTGTCGTGAACGGTGTCTTCATTAAAACTGTTCTTAAACCTAATTGGGTAAAGACTAAATCTTTTTTATTAAGATTTAATGAAGTTTACGAATTAATTAATATTTAATTGAAATTGAAATGAATTGAATTCTGGGTTTGTCGTGAATGGTATCTTTAAAAATGCTATTCTTAAACCCAATGCAGTTAAGAAAATTAGAAACTAATGGGAGATTAGCTAAGTTAAATGGTTTCCTGGGTTTTGATCTGATGTTTGTTTCGGCCTTCGGGGTTAATACCTAGGGAATTGTTCTCTTACTACTTTACGGTTAGAGACTGATGGGATGATGTAATTAGAAACTAACTGTAGATTAGCTGAGTTGAATGGTTTCCTAGGTATTGATCTCATGTTGGTTTCGGCCTTCGGGATTAATACTTAGGGAATTGTTCTCTTACTAATTTACGGTTGGAGACTGATGGAATGGTGTCTTCAGTAACACTGTTCTTAAACCCCGTATGAAAAGAATAAATATTTTAACTAAGATTATTAGAATTTCCAGTTATATTTTGTAATTGGAATAAAATGGAATATGATTTTGGGTTTATCGTGAACCATGTTTTAAATGACATTGGTTCTTTAACCCAGTTAAAGACAGGATATGATTTCCCAAGTTATATAATCATTAATATTGACTTTTGGGAAGATTAAAACTAAGTGGAGTTTTAATGAATCTTTAATTAGATTGAAAAGAGAAATTGATAATTCAAATTATCAAATTTGGGAAATGATCGAGAATGGAGTATCACCAGTTTTGCTCCTAGCGATAGTTAAATCTTTAATTAGATTTGAATGTGAAATGGTAATTAAATTTACTGATAACACCATGGAGTTAGATATGGAGTACGACTAATTTTACTCCATGGGATGAATAGGTTGGGATTGGGAAATAAAATAAATGATTACTTCAGTGTAGTTCGCTAATCCCGACTAGTTTGGAAAACCTTAATATGGTTTGATATCCAAAGGAAAATAAAGAATAAATTTAAAAGAATTTATCTTTGATAAAATTAATGGGACCTATTCCCTAATGATGTGAATATTTAAATAAAATAATATTCTGGATTGGAATGAGGCGTATGTTGTGTTTTGTAGCACTTGTTTATTATATACGCAAGTTATTCGGAAAGGCCGAGTTTATACCCATTCTGAAAAACTGATTCGGCGATAAGTCGACGATGAAGACGGTGGTTGAAGACCGGAGGTCTTTACATCGTTTGGATGATTACTGATGTCTTGATTGGGTTGTACACCCAAGATGAGGTAATAAGTGGTGATCAGCCAGACGTACTTAGAGATCGACCGGATATGTGAGGACCTCTCTTCTGTATTGGACATATGGGACGAGGAATAAGGTGCCTCCGGTTTCGTTCAGACCCAAAACGAACTTGTAAATGGATGTGTGTCTGACATCGGATTTCATTCTGTGAGATTGATAGACATCGGTTGCATAGCGTGAATTGCCAATGTGGCATGCTGAGATGAAAATGATCAAGGCTTCTGTTGAAAAGCAGAGTCTTGTGGTTGATGATCAAAGCATGACTTCAGTATAGCATAGCTTTGTGTATAGCGTTAATTCGCGAGCCTCACACCCCGGTGTGAACCAGAAACGTGAGAGGACATCAGGGAGGACATGCATTTCCTTCTAGCTAGGAGTGGTGTCTGGGTTTTGCACGCCCAGATGTTTTACTTATTTGGATGATGGATAGCGAGGCGTCTCGGATATATCGGCACTGCGGGGCCGATGGATGGTATGGTCTATATAGACGCCCATAGGGCAGGGAAACGTAGTATTCAGGCATTTTAATCCACATCGAGTGGACTGGCCCTGACGATCCAAGGGCCCACCTGAGTCTGGGTCCTGAGACACGGGTTAGTGCGTCTCGAAGCGGTAAGGACGATCTGTTTCCTTGGTTCACAGATGGAAATCCAACTTCCAATACGTGACATTTCAGTTTTGATTGTAGAGCCTAGTATGGCGACATAGTGGGATGGGGCACTATGCCGTCTATGATTGATACATTTATATTTGAAGTTGTTTTCATACACTTTACACTATAATAGTATCAAAATAATTGTTTTAAATGTAACAAGAATGTTTGGCTATTATAAGGTAAAACTCTATCCTTCGGCTTGCGTTGCATTGTGTGATGGTACCTGAGTCTTATAATAGCTTCATTTTTCCAAAAAAGCATTGCTCTGTTTATTTTATGCATTGGTATTCCTGAGAGGAAACCCGTTCCGTGATTATGGCATGGTCCCTTTATTTACCTAACCTTAAAATCAAGCTAATAACTGTTTTAGTTCTCACACCAGTCACATGACTGACCTGGAGTTTATTGTTTTAACCTAAACTCTGGGTGCCCCTATTTTCCACACGGGCAGCTAGTAGTTGTGGTTTTGCAGATTTATATTCACAGGATCCTGGTTTACAGCTGGAATGATATTCAGAAAGCTCTGTATCCGTGTATCTCTTTCGGTTGTGTTTTGTATTATTTTTCCGCTGCAATGTAATTTATAAATCTCTGATATTTATCAAATGTATAATATTTGTTCATACTCTGTATATTCTTGTACTCTGATGTAAATAGCTGTAATGAACAATGAAATGTTTTTCTGTTTGCGTTCTGATTTTTCGTGTTCTCAAAGCAATCAGGGCTTTCCTTTACGGGGAAGTTCGGGTCATTATACGACCACTCATTCAATTTGTGTGTACCGAATATATCATCACCAATAGTTGGGATCAACAACCGTACATCCCGAAGCATACAAAAATAGGGACAATTGATTTCTCTAGATCAGTTGATGATACATCCTAATGGGTATGACTCACATAGCCATGTTGCTTGCCCGATTTTAGTCATTTCCCGGTTGATGGGGCTTGAGGTCACGATTACCTTTTCGAAACAACACATTCCAACTTTGAAAGCCACATTGTCGGATGCATCCAGTCACTAATTGATTTGCACAAATATACTTTGGGTGTCAAGCTAGAAAAAGTTTCCTTCTCCGCTACCATACTCGGTATATTTGTAAAAATCAACATACATGATTCTAGGAAATACTGTATCAGACATTAGTCCATACAAGTTCGTTCTGGAATAGAACACAAGTTCATTATGGGATAGAACAAAACTAAAGATACCTCAGAACAAAGAGGTTTACTGCTGCAAGTTTAATCCTGATGGTTAACCAGACATCAATGAGTAACTCTCTCGCTCAGAAGATCTATGTCTTCACATTTATCTCATAAGATCCCTACAATGTTAGCTTCAAATGCAAAGTTGGTTCGAAGTGGTTCTGGGACTAGTTCCCATCACGGTGTCCTCAAACTAACTCGTTAAAAGTCCAAAAACACTATTTATCAATTGTCGAGGTTTTAACTATCAAATAAAAACAATACGGTCAAGTACATCAGCGGCTCAGGCCCTTTAAATCATTTCATCGATTCTTAAAAATCTAATACATATACTTATCTCAACCTGGATAATTATATTCATGAATCCTACCTATTTTTCATTACTTTAAAAACAATAACCAATATCTTTTAGAATAAACGTATTCACCAAACTTCCCTTTATTTCCTTTTACCTCGAAAATATTGTTACATTTTCAATAAACCCTTTCCTATTTCCGTTACTTTGGAAATATCTGTATATAAACACAAACCCCTTTTCATTTCCTTTGCTTTGGAAATATCGATACATATACAAAACCTCCTTTTAATTTCCTTTACTTTGGCAAAATATCACTATATATATATAGCCAATTGGTATAAGTCCAATTACAAGTCTTAAATGGTGTTAACAATGTCATATGCCACATTTTTAATTATATAACCCTCAACGGTTTATCTATCTTGAAAATTTTGCCAATAAAGTTTATACTAACGCTTGTGGAAATAATAATTCCAATATTCACTTCCGTTTCCAAACCCATATAACCTCTCATTTACATTAACCCTAAAATCATATCTATTAACTTATTCCTGGGTATAAGTACATTCATAGCACATACTATTTCCATTACTTGGGAAATTGTGTCATATACTTAACCAATAGGTATACGTATAATCACACTTCAAATCTGGACCAAACAATGTTAGGTAATACGTTGTTTACTATAAAACCCAATAACTTTATTATATTTCTAAATTTTGCAAAATAAAGTTACAATCTTATTTTGATTATGGATATAATAAAATATTTCCAACATCTTTACCATTCAAAACAAATATTTTACTCAGATAATCCTGAAGTCATTCAGGTTGGGGAATTCTATTTACCTTTCGGACTTTGATCGACAACGTTCTTACCTTAAGATAACTAAAAGTTCGTAATCCAAAAACTGATATTAATTCTATTATTAAAACAAATCTTATTTAACTATTTCATTTAAAATCCGGTTTTATAAACCATTTTTTGAATTGAAAGCTCTCCTTCAAAATATAACTATTTTTACTTAATTCATTAATTAACTAAACTTTAATTAAAAACATGAAATCTTTGGCTTTAAACCTCTTTAATACCATTCATTTACAACTTGAATTATTTACAAAATCCATTTACTAAAAATACTTTACCCTAATCCATTAAACAACTTTTGTTTAAGATCTCAAACCATTTTTACTTATTTTGACTGTTAAGTAATGCTCATTGCATTCATTTTAAATTTCCATTATAACCCTTGTTTATATGACTTGGGTTTATTCTCAAATCCCTTTATGCAAATCCATTTTAGCGTTTTATAATGCATTAAGTTGGATTTTATCATTGAATCCATTTACCATATTCTAATCCTTTTCCAAATCCCCTCTTACATCAAAACATTACACAATCTTTCTTTTGCATATTTGAAAATCACTTTTTCATACATTTCATTTTACTTAATTTCATTACTAAGTAAGCGCTTATCTAAACGGGTCACGTTTTATTTACATCCCTTTTATAATATGTTCATAAAACTTGGATTAGTTATCGTAATGTCCTGTATCTTTGGTAGTCAGATATTAAATTATTTTATTATTTTAAATATTACATTTGGAATATTAATGGTTTTTAATATTTAATTCATTTATAAAACAAAGTTTGAACGTTAAATTTATAATTAATATAAAATGAGCTCGTAATGGCGTGGTATTTCATAATATTGAGTTTTGAACTTCAATTGAATATACAGAATCCGATATAAGTCGGATTTCTATTAAACAAGAAACATTTGAATCTAGTTGATTATTATTTTCTTGTGAAAGAGAAAAATCGAGATTTTAGTTTATAAACTACTAGTTATGCCCAAATCAAATTTTCAGATAGTCGCTATGGAAATCGTTAATAAACGATAACGTTTAATTAATAATTTAAAAGTATTTTATATATTTTTGGATACCATTTTAACTCAAAATTGATGGTGTTGAGTTATAATTCTATTAGTTTGATTTGAAGCTCTATATTATTTCATTTGTATATATAAACTACTACAATAATTTATTTATTATTTAATTAAATTAATTTTGAATTTAATTATATTTTATTGATATTATATAGGCCTTAGAAATAACTATTTTCCAAACAACCTCTGTTTCTGATAAAACGAATTTTATTGGAATATTTGTGGCTAGTTATTGTTATATTTCCAGTTTAGGGCCGATTGGAGTTGTTTTGTGGATACGTTCAATTTAAAGGTGAACCGATGAATAATTTGAAATTAAATTAATGTAAAACTGAGTCAGTTTTTAACGAAATTAATTTCATTGGATCGGAACATCAAGACGTAATAATACGCCCATTTTAGTTGAATTTGGAGTTTGTGTGTGTCAGTGCGAATTTAAGGTTAACGTAAAATTGCGGTAGGATAGAAATTAATCATATAGAAACATATTAATATAACCAAACCGTTACTTCCAAGGCAAGGGAGTATTTCTTAAATCTTAAGAAATGGAGTACTCACCTACCCTAAATAATGTCTAACCCTTACACGTGCAGCCTATACAAAATTAAATTCCTTAAGTCTTTAGTAGTAACCTACCCCATTTCTTACCTTCTAAGTATTATCATTGCACATCTATACACATAGCCATACACAGAATTAGTGAAAAGAAAAGTTTCCTACACTGTTCTAACCAATACAAATGTGCAGACCCTAGATATAGAATAGCACCTACCCCAAAATAAAGAAGAGTACAATGCCACCACACGTCAATATAAAGGAATGCAGCCTACCTAGTATGAAACCATGCAGACCAAGTTTAATTTAATTATCTACCCTACTTCCTACATATGTTCAAAAACCTTAGCTGTGCCTAATAAAAGAAGTGCATTCACTTTGGAATTAATATACGCACATGCCAATCTATATCCCACAGCTATTCTAGCAAGATTCACATAGCTACTTTGTACACCTATAACATGCTAACCACACTTCCCCATGTATAAATAGAAAGCCTCAATTTCGATTTTAGTGACATTTTCAGCAGAGAAAATGATGAACAACTCCATTTCAAAACGAAAACCCGAGCCACCCTTTCAAATAAAAGTCAAAGCCCGTCAACTCTTGATTTTCAGCGATAGTCGTCAACTAATGAAAAGAAGGTGGAGGGAGACTGATGCCATGTCAGAGTTTGGTGGTCGGAACCGTTTTGTGGTGGTATGTGGAGGCATCTGGACCCATTTGTTATAATGGTATTTTCTGGCCAAGGGAGTTGTTCAAGTTCAACGTCCTTTTAGGTGACGGAGGAGAGGAGACCGACGATCTCGTAGGTGGTAGATGGTGGTAATCTGGCGATGTGTAGTTGGTGCAGTTCAAGATGGAAGGGGAGTGCTATATTTAACGTAAAAAAGGAGAAAAAAATAGGAGAAGAAGAAGAGGGACAAGAAATGAGCAGGAGAAGGTGGCTTTGGTGATCGGGTCCAGGCCAATCGAGAAGGAAGGTGCTCCGGTGGCCGCGTCATGATGCAGTCGACGTAAACAGTAGGGAGTAACAATTCATGCAGGAAAAAATGGGTAGTTGGGACTGTAGCTGAAAAACATAAAGAAGGATAAAAAAAGGAATAGAATGGAATGGTGAAAGTGGAAGCCGGGGGGAGTTGCATGAGTAGTAGCATAAAGGTGATGTGGGTGAAGGGTTGGAACGTGAGCACGAAGGACTGACAGTGTAATGGCCCGAAATTCCGTACTCTTTGAGTCGACCAATAACGCCAGACGTCCAACCCAAATTGCACAGGAATATGAATCATTATTAGAAAGAAGTTAGAGGATGAGGAATAGAAAGGAAGAACTAATAGAATAGAAGGAAACGAAGAACACAAATCTCACAGCGGAACGAATAAAATATATTAAATAACATAACTTTCGAAATACAAATCGGTAACTATATATACATACCATCATCAGAGCACGACAGTTATTCTTGGAACAATTATAAACACCTGTTTCCATATACAACATAGTACACAATGGAAAATATGACAGTCTATAGCTAACAGGTGAAGCCTCCTGCTTCAAGCTCCTCCAAAGTGAATCTGAAAAAACCCGACTACTTGTCTGCCCGTACAAATATGGGCACCCAAGAGTTTAGGGAAAACAAAACAAAATAAACTCTGGGTCAGTCATGGGATTGGTGTGAGTAAACTCCAACCATTTGTTTAACTTTCAAAATACCTTCGAAAGAAATGATAATCGTAAGACCGATCCACACATAAACATAGATGGTTTTTATCTTACGATAACCAAAAAATATTTTTAATATCAAATCCAGTGATATTATAATAATGTCTACATAAAATAAATAGAATTTAGCGGAACGCTTGCATTTCAGGCTCCATATATAATATAAAATCGAAAATTGCAGGGCGCTTATTGGAGATTGGATTTCCAGCATGACAAGGTATGGAACCCCCTTCCGATAGTGTATCTCTAGAGGGTAATACACTGGGTTCCACAAGAACGTCTTGCAACCCGGCCCACACATGGCAGACCACTCATTTAACTTGAGTGTATCGAGCATATTATCACCAACGGTTGTGATCAGCAACCGTTACTGAAAGCATACAGCAACGAATAAAATAAGAAGCAAATGAAATTTCACTAGATCAGGTGATAATACCCCTAATGGGAATGACCCACATGGCCATGCTGCCTGCCCGATTTCTGTCATTTCCCGGGTGATGAGGCTTGAGGTCATGATTATCTTTCAGCACATCTTGCCATTGCTTACTTTGAATGTCACGTCGTCAGACATTCGTCCATATACGTTGTCCGGGGACTGGACAAACCGAAAGCACCATTCTATTAATCCATCTTTGGTAATTTCTACCTAGGGTTAACAGAGCAGCCCTTGCATTTTACTCCGTCTGCACTCACCTTTAGCATAAGTTGATTCGTAACGCTTATGCCAATACGGAGTAGTTTTCAGATATTAAATCTGATCTCGGTCTCTCCATATTGACAACAGAGGTATAAAGTAAATCAAAACTTTAATAGTCGGTGATTTAACTGTCAAAGGAACATCCATACCATCAACGGTCTTATTTTCAAATGGAAATTCTATCGATCAATCATCAAGCAACACTAGCCCCTTTTCATTTAATTCCTTATTACATTATCGATTCCAAATTCCCTTTTTCCCTCTTTCGTATCCTTTCAAAGCTCTATTTTCTCCCTTGATTCTTGCAAAACCCATTTCCAATATCCTAATTTCTTTATTCGAGAAAATATCTCTTATTCCAATTAGAAAGCATTTATAAATATTAAAGAATCCTTATTTTCTATATTTAGAAAATATACCTTATTAATATCAAAAATATTTCCATATTCCATTTCTTAATTCCTCGTTGACCAATTCATTTTTTTTGGGGTAACATTACAAAATCCTTTAAATTAACCCGACGTTATAAAAACGTCGTTATTATAACTCAAACCATTTATCATTTATTAGCTAACCATATTGCTAATCGATCTTCACTATCGAACCTTGATCATTCCTCCATCAACCATGAAGTCAATCAAGTTGGGGTATAATTACCGCTCAGACCCTAAGTGAACAACATTCTCAACTTTGAAATAGTCGAAGTTCACGACTTCAAACAAAATATCGCTTACGCTACTCTCAGATGCAATCTAAGAATCCACTTCTTTTACGGAAAAACATTGATTATAACGGCAGCGTTATAATCGCTGTTTCCAAATATTTGATTTATAAAACATTAATTATAATGGTAGCATTAAAATCGCTGTTTAGATTTATATAACATTTATTATAACAGCGGCGTTGTAATCGCTATTTAGATTTATAAAACATTTACAACAGCAATGTTATAATCGCTGTTTCCAAATATTTGGTTTATAAAAATATAACTTCTACTTATTAATTTCAATAAATAAATTAATAAGTAAATTAATAAATAAATAAATAAATTCGATTTAAACGGAAAGTAAAAATAACTAATTTTCTAAATTCGATATAATCGAATTTTAAAAAATAGGTCTCGTTCGAATAATCTATACTCGATTAATATTCCGAACTTCGAAATATATCACCATTTCAGGTTAATTCTAATTCCAAATTCTCTTTTGAATTTATCTTTTCTGAATCCTTACCAAATTCTTATATAACCATTTCAGTCTATAAAACGTTATCTCAGTTTATTTTGTATTCCAAATTTTGGAATAATACTCATCGTTTTCATTTTGAAACGATTATCCATTTCCCCTTTCCACTCAATTTCCAATCTGGATTCATATTTCAAATCTAAATTTCCTTTAGAGATATTTCATTTTCAAAATATTTTCTTTAAACCATTATTCACTTTAATCGTGAATATATTTCTTTATATATATAATTAAATCAGTTTGATTTCATACTTATAAATAATATCTTAAACCCAAATTCTATTTAAAACTTCTATTCAGATTTTTCCATACCAATCTCACGTATATTGTAATCATTTAAAATCTCGTTTATAATTTCCTTATAAATTCGCTCAGTTCAAACCTCAATTCAAATATTGGTTTCAAAACTGATTTCCACTTTTCCATATGAATTCAAATTTGAATTTATATTTCATTTTATCCAATGTTAAATAATTCATTTAATTTATAAACTCCTTTAAAATCAACTTCTTGTTTTAATAAAACAAGTTTCTGCTTTTCGGTTTTGTCTAATTCTGATAACATATGGATAAGTTACCACTGTTACAATTTATAACGAATTAAATTATCATTTACAAGTTTCATTAACGAATTAATTACCCTTAGTTTATTTTAATCCTTTCAAACCTGTTTTCTCTACATACCCGTGTGACGACCCCAAACCCCCGTAAGACGATGGCAAGGGTAATCTTTGGAATATAACACATAAACAGGTAACAACAAAACAAAAATAAATAAATACACCAAATAATGTACAACAGAATATACTGGAAATAATAATCATCATTGTTACACAGTATACAGGATCATACTTAGTACAAATACAGTTCAGCTTTACATAAATGTCTACAGCGGAAACAAAACATAATATGTACAATAGGAGCTGAACAACATAAAAAGAGATAAATGATAGAATCCATCTTCAGCTCCAAATATCCAGAAAGAGCCTGCTAAAACCTGAATACAAGGCTGCCCGTGTAGGAAAAGGGGCACCCGAGTTTGCAAGTGAAACAAACTACGAGTCAGTCATGGGACTGGTATGAGAAATCTACTTAACATATTTTACAATACGGCAAATCACAGGACCAAGCCGCTAACGCGGAACGGGTTTACTCCATTGGATTGCCAGTGCTTTAAAACAAGTAAAAATTTTAAACATCGCAATGCTTTTTATAAAAATGAAGCCATTATAAGACTCAGTTCCCATCACACAATGCAACGCAAACCGGAGGATAGAGTTTTACCTTATAATGGCCAAAATATGCTTGATACGAGCAAAACAAATCATTTGATATTAATGCTAGTGTTTATATGTTTCAAAAACAATTTCAATCATAACTATCAATCATAGACGGCATGGGTACCATATATCATGTCGCCATATATAGGTATACAATCAAAACCGCACGGTGCCGTATTTGGAAATTGGATTTCCGTCATGAACCAAGGCAAGGGATCGTCCTTACCGCTTCAAGACGCTCTAGCCCGTGTCTTAGGACCCAGACTCAGGTGGGCCCATGGATCGTCAAGGCCGGTCCACTCGATGTGGATTAAAATGCCTGAACACTATGCTTCCCTGCCCTATGGGGCGTCAACTGGTCATATCCGACCAAATCCTCGGCTCTGAAGAGACCGAACTAACCGAGGCCTCGCTTTCTATCATCCACATAAGTAAAATGCCAGGCCGTGTAAAACACTGACACCACTCCTAGCTAGAAGGAAACGCATGTCCTCCCTGAAGTCCTTCTCCCGTTTATGGCTCATACCGGGGTGTGAGGCTCGCGAAACAACGCTAAACACAAAGCTAGCTATTAGATCTATGCTTTGATCATCACCACAATGCTCTGCTTTTCAACAAAAGCCTTGATCACTGCATCTCAGCATGCCACACAGGCAATTCACGCCATGCAACTGACGTCTATCAATCACACAGAATGAAATCCAATGTCAGACACACAGTCCATTTAAAAGTCCATTCTGGATCTGAACGAAACTGGAGGCACCTTATTCCTCGTATATCCGTACAATCTACACGTACGTCCGGTCGGCTACCACTTTAGCCCCTTCAAGGTAGCTACTCCAATCATGAGACTCAGTAGCACCCATCCATCCGATGTGAAGAACGTTGGTCTTGTACTGTCTTCGTATCTCCGACTTCTAACCGTCGATCAATTATTTGAAATGAGAATTAACTCGGCCTTTTCAAATAATTCACGTATATTTAGAATTTCAAATCAATTCATTTCAATGGTTAAATTATTCGACATCAATTATTCTGTTCTTTAATGTAATTTTCACGCCAAACACATTCAACCATCAAATATCCAATAAACCCGGTAAATTCAGTTTATTTCCATTCCATATCGTTTATAATGTTTTATAACGATTTATCGCTATTTTTATTTGTTTAAAAATAACCAATTCATTCAAACATGCTTCAGGCCATAATGCGGCGATGGCGCTGTTTTTCTTCAGATTTGATTTACACATATATGAAAATCCAACCGTTGGATCTTTACAAATTTTACATCATTAGAAAGATCTTTTCAAAACGAATCCAACGGATCCAGTTTTTGGAAAATCCGACGGTCGGATCTCCCGATACGATCGTTTGAAGTTACGATTTCAAAATACGAACTACAGCGTCGTTATTCGATTTATTTTAATTATATATATATATAATCGATTCTGGTGCTGTTTTTCTTCAGATTTGAATTAAACATTCCAGACAATCCAACCGTTGGATCTTTGCAAAGTTGGTGTCGTTGGAAAGATATTTCCAAAGTGAACCCAACGGTTTCGGTTTCGGGAAAATCCGATGGTCGGATCTCCCACAATAACCGTTTGAAATAACGGTTTCAAAATACGAACTGCACCTTCGTTATTCGATTTATTTTAATTTTATATATATATATATATAATCCATTCTTCGATTTCAAAACCATATTCATTTCATATGTTTGATAAAAATGATATTTTTTATCCAACAGATATTTATTTCAACACATCACTATTTTTAACAATTCATATATATAATAAAAATGTGATTTTTATTGTCAAACAATTTATTTCAAAACACGATTATTTTATATAGTTCATATAGATGATAAAATTGTGATTTTTATTGTAAAATAATTTATTTTAAAACACGATTATTTTATATAGTTCATATAGATGATAAAATTGTGATTTTTATTGTAAAACAATTTATTTCAAAACACGATTATTTTATATAGTTCATACATAAGGTAAAAATGTTTTTTTTATCTTTCAAAGAATTTATTCAATACATGAAGGTCATTCAACACATGAATTTTATTCAACACATGAATTTCTATTCAACACATGAATATAGTTTCAACACATGAATATAAATCAAACATAGAAATATTTCAGAAAATTTCGGTAGCATAACGGCAGGGTAGTTAAAACCGACACCATCCTGAGTACGGCTCCTCGCTCTACCTTAAAGCCTCACAGCTTTTGACAATGGGGATTTCAATATCTAGTTCGTACGCAGACGAATTTTCCCATATACTAATCCTATTGGGATTTCAACAACAATCAATCATTTCCAATCAACCATTCATGATATTCACCAAATTTCACATCAACCAATAATCCAAACAATATCACAACAAATATATATCGTCCATGGTCTGTGGACGAAGGGAGTGTATATATATATATACGTATATAAATATATTTCGATTTCATTTCAATACATTCCTATTCATTCAACGCATATATAATTTATACAACGCATATATAACTTATACATCGAACATACAACTTATTCAACGCTTATACATGAGGTGTACAACGCTTATATAACTCATACATCAACTATATAATTTATACATCATCATTTCCATATCATTTATAAATCAGAAATCTCACATTGGGTTCCATTCCTCCAAAAATTCTAGAAAGCTTAGAAAAATATCCGGTCACTTCTAGAACGTAGAAGATGTCCGCACGAGTCCACTGCCTCTTGTTTCACTAGATTTCGACCACATATGAAAAAGATACGATTTTTATAAGTTAATCGTACTTTGCAATGCTTTATAGTGTTAAAACCATTTAAAATAAAACTAGCCGATACCTCTCTGAAAAGGTTCGAACCTAGGTTTGAAGATTGCGCGAAATCCGGTGCGCTAGAGGCGGATCGGGTTGTACCACGTAACAGGGCCAGGAGAGGCGCGACTAACGGTGGCGGAGGCGTTAGGTGCGACGCACCTAGGTGATGGCGGCGGCGCTCAAAAGTCCGGACCTTTGAGGAGGTGATTCGCGAGCTACAGGCGACGATACGGGGTAAACTTTATATGGATCTGAAGAGGACGATGAGATCTACAAAAAGTTGAACTAGGGCATGATCAAATTCTTGATGGATTGGCCGGAAAATGGATGGGAAGGGGGGAACTGGTAATCACCGTCGGTTACCGGGGGGCTGAGGGGTTTTCTGATTTTTTTTTATATTTTTAATTATGAATGGAATTATTTGATTGGCCCGTAATTTATATAAATTCGAAAATAGGGTTTTCTCTAAACAAACTCCAATCCAAACCCAACGACTGTCACCCCTAGCTAAATACGCCCATCCCGAACACAATGGGATATGTTTCGTTGGCTCCTTCGACTGTTTCAGTCTGTGTCTCTTTAAATTAAAATATAAAACATTCAATATTTGATTTGAACGTACATTTCAATCTGCCGGGGCCACATACTGATTCTAAAAATTCCCGAAAAATAAATCTAGCTATGTTTTGACGATATGGTCCCAACAAAACTGATTTCATCAAATTCTGAGACCGTTTGAAAAATGGCCATTTTCTGGTCGATCTAATTTAACTGAAATCGACCAAACACATTTTCCTTCGCCACGCTCACACATTAACTTCAAAATTTATGGAATTTGAAACCTAGCAATAATTTGGCATCCCGAATCCAACAAAAGTGGTTTCGTCGAATTTTGAGGTCGTTCGCAAAATGGCTATTTTCCAGGGCTATACATTCTCTGTAGCGACCTTTCTAAAAATTCATTTGGCCATAACTTTTGATTCCCGCTATGAAACTTCGATTTTTCAGATTCGTTAGAAAGATAATCATAAACAAATTTAAACATTTTTGGTTTCACTAAAATCCGTTTTATTTTGCACCCTGTACAGTCAACCAAAGTTTGAATTCAAATTTTGAAACTGTCGCGCCATTTCAGGCCTTGTTTATAATTAAAAATAATTATATTTATTTTCAGACAACGATTCAAACATACTTTTCATCGTTATTATTTAAAATAATTTATTTTAAATATTTAAAATCCACTAAAATAGCCAAATTAAAAAAAAATTAAACTGGTCCTGATTTTCCGGGTTGTTACAACCCGTATCCAGCAAAATATACACTACAAGAAAACACTGATTTAGCGTCAAACATTTAAAAGCGGAAATTTCCGAGGGATTTCCATGTGATCTGCAAGGGATAGTTTTTTGTTTTTTCAACTTTTTTTTCTTTTACTTATTACCGTCGTCTTCTGTCATCCCTCACTAAGCCGTTGCAAATTGCGTCAAATTACTGATAGAAAAATTTTGCAGCTATTTTCCGCTGCAAATTCAGGCAGAATACCGACGAATATTTGTTGAAGCTATTTTGCAGCAGAATTCCAATAGATTTGCATGAGATGTTTAATATTTAATATTTATTATTCAATAGTTATAATTGGTAATTATATTTAAAATTAATATGTAAAAAATGATAAATAATAATTACTAAATAATAAATAATATTGGTTATTTAATAATAATAAATAATATTAAATAATTAAGAAATACTAATTAATAAAAATGAATTATATTTTATAATACTATTAAATAATTGAATTTATTAGTTAACATTAAGAGGTAATATTTAATATTTAATAATTATAGTCGATTATTATATTCAATATTAAAAAAGTAATAATTAATAATAATAAATTATATTGGTTATTTAATAATTAATATCAATTAATTTAAATTTATAATTTTATTTAATATTCAATATTTTTTTAATAAATTTAATTTTTTTAAAATAAATAGGTCATAACTAGTATGTTTCAATTCAATTGAAAATAAATTATATTGTTTGGAGTCATTTGAAAATAAATTAGGTTAGTTCACCGTCTTGTGTTTTTTGAAGCTATTTTACAGTAGATTTTCAAGGGATTTGCAAGGGACTAGTATGATTATTATTTATAAAATGTTTCAATTTTATGTTTTTTCTAAGTAATTGACAAGTAAAAATAAATTTAAAATAGTTATTATTAATAATAATACACTAATAACAAAAAATAAATAATTACTCTTAATAGTAAATAAAGTTCAGTAGTTGGTATTGATTAGTTAATAATTACTAAATAATTAAGAGATAATAATAATTAATAATATAGATTAATAAGTAATCTTTAATAATGAATGATTAATAAGTAATTTTTAATAATTAAGAAGTAAAATTTATCATCTAGTATTTATAGTTCAATAATTATAATTGACAATTATGTTTGATGCGTATTAATTCAAAAAATTAAAACTTTCATATTTTCTAAAATAAATATACAGTTTTAAGTTTTCATAATTTTGAAATAAATATAAAGTTTTGTAAAATATTCAAAATTTAAAATTTTGAAATTTTATAAATATTAAGGAGTTCCGAAATTCAAAGAATACAAACATTACCATACTAATTATTATTTCCATCATTTACAGGCTTTCACATGTAATTATCTTCTCTCACACATAGCAAGTGTTGAATATGTTTTCAGTTATGTTGAATTAGTTAATAATTACACATTGAATGTTATGTATTTTTTAAAAACTGATCATTTTTGTTGAACATATTTTTAATAATCAATGGTCACGAGTTGGTTTTAACTATATAATCATTAAAATTACTATTATAATAAAAAATTAGTAATTAATTGATTGTCGTGAGTCAATCTTACCTTAAATCTGTTCTAGTTCGTCTGTCTCTATCCCCATACAATTCAAAATCACCGTTTTTCTTCCACTTCACCAACTCCTTTCTCACCAGCATCGCTCCTTAACCCAAATACATCTACTTCTTCTAAAAGTCATGGAACACCCAATGCAAACAATATTTAATAATTAAGACGTCATATTTATTAACAATATTTTATAATCATGTTGTTACTCAATATGTATTGTTTAATATTTCATAATTAACAATTAAATTTATTTCTAAATTTATTTTTAAATTTTCATGAAATACAAAAATAAAAAGCTATTTGTTAAGTTAAAATTTTAGAAAATTTAAAATAAATAATAATAATAACTTATTATTTATACCTCATGTTTGATAATTTATAATTAACTTTCAGTAACTAATATCTAATGATTAATGTTGGTTATATGATAATTAATAATTAATAAATATAGTAAACATAAATGGTTGATCTTAGCATATGCACATAGTAAACATTTTAATGTTTAATAATTGATGTTAGTTATATGGTAATATATAATTACAATTTATAGTAATAATTAATTAATTAATTTTATATATATAATCCTAAACATTTAATAATTGATACTGCACCATAACGAAGAAGCAACGAGTAATAATAAATGAACTACTATTAAATAAACAAGAAGAATAATTATTTAACAATTATTTTTTCATAATTAATGTTTTTGTACTATATTTTTAGTAATGAAACTTTTACTGAATTTATATAACAAACTTTGGCTGCTACGTTTTGGCTCCAACCCATCAATTCTATCGCCGCCATCCCAAAATTTTAGCTCCAACCCACCAATTCTATCGCCGCCATCCCAAAATTTTGGCTCCAACGCATATTATTTTCCTTCCATCCACCTTCATTTCTATAATAAAAACACGGTACTTTCCCATTTCCTCCAGATCCCCAATTTATCAATCTCCGGTTACGACTCCACAAATTAAAGAAAATTGCTCCTCATTTCAAATTCAGATCTAAATAAAACATCAAATCGCATAAGATTCTCTAAAACCAATACGCAATTAACCACGTCAATCTGCGATTTCATCCATTAACTGATGCTTCCAGGGCACAGTTGGACAAATATCTTTGTTCTTCCTATCCTCTTCCATCTTTGGTTGCTGAGTAATAGTGTGCTGCAAGGTAATTAATTTTTATTGTACTGATTTTTTTTCTTCCCATTTTTCCATCGTGTCTGTTGCCTTACAGAAGCTTTTGCAATAGCTAGTTTATGGTTATTCATAACAGGTACTTGGATTTTAATGTTTATGATGCTCGATATAATTTTTTCAAAGTTTCTTATCACCTTATACCCTTGAGTTTTAAACTTTTAATATTCACTATACTTAAGACTTTGAAACAATTTCTCTTGAGATTGATAATGATTTGCAGACAATCTCTTGATTGTTTTGAATCTTGTAATTAAAAAAAATGATTTTTTTTAGTGTTACTTGCCATATCAAAGAGAGCTAATTGTGATGGCAGTGGTAAGTCCTTGTCAAATAGTCAATTTGTTGGGTTTGATGATGACCAGCAGTAGATCCGATGATATTGATAGTTTGGGATTATTGATGCTAACAGTAATAGATAGATGCATTGATATTTTCACGAGTTTATGAAGAAAATTCACATTTAGAGTTTTGATATAGGTATACAATTTTTCCCTTTTGTTCTCTTCTCATCATTTATTAACATAAACCTATTTTGATTGTTTAATTGACGATATAACATTAGTTTCTATATGAAGGCCTTTGTTTTGCGATTGGCTTTAGGCATCAAATCTTCTAGGGTCGGGTGATTCATGGTGAGGTTTGGGCTGCTCTTTTCCTTTTTGATAACTTAAACATGAATTGGGTTATTATTTCTCTAATTGGTCTTTTCCTTCCCATTGTTACATAGTTGATGATGGTTTAAGGTTTATATAGAGAGTAGATGGCTCTTTTGAACAAGAAGGTTGATTTACCAAATATTAGATGCATGATGAGATGATGAATATAATTTGTATTTTTACACTAAGTTCATGAATGCATAGGAAGTGAATTTGGAAAAATACTACTGGATATATATTGTAACCAGAAGTCGATACAAATGATATGTTGTGGATTCAAGCATAACCTCAAATCAGGTAAGACATTTATGCCAATTAAGCATATATTCATCAAAAGATATTTATTTCTCTTTTTTATTACTTCCTATTCTGACCAATAAATTGAATGTTGCCCTTGTGAATTTCATATGAACAGTATTATCTGCTTTTGTACAACGAAGGGGAGTATTATGTATTATGGAACGCTTGTGTATGATATGAGTAGTATGTTGACTGGATATTCAAGCTGAAAACATAGAGCAAAAAAATATGTATTATGAAATATTATGGATGTATTATGTATTATTGATGTATTATGAAGATAAAACGCTTGTTTATGAAATATTATGGATGTATTGTGTATTTTTGATGTAAGAATGTTTAGTATTTCTATTATGTAATATTAAATGTTGATTATGAGATGAGTGATTAATATAATACATTGATTATGAGATGTGTGTGTTGATATTAATTGTGTTGTATTTAAATTAGGGTTGTGTATTGAATGGAACACAAGTTGTGTGTGTGATGAGTATGTATGTGTGTGTGTATATATATATCAGAAGGGGAATAGCAGTGGATTACCAATAAAAAAAAGGGGTTAAGTTTACTTCAATTTAATTTTCGTCGCTAATCCCTTGGTAATTAGTAACAATTTACCAATGCTTTTTATAAATAATATTTTATTATAAATTAATTATCCGTCGGTAAATAGTCGGTATATAAATTAAAATTAAATTAATAAATAAAATTTTATTTTTAATATAAAATTAGTAAAATGTCGGAAAATTCATGCTAAATTCCATCACAAAATCTGACATAGATACCGTCATGGTTTTTACCGACCACACCGTTATGTAGGAAATCCGTTGCTAAGGCCTGTTTAGCGACGGATCAAAAGCGGATTCTACCGCTGTTATATGCAGTTTTTGTTGTAGTGATAGGAGCCTTTGTTCCAGTATTATTTGAGCAACTTCCTTCCATTTGATCCTCCATTCTGAACTTCTTACTTCCCAAAATCCACTTTCTTCTTCATTCAAAACAAATCCTTTCTTCCTGTAGAACATCCCGCTCCTTCAAACAAAAACGTGACCAAAGATCACCCTCCCTGGCGGCCACCATAAAAGATAACACAAATGAATTCAATTTAATCCCTTCTTCCTTGAAAACAAACGCTGCCAGTAAGCATTGACCCCTCACATATCAGCTTCCTCGTAACCTTCTTCTTCCCAATTCATTACGAACTCACGTTCCAGACATCAACCACCATGATCCATAACATCGTCCGTCCCCACCTAACACAAGCTTTATTCTCCATGCAAGCCCCATTCCAATTTGCATAGTTTTATAAAAACGTTTTCTTTTCCCTTTCATCACTCACCTCACATCTCACAGTAAAAATAAAACAACTTCACCATAAAATGCTTCTTCAACCTCAGAACACGGTTCCAACTCTGACGCTTCATAAAAGCCAAAATAGGATACTTCCTAGGCACGCTCTAGTCAGTTAAATTTGAACATGCCCTCTTTTCCCAATTTAATACTGCTGCATTCTTTGATTAATGCCATTCATACTTCTTAATCGCATGGTATATGCTTTCTTCCTCAATCTCGTACCTCCCTCTAAATCACGATAGTAGCCATCACGCTACAGAGTAGCGAACAACCTGGTTACCCAAAAGTTTCGCCATAACAATCTTCATTCACCAAACATATGCTAACTCCAGCATTTACCGGATCCAAACTACATTGATACAACTAGCGCTTCAAGAAGCGCCGCCGTCTAACCAAGGCATCAGACCTCTTCCCCACCCCGGCCGAGCCTAGAGCTGCTTGAGGGGAAGCTCTCCGTTCAGGAACCATGTCAAATTATAGAGAGATGAGAGAGACAGAGGGAGGTTTATCTTAGAAGATGAAGACAGTTCCTTTGTATCGAAGGGCGGGTACGTTTTATAAAGAAGAAGGGAAAGTATTGGTACCTTTGTTTTCTTTTGTTTTAGACAAAATAAAATAAAATATAAAAAACTTTTTGTGTTATAAATAGGGAAGGGACAAAATGGATTGTCTTATGTTATTATATACATGTATTTATTAGTAGACAATGTCAGAAAAGGACAGACCAATTTTTCTTTTACTCTGCCGAACATTTTGACCGTTTGATACTTGAATCTTGTCCGAGATTATGCTTAATTAAAGTGTAGATTTGTTTATTTTAGAGCATCTCCAACAGCGTTACGGGTCGTAACGTTATGGCCCGTAACATGTTGGGAGATATCTTTGATATCTCCCAACATACGACGATACCTAGTTATGAAGAACCATTATCTGAATTCGTGTTTTATTTTATGCTTGTCCGAACGTATCGATCATGTATGTAGTAAAGATGTTGTCCTTTTCTATTGTACCAACTCGTTCTCTTGTATTCGTAAGAGTTATTAATCATCTGTTATTATGTTTTAAATTTGTTTATTCTACAAAAATAGTAATGGTTTATTTGTCATACGAGAAAATATGATAGGATAAGGAAAAAAAACCTAGTCATGAGCCGATTTAATCGGCTCCTGAAGTGGCGAGCCGATTTATTCGGCGCGCGCCGATAAAATCGGCTCACGATTTCAGGAGCCGATTAAATCGACTCGCGCCCTCCATTCAGGAAAATGAATTGAAGCCGTAACATATGCTTGAATATTAAAGGACGTAACATTTGTTGGGTGCAAAATCAACCCTTATTTAAGGGCGTAACATGAATTAGGCCGGCTGTTGGAGATGCTCTTAGAGCATCTCCAACAACATTATGGAACGTAATATTACGTTCCTTAATATTCAGTCAAGATTTGTAAAAAAGTCCCAACAGGTGCGCGCCGAATTTTTCGGCGCGCCCTGATTTTTTCGGCGTGCAGCAAATGTGCTGAGAAAATGAAATAATTTGTCCTATCACGTGGACACGCGACACATATTGGGGTACTGAGAAATAATTTCAGTTGAAAAATTGGTCCTACCAACATGGACACGCGGCATGTTTAAAATAGGTGCTTCATTTAGGGAACATTACCACGTGGAGAATGCACGTACAGCTCATTTTGTCTTGTAGTGGCCAAATTAAAGGATATTGTGCCATTTTATGTTCAGAGCGTTGACTAGGTTGAAGTATTTAGCTTGCGCGTTGATTTTTTTTCCCACGAGCCGATATAATCGGTGCCCGACCCATATCCCTATTTCTGAATTGAACCGTGAATATTTCCCTGAATATTCAAGGAACGAAGTTTTGTTGGGACTGTTTTCCTCGGTGATTCAGAATTCAGGGCTTGAATTCTTGCACCGTTGGAGATGCTCTTACACTTTGCCGATTTTCTTCTAATGCACAGATATTGAAAACGATGGTTAGATATTTTCATTTATTATTCTGACAGAGCCACATATTTTGAACAAGGAAAACATATACTATTGCACAATTTTCCTCTGATCGAGATCTTGCATTATTGAATGTCGAGATTTTAAATAAATACATGGAGATTTTTACTCCATGTTTAATACGCCAACTGCAAATGTTCAAAACGATTTGATTTTCAGATGCGACTGTATTATACTTTTTTTTTTCAATGACCTTCCCTAAGTTTTGACTTGTAACTCAGCTGTAACTATGAAATCCCAAACACATCATATCTTGGTCAGATACAATCGATATGCATAGATTTTTCCGAAAAGTTTGGGTTTGATCTTTATTCGAAGGCCACCTTATTTTATTGTTATAATGCACAATTTACATTCAACGTTTTAATTAATAAATTTCAAATAAATTTCCATTTATACTTCTAATATAACATTTAAAATAAATTTAAATTTTTAAAATAAATTAGCGAAAAATTTAGGTCGTTACAGACAACAAGGAATTGAAGCTGTGTAAGCGGGGATAATAGAATGAAGTAGGTGGGAAGAAATATCAGTAGCCATAATAAAGAAAGTAGTTTATTTTAAATAATTTTTAATTAAGGTAATAGTTTAATTTAATTAAACCGTTAACTTATTTCACGTATATCCTGTGCATACATCAACAGAATGAAAAAAAATCAGTCGCATTGAAACCATATCAGAAAGCACGACGCTAGGAGCTGGTTTAAATGGAGTTGAAAGCCGGTCAAGTTTTAGTTAAATTAAACGTATGTTTAATTTAATTAAACCAAACCGCTTTGATGAAAATAGAAATCAAGGTGAGTTAAACTCACTCAGTTCTTTCCACTTATATTTTATATAAGTCGGGTTTTATAATTATGTGCTATGGTTGTTAATGGTTGACTTTGTTAAATATAAATATTATATATATATATATATATATATATTCATATATTGATTGAATCGATGAAATTAATAGTTGTTTAATTTCAGTGAAAAACCAAATTGTTATTTTAACGATTGGAACCAATTGAGGCAACTTACCTTATTGGTCACATTTATAAAGTAAACATGTTTAATATAATAAATTGTTTGAATTTTTTTGTTAATATTAAATAAATTGGTTGATGTTAAATAATCATTATAACAACCAAGAAAATCAGAACCAATTTAATTTTTTTTATTTTGGCAATTTTAATGAATTTTGGATATCTAAAATGATTTATTTTAAATAATAATGACTAGAAATTTATTTTGAATAGAATTAGAACAAAAATATTTATTTGAATCGAAATTGGAATAAAAATATTTATTTTAATTATAAAAGGAATTGGAAATGGCGCAGTAGTTTGAAAATTCGATTCCAAATTTCAAATGAATGTACAGGATTCAAAATAAACCGGATTTTAGTGAAACCAGAAATATTTGAATCAGTTCGAAAATATCTTTCCAACGAATCTGAAAAATCCAAATTTCATAGCGATAATAAAAAGTTATGTCCAGTTGAAAATTCAGAATAGTCGTTATGGAAATATAGCCCTTAAAAATAGCG
Source organism: Allium sativum (assembly GCA_030737875.1). NCBI lineage: Eukaryota > Viridiplantae > Streptophyta > Magnoliopsida > Asparagales > Amaryllidaceae > Allium > Allium sativum. The sequence goes on from CM060925.1 coordinate 391,116,149, forward strand.
ATTTTGCAAACGACCTCCGTATTCGACGAAACCACTTTGGTTGGATCCGGAATGTCAAATTATTGTTAGATTCAAATTTTCATTATTTTTGGAATTAATATGTGAGCGTGGCGAAGTAAAACGTGTTTTGCCAATTTTCATTCAATTTGGATCGACCAGAAAATGGCCATTTTTCAAACGGCCTCGAAATTCGATGAAATTAGTTTTGTTGAGACCGTATCGTCCCAACATAGCCAGATATATTTATCCAGAATTTTTAGAATCAGTATGTGGCCCCGGTTAATTAAAATGTACGTTTGAATTTAAAATGTACTGATTTATATTTCAAATTTAATGAAAACTGATCGTAACAGTCGAATTGACTTGTGGGACATATCCCATTGTGTTCGAAATGGGGGTAATTGGCTAGGGACGATAGTTGTTGGGTTAGAATTGGAGTTCGGAACATTAAGCAAACATTTTGGAAAATAAATGAATTAAATATTAAAATAATTTTATATAAAAACCCCACGAACCCTAGTTTCCCCGATTACTTTATGAGCCGCCGTCACCCCTCGTATACGGCAGAAAAATGCTCCTCGTTTCTCACTCGAATCTCTCCCAAAATACAAATAATTAAGCGATGATTGTAGAGGGGATTTTGTGGAGCTTTTCAAGGGCTTCCAATCCATAGCGATCTGATCGATTCTGGTTGAGCGAATTGAGTGGAATCTCGGCTCATCGCTATGACTTCGGAACCGATCTCAGGCTAAGTAGGCCTACCTAGTTCGCCTCTGTTCTGGGCGTGGTGGCGCACTCCAAGGTCAGCGGGTGGCATGCTTAGATCGTCGTCTGGCGCCCTAGTTTCTGCGTGATGTTCAACCCTAGTTTTGAAGGAGGCGTTGAGGTATCGGCTGTAGGGTGTAACGAGGAAGAAAGGTTATTAGGGGTGGAGGAATTAATTAATTAATTATCCGTTTAATTATCAAATGTATTTATCATCATAACTTTTCCATACGAGGTCCAAATCACGCGAAACTGGATCTATTGTGATCGTGGAGACGAGAGCTTCACAACAAAACTAACCGGGTCAAATTTGGAGCTAGTTGGAAATTTAGGCAAATTCAAATCTGAACAGAACAAAAATTCAGAAATAAAAACCGACGGAGTGGAAACCAAAGTGAGAACTTCTCACTGATATTTTTGTATAGTTATTTATTTTATAACTGTATATATGAACTGCTCCCCGTCGTCCACAAACCATGGACGACTTGTTTGATTGTATGGTGTTGTAGAAATTGACTGTGATTGTGATATGAAATGGAAATTAAAATATATGAATAATAAAAATATCATTTTTATTGAATATATGAGCTGTATAAAATATTCATGTGCTGAATAAAATATTTTATCGTTAAAAATATAATTTTTAACGTGTATATGAATAAAATAAATATTCATTTACAAATCAGAGGATTTGTTTATGTACACATATTTGACTGATATTGATTGGGACGGTATATTTTACACATCGCCCAACTGCATAAATAAAATTCATTATTTTTTGAATGAAACCCCACACGGGTATTGGGATGATATTTGACGTACACTAATGCCAATTGTTTAGTTGTATGTCAATCGATGGGTTGACAAACTGTTGTAAGCGTTAATTATTCATATTTAACGCTTATACAGTTGTGTAATGCACTCTGGATGATGGTTGACTGTGTTTGATTATGGTTGTGTACATGTGTGTATGAAATCCATATAAATAAAATTATATGGTAATTGGCTGTGTCTGATTCCAGTTCAGAATTAACGAATATTTTAAAATAATATTCAGTAAATATTGAAACGTGAAGGTCATGTTGATTAGATTAACGCCATTTTGACGTGAACGATATTTATATCGATTTTATTCATTTTTATAATGAATATCGAAAAGGAAGTGATTTCAAAATCTAATGCTTTGAAAATATTATCATTTATATATTAATGATATGGAATATTAAATTTTGATTTGAAATTGAATATGAAGTTGAAATCGTTTTGGAAACGAATTTAAAACGATTTATAAAATAAATTATAAATGGAAATCGATGAAATATATATGATATATATATTATATATATAACGGCCTGAATAGAACGCGCCGCGCCGTGGTAGTTCGCGAATTTCGACCATTGACTTCGAATGGACATTATGGGAGATCCGACCGTCGGATTCTCCTAAAACCAGAACCGTTGGGTTCGTATCAAAAAGATCTTTCCAACGAATATGAGAGATTTGAAATCTAACGGTTGGATTTAGAATTATGTCCAAATAAAATTTGGAAAAGGTCGTTGTAAGTGCAGTTCGATGATCGTTTAAGGAAATCGACTGTACGGGCCTTGATAAAATTATTAAAAATATCGATAATTTGTGTAAAATCATAATAAATGATTTGGAAAGAATTGGGATGAAAAATTCCATATTTGAAAAGATAAAAATATATTTTTATCAAAATGAACTAGTTATGAAATAGAATTATAAATCCAATATTTTTAAATAAAATGAATTGGATTTGAAATGGTTTTAAAAATAACCAGAATTTCCAATATATAAATTGGAATGGATTTGAATAGAAGTTATCTTCGGAATATTTCGATATTGGATTCCATGATTATACGGACATTGTGGAGGAATTTGGAAGATATATATATATATATATATCGTTATTCCCAATACGATATTTGTTGGTTTTAGAATTTAATATTGAATATAAGCCGATATATTTTCTATTCAGAGCCTTGTATTTAATATCAAATTGTATTTTGGGTTTGTCGTGAATGGTATCTTTAATGGTACTGTTCTTAAACCCAATGGAGTTTAGAAAATTAGAAACTAACTGGAGATTAGCTAAGTTGAATGGTTTCTTGGGTATTGATCTGATGTTGGTTTCGGCCTTCGGGATTAATACTTAGGGAATTGTTCTCTTACTAATTTACGATTAGAGACTGATGGGATGGGGTCTTCAATAACACTGTTCTTGAACCCCATGTGAAGAGAATAAATCTTTTAATTAAGATTGTTAGAGATTCCAATTATATTTAATAATTGGAATAAAATGGAATGTGAATTGGGTTTATCGTGAACTGTGTTTTTAACGACATTCGTTCTTTAACCCGATTTACAGTGAAATGTGATTTGGAATTTATAAATCTTTTGTTAAGATTTAATGGAGATTTTCCAAAAGTAAAGTTTCCAATTTAATAAAATAAATTGGAATTGAATGGAATTCGATTTGGTAATAATCGAAGTGAGCTTCTATAGAGGAAGACTGTCAACATATATGGAATTTAAAAGGCTTTGTCGTTATTCCATTTATATTATCGGTTGGATATGGAAGTTTATATCGATTATATATATTGATCTGTTTTCCAAGAAGATTCCATTGTAAATGGAATGTGATTTTGGGTTTATCGTGAGCTGTGTTTTAAATGACATTAGTTCTTTAACCCAGTTAAAGATAAGATTAATTTCTTAACTTTGAAGAAAATCATTAACTAATGATTTTTGGAAATTAAAACTGAATTAGAGTTTTAATGAATCTTTAATTATATTGAAAGGTGAATTTGATAACTAAAATTATCAAATTCGAGAAATGATCGAGAATGGAGTATCACCAGTTTTGCTCCAAGCGATAGTTAAATCTTTAATTATATTTGAACGTGAAATGGTAATTAATTTTACCGATAACACCGTGGTGTTAGATATGAAGTATTATCAGTTTTACTTCATGGGATGAATAGGTTGGAATTGGGAAATTACACAAATGATTACTTCGGTAAGGATTGCTAATCTCGACTAGTTCGGATAAACCATAATTTGGTTTGAATTGATATCCAAAGGAAGATTAAAGAATAAATTTAAATAATTTATCTTTGATAAAATTAATGGGAATGTTTCCCAAAGGATATGAATATTTAAATAAAAGAATATTCAGAATTGGAATGAGGTGTATGTTGTGTTTTTGTAGCACTTGTTTATAATATACGCGAGTTATTTGGAAAGACCGGGTTTATCCCATTCTGAATAACTGAATCGGCGATGAGTCGATGATGAAGACGGTGGTTGAAGACCGGAGGTATTCACATCGTTTGGATGATTACTGATGTCTTGATTGAGCTGTACACCCAAGACAAGGTAATAAGTGGTGATCGTCCAGACGTACTTGGAGATCGACCGGATATGCGAGGACCTCTCTCCTATATTGGACATATGGAACAAGGAATAAGGTGCCTCAGGTTTTGTTCAGACCCAGAACGAACTTGTAAATGGATGTGTGTCTGACATCGGATTTCATTCTGTGTGATTGATAGACATCAGTCGCATGGCGTGAATTGCCTATGTGGCATGCTGAGATGCAAAGGATCAAGGCTTCTGTTGAAAAGCAGAGTTTTGTGGTTGATGATCAAAGCACGGCTTTAATATAGCATAGCTTTGTGTAGCGTTAATTCGCGAGCCTCACATCCCGGTGTGAACCAGAAACGGGAGAGGACCTCAGGAGGACATGTGTTTCCTTCTTGCCAGGAGTGATGTCTGAGTTTTGCATGCCCAGATGTTTTACTTATGTGGATGATGGATAGCGAACCGCCTCGAATATATTGGCACTACAGGGCCGATGGATGGTATGGTCTTTATACAGATCAATTTTACGCCTCATAGGGCAGGGAAACGTAGTGTTCAGGCATTTTAATCCACATCGAGAGGACGACCCTGACGATCCAAGGGCCCACCTGTGTTTGGGTCCTGAGAATGGGCTAGATTGTCTCGAAGCGGTAAGGACGATCCCTTGCCTTGGTTCACAGACGGAAATCCAACTTCCAATACGTGACATTTCGATTTTATTTGTAGAGATTAGTATGGCGACATAGTGGGATGGGGCTGTAACGATCCAAGATTTTTGCAGTTTAATTTAAATTTAATATTATTTTTAAATGAATTTTTGAAAGATTTAAGTGACCTTTGAATAAAATTTCTGGGCTATATTATCATTTTAAAGTGATTGAAATTAATTTTATTTGTGAAATGTAGTTAAACCAATGTTTGTTTTGGGGTACGTTTCGGCGTTAGTCGAATTATTAAAACGAATTGCAATTCAGTTGCTGGAAACGATCAGAATTTGAAATTAAAATTTTAATTAAATATCCATTCAATTCTTTTTCAGTTTCTGTTCGCGTAGTCTTAAAATATTTTATAGAATTTTTCTATAATTTTTATTTTGGAAAATAAGCATATATTTTTCCAACGTGTTTTACGGTAACTGCGGTCCCTTTTGACATTTTTCAGAACTGATCAACATGTCTACTTTATTACTGTTTTAGGATCGTGGTATACTGTTATACACGGTTTTATTACTAGTTGCGGTCACTCGCTATATATATAAAAAAAGGAGAGAAAATAATATCGCACATGCAAACTATAAGAGATTTCATGGGATTAAGGCCTTCAAATGTTTTGATCGCAACTCATATGGGAAGAATCACAGTTGGGGTGCATGGTTGGCTTATATTACATGCATGGCTCCTAAGTTTTAATTCACGATTTAGTTTGGTAGTTGCTAGTGTAGCTATTGTTTTATGTTTAAAATAGTGCTACCAAATTAGCTTACCCTTGCTGTACTAAATTAGTAGGCTTTTTAATATAGAAAATTTAGCTAGCAGGATGGGGTTATGTTGAAATTGTGTATGATACAAAAATGAGATATATCATAGTGGGTAGAATTGGAAAGTTAGGATTTGTTTGCCAACGTAGGAGGAAAGCTTCCTACGAAAGTTAGTCTAAACTTTGTTGTAATTATATAAAGTCAAATAACCATACTAGAGTAGACCCTTGAAATGCCGTTAAGAACATTTGTATAAGAATCCTCACACCACGTGTTCATCTCGCCTTCTCCATGTAGACACAAATTGCCTTTCCCAACACATCTCTTCACCCACCAATTCCTTCCCCACTGTAAATCTCCACCCCGTCATTCGGTTCTGCCATTGAAAAAAAAACGAAAATGGAAAAGGCTTCCGCCTGTACACGCATGGAGGTCCTTTCTAGCATATAAAACTTCACATGCGTTAGCCTTGGAACCGCATCACAGCCCCTCAGCCCCATTCCCATACTTCCATCGCACCCACATCAGTCCATACCGAGCTCATCTCGGGTCCTCTTCCTCCGACGTGCTCCACTCCGCATCAACCATAGTCGCACCACCGTGAAGCACCACCAGCCGAGGCTCTTACTCCAATCTGCTGGAAACACATCAACCCACTCCCTTGTCAACACACCTCCTTTCCCCTTGAACCCTGTCAGCCTCGGTCCCTTTCCTGTCCTTTCAAAACTCTGCCTCGGCTGCCGCATGCAAGTTGATAAACTCTCTCTCTACCAGCTACAATACCAGCTCCACTTGCATGTATACATTTCTCAGTTTAAAAGCTTGTTCGCGGCACTACTGTTACATGCGTGCTCTTTTGCACTATAGATAAAGCTTCCGCCACTTAGAAGGAAAAAAAGAGTAGGAAAAAAACCAAACAAAACGAGAAAAGAACGCAAGAAGGAGAGAAGAGGAGAGAGAAAGGGAGTGCCAGAAGGAAGACGTGGAAGGGTATACGAAGACAAAGCAGCAGGTCTTTTACCGGAAAGCTACAGGGTGAGAACATATAAATTTAATTTTTAATTAATTAGTACAGAAAACATGGATTTTATGGTTGTGTTAGTAGACGTGATACCGTGTGTTGACAACTAGCGGAAATTGGTTGCATATATGTTAAATCTATATTCATCGAAGTAACGCATTGTATGAATGGAAGCGCATTGTTAATTAAAGCTGCATATTGATATGCGTTATTTTTAACGCGAAAATATTGGTTACATGAATATGGATAGAGTAATTTGTCGATAACATGTCTATTATTGAGATGGTTGTCGATATGATATACGTAACAAGGCGCGTTAGTGTATAACGCATGTTCGCAAATTATTGTTGTGTGCATACAAGAAATGAACGCAAAAAGTGATTGTTGAATGTGTAAATATGCATATGTACTGATGTTGGTGAAATTTTTTATAATTCCTCAAAGTTAATTAAAGGCGATTTATGGGTTAAAATGACATTCGAATGATTGTGGAATATTTTATCGATTTAATAATGTTCATTGAGTCAAAATGTTATTTGATTCGACAATATTTTACTAACTAAGTAACAATTTATTCTTTAAATAAATTTCTAATTAACCTTTTGTTTATTGATTTTGAATTTAACTATAAGATGTTATTAAAATTGTTTATTAACTAAGTTATGTTAATAATGTTTAAATATTGAATGAAATAAGGGTTAGATTTGTACTTATGAAAATGGAAATTTGATTTAAGAGTACAAATAATTTGATTTGGAAACAAATTAATATGCTATTATCATGTAACTAATTTTGTAAGTACATTGAATTAGAATGTTTGATTTGAACTGTGTTACAACGTTAATTGATGAATTGTTGGAAAAAAAGGGCACACTCGGAAATTTGATTTTTTTGAAATCTAATATGACTTCAGATAATAATTTGAAATAATAGGAAATTGTTTGAAAAGATATGTAAACTTGAATTATTTAGTTATGGAAATGTATATAAGTGTAGATAAATATTTATAATAATATATTATAAATGGCATTGAATAATAATTTGAATTTGAAGTTAAATAAGAACTGAAACTGAAGTTTGGGTTAGTAAGTAAGTCGTTCCGTTACTAGTTCTGGAACAGTAAACGGGGTGTGTAACTAAGGCCAGGGATGCAGCAACCAGCGTGCTGAACTTACCTGGCCAACGTTTACTTATCTAGTCTGGTAATTGAGCGAATTGAAAGTGAAACTCAAACACTGTGAACAATAACTACAATAAACAATTGTCAATTTAAAATTTGGTTAAAATGTGATAAAGGTGATCTTCAGATATTTAATATATGTTCTGTAGATGTTGACTAATACCATTTGAGGAATTAAAAGATAGAAATATCGTAATTCCGCTAATAGTATCGGTTTAATATGGAAACATATACTGGATACAAGAAGTTTCGATTTCTAACCAAATCGTATATCTATTATAAATCATTGGATTTAACGTCAAATGATATGATTATAACTTTGTTTTACTGAGTAAAGTTTAGGTTAATTATGGAAGCTAATGCGGAACTAAGTGAACGAAATAAATAAGTTGAATGTATTTGAAATTGATTTGAATCAACTTGAGATATTGAAGCCAGTATACGCTTTTGAATGTGAATATAGACTCGAGTCATTGGCGTGGAAAGAAAACGATTCCAGTTTAATATATTATATATTTATATAGGTTTTCAACCATTTAAAACATAGTATCTTGATTTTAAAAATATTTTATTATTTGATTTAAAGGTATACGTATATGTTTAAATTATTCTATTGGTATGCTTCTTTAAACTTTTAAATATAGTAAGTAATTACATCAGCCATTTCTATTTTCCAATTTTATATATATTAGTTTATAACAAATTTATTATTTTTCAATTATTTTATTAAATTGGGATTTTTCCTATCTTGAAACCTTTGATTCGAATGTAATTAACCCTTGTTTGAATGAATGCAATGAGCTGTATTAATGAAATAGCGATAACCTTGAGCTTTGATTTATAAGTGATGATTGGGAGTAAAGAGTTAAGAAAAGGAGAACTATTCGAATGTATATAAGCAATCATTCTAAATTTAGAATGAATTTAGTTGAGTATACATATGAAAAAAAAGAACTTAATTCGAAATATGGATATCATGTGAATCGCTGGTTTTTTGGAAAGGTCGGGATCAGAATTTACTTTCCGAAACAATTCTAAATAATCGTACGACGAAATAAATGAAGACATATAAATGACGATTAAAGACCGTGGTTCTTCACATCGAACGGGCTGCCTGCTGGTTTGTTTCTTTACTGAATAGCTATAGTAGAGAGATGACCTATTACCGAAGTGGCAGAAGGTCCGTACGCATTTGGAGGACTTTCGGATTGCAAGGGCCTTCGCACTCAAACTTGAGTCGTTATATAAGGTGCCTTCGGCTTTGTTCGAACCTGGAACGAACTCGTATAGACGTGTGTCTGACACTGTATCTTATAGTATATTAACTGATTATTACCGAACATATCTCTGTTTGGTGAAAAGAATTTATTTCCTTGGCCAAAAGTTATTTGGTCAGTGATTATCAGTTGGAGAGTAGAAAATGACAGTGTGGCATGCGAAGTGCTGCAGTTGATGAAATGATCAAAGCATGGCTTAGTGTAAGAATGTAGCTTTATGGTACGAAACCTTGCAACCCTCACAACCTGGATTGATGTTAAACTGGTGGTTAGGTTGTATACATAACCTCTAGTGAAAATCGAAAACTACGGCGGTAAATCTACCTCGAAACCTGAAGGAATAAAGTATATACGGTGTCCGATGTTTGGATGTTAACCGGGTTATATACTTTTGCGCTATGTATTCGGTGTCCGTTGTCTGGATGTTAACCGGAAGATACTTAGCTTCGTGTCCTCGATTGATCTTTCATGCCAGGAACCATCATATTGGAAATCCAATAACCAATACGAGCCCCTCGCTTTGTTTGTAAACTACGTATGTGGGCATAGTCACTATGCTTGCTAGATTTGTAAATTTATTTACAAAATGTTTTAAAATTGCTATTAGTATTGATAATACACACCATCGATATATATATCATTGATTTGGCATTATAAGGATAAAACTCGTCCATGTGTGCGCTTGCATTGCATTTTGTTTGGTGTGTTCAGGGCGAGCCTTATAATAGTCTCATTTTTTCAAAGTCATATACGACTGTTGCACAGTTAATCATAGGAGTAAACCCGTTCCGTATTTTACGGCGTGGTCCTGTGATTTACCTTAATATAAAGTATAAAGTATAATGTTTTATGTTCTCACACCAGTCCCATGACTGACCTGGAGTTTATTGTTCCCTACTAAACTCTGGGTGCAAATAAATTTTCACACGGGCAGCTAATAGTTTAGTTTTACAGTTATAGATCCTTGGAGCAAGATTCGAAGTTCTTTTGGGTTGAAGCTTCGAGCTAGAGTTGGAGTTCTTCCGCTATCGTGTTGTTTTCTTTTCCTCTGTGTATTTTGGTAAATCTAGTAATGTAAACTCTGTTGTAATCAAATGTTGAGTAATAAAAGTTCATTTTATTCTGTTTTAATGTGTACTATCCTGGCGAATCCGATTTTCAAACGTCTGGAGTTGGTTTAAACATCAATTCTAGGTGATTGGAAGTTGGGTCGTCACATGTGGTATCAGAGTTGTGGTTGAACCCAGCTCAAGGGGTATATTCATTAGTATCAGATTAATGGAGTAAGAAATTCATTAGAGATAGGGTAATTTATACCCTTGAATGAGTTTAAGAGTGTTTCGAATGTGAGGAAGGTTTTTGAAATTTGAAATAAACCATTTTGGGAAGTGTAATTGTTTTGAAATATAATTTATAATAAGGGTTTTGAGTAATTTATTTGACGTCAAAGTTGGACTGTCATGTATGTACGGATTTTGGATGTACGCCTAGATAACGTATATACAAAATCTAGTATATACTAGATAGATATAGAATCACATTCTAGAAACTAGAGAATAATTCTGTTGATGATCCGGACATCATCAGTGATCATCTCCGAGTTTCAAAAATGGGATGATTATATGATTCCAATTGATACGTCGAAAAATACTTGAAACTGTTTACATAAGTTGTTGAAATTTGTTTGGACAAATTCAAACAAAATGTTTTTGATAAATTAATATGAATTAGAACAAACAAGTGAAATTTAAATAAGTTATGTTTTCATTGTTTGTAGAATATAATCGGAATTTGCAAACGAATTGAGATGAGTTGGGAATAGTTATGAATCTTGAAAATTTGATAGAGTAGAATAACTTGAAAGCGATAGGGTTAGTGATCACCTGAGATGAGTTAAGAAAACATAATATGTGAGAATGTGTTTGAAAAATTTAATGAATTAACTTCGTGGAATATGGTAATATGGGATAAGGGTATAAGTTTGGAATGTGGAAGTAGAACGAACTATTGGGATTTTAAATGGAAAAGGATGGAATTAAATAGCTTGAAATATTTTAGAATTCGAATGACCTTAAACTCAGAAGCTCTGGATATGATTAGGTAAATAATAAATTCCTAGTGAATAAATGGTATAAATTGGTTTAGGTTATATTCGAGATTCATTCGTTAAGCCAGTTAGATAAATTATGTGAATGAGAAGAATATAGTATAATCCTTTTTATAAATATTTTAGGTTATCACTTGAAACAAAATGGAATTTGGGATGTCGAGCAGTGAGATTTGGATGACTTCAAAACAAGAAAAAAAAGCACTGGCAGAAAAGGAAAAAGAAGAGGAATTAAGGTTCGGGAAAGTTAAGGATATCCAGTGTTATAGATGTCTTAAAATGGGTCATTGTGCAGCTTTCTGCCTAAACAAATCCAAAAAGAAGAAGAAAGTAGTTCAAAAGAATATACGTTGTTTTAAGTGTAAGGAAATAGGACATTTTATGAATAAATGTCCAAAGACCAATGAAGAATCCAAGGAGCCGGTAATGGGAAAGAAATATTATCGATGAAGGAAGGAAGGGCATGTAGTTCGGGATTGTCTGTTTAAAAAAGGAGAAAAGCCAGCTGGAGAGGCACCGTCCACTTCGGAAGTAGTACACGGAGGGAAATATTTCAACCCATAGGGTTAACTCTGAAAAATATATAAGGCTAAGAAGTAAATGTATTCTGGATCAATAACCAATGTATATGAGCCAAGAATGAATGTATGGATGTTTGTGTTAATCAAAATTTTAGTATAATACTATTGTTGGTTTATTTCTCATTAATTCAATTTGTTAATTGAGATATTAGAATTTAAACCCTAGTTCAAATTTGAAAAGGATTTTGGGAAAATTTATGAAAGAAATAATATTAACTATGGTAACTTATGTTCTTCTCTATACTTCGCTCCAATTTCGAGGACGAAATTGCCTTAAGGGGGAAAGGATGTAACGATCCAAGATTTTTGCAGTTTAATTTAAATTTAATATTATTTTTAAATGAATTTTTGAAAGATTTAAACGACCTTTGAATAAAATTTCAGGGCTATATTATCATTTTAAAATGATGAAATTAATTTTACTTGTGAAATGTAGTTAAACCAATGTTTGTTTTGGGGTACGTTTCGTCGTTAGTCAAATTATTAAAACGAATTGCAATTTAGTTGCTAAAAACGATCAGAATTTGAAATTAAAATTTTAATTAAATAACCGTTCAAATTTTTTTCAGTTTCTGTTCGCGTAGTCTTAAAATATTTTATAGAATTTTTCTATAATTTTTATTTTGGAAAATAAGCATATATTTTACCAACGTATTTTAGGGTAACTGCGGTCCCTTTTGACATTTTTCAGAACTGATCAACAAGCCTACTTTATTACTATTTTGGTATCGTGGTACATTGTTATACAGGTTTTATTACTAGTTGCGGTCACTCGCTATATATAAAAAAAAGAAAAAAAGAAAGAGAAATTAATATCGCACATGCAAACTATAAGAAGATTTCATGGGATTAAGGCCTTCAAATGTTTTGATCGCAACTCATATGGGAAGAATCATAGTTGGGGCGCATGGTTGGCTTTTATTACATGCATGGCTCCTGAGTTTTAATTCACGATTTAGTTTGGTAGTTGCTAGTGTAGCTATTGTTTTATGTTTAAAATAGTGCTACCAAATTAGCTTACCCTTGTTGTACTAAATTAGTAGGCTTTTTAATATAGAAAATTTAGCTAGCAGGATGGGGTTATGTTGAAATTGTGTATGATACAAAATAAGATATATCATAGTGGGTAGAATTGGAAAGTTAGGATTTGTTTGCCAACGTAGGAGGAAAGCTTCCTACGAAAGTTAGATTAAACTTTGTTGTAATTGTATAAAGTCAAATAACCATACTAGAGTACACCCTTGAAATGCCGTGAAGAACATTTGTATAAGAATCCTCACACCACGTGTTCATCTCGCCTTCTCCATGTAGACACGCGTTGCCTTTCCTAATACATCTCTTCACCCGCCAATTCCTTCCCCATTGTAAATCTCCACCCCTTCATTCAGTTCCGCCATTGAAAAAAAAACGAAAATGGAAAAGGCTTCCGCCTGTACACGCATGGAGGTCCTTTCTACCATATTAAACTTCACCTGCATTGGCCTTGGAACTGCATCACAGCCCCTCAGCCCCATTCCCAAACATCCATCGCACCATCATCAGTCCATACCGAGCTCAGCTCGGGTCCTCTTCCTCCAACGTGCTCCACTCCGCATCAACGATAGCCGCACCACCCTGAAGCACCACCAGCCGAGGCTCTTACTCCAATCCGCCGGAAACACATCAGCCCACTCCCTTGTCAACACACTTCCTTTCCCCTTGAACACTGTCGGCCTCGGTCCCTTTCCCATCCTTTCAAAACTCCGCCTCGGCTGCCGCATGCAAGTTGATAAACTCTCTCTACCAGCTACAATACTAGCTCCACTTGCATGTATACATTTCTCTGTTTAAAAGCTTATTAGCGGCACTACTGTTACATGCGTGCTCTTTTGCACTATAGATAAAGCTTGCGCCACTTAGAAGGAAAAAATAAAAAAGAAAAGAGTAGGAAAAAAACAAACAAAATGAGAAAAGAACGCAATAAGGAGAGAAGAGGAGAGAGAAAGAGAGCGCCAAAAGGAAGACGCAGAAGGGTATACGAAGACAAAGCAGCAGGTCTTTTACCGGAAAGCTACAGGGTGAGAACATCTAAATTTAATTTTTAATTAATTAGTACTATAAAACATGGATTTTATGGTTGTGTTGGTAGACGTGATACCATGTGTTGACAACATGCGGAAATTGGTTGCATATATGTTAAATCTATATTCATCGAAGTAACGCATTGTATGAATGTTTGCACATCGTTAATTAAAACTGCATATTGATACGCGTTATTTTTAACGTGAAAATATTGGTTACATGAATATGGATAGAGTAATTTGTTGATAACATGTATATTATTGAGATGGTTGCCGATATGATATACGTAACAAGGCGCGTTAGTGTATAACGCGTGTTCGCAAATTATTGTTGTGTGCATATAAGAAATGAATGCAAAAAGTGATTGTTGAATGCGTAAATATGAATATGTACTGATGTCGGTGAATTTTTTTAATAATTCCTCAAAGTTAATTAAAGGCGATTTATGGGTTAAAATGACATTCGAATGACTATGGAATATTTTATCGATTTAATAATGTTCATTGAGTCAAAATGTTATTTGATTCGACAATATTTTATTAACTAAGTAACAATTTATTCTTTAAATAAATTTCTAATTAACCTTTTGTTTAATGATTTTGAATTTAATTATAAGGTGTTATTAAAATGGTTTATTAACTAAGTTATGTTAATAACGTTTAAATATTGAATGAAATAAGGGTTAGATTTGTACTTGTGAAAATGGAAATTTGATTTAAGAGTACAAATAATTTGATTTGGAAACAAATTAATATGTTATTATCATGTAACATATTTTGTAAGTACATTGAGTTAGAATTTTCGATTTGAACTGTGTTACAACGTTAATTGATGAATTGTTGAAAAAAGGGGCAAACTCGGAAATTCGATTTTTTTGAAATATAATATGACTTCAGATAATAATTTGAAATAATAGGAAATTGTTTGAAAAGATATGTGAACTTGAATTATTTAGTTATGGAATTGTATATAAGTGTAGGTAAATATTTATAATAATATATTATAAATGGCATTGAATAATAATTTGAATTTGAAGTTAAATAAGAACTGAAACTGAAGTTTGGGTTAGCAAGTAAGTCATTCCGTTACTAGTTCTGGAACAGTAAACGGGTTGTGTAACTAAGGCCAGGGATGCAGCAACCAGCGTGCTGAACTTACCTGGCCAACGTTTACTTATCTAGTCTGGTAATGGAGCGA
Organism: Allium sativum; assembly: GCA_030737875.1. Lineage (NCBI taxonomy): Eukaryota > Viridiplantae > Streptophyta > Magnoliopsida > Asparagales > Amaryllidaceae > Allium > Allium sativum. The sequence goes on from CM060925.1 coordinate 391,131,199, forward strand.
ATTGAAAGTGAAACTCAAACACTGTGAAAAATAACTACAATAAACAATTGTCAATTTAAAATTTGGTTAAAATGTGATAAAGGTGATCTTAAGATATTTAATATATGTTGTGTAGATGATGACTAATACCATTTGAGGAATTAAATGATAGAAATATCGTAATTCCGCTTATTGTATCGGTTTAATATAGAAACATATACTGGATACAAGAAGTCTCGATTTCTAACCAAATCGTATATCTATTATAAATAATTGGATTTAACTTCAAATGATATGATTATAACTTTGTTTTACCAAGTAAAGTTTAGGTTAATTATGGAAGCTAATGCGGAACTAAGTGAACGAAATAAATAAGTTGAATGTATTTGAAATTGATTTGAATCAACTTGAGATATTGAAGCCAGTATACGCTTTTGAATGTGAATATAGACTCGAGTCATTAGCGTGGAAAGAAAGCGACTCCAGTTTAATATATTATATATTTATATAGGTTTTCAAACATTTGAAACATAGTATGTTGATTTTAAAAATATTTTATTGTTTGATTTAAAGGCATATGTATATGTTTAAATTATTCTATTGGTATGCTTCTATAAACTTTTAAATATAGTAAGTAATTACATCAACCATTTCTATTTTCCAATTTTATATATATTAGTTTATAACAAATTTACTATTTTTCAATTATTTTATTAAATTGGGATTTTTCCTGTCCTAAAACCTTTGATTCGAATGTAATTAACCCTTTTTTGAATGAATGCAACGAGCTGTATTAATGAAATAGCGGTAGCCTTGAGCTTTGATTTATAAGTGATGATTGGGAGTAAAGAGTTAAGAAAAGGAGAACTATTCGAATGTATATAAGCGATCATTCTAAATTTAGATTGAATTTAGTTGAGTATACATATGAAAAAAAAGAACTTAGTTCGAAATATGGATTTCATGTGAATCGCTGGTTATTTGGAAAGACCGGGATCAGAATTTACTTTCCGAAACCATTCCAAATAATCGTACGACGAAATAAATGAATACATATAAATGACGATTGAAGACCGTGGTTTTTCACATCGAACGGGTTGCCTGCTGGTTTGTTTCTTTACTGAATAGCTACAGTAGAGAGATGACCCTATTACCGAAGTGGCAGAAGGTCCATACGCATTTGGAGAACTTTCGGATTGCAAGGGTGTAATGACCCAAAAATCCGGTCCAATTTGAGCTGACCAAAAACACAAGTCCAACCCCAAATTAAACTGAAAATCAGGAAATTAAAAGAAAGAAAACAGAGGGTGAGGAAAGATAAGATAGAAACTTATAGAAAAGAAGAAGAAGAAGAAGAACACAATATCAGAGTAACACGAATCTCACAATGGAACGAATAAATATATTTCATAACATAACTTTGAAATACAAATCTGTGCTTGAATATACATATCATTATCAAAGTACAGCACTTATAACACAGCGAAAAAAAAACTATAGCTATATAATCCTGAAGCCTCCTGCTCCAAGCTCTTCCAGTATATCTGTAAATCCTGACTACTTGACTGCCCGTACAAAATTGGGTACCCAAGAGTTTAGGGAAACAAAACAAAATAAACTCCGGGTCAGTCATGGGACTGGTATGAGTAAAAAAGTTTGAGCCATTAAACGATATCTCATAAGACCACGCCGTATAACGGAACGGGTTTTTCCCTTATGAGAATCCAAAATATCTTTATACCAAATCCTTTTGATATTATAATAATGTCTATCAACACAATATAATAATCATCTAGTAGAAACGCTTTCATCTCACGTTCTACATATATAGTATACAATCAAAACCGCAAGCACGTATTGGGTAATGGATTTCCCACTATGACAAGTTAAGGAACCACCTTTCGCTAGTGTACCTCTAGAGAGGAATACACTGGATTCAACAAGAACATCTTGCAACCCGGCCATACATGACCGACCACTCATTTCTGTAACAACCCGAAAATCTAGGCCAGTTTAAAATTTTTATTTTGGCAATTTTAGCGAATTTTGAACATTTAAAGTAGATTATTTTAAATAAAATCGATGAGAAATTTATTTTGAATAGAATTCGATCGTATATATTATATACGTCGTCCTTAGAATATAAATAATTATATATAATTATAAATAGAATTGAAAATGGCGCGGTAGTTCGATAATTCGATTTCAAACTTCAATTGAACGTACCGGGTGCAAAACAAACCGGATTTTAGTGAAACCAAAAATAATAGGATCTATTTGGGAATAACTTTCAAACGAATCCGAAAAATCAAAATTTCATAGCGGGAATCAAAAGATATGTCCAGTTGAAATTTCTGAATAGTCGCTATGGAATTCAGGCCCTTAAAAATGGGAATTTTTGCAAACGACCTCGGATTTCGACGAAACCACTTTTGTTGGGTCCGTGATGTCAAGTTATTGCTAGATTCCAAATTTCATAATTTTTCGAATCAATATGTGAGCGTGGCAAAGGAAAACGTGTTTGACCAGTTTCAGTTGATTTTAATCGACTGGAAAATGGTCATTTTTCCAACGGTCTCGGAATTCGACGGAACTAGTTTTGTTAGGACCATATCGTCAATACGAAGCTAGAAAATATTTTTCTGGGATTTGTCGAGTCCGTATGTGACCCCAGTAAATTGAAATGCGCGTTCAAAATCAATATATAGAGTTATATGTTGATTTTAACGGAAATTGATCGAAATGGTCGAATCAGCTTTCGATACATATCCCATTGTGTTCGGATTGGGGGTAAAACGCTATGGACGACAGGCGGTGGGCCTCGTTTAGAGGTCGAATGAAAATTCAACGTGTTGGAATTAAAATAATAATATATATTTTTTCCTTCTAAACTTTCTCTCCCCTCTTCTATACCTACGATCAGCCCCCCCCCCCCGATTTCATTTCGAACAGAGAAAAAAAATCAATGCCGTCACTCAGCCCGAGGAGGCGCCGCCCCCCTCCGCATGCCGCCGCCCCTACCGATTCGCCCCGCCACCCCCAACCAGCACCGCATCCTCCTTCTCCTCCTCCTCCCTCACCCGCTTCCCTCGCCCCTTCTTTCAAACGAACCCCGCACCCCCTTGACCTGCGCCCCTCCTCCACCGCGCCTGCAGCCGACCAACCGACCCCCTGCGCCCCCTCAGGCCATCCTCCGCCACCACAGCGCGTCAGTGGACCCCCCCCCCCAATCAGAGCATCCCCTTCTCCCTTTTCTACTGTAAGTTTTGTTATTTCCCTTCCTTTTATTTTATTTATTTATTTTAATTAGTTTTAAAAGGATTTTAAATCAGTTTTTTTATATATAAGAATAGTATAATTAAAAAAAATGAGATTTTTATGCTTTGTTTAATTAAAAATACGATTTTTAAAATAAGAAAGTTTAAATTTTTATTATAGAAAAGTTAGGTTTTTAATTACCGAAAGGATTTAATTTTTGTTTTAAAACAAAGGTAAGATTTGTTTATAGAAAAGATTTGGCTTTTCAAATATCAAAATATGATTTTTATATAGTAGAGACTATAAAAATATGATTTTTATAAGATAAAGAATATAAAAATTCGATTTTTATATATTGAATAGCGAAGTAAAAATTCGATTTTTATATATTGAATAGCGAAGTAAAAATTCGTTTTTTATATATTGAATAGCGAAGTAAAAATTCGATTTTTATATATTGAATAGCGAAGTAAAAATTCAATTTATATATATTGAATAGCGAAGTCAAAATTCGATTTTTATATATTGAATAGCGAAGTAAGAATTCGATTTTTATATATTGAATAGCGAAGTAAAAATTCGATTTTTATATATTGAATAGCGAAGTAAAAATTCGATTTTTATATATTGAATAGCGAAGTAAAAATTCGATTTTTATATATTGAATAGCGAAGTAAAAATTCGATTTTTATATAATGAATAGCGAAGTAAAAATTTGATTTTTATATATTGAATAGTGAAGTAAAAATACAATTTTTATATATTGAATAGCGAAGTAAAAATTCGATTTTTATACATGGAATAGCGAAGTAAAAATTCGATTTTTATATATTGAATAGCGAAGTAAAAATGTGATTTTTACATATGTAGAGAATACTGGCAGAGAAAGTGACAAGAGGCAAGAACGGCGAAGATTTCTACAAAAGAAGAGTCGTGGCGTTGGATTAGCAAATCTGTGAGAACTTCTCACCTTTTAATTTTGTTTTTCTAGTTAAAAATATATACTAGGATGCAGACGGTGTTTAGTAGCACCCGACACCCGTCGTCCACAGACCATGGACGGCTTGTATGCTTGGTTATTTGATTTTGACGTGTAGTTGATTGTGTGATGTGATGTGAAATGAAATAAAACATTTATATAGTGAAATAAAATATTTTATAGTGGAAAATATTCTATAGTTAAAAATAAAATTTTAACGTACATATGAAATGAAATAAAATAAACAAATCGGACGATTTGTTTATATACACACATTTGACTGATATTGATTTGGACGATAAATTTTACACATCGCCCAACTACACAAATAAAATCTGTGTTTGATTGTTTGAAACCCCACATGGGTATTGGGATGATATTTGAAGTACACTAATCCCGATTGTTTAGTTGTATGTCGATCGATTGATTGACAGACTGTTATAAGCGTTGAATATTTATATTTGATGCTTATACAGTGTAGAATGCACTTTGGATGATGGTTGATTGTTCATGTTGTTGATATATACATGTGTTGTAGAAAATCCATATAATTAACCTTATATGGTAATTGATTGGGCCTCATTCCAGATTTGAAATAGAAATATTTGAAGAGAAATATTTGAATAAAAATATTTGAAATAAAAATATTTGAAATAGAAATATTTGAAGAGAAATATTTGAATAGAAATATTTGAAATAGAAATATTTGAAATAAAAATATTTGAAATAGAAACATTTGAAATAGAATATTTGAAAACAGAAACATATGAAGCTATGTTGGTTAGATTGACGCCATTTTGACGTGAACGATATTTATATCGACTTTATTCATTCTTCAATGAACATTGAACAGATTTGAAATTGAACAGATTTGAAATTCGAACTATATTGAAATGAATTGAAATTCGAATTATATTTAAAGTGAATTGAAATTCGAATTAGACTGAATTGATTTGAAATTCGAAATACACTGAAATGATTTGAAATTTGAATAGAAATGAATTCGAATTGAATTTGAATAGAAATGAATTCGAATTGAAATTTAATAGAATTGAATACGAATCGAAATTTAATTGAAAACGAATCGAAATTGAATTAAAAATCGATTTGAATTGGAATCAATTTGAAGTGAATTTAAACCGAATTTGAAAGGGAAAATTCAGTTTTGACTTGAATTTGAAAATGAAGTTGAAAACGTTTTGAAAACGAATTTAAAACGATTTATAAATTTTGTTTTAAATAGAAATCGACAAAATATATATTATATATAATATAATGGCCTGAATAGAACGCGTCGCGCCGCGGCAGTTCGCGAATTTCGACCATTGACTTCGAACGGATATTACGGGAGATCCGACCGTCGGATTCTCCTAAAACCGGAACCGTTGGGTTCGTATCGAAAAGAGCTTTCTAACGAATACTAGAAATTTGAAATCTAACGGTTGGATTTGGAATTATGTCCAAAATCAAATTTGAAAAAGGTCGTTGTAAGTGCAGTTCGATGGCCGTTGATGGGAATCGACTGTACGGGCCTTGATAAAATTATTAAAAATATCAATAATTTGTGTAAAATCATAAGAAATGATTTGGGAAAAATCGGGATGAAAAACTCCGTATTTGAAAAGATAAAAATAGATTTTTATCGAAATGAACTAGTTTTGAACTAGAATTATAATTCTATTTATTTTTAAATAAATAAATTGAATTTGAAATGGTTTTGAAAATAACCAGAATTTCCAATGATTGCATTGGAATGGATTTGAATCGAAATTGTCCTCGGAATATTTCGATGTTTGATTTCATGATTATACAGATGTTGTTATGAAAATTTGAAAGATATAGATATATATATATATATATCGTTATTTCCAATACGATATTTGTTGGTCGTAGAATTCGATATTGAATATAAGCCGGTATATTTTCTATTCAGAGCCTTGTATTTAATATCAAATGTGATTTGGGTTTGTCGTGAATGGTGTCTTGACTAACACTGTTCTTGAACCTAGTTGAGAAAAGATTAAATCTTTTTATTTAGATTTAATGAAGTGTACCAATTAAATAATATTTAATTGGAATTGAATTGATATTGATTTTTGGGTTTATCGTGGACAGTGTTTTAAATAACACTCGTTCTTTAACCCGATAATTAATGGAATGTGATTTTGGGTTTATCGTGAACTGTGTTTTAAATGACACTGATTCTTTAACCCAGTTAAAGATTAAAACTAAGTGGAGTTTTAATGAATCTTTAAATAGATTGAAAAGATCGAGAATGGAGTATCACCAGTTTTACTCCAAGCGATAGTTAAATCTTTTATTAGATTTGAACGTGAAATGGTAATTGAATTTACCGATAACACCGTGGGGTTAGATATGAAGTAAGACCCGTTTTACTTCATGGGATGAATAGGTTGGGATTGGGAAATTAAAACCAATGATTACTTCGGTAAGGTTCGTTAATCTCGACTAGTTGAATCGAAATTCAAAAGGAGATTAGAGAATAAATTCAAGGAATTTATCTTGGATAAAATTAATGGGAACCTTTCCCTATGAATGTGAAATTTAGAAACTAACTGTCGGTTAGCTAAGCAGAATGGTTTTCTGGATATTGATCTGATGTTGGTTTCGGCCTTCGGGGTTAATATTTGGGAAATTATTCTCTTGATTAATTTACGGTTAGTGACTGATGAATTGGAATGGGGCGTATGTTGTGTTTGTGTAACACTTATTTAAAATATACGCGAGTTATTCGGGAAGACCGGGTTTATCCCATTCTGAATAACTGATACGACGATAAGTCGAAGATGAAGACGATGGTCGAAGACCGGAGGTCTTCACGTCGTTTGGGTGATTACTGATGATCTTGATTGGGATGTACACCCAAGAAGATGGAAATAGTTGGTGATTGTCCAGGCGTACTTGGAGATCGATGGATATGCGGGGTACTAGGTGCCTCCGGTTTCGTTCAGACCTAGAACGGACTTGTAAATGGTCTGTGTGTCTGACATTGGATTTTAGTCCGGGTGAGTGATCTCTATTAAATATATATCTGTTTGGCGGCGGGGAATTTATTCTCTTGCTTAACGCCCTTCTCTGAGATGTACGAGCTCAGGGGTTATATATTGATGGATATCAAACACATGGAGTGAATTGCCTGTATGGCATGCCTAAGTGGCAATTGATCGAGGCTTCTGTTGAAAAGCAAAGTCTTGTGGTGATGATCAAAGCACAGCCTGTGTGGCACAGCTTTGTGTAACGTGAATTCGCGAGCCTCACACCCCGGTTGTGAACCAGAAACGGGAGAGGACATCAGGGAGGGCATGCGTTTCTTTCTAGCTAGGGTGGTGTCAGTGACCTACCAGCCCTGACATTTATATACTTGTCACCTGTGTGGTTGTTGCTGTTGCGAGGCGCCTCGGTTAGATCGGACGATCCGGGTCCGATGGAGCCATTCGTTGGCTCATTTACGCGCCAAAGGGCGGGGAAACGTAGTGTTCAGGATTTTTTCTAATCCACATCAGTGGACCGGCCCTGACGATCCAAGGGTCGATGCGTTCTGTCCCTGAGACTCGGGCTAGACAGTCTCGAATCGGTAGAAGATGATCCCTGGCCTCGGTTCACAGACAGAAATCCAATTTCCAAATACGTGACATTTGCTGTTTTATTTGTAAACCTATATATGTCGACATAGTGGCATGGGACGCTCATGCCGCCTATGATTGATACTTATGATTTGAAGTTGTTTTATACACTATACACTTATAATAGTATCAAATGATTTCTTTTAAACGTATCGAGCTTTCTTGGCTATTATAAGGTAAAAACCCTATCCCCCGGCTTGCGTTGCATTGTGTGATAGGACCTGGGTCTTATAATAGCTTCATTTTTCTTTATTTATCATTGCGCTGTTGTTTTATGCACTGGTGTTCTTGGGAGGAAACCCATTCCGTGTTATACGGCGTGGTCACTTGAATTAACGAACTTTAAAAATAAAGATTAATAACTGTTTTAGTTCTCACACCAGTCACATGACTGACCTGGAGTTTATTGTTTTAACCTAAACTCTGGGTGCCCTTATTTTGACAAGGGCAGCTAGTAGTTTTGGTTTTGCAGATTTCTATTCACGGGATCCTGGTTTACAACTGGAACGATATCCGGAAAGCTTTGTATCCGTATATCTACTTCTAGTTGTGTATTGTATTATTTTCCGCTGCTATGTATTTAAATGTAATTTAAATCTCTGATATTTCTGTGTAATATTCATTTATACTCTGTATATTCTTGTAATCTGATGCATTGTTGTAATATACAATGAAATGTTCTTCCGTCTGCGTTCTATTTTGTCGTGTTCTCAAAACAATCAGGCGTTTCGAACGGTCTAGATCGGTTTAGCGACTGATTCGGACCGAGCGAAATTCCCCGATCGTCACATTTGGTATCAGAGCTTTGGTTTACAAAGCTCAGAGAACAAGGCACATTAAAACCAAACGAAAGAATTCATCAGATATTGGATTAGTAATATCCAATTAGAATGACTCGTTAGAGATGGGATCAGTAGTATCCTAGAACGAGTGCGAAGAGTATATTTTTAAAGTGAAAACAAATTTTGTTTTGAAAATTTAAATCGACTATTCGTATTTGATTATTTACTCTATATAGATTTGGACAATCCAATATATAAAGATTTTGCATATATGTCTTGCAAACGTGTATTCAAAGTTTTAATATACTAGATAATTATAGAATCATACTCTAGTGCCCTGGGATAATTCTGGTGATGGGGCACCATCGCTAGTATTTATTTTCGTGTTACGAAAGTGAGATTTCTATATATTTCCAATTGACTGGTGTGAGAACCGAAACTAGATAGGGCTTATTGTTGTGATTTGGCATCGAAAATCTGATTTTTTGACTATACATCAAAGTTATGAATTTCAAAAGCTAATCAACTAATTGATTGATGGTTGTGTTGTTGATTATTGGTTAAATTATTAAAATTTGTATTATATAGCCAAATTGGTCAAATATTGAATTGTATTGAAATTTGGTCGCATTTTCTTGCATATACATGTACTTACATTGAACAGGTCATAGCAAAGAGGCTAGAGCAGAAGAATAAAATTTGTTTGCCCGACAAATAGGTACATGTTTACTACATAATTTACTGTTTTGTTTGGGTGATGATGATTTTATAAGCCTATTGGCTAGCCGCTTGGCTTTTTCTTTTTCTTTTTGAGATCAGAAGGGTTATATGGCAATTTCGGGATTTTCCCGTGGCTCCCGGTGCAGGGGAGGTTATGGCGAAATTTTTCGAAAATTTACGGTGTTAGCCTAATTTTTGAAGAATTTGAAAATTCTCAGAAACTGAAAAGTTGGAGAATGAAAGCCAGATCGAACATAGAGTTGATTAATCAAACCACTTTCGACTTTGTTCCTTTTCGGGGACGAAAAGTTTTAAGTGGGGGAGATTGTAACAACCCGAAAATCTGGGCCAGTTTAAAATTTTTATTTTGGCAATTTTAGCGAATTTTGAACATTTAAAATAGATTATTTTAAATAAAATCGACGAGAAATTTATTTTGAATAGAATTCGATCGTATATATTATATACGTCGTCGTTAGAATATAAATAATTACATATAATTATAAATAGAATTGAAAATGGCGCGGTAGTTCGATAATTCGATTTCAAACTTCAATTGAACGTACCGGGTGCAAAAAAACCGGATTTTAGTGAAACCAAAAATAATAGGATCCATTTGGGAATATCTTTCCAACGAATCCGAAAAATCAAAATTTCATAGCGGGAATCAAAAGATATGTCCAGTTGAAATTTCTGAATAGTCGCTATGGAATTCAGGCCCTTAAAAATGGGAATTTTTGCAAACGACCTCGGATTTCGACGAAACCACTTCTGTTGGCTCAGTGATGTCAAGTTATTGCTAGATTCCAAATTTCATAATTTTTCGAATCAATATGTGAGCGTGGCAAAGGAAAACGTGTTTGACCAGTTTCAGTTGATTTTAATCGACTGGAAAATGGCCATTTTTCCAACGGTCTCGGAATTCGACGAAACTAGTTTTGTTAGGACCGTATCGTCAATACGAAGCTAGAAAATATTTTTCTGGGATTTTTCGAGTCCGTATGTGACCCCAGTAAATTGAAATGCGCGTTCAAAATCAATATATAGAGTTATATGTTGATTTTAAAGAAACTGATCGAAATGGTCGAATCAGCTTTCGATACATATCCCATTGTGTTCGGAATGGGGGTAAAACGCTATGGACGACAGGCGGTGGGCCTCATTTAGAGGTCGAATGAAAAAGTCAACGTGTTGGAATTAAAATAATAATATATATTTTTTTTCCTTCTAAACTTTCTCTCCCCTCTTCTATACCTATGATCATCCCCCCCTCCCCCCCGATTTCATTTCGAACAGAGGAAAAAAAATAGATGCCGTCGCACAGCCCCAGGAGGCGCCGCCCCCCTCCGCACGCCGCCGCCCCTACCGATTCGCCCCGCCACCCCCAACCAGCACAGCATCCTCCTTCTCCTCCTCCTCCCTCACCCGCTTCCCTCTCCCCTTCTTTCAATCAAACCCCGCACCCCCTTGACCTGCGCCCCTCCTCCACCGCGCCTGCAACCGACCATCCGACCCCCTGCGCCCCCTCAGGCCATCCTCCACCACCACATCGCGTCAGTGGACCCCCCCCCTAGTCGGAGCATCCCCTTCTCCCTTTTCTACTGTAAGTTTTGTTATTTCCCTTCCTTTTATTTTATTTATTTAGTTTAATTAGTTTTAAAAGGATTTTAAATCAGTTTTTTTTATATATAAGAATAGTATAATTAAAAAAATGAGATTTTTATGCTTTGTTTAATTAAAAATACGATTTTTAAAATAAGAAAGTTTAAAATTTTATTATAGAAAAGTTAGATTTTTAATTACCGAAAGGATTTAATTTTTGTTTTAAAACAAAGGTAAGATTTGTTTATAGAAAAGATTTGGCTTTTCAAATATCAAGATATGATTTTTATATAGCAGAGACTATAAAAATATGATTTTTATAAGATAAAGAATATAAAAATTCGATTTTTATATATTGAATAGCGAAGTAAAAATTCGATTTTTATATATTGAATAGCGAAGTAAAAATTCGATTTTTATATATTGAATAGCGAAGTAAAAATTCGATTTTTATATATTGAATAGCGAAGTAAAAATTCGATTTATATATATTAAATAGCGAAGTAACAATTCGATTTTTATATATTGAATAGCGAAGTAAGAATTCGATTTTTATATATTGAATAGCGAAGAAAAAATTCGATTTTTATATATTGAATAGCGAAGTAAAAATTCGATTTTTATATATTGAATAGCGAAGTAAAAATTCGATTTTTATATATTGAATAGAGAAGTAAAAATACGATTTTTATATACTGAATAGAGAAGTAAAAATTCGATTTTTATACATTGAATAGCGAAGTAAAAATTCGATTTTTATATATTGAATAGCGAAGTAAAAATGTGATTTTTACATATGTAGAGAATACGGGCAGAGAAAGTGACAAGAGGCAAGAACGGCGAAGATTTCTACATAAGAAGAGTCGTGGCGTTGGATTAGCAAATCTGTGAGAACTTCTCACCTTTTAATTTTGTTTTTCTAGTTAAAAATATATACTAGGATGCAGACGGTGTTTAGTAGCACCTGACACCCGTCGTCCAGAGACCATGGACGGCTTGTATGCTTGGTTGTTTGATTTTGATGTGTGGATGATTGTGTGATGTGATGTGAAATGAAATAAAACATTTATATAGTGAAATAAAATATTTTATAGTGGAAAATATTATATAGTTAAAAATAAAATTTTAACGTATATATGAAATGAAATAAAATAAACAAATCGGACGATTTGTTTATATACACACATTTGACTGATATTGATTGGGACGATAAATTTTACACATCGCCCAACTGCACAAATAAAATCTGTGTTTGATTGTTTGAAACCCCACACGGGTATTGGGATGATATTTGAAGTACACTAATCCCGATTGTTTAGTTGTATGTCGATCGATTGATTGACAGACTGTTATAAGCGTCGAATATTTATATTTGATGCTTATACAGTGTAGAATGCATTTTGGATGATGGTTGATTGTTCATCGTTGTTAATATATACATGTGTTGTAGAAAATCCATATAATTAACCTTATATGGTAATTGATTGGGCCTCATTCCAGATTTGAAATAGAAATATTTGAAGAGAAATATTTGAATAAAAATATTTGAAATAAAAATATTTGAAATAGAAATATTTGAAGAGAAATATTTGAATAGAAATACTTGAAATAGAAATATTAGAAATAAAAATATTTGAAATAGAAACATTTGAAATAGAATATTTGAAAATAGAAACATATGAAGCTGTGTTGGTTAGATTGACGCCATTTTGACGTAAACGATATTTATATCAATTTTATTCATTCTTCAATGAACATTGAATAGATTTGAAATTGAATAGATTTGAAATTCGAACTATATTGAAATGAATTGAAATTCGAATTATATTTAAAGTGAATTGAAATTCGAATTAGACTGAATTGATTTGAAATTCGAAATACACTAAAATGATTTTAAATTCGAATAGAAATGAATTCGAATTGAATTTGAATAGAAATGAATTCGAATTGAAATTTAATAGAATTGAATACGAATCAAAATTTAATTGAAAACGAATCGAAATTGAATTAAAAATCGATTTGAATTGGAATCAATTTGAAGTGAATTTAAATCGAATTTGAAAGGGAAAATTCAGTTTTGACTTGAATTTGAAAATGAAGTTGAAAATGATTTGAAAACGAATTTAAAACGATTTATAAATTTCGTTTTAAATAGAAATCGACGAAGTATATATTATATATATTAAATATATATAATATAATGGCCTGAATAGAACGCGCCGCGCCGCGGCAGTTCGCGAATTTCGACCATTGACTTCGAACGGATATTACGGGAGATCCGACCGTCGGATTCTCCTAAAACCGGAACCTTTGGGTTCGTATCGAAAAGAGCTTTCTAACGAATATTAGAAATTTGAAATCTAACAGTTGGATTTGGAATTATGTCCAAATCAAATTTGAAAAAGGTCGCTGTAAGTGCAGTTCGATGGCCGTTGATGGGAATCGACTGTACGGGCCTTGATAAAATTATTAAAAATATCAATAATTTGTGTAAAATCATAAGAAATGATTTGGGAAAAATCGGGATGAAAAACTTCGTATTTGAAAAGATAAAAATAGATTTTTATCGAAATGAACTAGTTTTGAACTAGAATTACAATTCTATTTATTTTTAAATAAATAAATTGAATTTGAAATGGTTTTGAAAATAACCAGAATTTCCAATGATTGCATTGGAATGGATTTGAATTGAAATTGTCCTCGGAATATTTCGATGTTGGATTTCGTGATTATACAGATGTTGTTATGAAAATTTCAAAGATATATATATATCGTTATTTCCAATACGATATTTGTTGGTCGTAGAATTCGATATTGAATATAAGCCAGTATATTTCTTATTCAGAGCCTTGTATTTAATATCAAATGTGATTTGGGTTTGTCGTGAATGGTGTCTTGACTAACACTATTCTTGAACCCAGTTGAGAAAAGATTAAATCTTTTTATTTAGATTTAATGAAGTGTACCAATTAAATAATATTTAATTGGAATTGAATTGATATTGATTTTTGGGTTTATCGTGGACAGTGTTTTAAATAACACCCGTGCTTTAACCCGATAATTAATGGAATGTGATTTTGGGTTTATCGTGAACTGTGTTTTAAATGACACTGATTCTTTAACCCAGTTAAAGATTAAAACTAAGTGGAGTTTTAATGAATATTTAAATAGATTGAAAAGATCGAGAATGGAGTATCACAAGTTTTACTCCAAGCGATAGTTAAATCTTTAATTAGGTTTGAACGTGAAATGGTAATTGAATTTACCGATAACACCGTGGGGTTAGATATAAAGTTAGACCCGTTTTACTTCATGGGATGAATAGGTTGGGATTGGGAAATTAAAACCAATGATTACTTCGGTAAGGTTCGTTAATCTCGACTAGTTGAATCGAAATTCAAAAGGAGATTAGAGAATAAATTCAAGGAATTTATCTTGGATAAAATTAATGGGAACCTTTCCCTATGAATGTGAAATTTAGAAACTAACTGTCGGTTAGCTAAGCAGAATGGTTTTCTAGATATTGATCTGATGTTGGTTTCGGCCTTCGGGGTTAATATTTGGGAAATTATTCTCTTGATTAATTTACGGTTTGTGACTGATGAATTGGAATGGGGCGTATGTTGTGTTTGTGTAACACTTATTTAAAATATACGCGAGTTATTCGGGAAGACCGGGTTTATCCCATTCTGAATAACTGATACGACGATAAGTCGAAGATGAAGACGATGGTCGAAGACCGGAGGTCTTCACGTCGTTTGGGTGATTACTGATGATCTTGATTATGATGTACACCCAAGAAGATGGAAATAGTTGGTGATTGTCCAGGCTTACTTGGAGATCGATGGATATGCGGGGTACTAGGTGCCTCTGGTTTCGTTCAGACCCAGAACGGACTTGTAAATGGACTGTGTGTCTGGCATTGGATTTTAGTCCGGGTGATTGATCTCTATTAAATATATATCTGTTTGGCGGCGGAGAATTTATTCTCTTGCTTAACGCCTTTCTCTGAGACGTACGAGCTCAAGGGTTATATATTGATGGATATCAAACGCATGGAGTGAATTGCCTGTGTGGCATGCCTAAGTGGCAATTGATCGAGGCTTCTGTTGAAAAGCAAACTCTTGTGGTGATGATCAAAGCACAACCTGTGTGGCACAGCTTTGTGTAACGTGAATTCGCGAGCCTCACACCCCGGCTGTGAACCAGAAATGGGAGAGGACATCAGGGAGGGCATGCGTTTATTTCTAGCTAGGGTGGTGTTAGTGACCTACCAGCCCTGACATTTATATACTTTTCACCTGTGTGGTTGTTGCTGTTGCGAGGCGCCTCGGTTAGATCGGACGATCTGGGTCCGATGGAGCCATTCGTTGGCTCATTTACGCCCCCAAGGGGCGGGGAAACGTAGTGTTCAGGATTTCGTCTAATCCACATCGGTGGACCGGCCCTGACGATCCAAGGGTCTATGCGTTCTGTCCCTGAGACTCGGGCTAGACAGTCTCGAATCGGTAGAGGACGATCCCTGGCCTCGTTTCACAAGCAGAAATCCAATTTCCAAATACATGACATTTACTGTTTTATTTGTCAACCTATATATGGCGACATAGTGGCATGGGACGCCCATGCCGCCTATGATTGATACTTATGATTTGAAGTTGTTTTATACACTATACACTTATAATAGTATCAAATGATTTCTTTTAAACGTATCAAGCATTCTTGGCAATTATAAGGTAAAAACCCTATCCCCCGGCTTGCGTTGCATTGTGTGATAGGACCTGGGTCTTATAATGGCTTCATTTTTCTTTATTTAGTATTGCGCTGTTGTTTTATGCACTGGTGTTCTTGGGAGGAAACCCGTTCCGTGTTATACGATGTGGTCCCTTGAATTACCGAACTTTAAAAATAATGATTAATAGCTATTTTAGTTTTCACACCAGTCACATGGCTGACCTGGAGTTTATTGTTTTAACCTAAACTTTGGGTGCCCTTATTTTGACACGGCAACTAATAGTTTTGGTTTTGCAGATTTCTATTCACAGGATCCTGGTTTACAGCTGGAACGATATCCGGAAAGCTTTGTATCCGTATATCTACTTCTAGTTGTGTATTGTATTATTTTTCGCTGCTATGTATTTAAATGTAATTTAAATCTCTGATATTTCTGTGTAATATTCATTTATACTCTGTATATTCTTGTAATCTGATGCATTGTTGTAATATACAATGAAATGTTCTTCCGTCTGCGTTCTATTTTGTCGTGTTCTCAAAACAATCAGGCGTTTCGAACGGTCTAGATCGGTTTAGCGACCGATTCGGACCGAGCGAAATTCCCTGATCGTCACAATTTCGCTTGAGTGTATCGAATGTATATCACCAATGGTTGGGATCAGCAACCGTTTCCCGAATGGGACAGTATCGACAATAGATTTTTAGAAATAAATGAAACTCTAGATCAGGTGATTATACACCCTACTTCGGAGCGACCGACTTAGCCATGCCGCCTGCCCGATTTCTGTCATTTACCGGTTGATGAGGCTAGAAGCTACACTTTATCATCACACCAGATTCACTTCGAATGTCACATCATCAAATCCATCAAATCACCGATTGACGTCTACAACCATACATTACGTGTCAGCCAAAAGAAGTTTCCTTCTCCGCTTCCACTCTTGGTACGATTGAAGAAATCAATGTACGTGACCTTTCTGGAAATACTCTATCAGACATTCATCCATACAAGTCATCCAGGAACAGGATGAACCGAAGGCACTATTCAGTATATCCATCTTAGGCACTGTTATCTAAGATCTATACAACAACCCTTGTACTTTACTCCGTCTTCAAATTTGCTTTGGCATATATGATTCGTAACGCTTATGCCAATACAGAGTGGTTCTTTGGAAAATAATCCAACCGGTCTCTCCATATTAACAACTGATTGACACTGAAAAGTGTTTATTTTATTACTCTTATGCTTTATCTTTTGTAAATAAATAAATGATACTTTGGTTACTTTTATATGTTTTTACAGGATGTCAAGAAATGCCTCCTTCAAATCAAATCAAAGGCCAACTACGAGAAAGAGCTACTTCCTCACATCAAATTCATTTCAATTGCAAAAGAAGTAGTAGCTCACTGGTAAAGGCATAGGAATTGGTGCTGAGAGACCTAAGTTCGAACCCCGTCAAGCTCACTTTTTGCCAAAGAAACGGAGCGTGTTCACACTGGCCCTTTGCTTTGAGAAATATCTGGATTAGTGTTATGTTATATATATACATACACATATTCATGTGTATGTATTTATGATGTGCACCAATTAACATTTCAGCAATAGCCATATTCTTATCATGGAATTAAATTCGAATCATTCAATTTCAATTAGAAGATTTGCTGATTGAATTGTTGCCAAGAGAAAAATCAATTTTGAAGATTTTATCTTATATTGCCTTTGGAGTCTGATAAGCGTCCTTGTTTGGAAGAATTAAATTAGATGCAATCTTCTATCAATCAAGCCACATGGGAAAATTGAAAGATATGGAAAATATTTACCATGATATGCCCAGATTTTCTCCAATCAGGTAGTCAAGGAAGGCAAGAAATATTCATGAATGAGGAGGGCCATTTATTCATAGACCTAGTTAGGGTTTTCCCCTTCTCATCTATAAATATGTGATTGTAACCATTGTAAAAACATCTCATAATTCTGTACTGCCATTAGTTTAATAAAATTTTCTTGTTCTAGTTATTTACTTTTCTTTTAAAACAATTTGTGTATCTACACGATTAGATTCGGTAGAACACATATTGTTATTGTCTTTGTTACTGCATACTAGTGTTGACTGTTTGATTAGTTTCAACAGCAACTCTATTTTTAATTCTCTGCTATTGTTCCAGTTATTGCTTACTTTTATTGTTTTTGCTAGTACTTGTTATTTTCTTTCCTGTTGTTGAATTTGATATACGTCTGATTAGATTCAGAATTGTAGCAGTTTCAATAACATTATTTCAACAACATTGAAAACAACCCCCAAAGTTCTGTCTAACACGCCCACGAAACATATAAATAATAAAAATTTAACTTTCCTCCCTGTGTTCGACCTGTATGCTACACACCTGTATGCTTGCAGAATTTATTACAAATGTCGCGCTTTTCTACTTTATAGATTAGCGTCGATCAAGTTTTTGGCGCCGTTGCCGGGGAGGTAACGATGGAATTTTATTGTTTATTTAATTTTCGATTCGTGTTAGTTTTATTTTATTTTGTATATATTTTTGTTTCTTGTACATATAGATCTCAATTAGTGATGTGGCGTATTAATTACATTGATACTGTCATGAACTAAGCAAGAGAAAAAAAATAATTTCTTGCCTTTATTTTCTTTCAATTTCTTTTCCTATTTTCAATTATTCCTTTCCATTTTTCAATCCTCCTTCCTACTTTTATATTCATTTCTTCTTTTACAATCTTTCAAAAAAAAAAAAAACTTACTTTTTTTTAATTTTCCTTCTTTTTTTTCATTTATTTCTTTCCTTTTTTTTATTTTGCATTTCTTCCAATCTAATTCCTTCAAGAAGAAAAAAAATATATATATAAAAAAAAAAAAAGTTGCTAATTTCTCTTCAATTTCTTTCCATCTTTCTACCACCTTGCTGATTTTCACATTTTTCTTTTCTCTTTCCTTTTCTTTTTATTTGTTTCCATCTTTTGTCTACAACTTTCTAAAAAAAAAAAAAAAAAAAAAATTGCAATTTCTTCTCTGCCTACTTTGATTTCTTTCTTGTTTTTGTCTGCTTTTATTTCTTTCCTCAATTTCTTCTACCCTTCCACTCTACTCAAAAAAACCTTGCTTTTTTCTCTTATTTCCTTCCTCTTTTATTATTTTTTTCCATTTTTGTTTTGCTTTTTCCCATTCATTTCTTTCCCTTTCTTCTTGTTCAAATTTTCATAAAAAAAAACTTGCATTTTTTTATAATTTCTTTCCAATTGCATTTCTCATTAACCTTTTACAATCTCTCTTTCCATTTTTTCATTTATTTCTTTCCTGCTCTCTCCTTCATTAAAAAAAAAAACAACTATCAATTTTCCTTTATTCTTTCCATCTTTCCACTTTCTATCCAATTGTCTTTTTCTTTTTGCAAATTTCAAAAAAAAAAAAAAACGATTCCTATTTTGCAACTTTTTTTCCTTTCTTCTTTTGTCTTTCTTGTTCTCAATACATTGATTTCTTTTCTTCTCTTACAAATTTCCTTTCTTTTCAAAAAAAAAAAAAAAAATCCTCTTTTGATTTCTTTCCTCTTTATTCCTCCTTTCCAATTTTCTATATAATTACTTCTCATTCTTCTTTTACAAGTTCAAAAAAAAAAAAAAAAAAAAAATCTTGCCATTTTTCTTTTAATTCTTCCCTATTTTCAACTTCTTTCTCCTTCCTTTCATTTGTTTCTCCTCTTACTAATATCTCACATCCTTTCTTCTTTTACAATTTGCTGAAGAAAAAAAAAATCCTTTTATAAATTTCTCTTCTCTGCCTTGTAATTGATTTTCTTTCTTTCTCCATTTATTTCTTTCCCTTTTCAAGTTTTTCCTTTCTCATTTTTTTCTCTCTCTTCTAATTTTACAACAACAAACAAAAGAAAAAATTCTTTCTATTTTTGTCTTCTCTTTTATTGCTTTCCCTTCTCAATTTCTTTTCCAAATCTTTTACAATTACTTTTCTTTCTTCCTTTACAATTCTCTTTCTTTTCTGAAATCTCTCTTCCCATTTTTTTTGTCATTTGTTTCTTTCCTATTTGTCCGCTTTTCAACACTAATAAAAAAAAAAGGCAAGGACATAATTTTTTTCCATTATTCTTCCCTGCTTCATTTTTTCCCCTCTGATCAAATACCCCTCTCTCTCACACAATCTCATTTCACCACATTTTTTTTTTCAATCTACACTTCAGCACCATCTTCTTCAATCCCTCCTTCCCACCACACTTCTGCCACAACGCACAAACCAACCCCATCCACAAGCATTCTCTCAAAAAAAATTCCAAACTTTTTTTAACCTACCACAGCCTCATATTTTCTTGTGCTTTTTTTTTGTTATTTACTTCATTAAAAAAAAACCCAAAAATAAAAAAAAAGAGTTTCAAACCAAGGACAAAGTGACTGGAGTTCAAGCAACAAATCAAGAGTTCAGAAATAAGAAGAAATTGCAAATAGTGATATTTCAATCATTGACGCTACCCATTTTTTCTGGATGGACTGCCATACCCCATTGTAAAATTCTCTGAACTCTACAGGTGCTGAAGTTGCTTTGAAAATATAGAAATTGTTGTAAAAATTTTCTGCAGGGGCAGCGGCTTTGAATGTACAATTTTTAATTTCTGCAGTTATTTTGTGTGATTGCTGTTGTTTCTACATCTTTTATTCATTCTGTTAAGGGCAATACCCCAATTCACATAAGGTGAGGGATTTCATCACCCTTTCCTTAGCCCACAAATTGCATTTCATCGTAGAATCTGGCTAAAAATAACGGTTAGACGTTAGACTTAAGGGAGTCACGGGCTCATCTAGGGCTTAATTATATTGTGATAGTTGATTCATTTGGAACGAATTATTTCTTGGTGTCTAGACTACGGCAGAGAAATAACCGTTTATAAATATTACGGTGATTCGTAAATATTATATCGGTTGTTACTCTGAAGGTACTTAAACCTTCGGCTGCATTGCTAGGGTGATTTCTGGTGCACCGATAACTCCTGTCCGTTAACTGGCTGAGAAATCTTTTGATCTAAGTAATCAAACGTGTCACTTTATAATTTTGGGTTAAGAGCCAATAAGGACAGAAAACTTCATTGTAGCTAATTTCTGTGCTTGCATTCAACAACAATGAGTGAAAAAAGTGTTAGCCAACAAAATTCTCCTAGGGGTTCTCGAATCAACCAAAATTTTCCAACCAAATTGGATCAAAATCGAGTGAATCAAAACTTTCCAAACTTTGGGGATCAAAACCAAATAAATCAAAATTTTCAGAACCTCAATATCCAAATGGATAGACCCCTGTCTCTTCGTGAACGATGTTATCCAACTAGGACCGTCCAACCCTCTGTCATCGTTTTTCCACCAGCTGAAGGAAACAATTTTGAGTTGAAACATTCCTTTATTCAAGGGGTACCAAAATTTACTGGGTCTGAAAATGCTTATGAATTTCTGAGTGAATTTGAATTGTATGCGTCCACAACAAAAATGCAACAATTGTCTAACGAATCGATCAAGCTAAGGCTAATCCCATTTGCACTACTTGAAAGCGCTAAAAGATGGCTAAATTCTCTTCCAAAACATTCCATAAGAAGTTGGGATGAATTTGTCACTGCATTTTTGAAAAAGTTTTTCCCTTTCCATAAAACTCTCAAAATCCGAACTGAGATAAATCAATTTTGTCAAAATGAGGGGGAAACTTTTTCAAAATATTTTGAGAGATTCAACCAACTACTGTATAGCTGTCCTCATCATGGAATTCTAAAAGACAACTTGTGTCAAATTGTATATGAAGGGCTTAACTATCAGTCTAAAACTCAACTAGAATCAATGTGTGGAGGAGATTTTATGTCTAAAACAGCCGATGAAGCTTGGCGGTTCTTAGAAGATTATTCTGAAAAGGACATGCAATGGGAATCAATTCGCGTTCCCAATCGTACTTCTACTAGAGGAGTGCATGTCGTGGACCCAAATCAAATTCCCGTAGAAAATCAAACTCCTCAAGCCGGAGAAGGGTTACCCCACTACTACTCTCAGGACCAAGCCAATGCTATAGCTCAAAATAACCCTTACTCAGCCACGTACAATCCTGGTTGGAGGAACCACCCAAACTTTTCTTGGTCAAACCCCAATAATTCGGCAAACCCATCTCACATGCAACCCTTTATTCCCAATCTGAATTACCAAGCTCCACCCCCCAATTCGCTAACCTCTCAAGCTGCACCTCAATCCAAACAACCGTATAGGCACCCCAATTTTCAATCATCAAACCAATCCTCTCAATCTTCTCAACCATCACAAGATATTGTTCGATTAGAAAAACAAATAAATAATCAAGACGCTAAAATCGACCAACTAATGCATATGATAAAGGAAATGGCGAAAAATAATGAGAAAGGAAAGTTGCCTAGTCAACCCGAAGTGAATCCAAAGTATAACCCTCGTGCTGTAAATTCTTGTGAGGACGAAAACCATAATCCAGTCAACGCTATTACAACCCTTCGATCTGGAAAGAGGATTGATAACAACGTGGACGACCCTGACGAACCTCCTAACTCGACCCCAATCCCTATTCTTGATGATCACCCATTGGCTTCGAATGCCAACTCTTCTGAACCTCAAGTTCCCTTAAATGTTGGCAATCCCAACAGTTCTTCTCCTTGTGTCGGCAAACCCGACCCACCTTCGAAAATTAATGTTGGCAATCCCAACATTTCATCTTCTACACCCCTACCACCTTCTTCTTCGAATGATGAAACTCATCCCAGAATCGAAAAACCAGTAGCTCCTTTTCCTCATAGACTCAATAATAAGAAGAAAGCTGCAAATTTCGATAAAATCTTGGAAATTTTCAAACAAGTCCGTGTGAACATTCCTCTTTTAGACACCATTGAACAAATCCCTCAATATGCTAAATGTCTTAAGGAATTGTGTACACAAAAACGGGCGACCAATGTCCCAAAAACCGCTTTTCTAACTGCGAATACAAGCTCTGTTCTTTCGAATCTTGCCCCAGTCAAGTATAAAGACCCTGGCTGCCCTACGATTGATTGTAAAATAGGAAACACTCACATCTCTCGTGCCCTACTCGACCTTGGTGCCAGTGTCAAACTTCTTCCTTATACTGTCTATCGTCAACTTGGACTAGGGGAGATTAAATCAACAAACATCACTCTTCAACTAGCCGATCGATCTGTCAAAAAGCCATTGGGAATTATCGAAGACGCCTTGATACAGATCGAGCAGTTTTACTTCCCTGTCGATTTTATAGTTCTAGAAACAGAGCCTGTCTCAAATCCCAACATTCAAATACCATTGATCTTAGGACGCCCCTTCTTAGCAACCTCTAATGCTGTCATTAATTGTAGGAATGGTCAACTTCGACTTTCCTCCGGGCACCTAACCATTGAGCTAAACATCTTTAATCTCAACAAACAACCTAGGGATTTTGAGATCGATGAAATTGACATGATTCAAACCACAGTTGATGAAACCTCTAGTGACACTTCTGAAGCCTTGAAAATATGTCTTGACCATTTCGACTCTGATTTCGATGAACTCGAATACATTTCTGAACTAAACAAAATTCTTGACTCCGACACTTCGTCACCTGAATCTAACCAGGGAATCTTGACCAATGTTGATACACAAGAACTTCCTAAGTTAGACCTCAAACCCTTGCCACCAGACCTTAAGTATGCCTACCTAGATTCCTCAGAAACTTTCCCTGTAATCTTGGCCTCTGATCTTACCGAAGACCAAGAAGAAAAAGTTTTGGAAACTTTACGGGAAAATAAGGACGCCTTGGGGTGGGAAATTAGTGATATAAAAGGAATTAGCCCATCAATTGTGGAACATCGCATACACTTAGTTGATGAGGCTAAACCCACCCGTGAGGCTCAAAGGCGATTAAACCCAAACATGAGAGAAGTGGTCAAGGAGGAGATAATCAAATGTCTAGACAATAACATCATCTATCCCATCTCTGACAGTACTTGGGTGAGTCCGGTACAAGTTGTACCAAAGAAGTCGGGAGTCACAGTGATCAAAAACGACTGTAATGAACTCGTCCCAACAAAAATCAAAACCAAATGGCGTGTGTGCATCGACTATCGAAAGCTTAACTCAGCCACACGAAAAGACCATTTTCCCTTGCCTTTTATTGACCAAATGCTCGAACGCTTAGCGGGACATGAGTACTACTGTTTTCTCGATGGATACTCTGGCTATAACCAAATTCCTGTTGCTTTAGAAGATCAACATAAGACCACCTTTACTTGTCCCTTTGGAACCTTTGCTTATCGTCGCATGCCTTTTGGTCATTGTAATGCCCCCGCGACTTTCCAAAGGTGTATGATGAGTATTTTCTCTGATATGGTGGAAGAATTCTTGGAAATATTCATGGACGATTTTTCAATATATGGATCATCTTTTTCCCAATGTCTCACTCATTTAGAACTCGTCCTTAAGCGTTGTAAGGAGAAATCACTCGTGCTTAATTGGGAAAAATGCCACTTTATGGTGAAAAGGGGGATAGTTCTAGGTCATGTCGTCTCCAAAGATGGCCTAGAAGTCGATAAATCCAAAATCGATTTGATTGCTAATTTACCTCCTCCTAAGTCTGTCAAAGATGTTCGCTCATTTCTTGGCCATGCAGGATTCTATAGAAGATTCATTAAGGATTTCTCAAAGATTTCAAAACCTCTCTCGAACTTACTTGCCAAAGACGTAAAGTTTGAATTTTCCAATGATTGCAAAACATCTTTTGAAACTCTTAAATCACTCTTGACCACAACTCCCATCATTCAACCTCCTGATTGGACTCAACCCTTTGAACTTATGTGCGACGCTTCTGACTTTGCAATTGGAGCCATCTTGGGTCAGCGTATCAATAAACTCCCTCGAGTCATTTACTACGCTAACAAAACCTTGAACGAGGCCCAATTGAATTACTCAACTACTGAAAAGGAATTTTTGGCAGTTGTCTTCGCTCTTGAGAAATTCAGACCATATCTCATAGGATCCAAAGTCATAGTTTACACTGACCATGCTGCCTTACGATATTTGCTTTCTAAGAAGGATGCCAAGGCCCGCTTGATCCGTTGGATCCTTCTTCTTCAAGAATTCGACATAGAAATACGAGATAAAAAGGGTTCTGAAAATGTAGTAGCTGATCATCTCTCTCGAATTGTGCACGAAAATGATAACGACACCCAAATCGATGACTATTTTCCTGATGAACAACTCCTTTCGATCTCTAACACCCCTTGGTATGCTGACATCGTGAATTATCTTGTCACACAACAAACACCTGCTGAATGGTCGAAACAAGATAAACAAAAATTTCTCTCGAAAGTTCGAAACTTCTATTGGGATGACCCATATCTTTTCAAATACTGTCCAGACCAAATCATTCGAAGGTGTGTGCCCGATCATGAATACCAAAGTATTCTCTCTTTCTCACATGACCATGCTTGTGGCGGTCATTTTGGAGCAAGAAAAACTGCTGCAAAAGTTTTGCAAAGCGGTTTTTATTGGCCCACACTCTTTCGTGACGCTTTCGAATTTTGCTCTAAATGTGAGCGATGTCAAAGAACGGGTCGAATCTCTAAGCGAAACATGATGCCTCTCAACCCCATTCTAGTGATTGAGTTATTCGATGTTTGGGGCATCGATTTCATGGGACCATTCCCTAATTCATTTGGGAATCTTTACATCTTACTTGCGGTAGATTATGTCCCAAAATGGGTTGAAGCCATTCCGACCAAAACCAACGACAACAAGGTTGTTGTCAAATTCCTCAAAGAAAACATCTTTTCACGCTTTGGTACACCTCGAGCTATCATTAGCGATAATGGCACTCACTTCTGTAATCGTGCTTTTGAGTCCTTGCTCAAGAAATACTCAATCACACACAAGTTGTCGACCCCCTACCATCCACAAACGAGTGGGCAAGTAGAAGTTTCCAATAGACAAATCAAACAAATTCTTGAGAAAACCGTGAATTCCAACAGAAAAGATTGGTCCGTAAAACTGATTGATGCACTTTGGGCTTTTCGCACTGCTTATAAAACCAATCTAGGGATGTCACCATATAGATTAGTCTTTGGAAAGGCCTGTCACTTACCTCTTGAATTAGAGCATCGTGCTCTTTGGGCCATAAAATTTTTGAACTTTAACTTAGAAAAAGCCGGCTCACACAGGAAGTTACAAATTTCTGAATTAGAGGAATTAAGAAATGAGGCATATGAAAATGCGAAAATCTACAAAGAAAGAACCAAAGCCCAACACGACAAAAACATACTACGTAAGGAATTCAACGTAGGTCAAAAAGTTCTTTTATACGACTCTAGACTTCACTTGTTTCCAGGAAAACTCAGATCTCGATGGACTGGACCTTATGTCGTGAAAACAGTATACCCTCATGGAGCGGTTGAAATTGAAAATCCTAGAGATGGAAAAGTCTTCAAAGTAAACGGTCAACGACTGAAACCATTTTTGGAATTCG
Organism: Allium sativum; assembly: GCA_030737875.1. NCBI lineage: Eukaryota > Viridiplantae > Streptophyta > Magnoliopsida > Asparagales > Amaryllidaceae > Allium > Allium sativum. Next base: position 391,157,414 of record CM060925.1, read on the forward strand.
AGCAATATGACGAAGACGACTCTATCGATCTGCATGATCATCCACCATGAAATCAGGTGGTACACGTTTTTTTCTTTTATTTTTATTTTTCATTTTTTTATTTTTGTTTTTCTGCCTTAGACAGTTGGGACACTGTCTGAATCAAGTGTGGGGGGGGGGAGTCTGCATTTTCATTTTATTTCTTTTTATTTTCAGCCATTTAAATAGGACCATCATACATTTTAGACTGTAGTAACGTACCATAATTTTTTTTTTTTTGAAATACGACTCATTTTCAAGTAATACAACAAAATAAGTTCACAATTTTTAGCCAGTTGATAGTATTTTTCTCTCTCAACTTAGAACGAATAGGAAATATAATGAAAAGTTTAATTTTGAGGGATAATAGTGTAACCGGTACATAGGGAGATTCTTAGGTGATGGCCATGAAATCTATTCTATATTGTAGACTTTGTTTAAATAAGTGGAGGACTTAAAATACTTATATTGGCTTTTCAAATCTCTAAAACTAAGTTGTGTTAAGTTGAGTTGGCGTAACTCTCTTTTGTGCTTATATTTTCGATAATAATAATAGTATTCCAAGGGTATCCAACATTGCTTGTATATCGAGCGTTGGTGTGCAAACCCGCCAAGCTCTATCCGACACGTTGTTGACAAAGTCAAAGTTGGAATATCTTGGTCTCATTTTATGGGATTGGACACCTAAGGATTACCGACACGTTGTTGACAAAGTCAAAGTCGGCCTGCACAATCCGCCAAGCTCTTTACCCACTCTCCGTTAGTCCGCGAGGCAGTGCATGGGTGGTAAACCTTGGTCTTTTTAGGTGTATGTACTTAATCATAAATCTTAAAATTTTATAGAATAAAGAATAAGCGATGATACCCAAACACTTCTTGACCTTATTGATTTGACTAGCCATACATGAGAAAATTAGAATACCACTTTGCAAACTGTGCCAAGCAAAATAAGAATTTATTTCATGGCTGCACTATGTTATCGACCGAACTAACTGGCCAAACTGGAATTTAACATTTGAAAACTTGATTTATATTGAAAATTTGTGACAAGTCAAGGTATCTAAAATAAAATCAACTGGTTAGAAATTATTAACTTAATTTGTTGTACCACTTTCCTGAAATAAGTCGTGTTGTCATTTTTCGTTTTTATTTTTGCATATGTCCATTGCATTCATGTAGTTTCATTAGAATCATAGCATACTGCATTTGGATTTTGTGGGTAGTATCCGCTGAAAACCCTCACGAGACACCACTCGTCCTACTAGGGACACCTAGAGGTTTAACGGCTTGTTGCATACGCTCAATGCAATCGTGTTTCCTACGAAAGTGTGACCTATCTAGTTTAGTTTTTCATTTTTTGTTTTACTCGAGGACGAGTAAAAGATAAGTGTGGGGGTACTTGATTGACACTGAAAAGTGTTTATTTTATTACTCTTATGCTTTATCTTTTGTAAATAAATAAATGATACTTTGGTTACTTTTATATGTTTTTACAGGATGTCAAGAAATGCCTCCTTCAAATCAAATCAAAGGCCAACTACGAGAAAGAGCTACTTCCTCACATCAAATTCATTTCAATTGCAAAAGAAGTAGTAGCTCACTGGTAAAGGCATAGGAATTGGTGCTGAGAGACCTAAGTTCGAACCCCGTCAAGCTCACTTTTTGCCAAAGAAACGGAGCGTGTTCACACTGGCCCTTTGCTTTGAGAAATATCTGGATTAGTGTTATGTTATATATATACATACACATATTCATGTGTATGTATTTATGATGTGCACCAATTAACATTTCAGCAATAGCCATATTCTTATCATGGAATTAAATTCGAATCATTCAATTTCAATTAGAAGATTTGCTGATTGAATTGTTGCCAAGAGAAAAATCAATTTTGAAGATTTTATCTTATATTGCCTTTGGAGTCTGATAAGCGTCCTTGTTTGGAAGAATTAAATTAGATGCAATCTTCTATCAATCAAGCCACATGGGAAAATTGAAAGATATGGAAAATATTTACCATGATATGCCCAGATTTTCTCCAATCAGGTAGTCAAGGAAGGCAAGAAATATTCATGAATGAGGAGGGCCATTTATTCATAGACCTAGTTAGGGTTTTCCCCTTCTCATCTATAAATATGTGATTGTAACCATTGTAAAAAGCATCTCATAATTCTGTACTGCCATTAGTTTAATAAAATTTTCTTGTTCTAGTTATTTACTTTTCTTTTAAAACAATTTGTGTATCTACACGATTAGATTCGGTAGAACACATATTGTTATTGTCTTTGTTACTGCATACTAGTGTTGACTGTTTGATTAGTTTCAACAGCAACTCTATTTTTAATTCTCTGTTATTGTTCCAGTTATTGTTTACTTTTATTGTTTTTGCTAGTACTTGTTATTTTCTTTCCTGTTGTTGAATTTGATATACGTCTGATTAGATTCAGATTTGTAGCAGTTTCAATAACATTATTTCAACAACATTGAAAACAACCCCCAAAGTTCTGTCTAACACGCCCACGAAACATATAAATAATAAAAATTTAACTTTCCTCCCTGTGTTCGACCTGTTTGCTACACACCTGTATGCTTGCAGAATTTATTACAAATGTCGCGCTTTTCTACTTTATAGATTAGCGTCGATCAACAACGTTAAAATGGTCAAAACTTCGATAGTCTATGATTTAACTATCGAAGGAAAATACGTGTGCAAACAACGATATTATTTCCAAATGGAAACTCTATCCATCAATCATCAATCACATATATATATATATATCCATATACATATTTCCTCATTTACTTATTTCCTATGTTTAGAAAATATATGTTATCAACACTGGAAAACATTTCCATTCGTTATTTACATATCACCATCATTTCACAACTATCAGTCCCTGACTGTAAACTAGTAGGAGAACAATTCTTCAAGTATAAACCCTGAAGGCCGAAACCAACATCAGATCGATACTCAGAAAACTATTCAACTTAACTAATCTCTAGTCAGTTTCTAATTTTGCTTAACTCTATCTCTTTAACTCTATTCGATTAATTCTAATTGAATAACTGTAATTGAATAACTCTATTCTGTTTTAACTTTATTTTCGAATAACTATATTCGATTTAACTCCTTCGAATATAAACTATATTCTATTAATGACTTCTAACATAACTATATTCGATTAACTACTTCTTGATATACTCTAATCGAATAACTTTATTTGATTAACGCTATTCCCTTTTTATAATTCTATTTTTTTATGGTTTTACACTATTTCCCTTTCAATCCTATTTGTAAATGGTTTACAAATATTTCCTTTATTCTATTCTAGTTATTCTAACCAATAATATCTCCCTTTATCTTTTCTATTTATTCTAACCAATAATATTTCCCTTTATCTTTTCTATTTATTCTAACCAATAATATTTTCTTTTATAAAAACCCTTTTTCTTTTCTATATAAAATCCATCGATTTTATATAAATAATTCATTTTTAAAATACACTTTGAAAATCCCCTTTCCCACCTCCAATATTTCTTATGGTATTTAACATACCATATAACAACGATAAATTTCGTCCAAACACACTTAATCAACAACAGATTATATATCACATCATATATCACAATATATGAATCCTAGTAAAATAAATGTTGAGGAATCCAGTTGGATTCCTCTAACCTGTTTCTGTAATAACCCGGAAATTCTGAGCCAGTTTAAAATTTTTATTTTGGCAATTTTAGCGAATTTTGAATATTTAAAATAGATTATTTTAAATAATATCGATGAGAAATTTATTTTGAATATAATTCGAACGTATATATTTATACGCGCCGTCGTTAGAATATAAATATTTTTATATAATTATAAAAGGAATTGAAAATGGTGCGGTAGTTCGATAATTCGATTTCAAACTTCAATTGAATGTACCGAGTGCAAAACAATCCGGATTTTAGTGAAACTAAAAACATTAGGATCTATTTGATAGTATCTTTCCAACGAATCCGACGAATCGAAATTTCATAGCGGGAATCAAAAGATATGTCCAGTTGAAAATTATGAATAGTCGCTATGGAATTCAGGCCCTTAAAAATGGACATTTTGCAAATGACCTCGGATTTCGACGAAACCACTTTTGTTGGGTCTGTGATGTCAAGTTATTGCTAGATTCCAAATTTCGTAATTTTTCGAATCAATATATGAGTGTGGCAAAGGAAAACGCGTTTGACCAGTTTTAGTTGATTTTAATCGACTGGAAATTGGCCATTTTTCAAACGGTCTCGGAATTCGACGAAACTAATTTTGTTAGGACCGTATCGTCAATACGAAGCTAGAAAATATTTTTCTGCAATTTATAGAGTTAGTATGTGACTCCGGTAAATTGAAATGCGCGTTCAAATTCAATATATAGAGTTATATGTTGATTTTAACGGAAACAGATCGAAACGTTCGAATCAGCCTAGGATACATATCCCATTGTGTTCGGAATAGGGGTAAAACGCTATGAACGGCAGGCGGTGGGCCTCGTTTCGAGTTCGTTTGTAAAAGTCAACTTTTTAAATTAAATAATAATAATAAAAAAAACCCTCTTCCTTTAATCTCTGTCCCCCCTTTCTCGTTTTCATTCCAAGAAAAAAAAAGAGAGAATGAAGAGGACGCTGTCGCCCCAGGACCGGAGCCGCCACCGCCACCGTGGGCCAGTCGCCGTCCCACCCTCCTTCTCCCCCCAGCTCTCCCTTCTCTCCTTCGATAATCGCGCCGCCCTCCATCGTGTGACCTCCACGACCCACGCCTTCCGCCGCCGCTCCAGGAGGCCTTCCCCGCCTCCGCTGATCCTAGCGCCGCCTCCCCGCCAAGCCGAAGCCATCCAGTCGCCCTCCGTCCTCATTAGCCCAGCCCACTTCGAAAAGCACAAAACCCCAAACCCATTAAGCTGTCGCCGCCACTAAACCACCCCTCCCGACCACCAGCGACCCCAAGCCTCTCCTCCAACTGTCAGGCTGACGTCAGACCTCTGGTGCATCGATTTCTCATCGAATTGAAGCCCTAGATTCGGGGTTTTTGGGTCCGACACTTCTGAGTTTCAACGAGGAAGAATGGAAGGTAATTAATTTTAATTTAAATATAAATTATGGTATTAATTGGAAATATAAATAGTTTTAATTAAATGGGAATTTTAAAAATATAGATAGTATATTAAAAAGATTTGATTTTTATAATCATAAAGATTTGATTTCTAAAGTTAAAGATCGAATTTTTTTTTAATAGCATAAAGCTATGAATTTTATCGTTGAAAGAAAATATTGTTGGCAAGTTGAAAATGTTTTTTTTAAGGTATAAAAATATGATTTTTATACTTGTAGCAAATAAAAATATGATCTTTATATAATAGAAGATATAAAAATACTATTTTTATATAAGTAGGGTATTGAAAATAGAATTTTTATCCAAATAGCATAATAAAAATTCGATTTTTATATATTGAATAGCAAGATAAAAATTCGATTTTTATATATTGAATAGCATAATAAAAATTCGATTTTTATATATTGAATAGCATAATAAAAATTCGATTTTTATATATTGAATAGCATAATAAAAATTCGATTTTTATATATTGAATAGCATAATAAAAATTCGATTTTTATATATTGAATAGCAAAGTAAAAATTAGATTTTTACATATGTAGAGAATGCGGGCGACGAAAGAGAAAAGAGACAAGAACGATGAAGACTTCTATAAATGAAGAGTCAAGATGATTGGATAGCTATTTGTGAGAATTTCTCACCTTTCAATTTCTTTTTCTAAGTTATATATATATACTAGGATGCAGACGGTGCTTAGTAGCACCCGACACAATCGTCCACAGACCATGGACTTGTTTGTTTGATTGCATAAATTAGTTAGATGATCAGATTTGAATTTGATTGTTTCAGATTTGAATTTGATTGTTTGGTGGATTTGATTGATGTGTGAATGGCGTGGGCCTTCACTAGACCGGGGATAAGGCTAGGCCTCGTCCCGTTTCTAGTATCGTGCCGTTATGCCGCCGAAATTTTCTAAAATATGTTAGAAAAATAAAAATATCAATTTTATTGAATAAATGAACTGAATAGAAATTCATGTGTTAAAATAAAATGTTTTATCGTTAAAAATATAATTTTTAACGTGAAAGTGAATAAATAAATATTTATAAACAAATCGGCCGATTTGTTTATATACATTGATTTGACTAATATTAATTGGGTCGATAAATTTTACACATCGCCCAACTGCACAACTAAATCTGTGTTTGATTGTTTGAAACCCCACACGGGTATTGGGATGAAATTTGAAGTTCACTCATCCTGTTTGATTAAATATGTCGATCGATTGATTGACAAGCTGTTATAAGCGTTAGATATCTATATTTGATGCTTATACAGTGTAATGCACTTTGGTTGATGGTTGATTATTTTTCAATGCTACTATATACGTGTGATGTATGAAAATCCATGTAATTAACATTATATGGTGATTGATTGGGCCTCTTTCCAATTTAGAAAATAAAGAATATTATAAAATAAAGGTTCATGTATTGACTGTACTCATCCGTTGAGATTAGTCATGTGTTGAACGAAATATTTTAATAATAAAATTTACATCTTTATCAATATAAAATAAAGGTTCATGTGTTGACAGTACTCATCCATTGAGATTAGTCATGTGTTGAACGAAATATTTGAAAATAGAAATATTTGAAATAGAAATATTTGAATAGGAAATATTTGAAAAAGAAATATTTGAAATAGAATATTTGAAAAATAGAAATATATGAAGCCGTGTTGATTAGATTGACGCCATTTTGACGTGAATGATATTTATATCGATTTTATTCATTTTAAATTGAATATTCAAAAGCGATTTCGAAATCGAATATTTTGAAATGGAATTTGATTTGAATTGAATAGAAAACGAATTCGAATTGATTAGAAAACGAATTTGATTTCAATTGAATATAAAACGATTTCGAAATGAATTGAATATAAAACGAATTTGATTTCAATTGATTAGAAAACGAATTTGATTTCAATTGATTAGAAAACGAATTTGATTTGAATCGAATAGAAAACTAATTTGAATTGAATCGAATAGAAAACCAATTTGAATTGAATCGGATAGAAAACGACTTTGAGATTGAATTGAATTGAAAACGAATTCAAATTGAATTGAAAGCGAATTGAAATGAATTCAAATTGAATTGAAATTTAAATTGAATAGAAATGAATTTTAAAACGAATTTATAAGGAAAGATTCAATTTTGATTTGAATTGAGATGGAAGTTGAAATTGTTTTTGAAACGAATTTAAAACGATTTATAAAATTCGTTTTAAATAGAAATCGACGAAATATATATTATGTATATTATATATATAATATAATGGCCTGAATAGAACGCGCCGCGCCGCGGCAGTTCGTGAATTTCGACCATTTATTTCAAACGGACATTACGGGAGATCCGACCGTCGGATTCTCTAAAACCGGAACCGTTGGGTTCGTATCGAAAAGAGCTTTCTAACGAATATTATAAATTTGAAATCTAACGGTTGGATTTGGAGATACATCCAAATCAAATTTGAAAAAGGTCGCTGTAAGTGCAGTTCGATGGCCGTTGATGGAAATCGACTGTATGGGCCTTGATAAAATTATTAAAAATATCAATAATTTGTGTAAAATCATAAGAAATGATTTGGGAAAAATTGGGGTGAAAAACACCGTATTTGAAAACATAAAAATAGATTTTTATTGAAATGAACTAGTTTGAACTCAATTTAAAACCCGGGTTTTTATTTTTAAATAAATAAATTAGATTTAAAAAGGGGTTTTAAATAATTAGAATTCCTAATATATTTGATTTGAATTGAACTAGAATTGATATGTGGGTTTATCGCGAACTGTGTTTTAAATAACACTAGTTCTTTAACCCGATAACAAATAGAATGTGATTTGGGTTTGTCGTGAACTGTGTTTTAAATAACACCTAGTTCTTTAACCCAGTAAAAGGAGTTTTAACGAATCAGCAATTAGGTTGAAATGTGGACCTATAATCTAAATTATCAAATTTAGAAATGAGCGAGAATGGAGTATCGCCAGTTTTGCTCCAAAGCGATAGTTAAATCTTTAATTAGATTTGAACATGAAATGGTAATTAATTTTACCGATAACACCATAGTATTAGATATGGAGTATTACCAGTTTTGCTTCATGGGATGAATAGGTTGGGATTGGGAAATAAAATAAATAATTACTTCTTTGTGGTTTGCTAATTTCGACTAGCTTAGAAAACCATAATTTTGGTTTGAAACGACATCCAAAGGAAGATTAAAGGATAAATTTTAAAGAATTTATCTTGGATAAAATTAATGGGAAACTTTCCCTGAAAATATGAATTGGAATGAGGCGTATGTTGTGTTTGTGTAACATTTGTTTTTAATATACGCGGGTTGTTCGGAAAGTCCGGGTTTATACCCATTCTGAATAACTGATTCGACGATATGTCGAAGATGAAGACGGTGGTTGAAGACCGGAAGTCTTCACATCGTTTGGGTAATTACTGACGATCCTGATTGGGCTGTACACCCAAGAGGATGGAAATAGTTGGTGGTCGTCCAGACGTACTTGGAGATCGATGGATATGCGAGGAAAGTGCCTCCGGTTTCATTCAGACCCAGAACGAACTTGTAAATGGATTGTGTGTCTGACATTGGATTTTATTCTGTGTTGATTGATTTCTAATAAATATACATCTGTTTGGCGGCAGAGAATTTATTCTTTTGCTTAACGCCCTTCTCTGAGACGTACGAGCTCAGAGGTTGTATATCGATGGACATCGGTCGCATGGCATGAATTGCCTGTGTGGCACGCTGAGTTGCATTGATCAAGGCTTCTGTTGAAAAGCAAAGTCTTGTGGTTGATGATCAAAGCACAGCCTTTGTGGCGTAGCTTTGTGTATAACGTGAATTCGCGAGCCTCACACCTCGGTATGAGTTAAAAACGGGATACGGGCCGTTGGGAGAACACGACGTTTCTTTCTAGCTTTGGTGGTGTCAGTGACTTACCAGCCCTGACATTTATATACTTTTCACCTTTGTGGTTGTTGGAATGAGGCGCCTCGATTATAGGTCTGTAAGGACCGGGAAACGTGTGTTCAGGCATAACTAATCCTCTAACGTAAGTGAGGACCGGCCCAACTGATCCAAGTGGCTGCCCAGAGTGTGTAGTCCTGAGCATTTGCTAGAGTGTCTCGAAAGCGGAGAGGAGCTTGCCCCTTGCCTCGACTCATGACGGAAATCCAATTTCCAATACGTGTATTTTGGCTTTATTTGTAGAGCCTAGTATGGCGACATAGTGGGATGGGTCACTCATGCCGTCTAAGAGTTATATTTATGATTGAAATTATTTTGACACTATACACTTATTATAGTATCAAATGATTTGTTTTAAACGTACCAAGCATGTTTGGCTATTATAAGGGAAAACCCTATCCTCCGGCTTGCGGTGCATTGTGTGATGGGACATGGGTCTTATAATAGCTTCATTTTTCGAAAAAGCATTGCGTTGTTTATTCTATGCACGGGTGTTCTTGGGAGGAAACCTGTTCCGTGTTATACGGCGTGGTCCCATGAATTACTCTCTTTTAATGTCAAATTTTAAATAACTGTTTTAGTTCTCACATCAGTCACATGACTGACCTGGAGTTTATTGTTTTAACCTAAACTCTAGGTGCCCCTATTTTCCGCATGGGCAGCTAGTAGTTTTGGTTTTGCAGATTTATATTCACAGGATCCTGGTTTACAGCTGGAAAGATATCCGGAAAGCTCTGTATCCGTATATCACCTTCAGTTGTGCTTTGTATTATTTTCCGCTGCTATGTAATTTATTGTAATCTCTGATATTTGTCGAATGTAATTTATTCATTTATACTCTGAATATTCTTGTATCTGATGGAATTGTTGTAATAAACAATGAAATGTTCTTCCGTCTGCGTTCTGATTTGTCCTGTTCTCAAAACGATCAGGGGTTTCGAACGGTCTAGATCGGTTTAACGACTGATTCGGATCGAGCGAAATTCCCTACCGTCACATTTGGTATCAGAGCTTTGGTTTACAGAGCTCGAGAACAAGACACATTAGAACCATACGAAAGAATTCATCAGATATTGGATTAGTAATATCCAATTAGAATGACTCGTTAGAGATAGGATCAGTAGTATCCTAGAACGAGTGTGAAGAGTATATTTTTCAAATGAAAACAATTTTGTTTTGTAAATTTAAACCATTTTATACGTATTTGAATATTTATTTATTTTGAATTTGGACAATCCAATATATAAAGGCTTTGCATATACGCGTCATGAACGTATATTCAAAGTTTTAATATATTAGATAGATAAAGAGTCACACTCTAGTCGCCCGGAGATGATTCTACTGATGACTATATAGCATCAGTAGTGTGTGTTCGAGTTTCGAAGGTGTGATTTTCTATATATTTCCATTAGACTGGTGTGAGAACCAAAACTTATATATATAGCTGGAACACATTGTTGTGAATTGGCATCAAAAACAAGATTTTTGACTATATATCAAAATTATGAATTTGAAAAACTAATCCACTAATTGATTGATGGTTGTGTTGTTTGTCTATTTGTTAGATAATTTTGAACCATTTAGCCTAATTGAACCAAATATTGAACCGTATTGAAAATTGGTTGCTTTTGCTTGCATATACATATACTTACATTGAACAGGTCATAGCAAGGAGGCTAGAGCAGAGAATAAAATTTGTTTGCTCGACAAATAGGTACATGTTTACTACATAATTTACTGTTTTGTTTGGGTGATGATGATTTTATGAGCCTATTGGCTAGCCGCTTGGCATTTTCTTTTTCTTTTTGAGATCAGAAGGCCTATATGGCGATTTCGGGATTTTCCCGTGGCTCCCGGTGCAGGGGAGGTTATGGCGAAATTTTTCGAAAATTTAGGGTGTTAGCCAAATTTTTGAAAATCTGAAAATTCTCAAAAACTGAAAAGTTGGAGAATGGAAGCCAGATCGAACGTAGAGTTGATTAATCAAACGACTTTCGACTTCGTTCCTTTTCGAGGACGAAAAGTTTTAAGTGGGGGAGATTGTAATAACCCGGAAATTCTGAGCCATTTTAAAATTTTTATTTTGGCAATTTTAGCGAATTTTGAATATTTAAAATAGATTATTTTAAATAATATCGATGAGAAATTTATTTTGAATATAATTCGGACGTATATATTTATACGCGCCGTCGTTAGAATATAAATATTTTTATATAATTATAAAAGGAATTGAAAATGGCGCGGTAGTTCGATAATTCGATTTCAAACTTCAATTGAATGTACCGAGTGCAAAACAATCCGGATTTTAGTGAAACCAAAAACATTAGGATCTATTTGATAGTACCTTTCCAACGAATCGAAATTTCATAGCGGGAATCAAAAGATATGCCCAGTTGAAAATTCTGAATAGTCGCTATGGAATTCAGGCCCTTAAAAATGGACATTTTGCAAATGACCTCGGATTTCGACGAAACCTATTTTTTTGGGTTCGTGATGTCAAGTTATTGCTAGATTCCAAATTTCATAATTTTTCGAATCAATATGTGAGCGTGGCAAAGGAAAACGCATTTGACCAGTTTCAGTTGATTTTAATCGACTGGAAATTGGCCATTTTTCAAACGGTCTCGGAATTCGACGAAACTAGTTTTGTTAGGACCCTATTGTCAATACGAAGCTAGAAAATATTTTTCTGCAATTTATAGAGTTAGTATGTGACCCCGGTAAATTGAAATGCGCGTTCAAATTCAATATATAGAGTTATATGTTGAATTTAACGGAAATAGATTGAAACGTTTGAATCAGCCTAGGATACATATCCCATTGTGTTCGGAATAGGGGTAAAATGCTATGAACACCAGGAAGTGGGCCTCGTTTCGAGTTCGTTTGTAAAAGTCAACTTTTTAAATTAATTAATTAAATAAATAAATAAAACCCTCTTCCTTTAATATCTGCCCCCCCTCCTTTCTCGTTTTCATTCCAGGAAAAAAAAGAGAGAATGAAGAGGACGCCGTCGCCCCAGGACCGGAGCCGCCACCGCCACCGTGGGCCAGCCGCCATCCAACCCTCCTTCTCCCCCCAGCTCTCCCTTCTCTCCTTCGATAATCGCGCCGCCCTCCATTGTGTGACCTCCACGACCCACTCCTTCCGCCGCCGCTCCAGGAGGCCTTCCCCGCCTCCGATGATCCTGGCGCCGCTTCCCCGCCAAGCCGAAGCCATCCAGTCGCCCTCCGTCCTCGTTAGCCTAGCCCACTTCGAAAACCACAAAACCCCAAACCCATTAAGCTGTCGCTGCCACTAAACCACCCCTCCCGACCACCAGCGACCCCAAGCCTCTCCTCCAACTGTCAGGCTGACGTCAGACCTCTGGTGCATCGATTTCTCAGCGAATTGAAGCCCTAGATTTGAGGTTTTTGGGTCCGACACTTCTGAGTTTCAACGAGGAAGAATGGAAGGTAATTAATTTTAATTTAAATATAAATTATGGTATTAATTGGAAATATAAATAGTTTTAATTAAATGGGAATTTTAAAAATATAGATAGTATATTAAAAAGGTTTGATTTTTATAATCATAAAGATTTGATTTCTAAAGTTAAAGATCGAATTTTTTTTAATAGCATAAAGCTATGAATTTTATCGTTGAGAGAAAATATTGTTGGCAAGTTGAAAATGTTTTTTTTAAGGTATAAAAATATGATTTTTATACTTGTAGCAAATAAAAATATGATCTTTATATAATAGAAGATATAAAAATACTATTTTTATATAAGTAGGGTATTGAAAATAGAATTTTTATCCAAATAGCATAATAAAAATTCGATTTTTATATATTGAATAGCAAGATAAAAATTCGATTTTTATATATTGAATAGCATAATAAAAATTCGATTTTTATATATTGAATAGCATAATAAAAATTCGATTTTTATATATTGAATAGCATAATAAAAATTTGATTTTTATATATTGAATAGCAAAGTAAAAATTAGATTTTTACATATGTAGAGAATGCGGGCGACGAAAGAGAAAAGAGACAAGCACGATGAAGACTTCTATAAATGAAGAGTCAAGATGATTGGATAGCTATTTGTGAGAATTTCTCACCTTTCAATATCTTTTTCTAAGTTATATATATATATATACTAGGATGCAGACGGTGCTTAGTAGCACCCGACACAATCGTCCACAGACCATGGACTTGTTTGTTTGATTGCATAATTAGTTAGATGATCAGATTTGAATTTGATTGTTTGGTGGATTTGATTGATGTGTGAATGGCGTGGGCCTTCACTAGACCGGGGATAAGGCTAGGCCTCGTCCCATTTCTAGTATCGTGTCGTTATGCCGCCGAAATTTTCTAAAATATGTTAGAAAAATAAAAATATCAATTTTATTGAATAAATAAACTGAATAGAAATTCATGTGTTAAAATAAAATGTTTTATCGTTAAAAATATAATTTTTAACGTGAAAGTGAATAAATAAATATTTATAAACAAATCGGCCGATTTGTTTATATACACTGATTTGACTGATATTAATTGGGTCGATAAATTTTACACATCGCCCAACTGCACAACTAAATCTGTGTTTGATTGTTTGAAACCCCACATGGGTATTGGGATGAAATTTGAAGTTCACTCATCCTGATTGATTAAATATGTCGATCGATTGATTGACAGGCTGTTATAAGCATTAGATATCTATATTTGATGCTTATACAGTGTAATGCACTTTGGTTGATGGTTGATTATTTTTCAATGCTACTATATACGTGTGATGTATGAAAATCCATGTAATTAACAATATATGGTGATTGATTGGGCCTCATTCCAATTTAGAAAATAAAGAATATTATAAAATAAAGGTTCATGTGTTGACTGTACTCATCCGTTGAGATTAGTCATGTGTTGAACGAAATATTTTAATAATAAAATTTACATCTTTATCAATATAAAATAAAGGTTCATGTGTTGACAGTACTCATCCGTTGAGACTAGTCATGTGTTGAACGAAATATTTGAAAACAGAAATATTTGAAATAGAAATATTTGAATAGGAAATATTTGAAAAAGAAATATTTGAAATAGAATATTTGAAAAATAGAAATATATGAAGCCGTGTTGATTAGATTGACGCCATTTTGACGTGAACGATATTTATGTCGATTTTATTCATTTTAAATTGAATATTCAAAAGTGATTTCGAAATCGAATATTTTGAAATGGAATTTGATTTGAATTGAATAGAAAACGTATTCGAATTGATTAGAAAACGAATTTGATTTCAATTGAATATAAAACGATTTCGAAATGAATTGAATATAAAACGAATTTGATTTCAATTGATTAGAAAACGAATTTGATTTCAATTGATTAGAAAACGAATTTGATTTGAATCAAATAGAAAACCAATTTGAATTGAATCGAATAGAAAACCAATTTGAATTGAATCGGATAGAAAACGACTTTAAGATTGAATTGAATTGAAAACGAATTCAAATTGAATTGAAAGCGAATTGAAATGAATTCAAATTGAATTGAAATTTAAATTGAATAGAAATGAATTTTAAAACGAATTTATAAGGAAAGATTCAATTTTGATTTGAATTGAGATGGAAGTTGAATTTTTTTTTGAAATGAATTTAAAACGATTTATAAAATTCGTTTTAAATTGAAATCGCCGAAATATATATTATGTATATTATATATATAATATAATGGCCTGAATAGAATGTGACGCGCCGCGGCAGTTCGTGAATTTCGACCATTTATTTCAAACGGACATTACGGGAGATCCGACCGTTGGATTCTCCTAAAACCGGAACCGTTGGGTTCGTATCGAAAAGAGCTTTCTAAAGAATATTAGAAATTTGAAATCTAACGGTTGGATTTGGAGATACGTCCAAATCAAATTTGAAAAAGGTCGCTGTAAGTGCAGTTCGATGGCCGTTGATGGAAATCGACTGTACGGGCCTTGATAAAATTATTAAAAATATCAATAATTTGTGTAAAATCATAAGAAATGATTTGGGAAAAATTAGGGTGAAAAACTCCATATTTGAAAAGATAAAAATAGTTTTTTATCGAAATGAAATAGTTTGAACTCAATTTAAAACCCGGGTTTTTATTTTTAAATAAATAAATTAGATTTAAAAAAGGGTTTTAAATAATCGGAATTCCTAATATATTTTATTTGAATTGAACTAGAATTGATATGTGGGTTTATCGTGAACTGTGTTTTAAATAACACTAGTTCTTTAACCCGATAACAAATAGAATGTGATTTGGGTTTGTCGTGAACTGTGTTTTAAATAACACCTAGTTCTTTAACCCAGTAAAAGGAGTTTTAACGAATCTGCAATTAGGTTGAAATGTGGACCTATAATCTAAATTATCAAATTTAGAAATGAGCGAGAATGGAGTATCGCCAGTTTTGCTCCAAAGCGATAGTTAAATCTTTAATTAGATTTGATCGTGAAATGGTAATTAATTTTACCGATAACACCATAGTATTAGATATGGAGTATTACCAGTTTTGCTTCATGGGATGAATAGGTTGGGATTGGGAAATAAAATAAATAATTACTTCGTTGTGGTTCGCTAATTTCGACTAGCTTAGAAAACCATAATTGTGGTTTGAAACGACATCCAAAGGAAGATTAAAGGATAAATTTTAAAGAATTTATCTTGGATAAAATTAATGGGAACCTTTCCCTGAAAATATGAATTGGAATGAGGCGTATGTTGTGTTTGTGTAACATTTGTTTTTAATATACGCGGGTTGTTCGGAAAGTCCGGGTTTATACCCATTCTGAATAACCGATTCGACGATATGTCGAAGATGAAGACGGTGGTTGAAGACCGGAAGTCTTCACATCATTTGGGTAATTACTGACGATCCTGATTGGGCTGTACACCCAAGAGGATGGAAATAGTTGGTGGTCGTCCAGACGTACTTGGAGTTCGATGGATATGCGAGGAAAGTGCCTCCGGTTTCGTTCAGACCCAGAACGAACTTGTAAATGGATTGTGTGTCTGACATTGGATTTTATTCTGTGTTGATTGATTTCTATTAAATAGACATCTATTTGGCGGTGGAGAATTTATTCTTTTGCTTAATGCCCTTCTCTGAGACGTACAAGCTCCGAGGTTGTATATCGATGGACATCAGTCGCATGGCATGAATTGCCTGTGTGGCACGCTGTGTTGCATTGATCAAGGCTTCTGTTGAAAAGCAAAGTCTTGTGGTTGATGATCAAAGCACGGCCTTTGTGGCGTAGCTTTGTGTATAACGTGAATTCGCGAGCCTCACACCTCGGTATGAGTTAAAAACGGGATACGGGCCGTTGGGAGAACACGACGTTTCTTTCTAGCTTTGGTGGTGTCAGTGACTTACCAGCCCTGACATTTATATACTTTTCACCTTTGTGGTTGTTGGAATGAGGCGCCTCGATTATAGGTCTGTAAGGACCGGGAAACTTTTGTTCAGGCATAACTAATCCTCTAACGTAAGTGAGGACCGGCCCAACCGATCTAAGTGGCTTCCCAGAGTGTGTAGTCCTGAGCATTTGCTAGAGTGTCTCGAAAGCGGAGAGGACCTTGCCCCTTGCCTCGACTCATGACGGAAATCCAATTTCCAATACGTGTATTTCGGCTTTATTTGTAGAGCCTAGTATGGCGACATAGTGGGATGGGGCACTCATGCCGTCTATGATTTATATTTATGATTGAAATTGTTTTGACACTATACACTTATTGTATTATCAAATGATTTGTTTTAAACGTACCAAGCATGTTTGGCTATTATAAGGGAAAACCCTATCCTCCGGCTTGCGTTGCATTGTGTGATGGGACATGGGTCTTATAATAGCTTCATTTTTCGAAAAAGCATTGCGTTGTTTATTCTATGCACTGGTGTTCTTGGGAGGAAACCCGTTCCGTGTTATACGGCGTGGTCCCTTGAATTACTCTCTTTTAAAGTCAAATTTTAAATAACTGTTTTAGTTCTCACACCAGTCACATGACTGACCTAGAGTTTATTGTTTTAACCTAAACTCTGGGTGCCCCTATTTTCCACACGGGCAGCTAGTAGTTTTGGTTTTGCAGATTTATATTCACAGGATCTTGGTTTACAGCTGGAATGATATCCGGAAAGCTCTGTATCCGTATATCACCTTCAGTTGTGCTTTGTATTATTTTCCACTGCTATGTAATTTATTGTAATCTCTGATATTTGTCGAATGTAATTTATTCATTTATACTCTGTATATTCTTGTATATGATGGAATTGTTGTAATAAACAATGAAATGTTCTTCCGTCTGCGTTCTGATTTGTCCTGTTCTCAAAACGATCAGGGGTTTCGAACGGTCTAGATCGGTTTAACGACTGATTCAGATCGAGCGAAATTCCCTACCGTCATAGTTTCCCTGCATCACATATGTTAAACAATATAGATAACATCACTTTCAGTTCAATATGAAATATTCTGTTAAATAGAATCAATATAGAAATTCAACTAACTGACTAGCAGTTCAATCAAACAATCAACACACAGTCAATCAGCCAATATTTAACAGTTCTACAAATACAACATGAAATTATAAACTGTTCAGAGTTAGTGAGATTTACTCACATTGGACTATCATCGTTAATTAATGATAATTGTCGTTGATTCAAATCGGACAATTTATTTCACAATAAATTGTAACGAGCTTGGATGGACTTCCAGTCAGTTCCATGTTGTAGCTGACGTCCGTACGATCCCGACGCAACTTACGGTTTGAAATTCTGATAACGTATGATCTAGATACAATGCATTAGCGTTAATACAACTATTTAATGATACTAAATTAAAACTAGGCTATAAAATTCAAACCCGGCCTCACCATCCTACTTGGCCCAAACCCGCGTCTGAAACTTTAAACCCGTTCCCAGCAGTGTCTTCTCCCTGTTTCCTCATGTATTCACAAATCTGCTCCATCCTTTTTCACAGCCATTTCCCCATCATCCCGCTCCCCATTCTCACTCCTTACTTCATGAAACTCAAAATCAATACTACCCACTTCACTCTCCACTCGAGCCCTCCCCCTCATACCAACAATAAGCAACTCGCCCCCTTCTTCCATATTGCGTCGCTCTCCAGTTTTTCGCCTGAACCCACAAAACCCTCGACCCTTTTCAAAATGTAATCACCCAAACTTTGAATATCAGCTTCGAAATCACCTTATTAACACAATTATAAACTCAAAACTGAGATCGATGACCCTAAATCCAAGAATCCGCAAACCCTAAGTACGCTGGCAAAACACGGTGCCCTAAAATCAACGTCGAACCTCTCGAAACAACTATGAAAATGAAGAGAATCCATCAAGGATTACAACAATGTTTGTGTTGCGATTTATAGGAATTTATACGTTTTGTTTTGGATAAAATGAAGACCGAACTGATTTTCTGAAAAGAAAATAATGACGGTGGATTATTTCTTTGACCAGAGAAGTGTATTAGGTTTAGAAAATTTTAAGGATTATTTATAGGAGATTTTTAATATTTTTATATTCGAATATTATATTAATTTATTCTCCAACACTGCTTGTATTTGTCCTTAAAAAATCCTATGACCACATACGATGCCCAAAAATCACGAAAACGGACATGCAGCTTCAGCTCGACATTACGGTCCCAACGAAAATCCGTACGACCACACAGTGACTCTAAAAATCACGAAAATTGAAATCTAGCAATAATTTAATATTGCGGACCCAACAAAATTTGTTTCGTCGAATTCCGGCTTCGTTTGCAAAAGTGGCTATTTTTAAAGCTCTGGATGACCCATTTAAATATATAAATATATTTAAATAAAATAAAATTAAATATAAATAAATTTATATTATCGTATATATTCACCGAGGAATATCATACAGCTCCAGGATAATTATATACCCGCTATTCCGAGTCCAGATTGAATCAATATTCAATTTACATTGAAAATCCTTTTATAACGTATATAAAGCATTACGAATTATTTGGACATAACTCAAAATCTACACGACGAATTCCCGATTTTTCTCTTCCACTAGAAAGATATACTCCACCAGCTCCACGCGTTTCTTGTTTCACAGAAATCTGGCTTAAAACGAATCATGTACATTCAGTTGAAGTTCAAATCGCCAAATTACGAACTGCAGCGCCATTTCGAGCTCGATTTTAATTATATTATAACTCTACGTTCAAACTATCATTTATATAATATATTCGTTATTCAAATTCAATTCCAAGCTGAATTAAATATCATAGATGATCCAGTTCACATCATATCGTCATTTCAGCCAATTCTGATTATTTCATAATTAAATATATTATTTAATTTATTATTTTAATTAAATATTTACCATTATTTAATTCCACGACCATGAAATCCTTTTAATCACCTTTCAAATAATTAAATAAATTAATTATTATACCGCTGCCAATGCAGGTCATTACAAAGGGCCTTCGCACTCAAACTTGAGTCGTTAAATAAGGTGCCTTCGGCTTCGTTCGAACCCGGAACGAACTCGTATGGACGTGTGTCTAACACTGTATCTTATAGTATATTAACTGATTATTACCGAAGATATCTCTGTTTGGTGATGGGAATTTATTCTCTTGGCTAAAAGTTATTTGGTCAGTGATTATCTATTGGAGAATAGAAAATTGCAGTGTGGCATGCGAAGTGCTGCAGTTGATGAAATGATCAAAGCATGGCTTAGTGTAAGAGCATAGCTTTGTGGTATGAAACCTCGCAAACCTCACAACCTGGATTGATGGTAAACCGGCGGTTAGGTTGTATACATAATCTCTAGTGAAAATCGAAAGCTACGGTGGTAGATCTACGTCGAAACCTGAGGGAATAAAGTATATACGGTGTCCGATGTCTAGATGTTAACCAGGTTATATACTTTTGCGCTATGTATTCGGTGTCCGTTGTCTGGATGTTAACCGGAAGATACTTAGCTTCATGTCCTCGATTGATCTTTCGTGCCAGGAACCATCATATTGGAAATCAATAACCAATACGAGCCCCTCGCTTTGTTTGTAAACTATGTATGTGGGCATTGTCACTATGCTTGCTAGATTTGTAAATTTATATGCAAAATGTTTTAAAATTGTTATTAGTAGTGATAATACACACCGTCGATATATATCATTGATTTGGCATTATAAGGATAAAACTCATCCATGTGTGCGCTTGCATTGCATTTTGTTTGGTGTGTGCGGGGCGAGCCTTATAATAGTCTCATTTTTCAAAAGTCATGTACGACTGTTGCACTGTTAATCATAGGAGTAAACCCGTTCCGTATTTTGTGGTGTGGTCCTGTGATTTACCTTAATATAATGTTTTATGTTCTCGCACCGGTCCCATGACTGACCTAGAGTTTATTGTTCCCTACTAAATTCTGGGTGCCCATAGATTTTCACATGGGCAAATAGTAGTTTAGTTTTACAGTTATAGATCCTTGGAGCAAGATTTGAAGTTCTTTTGGGTTGAAGCTTCGAGCTAGAGTTGGAGTTCTTCCGCTATCGTGTTGTTTTCTTTTCCGCTGTGTATTTTGATAACTCTGGTAATGTAAACTCTGTTGTTAATCAAATGTTGAGTAATAAAAGTTCATTTTATTCTGTTCTAATGTGTACTAACCCCGGCGAATTCGGTTTTCAAACGTCTGGAGTTGGTTTAAACATCGATTCTAGGTGATTGGAAGTTGGGTCGTCACTGGGGCACTATGCCGTCTATGATTGATACATTTATATTTGAAGTTGTTTTCATACACTTTACACTATAATAGTATCAAAAATGATTTGTTTTAAACGTACCAAGCATGTTTGGCTATTATAAGGTAAAACTCTACCCTTTGGCTTGCATTGCATTGTGTGATGGGACCTAAGTCTTATAATAGCTTCATTATTCTTTATTTAGCATTGCGCTGTTTGTTTTATGCACTGGTATTCTTGGGGGTAAACCCGTTCCGTTTTATACGGCGTGGTCCCTTGATTTTTCTTACTTTAAAAAAACAAGATAATAACCGTTTTAGTTCTCACACCAGTCACATGACTGACCTGGAGTTTATTGTTTTAACCTAAACTCTGGGTGCCCCTATTTTCCACACGGGCAGCTAGTAGTTTTGGTTTTGCAGATTTATATTCACAGGATCCTGGTTTACAGCTGGAATGATATTCGGAAAGCTCTGTATCCATGTATCTCTTTCAGTTGTGTTTTGTATTATTTTCCGCCGCATTGTAATTTGTAAATCTCTGATATTTATCAAATGTATATTATTTGTTCATACTCTATATATTCTTGTATCTGATGTAAATTGTTGTAATAAGAAATGAAATGTACTTCTGTTTGTGTTCTGATTTATCGTGTTCTCAACTCAATCCGGGTTTTCCTTTACGGGGAAGTTCGGGTTGTTACAATCATTATTGACTGTTTTAAAATTTATTAGTTTAATTTGGATAATTCATACTGAATGATTTTTTTTGAGGTAACGTATTTGGATGTAGGGAATGACAGGTTGGAGGGATCCAATTGGATTCCTCACAGTAGTTGTAATGACCCGAAAATACCCGCCCTTTGAATCGACCATAAACCATACAGGTCTGATCCAAAAGTTGGAATTCCTCGAATGCACTAACTCTGGGCATACAACACATCAAAACAAATAATAGCAGACTTTTATAAACATCATAATAATGTTACATCAGAGTACAGAATATATCCGAGTACATCGAAATATAATCACAACGGAAGATAATTTACAATAGACTTCATACAATGCAGTGGAACGCAAAATCTAACACAGCGGAAGACTAACAATGCTCTAGACACAGCTTTAAGCTTCGATCCAGAATCCTGCTCAAAATATCTTCAAATAAGTTACTCGACTTCCCATGTGAAAAAGGGGGCACCCGAGTTTGCAAAGTGAAACAAACTATGAGTTAGTCGTGGGACTGGTATGAGAAATCTTTCCTAACTTATCTAACAATATGGCTAATCATAGGACCACGCCGCTAACGTGGAACGGGTTTACTCCATTGGATAGCTAGTGCGTAAATAAAACAAATCGTTAAACAACGCAATGCTTTTTAGAAAATTGAAACCATTATAAGATTCAAGTCCCATCACACAATGCAACGCAAACCTGAGGATAGAGTTTTACCTTATAATGGTCAAAAATGCTTGATACGATAAAATGGATTTGATATTATTATTAGTGTACATATATTTCAAAAACATTCAAATTATAATGTATCAATCATAGACGATAGAGCTACCATATACTATGTCGCCATACTAATTTTACAATCAAAACCGCATGGTGTCGTATTGGAAGTTGGATTTCCATCATGAGTCAAGGCTAGGAACGATCTCCTTACCGATTTGAGACACTCTAGCAAATGTCTCAGGATCACATCTACGGGCAACCCTTGGATCCTGCAGGGTCGATCCACAAATACTTTAGTGGATTGGAAATTCTTGAACACACGCTTCCCGGTCCTATTGAACCTATAAATTGGTCACTATCAACCAATATAACCGAGGCCTCGTAATCCATCATCCACATAAGTAAAATGTCAGGGCTTGTAAAACCCTGATACCACTTCTAGCTAGAAAGAAACGTGTGCACTCCCTACGTTCCCCTGTCCCGTTTTTGACTCATACCGGGGTGTGAGGTTCGCGAAGTAACGTTATACACAAAGCTACGCCTAAATAGGCCGTGCTTTGATCATCAACCACAAGGCCCTGCTTTTCAACAAAAGCCTCGATCATTTGCATCTTGGCAAGCCACATTGACAATTCACGCTATGCGATCGATAACTACTAATATACAACCTCTGAGCTCGTGCATCTCAGAGAAGGGTGTTAAGCAAGAGAATAAATTCTCTGCCACCAAACATATATATATTGAATAGAAATCAATTTACATAGAATGAAATCCAATGTCAGACACACATCCATTTACAAGTCCGTTCTGGGTCTAAATGAAACCGAAGACACCTTATTCCTCGTCCCGTATGTCCAATACGGAAGAGAGGTGCTCGCTTATCCAGACAATCAACAAGTGCGTCTGGACAACTACCACTGTAACCCTTTCCTGGGAGCAAATCAGTCCAAGGCATCAGTAGTCATCCATTTGATGTGAAGATCGTCGGTCTTCAATCACCGTCTTCAATGTCTTCAACTTTAAATCGTTGTATAATTATTTGAAATGAGATTGAACTCGGTCTTTTTCAAATAGTTCTCGAATATATATAATTTAAAATAATTTCATATCATTAATATTATTTTATAACTATTTATCACTATTTTTATATATATAAAATAGCCCAATTTAATTTAACGACGCTTCGGGTCAATTGGCGGCCCTGGCGCTGTTTTTACCCAAATTTGATTCACATTTCTCGAAATCTAACTGTTGGATTTTAACAAAATTTTATATCGTTGGAAAGATCTTTCTAAAGAGGACCTAACGGTTCCAGTTTTAGGAAAATCCGACAGTTGGATCTTTCAGTATAATCGTTTAAAGTTACGATTCCGAAACGCGAACTACCGTGCGCGATTCGTTTAATTTATATTTATATTTAAATATATAAAATTATATATAAATATAAATTATTCGATGATTCCACTAACGTGTTTAACACGCCAAATAAAAGAATGTTTTATTGGCATATCATATCTACATGTTCATAATGTCAAATAATTACGTATTTTATTTACATTACATTTTGCTAATGACAAATAAAAAGATAATTTTCATTTTCATTATTTGTATGCAATTTCTAGTTTTAACTTTAACAAATAAAAAAATATATTTTATTTGTATATATAGTTTCAATGTATAACATAACATATAAAAATGCCTCTTTACTTTGTACACAAATTCTAATGTATAATTTGATAATAAAATGTCACTTTGATTTGCATACAAATACAATTGTACAATTTGACGATACAAATAATTCTTTAACTTACATACAAATCCTAATGTATGTTTTGACAATAAAAATGATTCTTTAACTTGCATACAAATTCTATTTCAACAAAATGCATAAAAAGTGATACATTCGTTTTTGTTGACAATTCTATTTCAACAAAATGATTAAAAACGATAATTTCATTTTGTTAACAATTCTAGTTTAACCAAATGAGTATAAGTGATGATTGCTTTCATGTTGACAATTCTAGTTTAACAAAAATTAATATTTTTGCCCAAACACAAACCTATTTAACAAAAATGTTACTTTTGTTTTACCTCAAATCTATTTAACAAAAATGTAATTTTTGTTTTCAACCATTATATTTTGACAAAATGTAAAATTTTGTTTCCACTAATATATTTTGACAAAAATGAATATTTTGGTTCAACTAATCTATTTTAACCAAAAATGCATATTTTGTTTCAAATAATCTATTTTGACAAAAATGTATATTTGGACAAAAATGAATATTTTTGTTCAACTAATCTATTTTGACCAAAAATGAATATTTTGACAAAAATGTATATTTTGTTTCAACTAATCTATTTTGACAAAAATGAATATTTTGACAAAAATGTATATTTTGTTTCAACTAATCTATTTTGACAAAAATGAATATTTTGACAAAATGGATAAAAATGACAACTTCATTTTTGTTAACAATTCTATTTTAACAATGAATAAAAGTGACAACTTCATTTTGTTAACAATAAACTAATTCAATAAAAAATGATATTTTGTTTTATCAATTCCAATACAACAAAAATGACATTTTATATTTTGACAATTCTAATTCAATAAAAATGACAATTTCTATTTTGACAATTCTAATTCAATAACAATGACAATCTCTATTTTGACAAAAACATATTCTAACTAAATGATATTTTTATTAACAAAAACATATTCTTATCTAAATGACATGTTTATTTACAAAGTATGTTTTCTAACTAAATGAAATATTTATTTACAAAATATGTTTTCCAACATAGATGACATATTTATTTACACACATTTGTATTCTAATGACAAATAAAAGAATAATTTATTTGCATACATTTTTCTATGTATTCTAATGACAAATAAAGGAATAATTTATTTGTATACATTTTCTATTCAACATAACAAATAAAAATGATAATTTTATTTGTTTACAATTTCTATTTCAACTTAACAAATAAAAATGATAATTTTATTTGTTTACAATTGATCGTCGCCAATCTATGAATCAGAAAAGTGCGAAATTTAAATTAAAGTACTGCAAGCGTACAGGTGCGTAGCATACAGGTCGAACACAGGGAGGTGTAATCAAAAATTATTATTTATTTATTCTTGGGCGAGTTAGGCAGAATCTGGAGTTGTTTTTAATGTTGTTAAAATTACTCTGAATCTGAACCTGAATCTAATCAGTATCAAATTCAACAATTGAAAAGAAAAGAAACAATTACAAGAAAAAGAAAATAACAAGCAAACAACACACAGAAAATTAAAAGAAGGATGTGCCGCTGAATCTAATCAAACGGACAGTCCTAACATGTAATAATAAAAGAAACTAACTAGATGTATTCTACCAAAACTAATTGGATAGACATACAAATTGTATGAAAGAAAAAGACAGTAAACTGAAATGAAGAAAACTTTTTATTAAAATGAGAATACAGAATAATGGAGATGGTGGCTACAATGACATTACAAGGGTATTTATAGGATAGATAGCCAAACCCTAACCCTAATACAATCACAAATGGGCCTTAGGGAAATCACAAGAGAGTTTACAATAAGAAACATAAATTGGCCTTAGATAAATAAAGAAAATTTGGGCCTTTTCTCTTTTCCTCTTGCTTGCTTGACACTTCTTCATTGATTTGTGATGTGCAAAGCCTTTTTATCAATCCTTTTCTTGTCCAACAGCAACTAGATGTGAGATCTTCATCTACAATTCTTCAAAATGTAAATATATAGCAATCTGACTCCATTTCTCTACTTTTCTGGTTGCATGCGGCATGGGTTGGAATATCTGTAAAAGTAACAAAACAATACCCAAGTAATATTTATTTATATACAAAAGATAAGATATAAGAGCATAAAATAAACACATTTCTATGTTAATCAAATACCCCCACACTTATCTTTTACTCGTCCTCGAGTAAAACAAAAATGAAAAACTAAACTAGATAGGTCGCACTTTCGTAGGAAACACGATTGCATTGAGCGTATGCAACAAGCCGTTAAACCTCTAGGTGTCCCTAGTAGGACGAGTGGTGTCTCGTGAGGGTTTTTAGCGGATACTACCGACAAAATCCAAATGCAGTATGATATGGTTCTAATGTAACTAAATGAATGCAGAGGACTTATGCAAATAAAAACGAAAAATGAAAACACGACTTTTTTCAGTAAAGTGGTACAACATATTAAGTTAAAAAATTTTAATCAGTTGATTTTATTTTAGATACCTCAACTTGTCACAAATTTTCAATATAATTCAAGTTTTCAAATGTTAAATCCCAGTTTGGCCAGTTGGTTCGGTTGATAACATAGTGCAGCCATGAAATAAATTCTTAGTTTGTTGGGCACAATTTGTAAAGTGGTATTCTAATTTCCTTGTGTATGGCTAGTCAAATCAATAAGGTCAAGAAATGTTTGGGCATCATCGCTTATTCTCTATATCTATAAAAGTTAAAATTTATGTTTAATTACATACACCTAACTTAAAGACCAAGGTATTACCACCCATGCACTGCCTCGCGGACTAACGGAGAGTGAGTAAAGAGCTAGGCGGATTGTGTAGACCGACTTTGACATTGTCAACAACGTGTCGTTAATCCTTAGGTGTCCAATCTCATAAAATGAGACCAAGATATTCCAATGCGGACTTTGTCAACAACATGTCGGATAGAGCTTGGCGGGTTTGCACACTAACGCTTGATATACAAGCAATGTTGGATACCCTTGGATTACTATTATTATTATTGAAAATATAAGCGCAAAAGAGGGTTACGCGAATTCAACTTAACATAACTTAGTTTTATAGATTCGAAAAGCCAATATAAGTATTTTAAGTCCTCCACTTATTTAAACAAAGACTACAATATAGAATAAACTTCATGGCCATCACCTAAGAATCTCCCTTTGTACCGGTTACACTATTATCCCTCAAAATTCAATTTTTCATTATATTTCTTATTCGATCTAAGTTGAGAGAAGAAAATACTATCAACTGATTAACAATCCTTAACTTATTTTGTTATATCAATCTAAAATGAGTCATATTTTTCAAAAAAAAAAAAAAAAAATTGGTATGTTCGTACAATCTAGTTAGCATGATGGTCCTATCTAAATGCATGAAAAAATGAAAGGGAAAAATTAAAGAAAAAAAAACCGAAAATGAATGAAATGCAGACTCGCCAAAAACTTGTTCGACGCTTTCCTATGAACTAGAAAAGCACGAAATTTAGATTAAATTACAGCAAGCATACAGGTGCGTAGCATACAGGTCGAACACAGGGAGGTGTAATCAAAAATTATTATGTATTTATTCTTGGGTGAGTTAGGCAGAATTTGGAGTTGTTTTTAATGTTGTTAAAATTACTCTGAATCTGAACATGAATCTAATCAGTATCAAATTCAACAATTGAAAAGAAAAGAAACAATTACAAGAAAAAGAAAATAACAAGCAAACAACACACAGAAAATTAAAAGAAGGATGTGCCGTTGAATCTAATCAAACGGACAGTCCTAACATGTAATAATAAAAGAAACTAACAAGATGTATTCTACCAAAACTAATTGGATAGACATACAAATTGTATGAAAGAAAAAGACATTAAACTGAAATGAAGAAAACTTTTTATTAAAATGAGAATACAGAATAATGGAGATGGTGGCTACAATGACATTACAAGGGTATTTATAGGATAGATAGACAAACCCTAACCCTAACCCTAATACAATCACAAATGGGCCTTAGGGAAATCACAAGAGAGTTTACAATAAGAAACATAAATGGGCCTTAGATAAATAAAGCAAATTTGGGTCTTTTCTCTTTTCCTCTTGCTTCCTTGACACTTCTTCATTGATTTGTGATGTAGCCTTTTTATCAATCCTTTTCTTGTCCAACAGCAACTGGATGTGAGATCTTCATCTACAATTCTTCAAAATGTAAATATATAGCAATTTGATCTCCATTTCTATACTTTTCTGGTTGCATGCGGGATGGGTTGGAATATCTATAAAAGTAACAAAACAATACCCAAGTAATATTTATTTATATACAAAAGATAAGATATAAGAGCATAAAATAAACACATTTCTATGTTAATCAAATACCCCCACACTTATCTTTTACTCGTCCTCGAGTAAAACAAAAATGAAAAACTAAACTAGATAGGTCGCACTTTCGTAGGAAACACGATTGAATTGAGCATATGCAACAAGCCGTTAAACCTCTAGGTGTCCCTAGTAGGACGAGTGGTGTCTCGTGAGGGTTTTTAGCGGATACTACCCACAAAATCCAAATGCAGTATGATATGGTTCTAATGTAACTAAATGAATGCAGTGGACTTATGCAAATAAAAACGAATGAAAACACAACTTGTTTCAGTAAAGTGGTACAACAGATTAAGTTAACAAATTTTAATCAGTTGATTTTATTTTAGATACCTCAACTTGTCACAAATTTTCAATATAATTCAAGTTTTCAAATGTTAAATCCCAGTTTGGCCAGTTGGTTCGGTTGATAACATAGTGCAGCCATGAAATAAATTCTTAGTTTGTTGGGCACAGTTTGTAAAGTGGTATTCTAATTTCCTTGTGTATGGCTAGTCAAATCAATAAGGTCAAGAAATGTTTGGGCATCATCGCTTATTCTCTATCTCTATAAAAGTTAAAATTTATGTTAAATTACATACACCTAACTTAAAGACCAAGGTATTACCACCCATGCACTGCCTCGCGGACTAACGGAGAGTGAGTAAAGAGCTTGGCGGATTGTGCAGACCGACTTTGACTTTGTCAACAACGTGTCGGTAATACTTAGGTGTCCAATCTCATAAAATGAGACCAAGATATTCCCACGCTGACTTTGTCAATAACATGTCGGATAGAGCTTGGCGGGTTTGCACACCAACGCTTGATATACAAGCAATGTCGGATACCCTTGGATTACTATTATTATTATTGAAAATATAAGCACAAAAGAGAGTTACGCGAATTCAACTTAACATAACTTAGTTTTAAAGATTCAAAAAGCCAATATAAGTATTTTAAGTCCTCCACTTATTTAAACAAAGACTACAATATAGAATAAACTTCATGGCCATCACCTAAGAATCCCCCTATGTACCGGTTACACTATTATCCCTCAAAATTCAATTTTTCATTATATTTCTTATTCGATCTAAGTTGAGAGAAGCAAATACTATCAACTGATTAACAATCCTTAACTTATTTTGTTGTATCAATCTAAAATGAGTCATATTTTTCAAAAAATAAAAATTTGGTATGTTCGTACAATCTAGTTAGCATGATGGTCCTATCTAAATGCATGAAAAAATGAAAGGGAAAAATTAAAGAAAAAAAAAACGAAAAGGAATGAAATGCAGACTCGCCAAAAACTTGTTCGACGCTTTCCTATGAACTAGAAAAGCGCGAAATTTAAATTAAATTACTGCAAGCATACAGGTGCGTAGCATACAGGTCGAACACAGGGAAATGTAATCAAAAACTATTATGTATTTATTCTTGGGCGAGTTAGGCAGAATTTGGAGTTGTTTTTAATGTTGTTAAAATTACTCTGAATCTGAACCTGAATCTAATCAGTATCAAATTCAACAATTGAAAAGAAAAGAAACAATTACAAGAAAAATAAAATAACAAGCAAACAACACACAGAAAATTAAAAGAAGGATGTGCCGTTGAATCTAATCAAACGGACAGTCCTAACATGTAATAATAAAAGAAACTAACAAGATGTATTCTACCAAAACTAATTGGATAGACATATAAATTGTATGAAAGAAAAAGACAGTAAACTGAAATGAAGAAAACTTTTTTATAAAAATGAGAATACATAATAATGGAGATGGTGGCTACAATGACATTACAAGGGTATTTATAGGATAGATAGCCAAACCCTAATCCTAACCCTAATACAATCACAA
This sequence comes from Allium sativum, assembly GCA_030737875.1. Taxonomy (NCBI): domain Eukaryota; kingdom Viridiplantae; phylum Streptophyta; class Magnoliopsida; order Asparagales; family Amaryllidaceae; genus Allium; species Allium sativum. The sequence continues at coordinate 391,187,733 of CM060925.1, forward strand.
ATGGGCCTTAGGGAAATCACAAGAGAGTTTACAATAAGAAACATAAATGGGCCTTAGATAAATAAAGCAAATTTGGGCCTTTTCTCTTTTCCTCTTACTTCCTTGACACTTCTTCATTGATTTGTGATGTGCAAAGCCTTTTTATCAATCCTTTTCTTGTCCAACAGCAACTAGATGTGAGATCTTGATCCACAATTCTTCAAAATGTAAATATATAGAAATTTGATCTCCATTTCTATACTTTTCTGGTTGCATGCGGGATGGGTTGGAATATCTGTAAAAGTAACAAAACAATACCCAAGTAATATTTATTTATATACAAAAGATAAGATATAAGAGCATAAAATAAACACATTTCTATGTTAATCAAATACCCCCACGCTTATCTTTTACTCGTCCTCGAGTAAAACAAAAATGAAAAACTAAACTAGATAGGTCGCACTTTCGTAGGAAACACGATTGCATTGAGCGTATGCAACAAGCCGTTAAACCTCTAGGTGTCCCTAGTAGGACGAGTGGTGTCTCGTGAGGGTTTTTAGCGGATACTACCCACAAAATCCAGATGCAGTATGATATGGTTCTAATGTAACTAAATGAATGCAGAGGATTTATGCAAATAAAAACGAAAAATGAAATCACGACTTGTTTCAGTAAAGTGGTACAACAGATTAAGTTAACAAATTTTAATCAGTCGATTTTATTTTCGATACCTCAACTTGTCACAAATTTTCAATATAATTCAAGTTTTCAAATGTTAAATCCCAGTTTGGCCAGTTGGTTCGGTTGATAACATAGTGCAGCCATGAAATAAATTCTTAGTTTGTTGGGCACAGTTTGTAAAGTGGTATTCTAATTTCCTTGTGTATGGCTAGTCAAATCAATAAGGTCAAGAAATGTTTGGGCATCATCGCTTATTCTCTATCTCTATAAAAGTTAATATTTATGTTTAATTACATACACCTAACTTATAGACCAAGGTATTACCACCCATGCACTGCCTCGCGGACTAACGGAGAGTGAGTAAAGAGCTTGGCAGATTGTGCAGACAGACTTTGACTTTGTCAACAATGTGTCGGTAATCCTTAGGTGTCCAATCTCATAAAATGAGACCAAGATATTCCAATGCTGACTTTGTCAACAACATGTCCGATAGAGCTTGGCGGGTTTGCACACCAACGCTTGATATACAAGCAATGTTGGATACCCTTGGATTACTATTATTATTGAAAATATAAGCACAAAAGAGAGTTACGCGAATTCAACTTAACATAACTTAGTTTTAAAGATTCGAAAAGCCAATATAAGTATTTTAAGTCCTCCACTTATTTAAACAAAGACTACAATATAGAACAAACTTCATGGCCATCACCTAAGAATCTCATTATGTACCGGTTACACTATTATCCCTCAAAATTCAATTTTTCATTATATTTCTTATTCGATCTAAGTTGAGAGAAGAAAATACTATCAACTGATTAACAATCCTTAACTTATTTTGTTGTATCAATCTAAAATGAGTCATATTTTTCAAAAAAAAAAATATGGTATGTTCGTACAATCTAGTTAGCATGATGGTCCTATCTAAATGCATGAATAATGAAAGGGAAAAATTAAAGAAAAAAAATCCGAAAATGAATGAAATGCAGACTCCCCCCACACTAGAATTAAACAGTGTCCACACTGTGAACCCTTCCTAAATTTAAAAGATCGTACCCAAAGGTGAATTAAATGCAAAATGATTTGTAGAATGAAATGCAATCTAACTATATGTAAGAATGGATCATATGTACAATGGAATCTACGATGATGATGAGTGTTATGTGAAAAAGGATACTTCTTTTTCCACCCACTCTTGCCTCTAACAAAGACGATGCACAATGATTTCTTATATGATTTATGAGGTGCAACAGACATGTTAATGAATTCTGAAATGAAAACCGTTCCTGTGAAAATTGTGCTGTGCCAATGATTTATACAATTCAAATGCAGATTATCCCGTAAAATTTTCAAAGATTTTTCTTCTTGGTCCTCGGTAAGATCAGAGGCCAAGATTATAGGAAAATTTTCTATAGAGTCTAAGTAAACATACTCAAGGTCTTGTGATAAGGCTTTGAGGTCCAACCTAGGATGTTCTTGTGTGTTAACATTGGTCAACATTTCTTGATTAGATACAGATGACATAGGTTTCAAGTCAAAAAGTTCATTTAGTTCAGAAATATATTCGAGCTCATCAAAATCATAGTTGAAATGGTCAAGGCACATTTTCAAAGCTTCAGAAGTGTCATTAGAGGTTTCATCAATTGTTGTTTGAATCATGTCAATTTCATCAATCTCAAAATCCCTAAGAGAATTATGGTGGCTAACACTTTTCTCACTCATCGTTATTGAATATAAAAAATTCAAGACTCAAGATTGACACAAGTAGCTGATATTACAAAATAGATAACGTTCTCAAGTATATCCTATTAGTTGATAATCTCGATTTGAAGGGGAAGAGGGTCTTATGGTCGTTCACGTATAGTAAAAATACTAAGGGATACGACCAATGTTTTACGGGTAGTATGCAACCTCTTTTGCTAGAAGTTCAATAAATTGAACTAATATATATCCGCGATCAAATCCTTGAGAGAATCAATTTCATAAAATACACACTTGTAGTTAAATATTTTGCAACGTCTAATCAAGTTATATTATTGAAAAACAATGAGAATAATGACTACAATTATGAAATTTTCAGCCAACCACAACAATCAGATAACAATAACTGCAGAAATTAAAATTTTACAAGCAAGCCACTTCCCCTGCAGAAATTTTACAAACAATTTCTATATAGTTTTTTCTTTGCTGCAGAGCACCTGTAGAGTTTAGAAAATTTTACTATGGGGTATGGTTGTCCGTCCAGTGCAGTTGAGTAGCGTTTGCGATTCAAATCCTTGTCTTATTGCTTGGATTCCTTCTCATCTTGATCTTTGATTCGATTCTTTTCTCTTTTTTTCTTTTTTCTTTTTTGGTAAAGAAAAGCAAATAAAACAAGAAAGAAAAAAAAACTAAATCGCAATTAAAACCAAAAGAAAAATCAAAAGGAAAGACTAAGCTACACTAACAACAAAATTAAAATAAATATAAACTAACCTAACCTATAAAAAATAAATTCAAAAAAAGCTGGCGAACCAAAGAGAAGAAAAGGAAAACAATTAAATATTCACGAGCACGGAACTAGCCAACGCGCTCCCATGTTTTTTTTTTAAAACAAAAGAAAAGGACTAAATAGAAATTAACAAAAAAAAATACCTAAACTAAGAAAAGGAAGAAAGAAAAAGGGAAAAAAATAAATTAAAGCCAAGGTAAAAAAAATAAAATAAAACAAAACAAAGACTCACAGAACTAACTCTCAGCAAAATAGGCTACTGCACCCAAGACGGCCACGCACTTATAAAAATTAGCCAAGATCCAATAAATAACCAAACATTACTTCATAAATTCCAAGTCCCCAAAAAATTCGATCACTCCCTTATTGCTGAAAAGAAAAAAAATCCAAATACCCTAAAACCAAAACAAAGAAGCGCGGCCTCCTTTTTTTTTCTTTCCCAAAAAAACACGGCTAGTTCAGAAGTCAGATATTCCTCAAAAATAAAAAATAAAAACAAAATCAACTCCAACGAAAAGAAGATGTCGCGCCCCCTTTCTCAATGAAAACGAAATCGATCTACCCAAAAAAAAAAATCAAGCACGCCTCCCTTGTTTTTGAGAAATAAATACCGATTTTTTTTTCGAATCGGTTTTCTGTTATGAGTTCAGGAGATTTAACGGCTTGTGTTATGGAGGATGTTGCAACTAGTTAAGCACGGTGGGGTTTGTGCGTGAACTACTGACGGTTGATGATGGAAGTGGAAGAAAGTTTTGTGGTGAGAGTGGAAGAAAAAAAGTGGACGGAAATGTATGAATTACTGGGTATTGTTTTGTGAAGAAGTGGTGGTTGCATTGTTTGAGAATTGAAGAACGTGAGGTTGTAGTCTTGTAGAGAAGATGGAGAAGGTTTTTATGGCAGTAGGAATGGAAGAAAGAAATCAAAGCGGAATTTTTGAAACAAAAGTAATTAAATAAATGAAAGAAAAAAAGGAAATAAAGTCAAGAAAATTTGGCAAGTTTTTTTTCTTTTATTTGTCTAAAGTAGGAATGAATTTGCAAGACGAAAACAAATAAATGAAAGAAAGGGGAAAGAGGTTGAAAACAAAGCAAGAAAGAAAAGAAAATTTAGAAAGATTTTTTTTTTGTTTTGGAAAAAAAAGAAAGTAATTATAAAAGAAAATTTGGAAAAGAATTGAAAAGAGGAAAGAAGTAAAAGAGTGGAAAGATTCTTTTTTTTTTTTTTTGGAATATTTGTACAAGAAGAAAGGGAAATGTAACAACCCGAAAATCTGGGCCAGTTTAAAATTTTTATTTTGGCAATTTTAGCGAATTTTGATTATTTAAAATGAATTATTTTAAATAATATCGACGAGAAATTTATTTTGAATATAATTAGAACATATATATTATATATATCGTCGTTAGAATATAAATAATTATTTATAATTATAAATAGAATTGAAAATGGCGCGGTAGTTCGATAATTCGATTTCAAACTTCAATTGAATGTACCGGGTGCAAAACAATCCGGATTTTAGTGAAACCAAAAGCATTAGGATCTAATTGAGAATATCTTTCCAACGAATCCGAAAAATTGAAATTTCATAGCGGGAAACAAAAGATATGTCCAGTTGAAAATTCTGAATAGTCGCTATGGAATTCAGGAACTTAAAAATAGACATTTTGCAAATGACTTCGGATTTTGACGAAACCACTTTTGTTGGGTCCGTGATGTTAAATTATTACTAGATTCCAAATTTCATAATTTTTCGAATCAATATGTGAGCGTGGCAAAGGAAAACGCGTTTGACTAGTTTAAGTTGATTTTAATCGACGGGAAAATGGCCATTTTTCCAACGTTCTCAGAATTCGACGAAACTAGTTTTGTTAGGACCGTATCGTCAATACGAAGCCAGAAAATATTTTTTTGGAATTTTTAGAGTTAGTTTGTGACCCCGGTAAATTGAATTGCGCGTTCAAATTCAATATATAGAGTTATATGTTGATCTTAACGGAAATTGATCGAAACGATCAAATCAGCTTGCGATACATATCCCATTGTGTTCGGAATGGGGGTAATACGCTATGGATGACAGGCGGTGGGCCTCGTTTAGAGGTCGTATGTAAAAGTCAACTTTTTTGGTGGAAAAAAAAACCCTTCTCCTTATCCACATTAGACCCCCCCCCCCGATTCATTTCAGAAACAAAAAAAAGAGAGCGACGGGGGGGAGCCGCCGCTGCATTCCCCCCCCCCCCCGATGAGCCGCCGCCGCCCCAGGTGGGGCGCCACCTCTGCCGCCGCCTCCCTCTCTTCTTCTTCCTCCCTCTCTCGCCTCCATCTCCTCCTTCTTCTGCATAAAAACCGCCCCCCCCCCACCCTTTTCTAAACCCTAAGCCGCCGATCCCTCCGCCTCCACCACCAGCGAAGGTGAAGCCCCCCCTAGCCTTCGATTTTGACTGTAAGCCCTTTTTACTTATTTATTTTATTTCTTTTTTCTATGTAATTGGTATCAGCAATTATAAAAATCAATTTTTGTATATTTTTAAAATTAGTTAAGTTAGGATTTTTTAGAATAGAAAAGACGATATTTTTAAATATGAAAAGACGATATTTTTAAATATGAAAAGACGATATTTTCAAATATGAAAAGACGATATTTTTAATATGAGTAGTGAAGTAAAAATATGATTTTTACTTCGAGAAAAATATAATTTTTATAATGTAGAAGGGAGAAAAATATAATTTTTAGATTATATTTGTAAAGGTGACATCTTTATATTTGAATAAGCGAAATCTTTATATTTGTAAAGGTGAAATCTTTATATTTGAATAGGCAAAATCTTTATATTTGTAAAGGTTAAATCTTTATATTTGAATAGGCGAAATCTTTATATTTGAATAGGTGAAATCTTTATATTTAAATAAGCGAAATCTTTATATTTGAATAAGCGAAATCTTTATATTTGAAAAGGCGAAATTTTTATATAGTATCGATGTAAAAGTAGAATTTTTATCTATTTAGTAGCGTAGTAAAAATTCGATTTTTATATATTGAATAGCAAAGTAAAAATTCGATTTTTATATATTGAATAGCAAAGTAAAAATTCGATTTTTATATATTGAATAGCAAAGTAAAAATTCGATTTTTATATATTGAATAGCATAGAAAAAAATTTGATTTTTATATATTGAATAACAAAGTAAAAATTCGATTTTTATATATTGAATAACGAAGTAAAAATTCGATTTTTACATATGTAGTGGTTACGGGCGACGAAGATGACAAAGATGTGATAACGACGAAGGATTCTATAAAAGAAGTGTCGTGGTGTGGGATAGCTATCTGTGAGAATTTCTCACTCTTTAATTTAATTTTCTAGTTATATATATATATATATATATATATATATACTAGGATGCAGACGGTGCTTAGCAGCACCCGACACCCGTCATCCACAGACCATGGATGGCTTGTTTGTTAAATTGTTTGGTTGAGTAGTTGGTTAGTTTATTTGGTTTGAATTGAATTGTTTGGTGAAATGGAATGGATCTGATTGATGTGTGAATGGCGTGGGCCTTCACTAGACCGGGGATAAGGCTAGGCCTTGTCCCGTTTCTAGTATCGTGGCGTTATGCCGCCGAAATTTTTCTAAAAATAAGTTGGAAAAATAAAGATAACATTTTATTTAATAAATGAACCGAATAGAATATTCATAGGTTGAATAAAATAGTTTGATCGTTAAAAATATAATTTTTACGTGAATGTGAATAAATAAATATTCATTTACAAACCGGACAGTTTGTTTATGTACCCTTGTTTGAAGGACATTGATTGGGACGATAAATTTTACACATCGCCCAACTGCACAAATAAAAATCTGTGTTTGATTGCTTGAAACCCCACACGGGTAATGGGATGATATTTGACGTACACTAATCCCGATTGTTTAGTTGTATGTCGATCGATTGATCGACAGGCTGTTATAAGCGTTGAATATTTATATTTGATGCTTATACAGTGTAGAATGCACTTTGGGTGATGGTTGATTATTCATCGTTGTTGATATATACATGTGTTGTAGAAAATCCATATAATTAACATTATATGGTAATTGATTGGGCCTCATTCCAGTTTTGAAAAAGAAAGTTTTGAAATAGAAATATTTGAATAGAAATATTTGAAAAAGAAATATTTGAAATAGAATATTTGAATATAGAAATATATGAAGCCGTATTGATTAGATTGACGCCATTTTGACGTGAACGATATTTATATCGATTTTATTCATTTTATAATGAATATCGAAAGTGATTTCAAAATCTGATATTTTGAAAAGAATTGAAATTGAATAGAAATGAATTCGAATTGAAATTGAATATAAATGAATTCGAATTGAAATTGAATAGAAATGAATTCGAATTGAAATTGAATAGAAATGAATTCGAATTGAATTCGAATTGAATTGAAAACGAAATAAAATTGAATTAGAAATCAATTTGAATTGAAATCAATTTGAAATGAATTTAAAATGAATTTAAACTGAAATATTCAATTTTGATTTGAAATTGAATATGAAGTTGAAACCGTTTTGAAAATGAATTTAAAACAATTTATAAAGCACGTTTTGAATTGAAATCGACGAAGTATATATTATATATATATATATAATATAATGGCCTGAATAGAACGCGCCGCGCCGCGGCAGTTCGCAAATTTCGACCATTGACTTCGAACGGATATTACGGGAGATCCGACTGTCGGATTCTCCTGAAACCGGAACCGTTGGGTTTGTATCGAAAAGAGCTTTCTAACGAATATTAGAAATTTGAAATCTAACGGTTGGATTTGGAATTATGTCCAAATCAAATTTGAAAAAGGTCAGTGTAAGTGCAGTTCGATGACCGTCGATGGAAATCGACTGTACGGGCCCTGATAAAATTATTAAAAATAGTAATAATTTGTGTAAAATCATAAGAAATGATTTAGAAAGGATTGGGATGAAAAACTCCATATTTGAAAAGATAAAAATAGATTTTTATCGAAATGAACTAGTTTTGAACTAGAATTATAATTCTATTTATTTTTAAATAAATAAATTGAATTTGAAAAGGGTTTTAAAAATAACCAGAATTTCCAATGATTGCATTGGAGTGGATTTGAATCGAAATTGTCTTCGGAATAGTTCGATGTTGGAATTCGTGATTATACAGATGTTGTTAGAGAAATTTGAAAGATATATATTTATATCGTTATTTCCAATACGACATTTGTTAATCGTAGAATTTGATATTGAATATAAGCCGATATATTTTCTATTCAGAGCCTTGTATTGAATATCAAATGTGATTTGGGTTTGTCGTGAACGGTGTCTTCACTAACACTGTTCTTGAACCCGGTTGAGAAAAGATTAAATCTTTTTATTTAGATTTAATGAAGTGTACCAATTAAATAATATTTAATTGGAATTGAATTGATATTGATTTTTGGGTTTATTGTGGACAGTGTTTTAAATAACACTCGTTCTTTAACCCCATAATTAATGGAATGTGATTTTGGGTTTATCGTGAACTGTGTTTTAAATGACACTGATTCTTTAACCCAGTTAAAGATTAAAACTAAGTGGAGTTTTAATGAATCTTTAATTAGATTGAAATAATCGAGAATGGAGTATCACCAATTTTACTCCAGGCGATAGTTAAATCTTTAATTAGATTTGAACGTGAAATGGTATTTGAATTTACCGATAACACCGTGGTGTTAGATATGAAGTATTACACGTTTTACTTCATTGGATGAATAGGTTGGGATTGGGAAATTAAAACAAATGATTACTTCGGTGAGGTTCGTTAATCCCGACTAGTTGAATCAAAATTCAAAAGAAGATTAAAGAATAACTTCAAGAAATTTATATTTGATAAAATTAATGGGAACCTCTCCCTATGAATGTGAAATTTAGAAACTAACTGTCGGTTAGCCAAGCAGAATGGTTTTCTGGATATTGATCTGATGTTGGTTTCGGCCTTCGGGGTTAATATTTAGGGAATTATTCTCTTGATTAATTTACGGCTAGTGACTGATGAATTGGAATGAGGCGTATGTTGTGTTTGTGTAACACTTATTTAAAATATACGCGAGTTATTCGGGAAGACCGGGTTTATCCCATTCTGAATAACTGATACGACGATAAGTCGAAGATGAAGATGATGGTCGAAGACCGGAGGTCTTCACGTCGTTTGGGTAATTACTGATGATCTTGATTGGGCTGTACACCCAAGAAGATGGAAACAGTTGGTGATCGTCCAAATGTACTTGGAGATCGATGGATATGCGGGGTACTAGGTGCCTCCGGTTTCGTTCAGACCCAGAACGAACTTGTAAATGGACTGTGTGTCTGACATTGGATTTTAGTCCGTGTGATTGTTCTCTATTAAATATATATCTGTTTAGCGGCAGAGAATTTATTCTCTTGCTTAACGCCCTTCTCTGAGACGTACGAGCTCAGAGGTTATATATTGATGAATATCAAACACATGGAGTAAATTGCCTATGTGGCATGCCTAAGTGGCAATTGATCGAGGCTTCTGTTCAAAAGCAAAGTCTTGTGGTGATGATCAAAGCACAGCCTGTGTGGCACAACTTTGTGTAACGTGAATTCGCGAGCCTCGCACCCCGGTTGTGAACCAAAAACGGGAGAGGACCTCAAGGAGGGCATGCGTTTCCTTCTAGCTAGGGTGGTGTTAGTGACCTACCAGCCTTGACATTAATATACTTTTCACCTGTGTGGTTGTTGCTGTTGCGAGGCGCCTCGGTTAGATCGGACGATCCAGGTCCGATGGAGCCATTCGTTGGCTCATTTACGCCCCAAAGGGCGGGGAAACGTAGTGTTCAGGCATTTTAATCCACATCGGTGGACCGGCCCTGTCGCTCCACGGGTCACTCGAGCTCTGATCCTGAGACTCGGGCTAGACAGTCTCGAATCGGTTGAGGACTATCTTTTGCCTCGGTTCATAGAGGGAAATCCAACTTCCAAATACATGATTTTGCGGTTTTAATTGTAGAACTAGTATGGAGACATGATATATGGTACCCATGCCGCCTATGATTGGTACTTATGATTTGAAGTTGTTTTATACACTATGCACTTATAATAGTATCAAATGATTTGTTTTAAAACGTATCAAGCATTCTTTGGTTGTTATAAGGGAACACCCTATCCCCCGGCTTGCGTTGCATTGTGTGATAGGACCTGGGTCTTATAACAGCTTCATTTTTCCTTATTTAGCATTGCGCTGTTTGCTTTATGCACTAGTATTCTTGGGAGGAAACCCGTTCCGTGTTATACGGCGTGGTCCCTTGATTTGCCTAACTTTCAAAATAAAGATTAATAACTGTTTTAGTTCTCACGCCAGTCACATGACTGACCTGGAGTTTATTGTTTTAACCTAAACTCTGGGTGCCCTTATTTTCGACACGGGCAGCTCGTAGTTTTGGTTTTGCAGATTTATGTTCACAGGATCCTGGTTTACAGCTGGAACGATATCTGGAAAGCTTTGTATCCGTATATCTCCTCTAGTTGTGTATTGTATTATTTTCCGCTGCGATGTATTTAAATGTAATCTCTGATATTTTCTGTGTAATATTTATTCATTTATACTCTGTATATTCTTGTAATCTGATGCATTGTTGTAATATACAATGAAATGTTCTCCCGTCTGCGTTCTCTTTTGTGGCTTGTTCTCGAACTATCCGCGCTTTCCTTCACGGGGAAGTTACGGGTTTTCACAGTTGGTATCAGAGCTTTGGTTTACAGAGCACGAGAACAAGACACGTTAGAACCATACGAAAGAATTCATCAGATATTGGATTAGTAATATCCAATTAGAATGACTCGTTAGAGATAGGATCAGTAGTATCCTAGAACGAGTGTGAAGAGTATATTTTTCAAATGAAAACAATTTTGTTTTGAGAATTTAATCCATTTTATACGTATTTGATTATTTATTTATTTTGAATATGGACAATCGAGTATATAAAGATTTTGCATATACGCGTCATGAACGTATAGTCGAAGTTTTAATATACTGGATAGATATTGAGTCACATTCTAGACAACCGGGGATAATTCTGGTGATGTGGCCACATCATCCGTATTTATGTTCGTGTTTCGAAGGTGTGATTTCTATATATTTCCATTAGACTGGTGTGAGAACCAAAACTAATATAGCTAGAATACATTGTTGTGAATTGGCATCAAAAATCTGATTTTTGTATATGTATCAAAATTATGAATTTGAAACTCTAATCCACTAATTGATTGATGTTTGAGTTGTTTGTTTATTTGTTTGACAATTTTTAACCACTATGCCTAATAGAATCAAACATTGAATTGTATTGAAAATTGGTCGCATTTGCTTGCATATACATATAACTACATGGAACAGGTCATAGCAAGGAGGCTAGAGCAGAGAACAAAATTTGTTTGCCCGACAAATAGGTACATGTTTACTATGTAATTTACTATTTTGTTTGGGTGATGATGATTTTATGAGCCTATTGGCTAGCTGCTTGGCTTTTTCTTTTTCTTTTTGAGATCAGAAGGCTTGTATGGCAATTTCGGGATTTTCCCATGGCTCCCGGTGCAGGGGAGGTTATGGCGAAATTTTTCGAAAATTTAGGGTGTTAGCCAAATTTTTGAAAATTTGAAAATTCTGAGAAACTGAAGAGTTGGAGAATGGAAGCCAGATCGAACGTAGAGTTGATTAATCAAACCACTTTCGACTTTGTTCCTTTTCGGGGACGAAAAGTTTTAAGTGGGGGAGATTGTAACAACCCGAAAATCTGGGCCAGTTTAAATTTTTTAATTTGGCAATTTTAGCGAATTTTGATTATTTAAAATGAATTATTTTAAATAATATCGACGAGAAATTTATTTTGAATATAATTAGAACGTATATATTATATATATCGTCGTTAGAATATAAATAATTATTTATAATTATAAATAGAATTAAAAATGGCGCGGTAGTTCGATAATTCAATTTCAAACTTCAATTGAATGTACCGGGAGCAAAACAATCCGGATTTTAGTGAAACCAAAAACATTAGGATCTAATTGAGAATATCTTTCCAACGAATCCGAAAAATTGAAATTTCATAGCGGGAATCAAAAGATATGTCCATTTGAAAATTATGAATAGTCGCTATGGAATTCAGGACCTTAAAAATAGACATTTTGCAAATGACTTCGGATTTCGACGAAACCACTTTTGTTGGCCCGTGATGTTAAATTATTGCTAGATTCCAAATTTCATAATTTTTCGAATCAATATGTGAGCGTGACAAAGGAAAACGCGTTTGACCAGTTTCAGTTGATTTTAATCGACGGGAAAATGGCCATTTTTCCAACGGTCTCAGAATTCGACGAAACTAGTTTTGTTAGGACCGTATCGTCAATACGAAGCCAGAAAATATTTTTTTGGAATTTTTAGAGTTAGTGTGTGACCCTGGTAAATTGAAATGCGCGTTCAAATTCAATATATAGAGTTATATGTTGATTTTAACGGAAACTGATCGAAACGATCAAATCAGCTTGCGATACATATCCCATTGCGTTTGGAATGGGGGTAATACGCTATGGACGACAGGCGGTGGGCCTCGTTTAGAGGTCGTATGTAAAAGTCAACTTTTTGGGTGGAAAAAAAACCTTCTCCTTATCCACGTCAGACCCCCCCGATTCATTTCAGAAACGAAAAAAAAAAGAGCGACGGGGGGGGGGGGGGGAGCCGCCGCTGCATCCCCCCTCCCCCGATGAGCCGCCGCCGCCCCAGGTGGGGCGCCACCTATGCCGCCGCCTCCCTCTCTCACCTCCATCTCCTCCTTCTTCTGCATAAAAACCGCCACCCCCTCCCCTTTTCTAAACCCTAAGCCGCCGATCCCTCCGCCTCCACCACCAGCGACGGTGAAGCCCCCCCCCCTAGCCTTCGATTTTGACTGTAAGCCCTTCTTACTTATTTATTTTATTTCTTTTTTCTATGTAATTGGTATTAGCAATTATAAAAATTGGTTTTTGTATATTTTTAAAATTAGTTAAGTTAGGATTTTTTAGAATAGAAAAGACGATATTTTTAAATATGAAAAGACGATATTTTTAAATATGAAAAGACGATATTTTCAAATATGAAAAGACGATATTTTTAATATGAGTACTGAAGTAAAAATATGATTTTTACTTCGAGAAAAATATAATTTTTATAATGTAGAAGGGAGAAAAATATAATTTTTAGATTATATTTGTAAAGGTGAAATCTTTATATTTGAATAAGCGAAATCTTTATATTTGTAAAGGTGAAATCTTTATATTTGAATAGGCGAAATCTTTATATTTGTAAAGGTGAAATCTTTATATTTGAATAGGCGAAATCTTTATATTTGAATAGGTGAAATCTTTTTATTTAAATAAGCGAAATCTTTATATTTGAATAAGCGAAATCTTTATATTTGAAAAGGCGAAATCTTTATATAGTTTCGATGAAAAAATAGAATTTTTATCTATTTAGTAGCGTAGTAAAAATTCGATTTTTATATATTGAATAGCAAAGTAAAAATTCGATTTTTATATATTGAATAGCAAAGTAAAAATTCGATTTTTTTATATTGAATAGCATAGAAAAAAATTTGATTTTTATATATTGAATAACAAAGTAAAAATTCGATTTTTATATATTGAATAATGAAGTAAAAATTCGATTTTTACATATGTAGTGGCTACGGGCGACGAAGATGACAAAGATGCGATAACGACGAGGGATTCTATAAAAGTAGAGTCGTGGTGTTGGATAGCTATCTGTGAGAATTTCTCACTCTTTAATTTAATTTTCTAGTTATATATATATATATATATATATATACTAGGATGCAGATGGTGCTTAGCAGCACCCGACGCCCGTCATCCACAGACCATGGATGGCTTGTTTGTTAAATTGTTTGGTTGAGTAGTTGGTTAGTTTATTTGGTTTGAATTGAATTGTTTGGTGAAATGGAATGGATCTGATTGATGTGTGAATGGCGTGGGCCTTCACTAGACCGGGGATAAGGCTAGGCCTTGTCCCGTTTCTAGTAACGTGCCGTTATGCCGCCGAAATTTTTCTAAAAATAAGTTGGAAAAATAAAGATAACATTTTATTTAAAAAATGAACCGAATAGAATATTCATAGGTTGAATAAAATAGTTTGATCGTTAAAAATATAATTTTTACGTGAATGTGAATAAATAAATATTCATTTACAAACCGGACGGTTTGTTTATGTACCCCTATTTGAAGGACATTGATTGGGACGATAAATTTTACACATCGCCCAACTGCACAAATAAAAATCTGTGTTTGATTGCTTGAAACCCCACACGGGTATTGGGATGATATTTGACGTACACTAATCCCGATTGTTTAGTTGTATGTCGATCGATTGATCGACAGGCTGTTATAAGCGTTGAATATTTATATTTGATACTTATACAGTGTAGAATGCACTTTGGGTGATGGTTGATTATTCATCGTTGTTGATATATACATGTGTTGTAGAAAATCCATATAATGAACATTATATGGTAATTGATTGGGCCTCATTCCAGTTTTAAAAAAGAAAGTTTTGAAATAGAAATATTTGAATAGAAATATTTGAAAAAGAAATATTTGAAATAGAATATTTGAAAATAGAAATATATGAAGCCGTATTGATTAGATTGACGCCATTTTGACGTGAACGATATTTATATCGATTTTATTCATTTTATAATGAATATCGAAAGTGATTTCAAAATCTGATATTTTGAAAAAAATTGAAATTCGAATTGAAATTGAATAGAAATGAATTCGAATTGAAATTGGATATAAATGAATTCGAATTGAAATTGAATAGAAATGAATTCGAATTGAAATTGAAAAGAAATGAATTCGAATTGAAATTGAATTGAAAATGAACTAAAATTGAATTAGAAATCAATTTGAATTGAAATCAATTTGAAATGAATTTAAAATGAATTTAAATTGAAATATTCAATTTTGATTTGAAATTGAATATGAAGTTGAAACCGTTTTGAAAATGAATTTAAAACAATTTATAAAGCACGTTTTGAATTGAAATCGACGAAGTATATATTATATATATTATATATATAATATAATGGCCCAAATAGAACGCGCCGCGCCGCGGTAGTTCGCAAATTTCGACCATTGACTTCGAACGGATATTACGGGAGATCCGACCGTCGGATTCTCCTAAAACCGGAACCGTTGGGTTCGTATCGAAAAGAGCTTTCTAACGAATATTAGAAATTTGAAATCTAACGGTTGGATTTGGAATTATGTCCAAATCAAATTTGAAAAAGGTCGCTGTAAGTGCAGTTCGATGACCGTTGATGGAAATCGACTGTACGGGCCCTGATAAAATTATTAAAAATAGTAATAATTTGTGTAAAATCATAAGAAATGATTTAGAAAGGATTGGGATGAAAAACTCCATATTTGAAAAGATAAAAATAGATTTTTATCGAAATGAACTAGTTTTGAACTAGAATTATAATTCTATTTATTTTTAAATAAATAAACTGAATTTGAAAAGGGTTTTAAAAATAACCAGAATTTCCAATGATTGCATTGGAGTGGATTTGAATCGAAATTGTCTTCGGAATAGTTCGATGTTGGAATTCGTGATTATACAGATGTTGTTAGGGAAATTTGAAAGATATATATTTATATCGTTATTTCCAATACGACATTTGTTAATCGTAGAATTTGATATTGAATATAAGCCGATATATTTTCTATTCAGAGCCTTGTATTGAATATCAAATGTGATTTGGGTTTGTTGTGAATGGTGTCTTCACTAACACTGTTCTTGAACCCAGCTGAGAAAAGATTAAATCTTTTTATTTAGATTTAATGAAGTGTACCAATTAAATAATATTTAATTGGAATTGAACTGATATTGATTTTTGGGTTTATCATGGACATTGTTTTAAATAACACTCGTTCTTTAACCCGATAATTAATGGAATGTGATTTTGGGTTTATCGTGAACTGTGTTTTAAATGGTACTGATTCTTTAACCCAGTTAAAGATTAAAACTTAGTGGAGTTTTAATGAATCTTTAATTAGATTGAAATAATCGAGAATGGAGTATCACCAATTTTACTCCAGGCGATAGTTAAATCTTTAATTAGATTTGAACGTGAAATTGTAATTGAATTTACCGATAACACCGTGGTGTTATATATGAAGTATTACCAGTTTTACTTCATGGGATGAATAGGTTGGGATTGGGAAATTAAAACAAATGATTACTTCGGTAAGGTTCGTTAATCCCGACTAGTTGAATCAAAATTCAAAAGAAGATTAAAGAATAAATTCAAGGAATTTATCTTTGATAAAATTAATGGGAACCTCTCCCTATGAATGTGAAATTTAGAAACTAACTGTCGGTTAGCCAAGCAGAATGGTTTTCTGGATATTGATCTGATGTTGGTTTCGGCCTTCGGGGTTAATATTTAGTGAATTATTCTCTTGATTAATTTACGGTTAGTGACTGATGAATTGGAATGAGGCGTATGTTGTGTTTGTGTAACAATTATTTAAAATATACGCGAGTTATTCGGGAAGACCGGGTTTATCCCATTCTGAATAACTGATACGACGATAAGTCGAAGATGAAGACGATGGTCGAAGACCGGAGGTCTTCACGTCGTTTGGGTAATTACTGATGATCTTGATTGGGCTGTACACCCAAGAAGATGGAAACAGTTGGTGATCGTCCAAATGTACTTGGAGATCGATGGATATGCGGGGCACTAGGTGCCCCCGGTTTCGTTCAGACCCAGAACGAACTTGTAAATGGACTGTGTGTCTGACATTGGATTTTAGTCCGTGTGATTGATCTCTATTAAATATATATCTGTTTGGGGGCGGAGAATTTATTCTCTTGCTTAACGCCCTTCTCTGAGACGTACGAGCTCAGAGGTTATATATTGATGGATATCAAACACATGGAGTAAATTGCCTGTGTGGCATGCCTAAGTGGCAATTGATCGAGGCTTCTGTTGAAAAGCAAAGTCTTGTGGTGATGATCAAAGCACAGCCTGTGTGACACAGCTTTGTGTAACGTGAATTCATGAGCCTCGCACCCCGGTTGTGAACCAAAAACGGGAGAGGACCTCAGGGAGGGCATGCGTTTCCTTCTAGCTAGGGTGGTGTCAGTGACCTACCAGCCCTGACATTTATATACTTTTCACCTGTGTGGTTGTTGCTGTTGCGAGGTGCCTCGGTTAGATCGGACGATCCGGGTCCGATGGAGCCATTCGTTGGCTCATTTACGCCCCAAAGGGCGGGGAAACGTAGTGTTCAGGCATTTTAATCCACATCGGTGGACCGGCCCTGTCGCTCCATGGGTCACTCGAGCTCTGATCCTGAGACTCGGGCTAGACAGTCTCGAATCGGTTGAGGACTATCTTTTGCCTCGGTTCATAGATGGAAATCCAACTTCCAAATACGTGATTTTGCGGTTTTAATTGTAGAACTAGTATGGCGACATGATATATGGTACCCATGCCGCCTATGATTGATACTTATGATTTGAAGTTGTTTTATACACTATGCACTTATAATAGTATCAAATGATTTGTTTTAAAACATATCAAACATTCTTTGGCTGTTATAAGGGAAAACCCTATCCCTCGGCTTGCGTTGCATTGTGTGATAGGACCTGGGTCTTATAACAGCTTCATTTTTCCTTATTTAGCATTGCGCTGTTTGTTTTATGCACTGGTATGCTTGGGAGGAAACCCGTTCCGTGTTATACGGCGTGGTCCCTTGATTTGCCTAACTTTCAAAATAAAGATTAATAACTGTTTTAGTTCTCACACCAGTCACATGACTGACCTGGAGTTTATTGTTTTAACCTAAATTCTGGGTGCCCTTATTTTCGACACGGGCAGCTAGTAGTTTTTGTTTTGCAGATTTATATTCACAGGATCCTGGTTTACAGTTGGAACGATATCCGGAAAGCTTTGTATCTGTATATCTCCTCTAGTTGTGTATTGTATTATTTTCCACTGCGATGTATTTAAATGTAATCTCTGATATTTTCTGTGTAATATTTATTCATTTATACTCTGTATATTCTTGTAATCTGATGCATTGTTGTAATGTACAATGAAATGTTCTCCCGTCTGCGTTCTGTTTTGTGGCTTGTTCTCGAACTATCCGCGCTTTCCTTCACGGGGAAGTTACGGGTTTTCACAGGAAAGAAACAAATGAAAAAAATGGAAAGAGAGATTAGAGGAAGTGAGAGAAACTTGTAATTGGAAAGCAATCAATAAAAAAAATGCAAGTTTTTTTCCTCTTATCTAGAAAATTATAATATTAACTTGTAATACCAAATCAACTAATTAAGAGATTTTTAATTTTTTTCTAAAAAAAGAGTGATGGAGTAGATGTTTTGGTGGGTGGAAAGGGGAATTGACGGTCTGCAGTGGATTGATGGCAATGGCCAAGTTGAAAGAGGATGATGATATATAGACAGGAGGTTACCTTTTTTTTTGGGAAGTTGTAGATAGAAGAGGAAAACAAAGAGAAAAGAAAAAGGGAAGGAAAGAAATAAATGTGAAAATTAAAATGAGACTGGAAAGATGGAAAGAAAATTGAGTAAGGATAGCAAATTTTTTTTAGAAGATTGGTGAAAAGAGGGAAAGAATTGAGAAAAGGAAAAGAAAAGGGAAGGAAATCAAAAGAAAAAGTGGAAAGTTTTTTTTTTTCTGTTTAGAAGATTATGGCATCAACTATCAATACCAAATCAACCAAATGAGATTTTTTTTCTATATATCAAAGAAAACAAAACTAAGAACGTTTTTTTATAAAGAAAATCAAAAAATAAAAATAAAAATAAAACAAAACTAACACGAATCAGAAATCAAATAAATAATAAAATTTAATCGTTACCTCCCCGGCAACGGTGCCAAAAACTTGATCGTCGCTAATCTATGAATCAGAAAAGCGCGACATTTAAATTAAATTACTTCAAGCATACAGGTGCGTAGCGTACAGGTCGAACAAAGGGAGGTGTAATCAAAAATTATTATTTATTTATTCTTGGGCGAGTTAGGCAGAATTTGGAGTTGTTTTTAATGTTGTTAAAATTACTCTGAATCTGAACCTGAATCTAATCAGTATCAAATTCAACAATTTAAAAGAAAAGAAACAATTACAAGAAAAAGAAAATAACAAGCAAACAACACAGAGAAAATTAAAAGAAGGATGTGCCGTTGAATCTAATCAAACGGACAGTCCTAACATGTAATAATAAAAGAAACTAACAAGATGTATTCTACCAAAACTAATTGGATAGACATACAAATTGTATGAAAGAAAAAGACAGTAAACTGAAATGAAGAAAACTTTTTATTAAAATGAGAATACAGAATAATGGAGATGGTGGCTACAATGACATTACAAGGGTATTTATAGGATAGATAGCCAAACCCTAACCCTAACCCTAATACAATCACAAATGGGCCTTAGGGAAATCACAAGAGAGTTTACAATAAGAAACATAAATGGGCCTTAGATAAATAAAGCAAATTTGGGCCTTTTCTCTTTTCCTCTTGCTTCCTTGACACTTCTTCATTGATTTGTGATGTGCAAAGCCTTTTTATCAATCCTTTTCTTGTCCAACAGCAACTAGATGTGAGATCTTCATCTACAATTCTTCAAAATGTAAATATATAGCAATCTGAACTCCATTTCTCTACTTTTCTGGTTGCATGCGGGATGGGTTGGAATATCTGTAAAAGTAACGAAATAATACCCAAGTAATATTTATTTATATACAAAAGATAAGATATAAGAGCATAAAATAAACACATTTCTATGTTAATCAACAATCTCTATTTAACAAAAATGATATTATTGTTTTAACACAAATTTATTTAACAAAAACGTTAATTTTGTTTTAACATAAGTCTCTTTAACAAAAATGTTATTTTGTGTTTTGACACAAATCTATTTGACAGAAATGTAATTCTTGTTCTAACAATTCTAATTAACAAAAATGTAATTTTTTTTGTTCTAACTCAATTCTAATTAACAAAAATGTAAATATTTGTTCTAACTCAGTTCTAATTTACAAAATGTAATTTTTTGTTCTAACTCAATTCTAATTGACAAAAATGTAAATTTTTGTTCTAACTCAATTCTAATTAACAAAATGTAATTTTTCGTTCTAACTAAATTCTAATTAACAAAATGTAATTTTTGTTCTAACTCAGTTCTAATTAACAATAATGTAATTTTTGTTTTAACTCAATTCTGATTAAAAAAATGTAATTTTTGTTCTAACTCAGTTCTAATTAACAAAAATGTAATTTTTGTTCTAACTCAATTCTGATTAACCAAAAGTAATTTTTGTAACAACTATTATATTTTTACCAAAAATGCCAATTTTATTTCAACTATTACATTTTGACAAAAGTGACAAATTTGGTTTCAACTTTTATAATTTAACAAAAGTGACAAACCTGGTTTCAACTAATGTGTTTTGACAAAAATATATATTTTGTTTTAACTAATGTGTTTTTGACAAAAATGTATATTTTGTTTTTAACTAATGTGTTTTGACAAAAATGTATATTTTGTTCAACAATTCTAATTTGACAAAAATGTATATTTTTGTTCAACAATTTTAATATGACAAAAATGAATGTTTTTGTTTCAACTATACTGATTGACAAAAATTAATGTTTTTGTTCAACTAAACTATATTGACAAAAATGAATATTTTTGTTTCAACAACTATATTGACAAAAATGAATATTTTTGTTCAACTAACTATATTGGAAAAATGAATACTTTTGTTCAACTAAATTATATTGACAAAAATGAATATTTTTTGTTTAACTAAACTATATTGACAAAAATGAATATTTTTTCTTAACTAAACTATATTGACAAAAATAAGTATTTTTGTTTTCAACTATTTTACAACAAACATGATATATTTGTTTTCAACTATTTTATAACAGACATGATATATTTGTTTTCAACTATTTTATATCAAACATGATATATTTGTTTTCAACTATTTTATAACAAACATGATATATTTCTTTCCAACTATTTTATAACAACATGATATATTTATTTTCATCTATTTTATAACAAACATGATATATTTATTTCCAACTATTTTATAACAACATGATATAATTATTCTCAACTATTTTATAACAACATGATATATTTGCTTTCAACTATTTTATTATAACAAATATGATATATTTGTTTTCAACTATTTCATTATAACAAATATGATATATTTGTTTTCAACACAACAATCATCAAATCAATAGATCTACATAGCAATGCCAATTCCAGATCAAATCATGTATGACAATCAATTAAAATTTAACAACGGATCGGAAGAAAAATCACAATCACAATTAATTATTTTTAATGAATAAATAAATAGAATTCTCACCTTGATCGGTTTCAGGAATTATTTGTTGAAGATTTTATTACTGTTCAGATCTGAAATTTCCTCAATTTCTAATTTGCTTCGTTTCTAATCTAGTCAATTCCATTATGTAGAGCTCTTCAAGACGGTTCTAACGGACCCAAGATCGTCAAATTCTGAATTGATTTGCACAAGATATGAACGTTCGAATATTTCATTACATAATTCATTTATTAATTATAATTAACCATATAATTAAGGCTAAACCATTTTTAAAGAAATCAGACCGTCGTCTTCCTCTATTCGTAATAGCCGAAACCAATCCTCACGCACGTTGATCAAGAACGCACGCCAACCGAAGCAGATTGGACCTGATCAAAGGACATCACCGGAATCGCCTTGAGCCGCTCCCCCTACGATAGGATCCACGGCCAACTCGGCCTCCCCCATAGCCTCGAAATCCATCCCCAAGTCGCGCCCTTTGAGGCCTGATTCCTCTCAATCCAGCATATTAAACACGATCTTCACCATTTGAATTAAAGATCAAAGGATGCTCTTCGAATTTGTATTTGAAGTTTCAAGTATAGTTAGTGGATTGGAAGATTGAATGGGAAGAAGATTGGAGCACCATCACCATTGATTTATTCAAACGCCAGCTGAACGTGTTAGGGCTAGGGTTTGGATAATTAAAATAATAATAATATATTTCATCGTTTTACGTGTTATAAAGCCAGAAACGGGTCGGAGTCCGAATCAGGCCTGCTCACTGCCTAACAATATATTTTGACGCCTTCTGAACGCAATGGGACTAGTGGCGAAGCCCAATTCTGAAGCCTATAGCATGTTCCTTCAATAATGTACTATTTAAAAATAAACACGTACAAATTTCAATTTACCAGAGCTACATACTAACTTTAAAAATTTCACATTTTTTTTCTATTTGACGCTACGGTCTCAACAAAATTAGTTTCGTTGAATTTGGAGACCGTTTGAAAAATGGCCATTTTTTGGTCGATCCAATTCAACTGAAATTGACAAAACACGATTTCTTTTGCCGTGCTCGCATATTAATTCTAAAAATTATGAAAATTGGAATCTAGCAATAATTTGACATTCTGGATCCAACCAAAGTGGTTACGTCGAAAATGGAGGTCGTTTGTAAAATGGCTATTTATTATATTAAAATATATATATAAATTCCATAGCGACTATTCTGAATTTAAACTAGGTATAACTTTTGATTCCCGCTATGAAATTTCAATTTTTCAGATTTGTTAGAAAGATATTTTTAAACCGATTCTAATCTTTTTGGATTTACTAAAATCCGGTTTATTTTGCATCCTATACATTCAGTCAAAATTCAGATTCAAAATTTCAAACTGCCGTGATAATTCTAACTCCTTTTAAAATTAAAATAAATATATTCGTTCTAAATTCGAGTTAAATAAATTTTTAGTCGTTATTATTTAATATAAATCATTTTCAATATTTAAAATCCATTAAAATTTATAAAATACAAATTTTAAATTGGTTCCAAAATTCCGGGTTGTTACAATCTCCCCCACTTAAAATCTTTTCGTCCTCGAAAAGGAACGGAGATGGAAATTGTTTAGTTAACCAACTCAACTTTCGTTCCTTTATTGGTTTCAATAATTTTACTAGTTGATCTAACAATCACACAACACAACCATCAATCAATTAGTTGATTAGCTTTTCAAATATATATAACTTTTATATATTTAAAAATCATATTTTCCAAAATCGGATTATATATATAATCACAAATACGTTAATTATAAACTTGTCACTCTCAACTCGTTCTAGGGTATTATTAACCCCATCTCTAACGAGTTTTCTCATTCTAGGATGCTACTGATCCAATCTCTAATGAGTATTCTTTTATAGGATATTTCTAATCCTACCTCTGATGAGTCTTTTGTTTAGTTCTAACGAGTTGTACCCCAAAGATTTGAGCTAACCAGAGCTCTGATACTAGATGTAATGACCCGAAAATCCCCGCCCTTTGAATCGACCATAAACCACACAGGTCTGATCCAAAAGTTGGAAATCCTTGAATGCACTAACTCTGGGCATACAACACATCAGAACAAATAACAACAGACTTTTATAAACATCATAATAATGTTACATCAGACTACAGAATATATCAGAGTACAGCGAAATATAATCACAGTGGAAGATAATTTACAATAGACTTCATACAATGCAGCGGAACTCAAAATCTAACACAACGGAAGACTAACAATGCTCTGGACACAGCTCAAAGCTTCGATCCAGAATCCTGCTCAAAATATCTGCAAATAAGCTATTCGACTGCCCGTGTGAAAAAGGGGGCACCCGGGTTTGCAAAGTGAAACAAACTACGAGTCAGTGTGGGACTGGTATGAGAAATCTTTCCTAACTTATCTAACAATATGGCTAATCACAAGACCACGTCGCTAACGCGGAACTGGTTTACTCCATTGGATAGCCAGTGCATAAATAAAGTAAATCGTTAAACAACGCAATGCATTTTAGAAAAATGAAACCATTATAAGACTCAAGTCCATCACACAATGCAACACAAACCGGAGGATAGAGTTTGACCTTATAATGGTAAAAAATGTTTGATACGATAAAACGGATTTGATATTATTATTAATGTACATATATTTCAAAAACATTTAAATCATAATGTATGAATCATAGACGACATAGCTACCATATACTATGTTGCCATACTTGTTTTACAATCAAAACCGCATGGTGTCGTATCGGAAGTTGGATTTCCATCATGAGTCAAGGCAAGGAACGATCTCCTTACCGATTCGAGACACTCTAGCAAATGTCTCTGGATCACACCTACGGGCAACCGATGGATCCTGCAGGGCCGGTCCACAAATACTTTAGTGGATTGGCAATTCCTGAATACACGCTTCTCGGTCCTATTGAACCTATAAATTGGTCGCTATCGACCAATATAACCGAGGCCTCATAATCCACCATCCATATAAGTAAAATGTCAGGGCTTGTAAAACCCTGATACCACTTCTAGCTAGAAAGAAATGTGTGCACTCCCTGCGTTCCCTTATCCCGTTTTTGACTCATACCGGGGTGTGAGGCCCGCGAAGTAACGTTATACACAAAGCTACGCCTAAACGGGCCGTGCTTTGAACATCAACCACAAGGCCCTGCTTTTCAACAAAAGCCTCGATCATTTGCATCTTGGCATGCCACATTGACAATTTACGCTATGCGATCGATAACTACCAATATATAACCTCTGAGCTCGTGCGTCTCAGAGAAGGGTGTTAAGAAAGAGAATAAATTCTCCGTCACCAAACAGATATATATTAAATAGAAATCAATTTACATAGAATGAAATCCAATGTTGGACACACATCCATTTACAAGTCCGTTCTGGGTCTGAACGAAACCGGAGACACCTTATTCCATATCCCGTATGTCCAATACGGAAGAGAGGTGCTCGCTTATCCGGACAATCAACAAGCACGTCCGGACAACTACCACTGTAACCCTTTCCTGGGAGAAAATCAGTCCGGTGCATCAGTAGTCATCCATTCGATGTGAAGATCGCCGGTCTTCAATCACCGTCTTCAATGTCTTCGACTTTAAATCGTCGTATAATTATTTGAAATGAGATTGAACTAGGTCTTTTTCAAATAATTCTCGAATATTAATAATTTAAAATCATTTCATATCGTTAATATTATTTTGTAACGATTTATCGCTATTTTTATTTATATAAAAATAGCCTAATTTAATTTAACGACGCTTCGGGTCAATAGGCGGCCCTAGCGCTGTTTTTACCCAAATTTGATTTACACATTTCTCAAAATCTAACCATTGGATTTTAACAAAATTTTATATCGTTGGAAAGATCTTCCCAAAGCTGACCTAACGGTTCCAGTTTTGGTAAAATCCGACGGTCGGATCTTTCAGTATAATCGTTTAAAGTTACGATTCTGAAAAGCAAACTACCGTGCGCGATTCATTTAATTTTAATTTATATTTATATATATAAAATTATATATAAATATAAATTATTCGACGATTCCACTAACGTGTTTAACACGCCAAATAAAAGAATGTTTTATTGGCATATCATATCTACATGTTCATAATGTCAAATAATTACGTATTTTATTTACATTACATTTTGCTAATGACAAATAAAAAGATAATTTTCATTTTCATTATTTGTATGCAATTTCTAGTTTTAACTTTAACAAATAAAAAAATATATTTTATTTGTATATATAGTTTCAATGTATAACATAACATATAAAAATGCCTCTTTACTTTGTACACAAATTCTAATGTATAATTTGATAATAAAATGTCACTTTGATTTGCATACAAATACAATTGTACAATTTGACGATACAAATAATTCTTTAACTTACATACAAATCCTAATGTATGTTTTGACAATAAAAATGATTCTTTAACTTGCATACAAATTCTATTTCAACAAAATGCATAAAAAGTGATACATTCGTTTTTGTTGACAATTCTATTTCAACAAAATGATTAAAAACGATAATTTCATTTTGTTAACAATTCTAGTTTAACCAAATGAGTATAAGTGATGATTGCTTTCATGTTGACAATTCTAGTTTAACAAAAATTAATATTTTTGCCCAAACACAAACCTATTTAACAAAAATGTTACTTTTGTTTTACCTCAAATCTATTTAACAAAAATGTAATTTTTGTTTTCAACCATTATATTTTGACAAAATGTAAAATTTTGTTTCCACTAATATATTTTGACAAAAATGAATATTTTGGTTCAACTAATCTATTTTAACCAAAAATGCATATTTTGTTTCAAATAATCTATTTTGACAAAAATGTATATTTGGACAAAAATGAATATTTTGGTTCAACTAATCTATTTTGACCAAAAATGAATATTTTGTTTCAACTGATCTATTTTGACAAAAATGTATATTTTGTTTCAACTAATCTATTTTGACAAAAATGAATATTTTGACAAAAATTTATATTTTGTTTCAACTAATCTATTTTGACAAAAATGAATATTTTGACAAAAATATATATTTTGTTTCAACTAATCTATTTTGACAAAAATGAATATTTTGACAATATGGATAAAAATGACAACTTCATTTTGTTAACAATTCTATTTTAATAAAATGAATAAAAGTGACAACTTCATTTTGTTAACAATAACCTAATTCAACAAAAAATGATATTTTGTTTTATCAATCCAATACAACAAAAATGACATTTTATATTTTGACAATTCTAATTCAATAAAAATGACAATTTCTGTAACGACCCGTATTTCTGGCAGTTAAATATTTAATTTAATTTATTTATTTTAAATATTTTATTTGGAAAATTATTGGATTTTAATATTTAATTCGTTATTTAAACGAAGTTTGAACGTTATATATTTATATAATTATAAATCGAGCTCGAAATGGCGCTGCAGTTCGTAATATGGAGTTTTGAACTTCAACTGAATATACAGGATCCGATATAAGTCGGAATTCTATGAAACAAGAAACGCTGGGAGCGTGTGGATGATAATTTTCTTATGGAAGAGAAAAATCCATATTCTGTGTTATAGATTGTCAGTTATGGCCAAATCAAATTTTGAAATAGTCGCTATGGAAATCATTATTTAATATAACGTTTATTTTACATATTTAAAAGGGGAAATTTAAATCATTTAACTCAAAATTGACGATATTGAGTTGTATAAATTATATTTAGAATTATATATATATTTTTTGTTTGGATATATATGTTGAAAATAATTTATTATGATTTATTTGAATTATTTGGAATTTAATTAATATTTATTCGATATTTTTATAGCATTAAAAATAGTCATTTTTCAAACAGTCTCCGTTTTCAACGAAATTAGTTTCATTGGAACCGTATCGTGAAACTATTGTAAGAAAATCAAATTGCGTGGCAAACCGATGTCGTATGTGGCCACGGTAGCCGTAAACGCTCGTTCAAATTATATAGCATGTAATTAAATTAATTCAATACAATAAAGAGATATTTGAGTGTAACTTGAGCAGACGATGGAATTAGGTCGCGAAACAAGTTCCATTGAGTTCGTATCGTCGTTTAGAGTCAGAATAGCTATATAGTTTGTTATTTTTGGAGACCGGGAAATTTGGTGTCCAAAATGGCATTGCGGTGCATGTAAAAATAGCGTACCGGGAAACAGTATCAGAATGCGACGAAACTGGTGCCATCGGGTTCGTATTAATTAATTATTGTAGAATTTTCAACTTTCGTGTCAATTGGACTTACCGTGTGATCATGGCAACGATAAACGCCCTAATCAATTATATTATTTGGTCAATTCAAACAGGGGTAACATTAAACGAATGAACGACCGGCCAAACGAACTCCGATTTGAACGAAACAAGTTTCATTGGATTCGTAAGGAAGAGGTCTAGTTAAATGTCAAGGTCTCATATTTATTTGATTTTTTCAGTAATTATAGGGATTTTAAATGCTCGATTTTTCATCGATAATTATAAAGGACTTTTCACAAACGATGTCGAAATTCAACGAAACATGTCCCATTGGGTCCGGAATATTTTTCTATGCTAGGATTACATTTTTTTGAAAAAAACAAAGGTCGTATGTGAGTGTTTTTAATGTTACTTCACCGTGAAGTTTCGTTATAATTAAATATTAATTTATCACATCTATATATATATATATATATATCCTTTTTTACACAGTCAAAACCATTCTTCTTTACATACGTGGTCAACACAATGCCTGAGCCGCCAACTAAGTAATTAATGGCTGAAACTTCACGATATTCTACATTAATTTTCTTCCAATTCCTCCACTTAAATCACAAATTTTCTTCTACAAACATGGTGAGCTCGACGAGCACTTTTATATCAACGGTGGAGATCTTTTCCTGTGGAGCACGATAGTCAGAATTTGGCATTGATGGGCATCCTTCGAAGTCAAAGATATGGAGGTAGGGGACGTAGAACTCTAGGGCACTTCTGGCGATGGTGGTGAACGCCAAGGCGTGCTAATTGGCATCATCGGATCGGAGTTCAGCAACTCCTAGAGGCATCGATGATCTGATGTAGGGTGGTGCGGCTATAAACTCATGTTGTTGAAGAGCAGCAGCTTCAGGTTGTCTCAATGCAAAAAGGAAGATGAGCAGTATTTCGGGGTGGACATCTGATTAAAATGGATGCTAAAATGGATAGTGCGTGATGATGTTGAGATGGCCCGAATGGGTTTATTGCGATAAACAAAAGATGGGAATGGACTTTTTGAAGGATACGTGGTTTTCTTTTTGGGAAGAAGCATCAGGTGGCAGACGGTTTCGTTTTAGGGTAAGCATGAGCCAAGCGATTGGACTGGGGTCAGGGTTGTTAGAAAAAAAAGTGGAATGGAGGGGATATGCGATGGGGGTGTCGACCTGTTTTTGGAGCATCGTTGGTATGGGATCTGACCATTTGAAATGGTGCTGAACATAAGGTTCCGTAGATTTTAACCCGTATAATCTAAACAAGTGATTAGTATATTAATCTGCAGTTAAGGGGTTAATGCTTTAATTAAATTGGTACAGGGATTCCGAATGGAAGCGTTGAGCGCAATGAACAGAAGAACGAAGTCCGACTCGATAATCACTTCTCTAATGTCAGCTCTTTGAAATAAAAAGTAATTAATTCATTAACAATCTGATTTAGAAAGTAGTTATTTTAATTGTAACCATATATTAGAAAGACAACAACTTTTCTTTCTAATATCAGTTAATTAATGAAACAAATTGCATCGGGACAGAATTTCCGAACTCTGCATTTTTGGAATTGTTCTGGACAAAGCCGGAGACTGTTGGAGCTTATTGTTAAATTAAACAATGATTTGATTTAATCGGAACGGAAACCGAACCGCTTTAGCGACAACGGGAAACAAGGTGAGTTAAACTCACTCAGTTCTTCCCATTTATATTATATATAGATTGGGTTTTTATTTTGTGTTCTGTTTGCCAATGGTTGACTGTTTGCTAGTTATATATATTTATTGGTTGATTTAACCAATGAAATTAAACCATTATTTAATTTCAGTGAAATAACAAATCGTTATTTTAACGATTTGATCCAATAGAGGTAACTTACCTTATTGGTCACGTTTATAAAATAAACGTGTTGAATTGTTTGAATTGTCTGAATTGTTTGAATTGTCATGTTGATTGGTTGATGTGAAATAGTTGTTATTTAATGTTATATATAAATTATCAGTTAATGGAATTGAATGAACTGATTGGAGATAACCGATTTGAATACAGGGAAGAACAGGCTGGAGGGATCCAATGGGATTCCTCAAATATATTATTTATTTTCATATCATCATATATGAATTGTCATGATTGGGTGATTAATTTGATTAGTGATCATTGACTGAAAATTTAATTTGTATTTTGTTTTACCCAATGGACAATATTGGTTGAGTATTGGGCAGCATATGGTTGGTAAAAATCAAATGTTTTGTTATATTGATTTACCGTCAGGTGAATCGATAGAACTGAAGTATGAAATTTATTTTATAACCAGAAATAGATTTCAAAATATATTTTATTTTGAAGAAAGGTTTGTTTAAAAGGAAATAAATATTTATTATTTATTTAATTAATTTATAATTAATTGGTTTTATAAGGAAATCTCTGATGTTAACCAGATTTATAAATAAATGAATAGAAATTAATCTAAAGAATTAAATGTGGATAATTATTTTAAGAAACAATTAATTGAAATTATTTAAATTAATTATATTATTAATTCATTTAAAAGGGAAATGAATTGGAATTGGTTAATGAAATAACTGTGTTTTGAGTAGACTAAATGTAATGACCCGCATTGTTAGCCGTGGAATAATTAATTAATTTAATTATTTAAATATGGTTTTAGAGAATTAAATAGTGATTTAATTTAATTATAGTGGTTATTTAATTTAATTAAATAGTATAATAATATACTTAATTCAGAAATAATCAAAAATATTGGAAATCACAATATTCTGTGAACAAGGTCATCCCTTAGAATTAATTCAGCTTAGAGTTGAATTATATTGATGAATATATTCAATCGACGTCAGTTTAAAATGTAGAATTATAATATAATTAAAATAGAGCGCGTAACAATGCGGCAGTTCGCTATTTGGCGATTTGAACTTCAACTGAATATACAGGGTTCGTTTTAAATCGGATTTCTGTGAAACAAGAAACGTGTGGAGCTGGTGGAGTATATCTTTCTAGTGGAAGGGAAAAATCAGGATTTCGTCGTGTAGATTTTGAGTTACGTACAAACCAAATTATCAGAAATGTAGCGCCCTGAAAATAACGATTTAATTATATTTTATATAAGGATTTAAATAGAAATCGAACATCGATATAACTCTGACGATGTAATATCGAGTTGTAAATCCATATAGGAATATTCTGAAGCTGTACGGTATTCCATGTGAATATAGACGATGATATTTAATTTTTAAATATTAAATTAGATTTTATTTAAATATATTTATATATTTAAATAGGCTATTTAGAGCTTTAAAAGTAGCCACTTTTGCAAACGAAGTCGAAATTCGACGAAACTAATTTTGTTGGATCCGCAACATCAAATTATTATTAGATTTCAGTTTTCGTGATTTTTGAAGTCAGTATGTTGCCGTGGACGATTTTAATGTGAAAAACAGTCGATATTTTGACGGTTAAAAATACGCTGTGCGAGCAAACGGAGTCGGAATTCGACGAAACCAGTTTTATTGGGACCGTAATGTCGAACTGTAGCTGCACGTCCATTTTTATGATTTTTGGGTATTGTATGGAGACATAAGAAATTTTAAAGTGAAAATCAAGCTAGAAATCAATTAAATTAATAATACTTTTACCCTATAAATACTCCTATCTCCTAAACATAATTTCCATTCCACCGAAGTCAACAGAACAAAACTTCGAGCCGCCGTTTCTTCTATCCATTCCTCAAACAAAACGCGAGAAGGGAAATTCAAAGTAAAATCAAAGAAAATTCAATAAATCCTAAGTTGTATATGTGAGGACTCATGAGAGCATTCTCTATCGTTTGGTGGTCATTTTGTGCAACTCGCACCCTGTTGCGAGCTCGAGAAAGTTAGACGCGAGGTAAGGGTCAACTGATTTGATGAGCTAAAGCTTCAATTTGGGGTTCGAATGTGGTATTCGTGATTTGGGGTAGGGATTGGCACCGAATGGCAAAGTACTGGGTGGTGCGATGGGGTTTTTGAGGTCACTGTTTTCCACTGTGTCGGCATCAAGTTCGGAAATTCTGGTACAGGGTGTTGCAGATTTGAATGATGAGTATCGTGGTATATTTTGTTCGATTTATTTTCGATCATGGGAGGAGGATGGGCGGTTTGAAATCACGACAATGGCCATTTGTTTGCGTCGAGTTCGAAAAAGGAAATTGAGGTAGGAGGCGACGAGTTGTACAATATTGGTATGAGGAGAAAGAGGGGTTCAAGCTAAGAATTTTGGTATTTATGTTGTGATTTTTAATCAAGTGAAGTGGAAGGGAAAGAGGAGTTTAGATGCGGCTATGACACTGGTTTGTGAGGAGCAGGTATCGATGGAAGAAGGGGATGAGAACGAGCAGACCTGGTAAGTTTTGAGATGGGCCGCCAAGGTGAATAATGTTTAAGGCCCATTATTCAATAGTGAAGTCTAATTTTAATTTAAATAACACTTATAATTTATTAAATTGATAACTTGTTCATACGTCATTAGAAACTCGAACGGTCAGATCCGTTGGGACCGTATGGACGAGAGCTTCAAACTAGAACTGACTGGGAGTGGATTGGAACTCATTCGAATTTATAGCGAAATAAATTGTTTGATTTAAATCAAATAACAGTTTATCGTTCTTTAACGATGAACTGCCAAAGTGAGTAAAACTCACCAACTCTGAACAGGTATGTTTTTATAATGTATTTTTAGAACTGATAATTATCTGTTGATTGCTGTGTGTTGGCTGATTGATTGAACTGCTAGCCAGTTAGTAGAAATTATATATATATATGTATATATATATATATATATAAACCGTTAAATATTTATATGTCGATTCTGTTTATCAGAATATTTCACGGTGAAGTGAAATAAATGTTAATTATATTGTCTAACATCTGTGATGCAAGGAAACAGGTTGGAGGAATCCAACTGGATTCCTTAACATTTATTTTACTGTGATTTATATATTGTGATATATAATGTGTTATATAATCCGACGTTGATTATATGTGTTTGGACGATATTTATCGTTGTTATATGGCATGTTAAATACCATAAGAAATACCATAATGTAGAAAAGGGATTTTCAAAGTATATTTTGAAAATAATTTATTTATATAAAATCAATGTATTTTATATTATAAAAAGAAAAAGGATTTTGAATAAAAGAAATATATTTGTAAATCAAATATAAGGGAATTATATTTGTAAACCAAATATAAAGGAATTATATTTGTAAATCAAATATAAGGGAATTATATTTGTAAATCAAATATAAGGGGAAGAGTTTGTTAAACAGATATAGAGGGAAATATTTGTAAAACAAATATAAAAGGAAATATTTGTAGAACATTTACAAATAGATAAAAAGGGATTATTTATTTATGTAAGGAATAAATAGAATTAGAATAAAGGGATTATTTATTTATTTAGGGAATAAATAGAATTAGAATAAAGGGATTATTTATTTATTTAGGGAATAAATAGAATTAGAATAAAGGAAATATTTATTTAGAAAATAAATACGATATTATAAAAGGAGTTAGAATTAATCAGTTAGAGTTAAAGGAGTTAATCGAATATAATTTATTCGAATAGAGTTAAAGGAGTAAATCGAATGTAGTTTATTTGAAAGGAGTTAATCAGTTAGAGTTAACCAGTTAGAGGTAATCAAATAGAACTAATCGATTAGAGTTAAAAACGAACTAGAGTTAATCAAGTAGAGTTAAAGATATAGAGTTAAGCAAAATTAGAAACTGACTAGAATTAGTAAGTTGAATGGGTTCCTGAGTATCGATCTGATGTTGGTTTCGGCCTTCGGGGTTTATACTTAGGAAGTTATTCTCTTGTTAGTTTATAGTTAGAGTCTGATAGATGTGGAAGAATAGTGATACATAATTAAGCCATGGAAATGTTTTCCAGTGTTAATAACGTATATTTTCTAAACATAGAAAATGATATATATATATATATATATGTTGGATGATTGATCGATATAATTTCCATCTGGAAATAGTATCGTTGTTTGCACACGTGTTTTTCTTTGATAGTTAAATCACAGACTAATGATGTTTTGACCATTTTAACGTTGTTAATATGGGGAGACCGGTTGGATTATTATCCAAAGAACCACTCTGTATTGGCATAAGCGTTGCGAATCATATATGCCAAAGATAATTGAAGACGGAGTAAAGTGCAAGGGCTATTGTATAAGTCTTAGATAACAGTGCCTAAGATGGATATACTGAATATTGCCTTCGGTTTGTCCAGTCCCAGGACAACTTGTATGGATGAATGTCTGACAGAGTATTCCTAACGAATCATATATGTCGATCTCTTCAAAACGTATTACGTTTGGTGGCAGAGGAATTCGTTTCTCTTAGCTTCATACCCGTGATACCATTAGGGAGATCGAGAATGATTTGGCGGATATGACGATGTGGTATTCCAAGTAAATGAAGATATGATATGAAAAGGATAAGCGTAGCTTCTAGCCTCACATCCGGTAAATGACAGAAATCGGGCAGGCAGCATGGCGAAGTCGGTCGCTCCGAAGTAGGGTGTATAATCACCTATCTAGAGAATATTCATTTGCTTCTTTAATTTATCAATGCTGACCCATATATATATATATGTATATATATATATATATATATATATATATATATATATACGGGAACGGTTGCTGATCCCAACCGTTGGTGATGTACATTCGATACACTCAAGCGAAATGAGTGGTCGGTCATGTGTGGCTGAGTTGCAAGATGTTCTTGTTGAACTCCAGTGTATCGTTCCTAGAGTACACTGATCGGAAGGTGGTTCCATACCTTGTCATAGTTGGAAATCCAATCATCCAATAAGCGCCTAGGGTTTATGATTTTACATTATATATGTGGAACGTGAGATAAAAGCGTTCTGCTAGATTGACATCTATTTGTACTTAGACATTATTATAATATCAGAATGATATTGTTTACAAAGTTTTGCTTGGATTTTCATCAGGGAAAAACCCGTTCCGTTTTCACGGCGTGGTCTTATGAGATATCCTTTATTAACCAAGTGTTGGAGTTTTATTCATACCAGTCCCATGACTGACCCAGAGTTTATTTTGTTTGTTTCCCTAAACTC
This sequence comes from Allium sativum, assembly GCA_030737875.1. NCBI lineage: Eukaryota > Viridiplantae > Streptophyta > Magnoliopsida > Asparagales > Amaryllidaceae > Allium > Allium sativum. The sequence continues at coordinate 391,222,805 of CM060925.1, forward strand.
TTGGGTGACTAAATTTGTACGGGCAGTCAAGTAGTCGGGATTTTACAGATACACTTGGGGAGCTTGGAGCAGGAGGCTTCAAGATTTTATAGCTATTGTTTTTCTGCTGTGTTGTAAGTGTTGTACTCTGATAAGTGTTATTGTATACATACTGTTTGTATTTCAAAACTTATGTTATATTTTATTCGTTCCACTGTGAGATTCGTGTTCGCTCTTTTGATGATGTTTTTCTTCTTCTTCTATTCTATTAGTTCTATCTTATCTATCCTCACCTTCTATCTTCTTTCTATTAATTTCTTGAATTTCCAGTACAATTTGGGGTTGGACTTGTGTTATTTGGTCAGCTCAAATTGGACAGGATTTTCGGGTCATTACAGTTGGTATCAGAGCTTAAGTTAAGAATTACCTTGGCTCTGTGGCGTGACTCAGTAGAGATGGGGTTAGTAATACCCTAGATTGAGTTGAGTGTATATATACGAGTGAACGTATTTGTTACTTGATATAAAATGGTTTTATATTGTGGGGATTCATTGGTTGAGTTGTTTATGGGTTCTGATCGATCGGTTTGATCCACTGTATCGGTAGGAGTTTGTAAACACTCGAATACGATGGGTCGACACGATATGTTTTGTAAAGAGGGTAAATTAAAATAAGTTTACCCAGAGTATATTCTGATATAGAGTAAATATATATTAGATATATTGGTTGTAATTATAATCGAGTAAGATTGTAAATTAAATGGTTATATATAACCAACCAGAATTCATATAAGTGGAATCAAATGAAGTAAATCTGAATTTAAATCAGAATTTGGAATTAAAATAAGGAAATTTTAAGTTCCTGGTAGATTTGAAAATGTTTTTCAATTTGAAATAAATGTAGTATTGAACTCATCTTGATGACTGGAAAATAATTCCGAGGATGGATCGATACATCGTCGGTGTGATTTTCGAGTTCCTAAGTGACGGATTACTACCAAAGGATTTTGTTTTTGAATTGGTTTGAGAAAACAAGTGTTTAGAAATTCAAATGTTTTGTATTGGTATTGTGATTTTGAATTAATTTGAAATGAACCCAGGAATTTAAATTCTGGAATTAAAGTTTAACTAATAAAGTTAAATAGAATGAGATAGTAATAGTGAATGAGAAATTTGAATTTAACTTGAACTAAGTTAAATTAAAATGGATTGGATTATAGAATAATCTAAAGGAAATTAAGATGATAAACTAAGAGTTGAAATTGGATATTGGAGTTTAAATGAAATTCGACTTAAGTATAAGCGAGTTGTTTGAGTTGAGGATATAAACTAATCAAAGTTAGATTAGTATGACATTGGTATATGCAGTGTTGTGAATCGATGGAAATGATATAATGGTATGCCCGACAAAAAGGTACAAGTTTATATTTGATATAAGCATGAGATTTATGAGCCGAATTGGCAAGCCGCTTGGCTGTTTGATTTTCTTTTGGGTTGGAGATGGCCCAGAGAGGCGAGTTGTGGTTTTACCGATAGAGCTGTACAAAGGAGGTTATGGCGAAATTTTCCGAAAATTAAGGTGTTAGAAAATTTTCAGAATTTTTGAAAATTTTAGCTAGTTGGAATGAATAAATATTTTAGTCGATATTAATTGGTTCAGTTGAAATCAGAAATAAGGGGTAAACAAATCTTAGGAATTCCAAATAGATAGGGTCGTCCTCTACCTTAGCAATTTCGAGGACGAAATTATTTTAAGTGGGGAAGATTGTAATGACCCGCATTGTTAGCCGTGGAATAATTAATTAATTTAATTATTTAAATAAGGTTTTAGAGAATTAAATAGTGGTTTAGTTAAATTATAGTGGTTATTTAATTTAATTAAATAATAGAATAATATATTTAATTCAGAAATAATCAAAAATATTGGAAATCACAATATTATGCGAACAGGGTCATCCCTAAGAATTAATTCAGCTTAGAGTTGAATTATATTGATGAATATATTCAATCGACGTCAGTTTGAAATGTAGAATTATAATATAATTAAAATAGAGCGCGTAACGACGCGGTAGTTCGCTATTTTGCGATTTGAACTTCAACTGAATATACAGGGTTCGTTTTAAATCGGATTTCTGTGAAACAAGAAACGTGTGGAGCTGGTGGATTATATCTTTCTAGTGGAAGGGAAAAATCGGGATTTCGTCGTGTAGATTTTGAGTTACGTCCAAATCAAATTATCAGAAATGCAGCGCCCTGACCATAACGATTTAATTATATTTTATATAAGGATTTAAATAGAAATCGAACATCGATATAACTCTGACGATGTAATATCGAGTTGTAAATCCATATAGGAATATTCTATAGCTGTACGGTATTCCATGTGAATATAGATGATGATATTTAATTTTTAAGTATTAAATTTGATTTTATTTAAATATATTTATATATTTAAATAGGCTATTTAGAGCTTTAAAAATAGCCACTTTTGCAAACGAAGTCGGAATTCGACGAAACTAATTTTGTTGGATCCGCAACATCAAATTATTGTTAGATTTCAGTTTCCGTGATTATTGAAGTCAGTATATGGCCGTGGGCGATTTTAATGTGAAAAACAGTCGATATTTTGACGGTTAAAAATACGTTGTGCGAGCAAACGGAGTCGGAATTCGACGAAACCAGTTTCATTGGGACCGTAATGTCGAACTGTAGCTGCCTGTCCATTTTTATGATTTTTGGGTATTGTATGGAGACATAGGAAATTTTAAAGTGAAAATCAAGCTAGAAATCAATTAAAATAATAATACTTTTACCCTGTAAATACTCCTATCTCCTAAACCTAATTTCCATTCCACCGAAGTCAACAGAACAAAACTTCGAGCCGCCGTTTCTTCTATCCATTCCTCAAACAAAACGTGAGAAGGGAAATTCAAAGTAAAATCAAAGAAAATTCCATAAATCCTAAGTTTTATATGTGAGGACTCATGAGAGCATTCTCTATCGTTTGGTGGTCATTTTGTGCAACTTGCACCCTGTTGCGAGCTCAAGAAAGTTAGACGCGAGGTAAGGTTCAACTGATTCGATGAGCTAAAGCTTCAATTTGTGGCTCGAATGTGGTATTCGTGATTTGGGGTAGGGATTGGCACCGAATGGCAAAGTACTGGGTGGTGCGATGGGGATTTTGAGGTCACGGTTTTCCACTGTGTCGGCATCGAGTTCGGAAATTAAGGTACAGGGTGTTGCGGATTTGAATGAGAAGTATCGTGGTATATTTTGTTCGATTTATTTTGGATCATGGGAGGAGGATGGGCGGTTTGAAATCACGACAATGGTCATTTGTTTGCGTCGAGTTCGAACAGGGAAATTGAGGTAGGAGGCGACGAGTTGTACAATATTGGTATGAGGAGAAAGAGGGGTTCAAGCTAAGAATTTTGGTATTTATGTTGTGATTTTTAATCAAGTGAAGTGGAAGGGAAAGAGGAGTTTAGATGCGGCTATGGCACTGGTTTGTGAGGAGCAGGTATCAATGGAAGAAGGGGATGAGAACGAGCAGACCTGGTATGTTTTGAGATGGGCCGCCAAGGTGAATAATGTTTAAGGCCCATTATTCAATAGTGAAGTCTAATTTTAATTTATAAAACACTTATAACTTATTAAATTGATAACTTGTTAATACGTCATCAGAAACTTGAATGGTCAGATCCGTTGGGACCGTATGGACGAGAGCTACACACTGGAACTGACTGGGAGTGGATTGGAGCTCGTTCGAATTTATGGTGAAATAAATTGTTTGATTCAAATCAAATAACAGTTTATCGTTCTTTAACGATGAACTTCCAAAGTGAGTAAAACTCACCAACTCGGAACATTTATATTTTTATAATGCATTTTTAGAACTGATAATTATATGTTGATTGTTGTGTGTTGGTTGATTGATTGAACTGCTAGTCAGTTAGTAGAAATTATATATATATATATATATATGTATATATATAAACCGTTAAATATTTATATGTCGATTCTGTTTATCAGAATATTTCATAATGAAGTGAAACAGATGTTAATTATATTGTCTAACATCTGTGATGCAGGGAAACAGGTTGGAGGAATCCAACTGGATTCCTCAACATTTATTTTACTGTGATTTATATATTGTGATATATAATGTGATATATAATCTGACGTTGGTTATATGTGTTTGGACGATATTTATCGTTGTTATATGGCGTGTTAAATACCACAAGAAATACCAGAATGTAGAAAAGGGATTTTCAAAGTATATTTTGAAAATAATTTATTTATATAAAATCAATGGATTTTATATTATAAAAAGAAAAAGGATTTTGAATAAAAGAAATATATTTGTAAATCAAATATAAGAGAATTATTTTTGTAAATCAAATATAAAGGAATTATATTTGTAAATCAAATATAAGGGAATTATATTTGTAAATCAAATATAAGGAGAAGAGTTTGTTAAACAGATATAGAGGGAAATATTTGTAAAACAAATATAAAAGGAAATTTTTGTATAACATTTACAAATAGATAAAAAGGGATTACTTATTTATTTAGGGAATAATAGAATTAGAATAAAGGGATTATTTATTTATTTAGGGAATAAATAGAATTAGAATAAAGGGATTATTTATTTATTTAGGGAATAAATAGAATTAGAATAAAGGAAATATTTATTTAGAAAATAAATACGATATTATAAAAGGAGTTAGAATTAATCAGTTAGAGTTAAAGGAGTTAATCGAATATAATTTATTCGAATCGAGTTAAAGGAGTATATCGAATGCAGTTTATTTGAAAGGAGTTATGTAACAACCCGAATTTTTATAACATGTAAAAACAAGAAATCAGGGCAGAATTAAATTATATGTTAAGAATCAATGGGAACGGGTTACGCCATTGCGTTCGTCTCGAAATTCTGCTTGAAAACGAGTCCGAAATTTCATAAATCGGAGTCCGTATGACCAAGTTATGGCCCTTAGAAGATTTCAGAAAATTCCAAGTTCAAAAACGGTTCAAAATTTGAGTTCAAAATTCAAAATGGAGCCAAACAGACTGGGCGGGAAAATTTCCCGCCTAGCCCCAAGTCGACTGGGGTGTCGACTTGGGAGTCGACACTACTAGCCCCAAGTCGACTGCCCAGTCGACTTGGGTGTCGACTTGGGTAGGTCGGCCAGTTTGGCCTGGTGCACCTGTTTGGTTCTCTGGTCTGTTCTGCTGGCCTGTGACGATTTTCAGTGGTCTAGATCTAAACTAGGGTTAATCCTATGGCCTAAACTAGTCCTAACTTCTATAAAAAGACCCTAAGACCTAGCCTAAACCACCACAAATCATTCTAACAACGAAGTGCTGCCAAAATGTCTCTTGATCATGGCCTCATCTCCAACTTCAAAGGCTTGAGCTTCCAAACTAGATCCATGACAAAGGAGCAAGATTTCTACATCAAATAAAGGAAGTAGAGCACCATCTCAACACCATTCTATGACGATTCTTGCTCTTAATCCTCTAGCCATGCTTTGTAAGTTCTAGATGCTTTTAGATTGAAACGATAACTTGAATATGACATGTGATAAAGTTGGAATTGGATTTATGCATGATAATCAATCCATGTTCATTCTTGTTCATTTTGGATCTTGACCTTTGGGATGTTGCTATGACGTTAATTTGGACCTATGCATGTTGCAAATCAATATTTCATGTCCTTATCATGCATGTAATGATGATTTTCTCTCGGATCTTGTTTTATGCAAAGTTTCTACCTTCCCCTATTTATTTTCTTTTGATGAACCTTGGTCGATTTCGGACCTAGGCCTAAAACTACGATTTGCGTGCGATTTGTATACGGGGGAATATTGGGATATCACCTATTTGGGTATAGGTGTGGGTGGTAGAATTTATGCATAACATGAACAAGGAAAATTTGGGGTATTGCCAATATTATTTGCAAGTTTGGGCATACATGAGTTGGCATATGAATTAAATCACGGGTTTTGAGACTATGCAAATTAAATCAAGGGATTGGGCTTATGTTAACTAGGCATAAGTAGAATTGGAAACATGAACCATGATTTGGGTTCATTTGGGCATGAACTTGACAACATGTAACTTTGGCTAGAACTTGATAGGGTTGGGATGTCATAAACTTGGCATACATGCAAATAGGCGAGAATTGGACATATGTAAAGTGACTAAAATTGGGTACATATTTTCATGGGCATGTAATGTGGAACTTGGGCATATGTTTAGTAATATGTAAAGTGGGGATTTTGACTTAGATGGCACATACGTAATTAACAATCTATTGGATGCCTTCGACACGAGGTTGGACTTGAGTTGTGGTGTAATTCTGCCCGGAACCGCCCAGCATATCCAGTGACCACAACAATAATAGTCCAATGTGAGAGGTCGTAGGCAAAGATTAGATTGTGGTAATGCTTGAACCCGAGGTTGGAATGGGTTTGCGGTGTAATTCTGCCCGGGACCGTCCGGCGTATCCAGTGACCGCAAACAAGTCCAATGTGAGAGGTTGATGCATTAGTAAATAATAAATGCTAATGACATGGATGGGTGGGTTAAGTGACTTGATTAGGCTAATGACACTTAACCAATATGACATGGATGGGTGGGTTAAGTAACTTGATTAGGCTAATGACACTTAACCAATATGACATGGATGGGTGGGTTAAGTAACTTGATTAGGCTAATGACACTTAACCAATATGACATGGATCGGTGGGTTAAGTAACTTGATTAGGCTAATGACACTTAACCAATATGACATGGATGGGTGGGTTAAGTAACTTGATTAGGCTAATGACACTTAACCAATATGACATGGACGGGTGGGTTAAGTAACTTGATTAGGCTAATGACACTTAACCAACATGACGTGGATGGGTGGGTTAAGTAAAACCGGACTTGATTACTTGATGACACTTAACCATATAACACGATTTGAGGATGGGTTAGTTTAACCTGAATGGGTCGATAACACTCGACTAGTGTAACGCGATGCATGTTAGGGTTAAGTAAACTTACGAGGGTAACACTTAACCATTATAATATGACTAGTGGATGGGGGTTAGGTTAACATATACTTAACCAATCTAACACGGTAATTTGATGGGGTTAAGTCATGAATCACTTGAGTATACTTAACCAATCTAACACGGTAAATTTGGTGGGGTTAAGCTTGAATATACTTAACCAATCTAACATGGTAATTTGATAGGGTTAAGATTAAACATACTTAACCAATTTTACACGATGATTTGGAAATGGTTAAGTCATGAATCGATGGAATACGCTTAACCAACTTGACACGTGATTCGTAGGGTAAAGTCATGAACTTGAATGACCACACTTAACCAACTTGACATGCTAGACTGGTAGGTGTTAAGTCTCTACACTTAACCTACTAGACGGAAACCCTAGTTACGCGGTCCTTTTCAGCAGTAACCCTCGTAGATGTATCACGATACCCTAGGGACTAGGATAGGGTGGGGCACGATTACTGGGCTGATTGTAAGCGACCAGAACGACGGCTGAGTTGGTGTGCCATTGTAGGTTCAGGCGGACTATGGTCGTGCACATGAGTCCGGAGTTGAAAAAGAAGGCATGGGCACCAGTAGTTGTACACTGTGCGTGCTTGGAATGGTGTCAGTGGTTGACACCCTAGGGCTTGATACACCCTAAGGTGGACCTAACACAGAGTAGCTACATTCGTGATTGGGCCGTATGACACCGACACACGACGAGCTAGGACTTGTAGGGAGCTGATCGATTAGATCGTTACGGGGAAAAAGGGCTTTGTCGATAGGTAGCATAATCTCTAGTGGTCCTAGGTGGCATAAACCCTGATCGAATCTAGAAAATGTCCAACAGGTAGCATAATCCCTAGTGGTCCTAGGTGGCGTAAATCCTAGTTGAACACGCGATAATTCATGACAAGGGAATCTGGCCAGAACAAGGATGGCAGTCCGAATGATTTCAAAGATGGTGACACTACGTCGTAGTAGTATAGAATAACTTGATTGAACCCGTACGATATACGGCAAGGGACTATACATATACATGGAAGGGATGATACGAGTTAGGATGCTAGTACGGTTGGTGCAGAGGACGTTAGACATGCGATGCTATTCCGAGTTTATCTTGTTACCATGGTTATCCTATTACCTTGGTTATCTTGTTACTTGAGTTTATCTAGTTATCATAGTTTAATATGTTTATCTTGTCATCATGCTTATGTTTACTTTCGGTTTATACATGTCATGTTACTTTTACCTGTTTTTAGGCTGAAAGTAGCTAGGATTTACCAGTCTTTATGACTGACCCCGTTTTGTTTCGCCTCTTTTTCTTCCGTTCCCCCCCCCCCCCCAGGTTTACAGGGAGGAAATGTTGCTACTTATGTGACAACCCTCAACTTCCCCGTAAAGGAAAGCGTCGGATAGTTCGAGAACAAACCACAGCAGAACGCATACTAAAGAACGTTTCATCGTATATTACAACAATGCATCAGATTACAAGAATATACAGAGTATAAACAAATAAATATTACACAGAAATATCAGAGATTTAAATTACATTTAAATACATAGCAGCGGAAAATAATACAATACACAACTAGAAGAGATATACGGATACAAAGCTTTCCGGATATCGTTCCAGCTGTAAACCAGGATCCTGTGAATATAAATCTGCAAAACCGAAACTACTAGCTGACCGTGTCGAAATAAGGGCACCCAGAGTTTAGGTTGAAACAATAAACTCCAGGTCAGTCATGTGACTGGTGTGAGAACTAAAACAGTTAATCTTTATTTTAAAGATAGGTAAATCAAGGGACCACGCCGTATAACTCGGAACGGGTTTCCTCCCAAGAATACCAGTGCATGAAACAACAGCGCAATGCTAAATAAAGAAAAATGAAGCTGTTATAAGACCCAGGTCCTATCACACAATGCAACGCAAGCCGGGGGATAGGGTTTTCCCTTATAACAGCCAAAGAATGCTTGATACGTTTAAAACAAATCATTTGATACTATAATAAGTGCATAGTGTATAAAACAACTTCAAATCATAAGTATCAATCATAGGCGGCATGAATGCCCCATACCACTATGTCGCCATATATAGGTTCTACAAATAAAACCGCAAATGTCACGTATTTGGAAATTGGATTTCCATCTATGAACCGAGGCAAAAGATAGTCCTCAACCGATTCGAGACGCTCTAGCCCGCCCCTCAGGATCAGAGCTCGAGTGACCCTTGGATCGTCAGGGCCGGTCCACACGGAGTGGATTAAAATGCCTGAACATGCGTTTCCCCGCCCTATGGGGCGTAAACGAGCCAACTAAATGACTCCATCGGTTCGAGAACGACCGATCAATCCGAGGCGCCTCGCAACAGCAACAACCACATAAGTCAAACTCGTCAGGGTGTGTAAAACCACTGACGCCACTTTTTAGCTAGAAAGAAACACATGCCCTCCCTGACGTCCTCTCCCGTTTTTGGTTCATACCGGGTGTGAAACACGCGAGGTAAACGTTACACAAAGCTACGCCACAAAGGCCGTGCTTTGATCATCACCACAAGACTTTGCTTTTCAACAGAAGCCTTGATCATTTGCATCTTAGCATGCCACACAGGCAAACCATCCTATGCAACCGATATCAGTCACACAGAATGAAATCCGATGTCAGACACACAGTCCATTTACAAGTCCGTCCTGGGTCTGAACGAAACCGGAGGCACCTAGTACCCCGCCTATCCATCGATCTCCAAGTACGTCTGGACGATCACTAACTGTTTCCATCTTCTTGGGTGTACAGCCCAATCAAGATCATCAGTTATCACCCAAACGACGTGAAGACCTCCGGTCTTCGACCATCGTCTTCATCTTCGACTTATCGTCGTATCAGTTATTCAGAATGGGATAAACCCGGCCTTTCCGAATAACTCGCGTATATATTATAAAAGTGTTACACAAACACAACATACGCCTCATTCCAATTCATTAGTCACTAACCGTAAATTAATCAAGAGAATAATTCCCCAAATATTAACCCCGAAGGCCGAAACCAACATCAGATCAATATCCAGAAAACCATTCTGCTTGGCCAACCGACAGTTAGTTTCTAAATTTCACATTCATAGGGAAAGATTCCCATTAATTTTATCAAAGATAAATTCCTTGAATTTATTCTTTAATCCATTTTTGAATATCAATTCAAACTAGTCGGGATTAGCGAACCTTACCGAAGTAATCATTTGTTTTAATTTCCCAACCTATTCATCCCATGAAGTAAAACTGGTAATACTTCATATCTAACACCACAGTGTTATCGGTAAATTCAATTACCATTTCACGTTCAAATCTAATTAAAGATTTAACTATCGCCTGGAGCAAAACTGGTGATACTCCATTTCGATTATTTCAATCTAATTAAAGATTCATTAAAACTCCACTTAGTTTTAATCTTTGACTGGGTTAAAGAATCAGTGTCATTTAAAAACACGGTTCACGATAAACCCAAAATCACATTCATTAATCATCGGGTTAAAGAACGAGTGTTATTTAAAACACTGTCCACGATAAACCCAAAAATCAATATCGATTCAATTCCAATTAAATGTTATTTAATTGGTACACTTCATTAAATCTAAATAAAAAGATTTAATCTTTTCTCAACTGGGTTTAAGAACAGTGTTAGTGAAGACACCATTCACGACAAACCCAAATCACATTCGATATTCAATACAAGGCTCTGAATAGAAAATATATCGGCTTATATTCAATATCAAATTCTACGACTAACAAATGTCGTATTGGAAATAACGATATAAATATATATCTTTCAAATTTCCATAACAACACCTGTATAATCACGAATTCCAACATCGAAATATTCCGAAGACAATTTCGATTCAAATCCACTCCAATGCAATCATTGGAAATTTTGGTTATTTTCAAAACCCTTTTCAAATTCAATTTATTTATTTAAAAATAAATAGAATTATAATTCTAGTTCAAAACTAGTTCATTTCGATAAAAATCTATTTTTATCTTTTCAAATAGGGAGTTTTTCATCCCAATTCTTTCTAAATCATTTCTTATGATTTAACACAAATTATTACTATTTTTAATAATTTTATCAAGGCCCGTACAGTCGATTTCCACCCATGGCCATCGAACTGCACTTACAGCGACCTTTTTCGAATTTGATTTGGACGTATCTCCAAATCCAACCGTTAGATTTCAAATTTCCAACATTCATTAGAAAGCTCTTTTCGATACGAACCCAACGGTTCCGGTTTTAGGAGAATCCGACGGTCGGATCTCCCGCAATGTCCGTTTGAAATAAATGGTCGAAATTCACGAACTGCCGCGGCGCGGCGCGTTCTATTCAGGCCATTATATTATATATATAATATATATAATATATACTTCGTCGATTTCTATTTAAAACGAATTATATAAATGGTTTCAAATTCGTTTCAAAAGAAATTTCAACTTCCATTTCAATTCAAATCAAAATTGAATTCTTTTTTATAAATTCGTTTTAAAATTCATTTCTATTCAATTCAAATTTCAATTCAATTTGAATTCATTTCAATTCGCTTTCAATTCAATTTGAATTCGTTTCAATTCAATTCATTTCGAAATCGTTATATATTCAATTCATTTCGAAATCGTTATATATTCAATTCATTTCGAAATCGTTTTCAATTCAATTCATTTCGAAATCGTTTTCAATTCAATTCATTTCTCGATATTCATTTTCAATTCAATTCATTTCTCGATATTCATTTTAAAATGAATAAAATCGATATACATATCGTTCACGTCAAAATGGCGTCAATCTAATCAACACGGCTTCATATATTCCTATTTTCAAATATTCTATTTCAAATATTTCTTTTTCAAAATAGTCGTTATTATCAAAATATTTCGTTCAACACATGACCAATCTCAATGAATGAGTACTGTCAACACATGAACTTTTATTTTATATTGATAAAGATGTAAATTTTAATATTAAAATATTTCGTTCAACACATGACCAATCTCAATGAATGAAACTGTCAACACATGAACTTTTATTTTATATTATTCTTTGTTTTTCAAATTGGAATGAGGCCCAATCAATTACCATATAAAATTAATTATATGGATTCTCATACAACACATGTATATAATAGCATTGAAAATAATCAACCATCAACCAAAGTGCACTACACTGTATAAGCATCAAATATAGATATTCAACGCTTATAACAGCCTGTCAATCAATCGATCGACATATTTAATAAATCAGGATGAGTGAACTTCAAATTTCATCCTAACACCCGTGTGGGGTTTCAAACAATCAAACACCTATTTTATTTGTGCTGTTGGGCGATGTGTAAAATTTATCGTCCCAATCAATGTCATTCAAATAGGTGTACATAAACAAACCGTCCGGTTTATAGATGAATATTTTATTTTATTCACTTCACGTTAAAAATTATATTTTTAACGATAAAACATTTTATTTCAACCTATGAATTTCTATTCAATTCATTTCTTCAATAAAATGATATTTTTATTTTTCTAACATATTTTAGAAAATTTCGGCGGCATAACGGCACGATACTAGAAACGGGACGAGGCCTAGCCTTATCCCCGGTCTAGTGAAGGCCCACGCCATTCACACATCAATCAAATCAATTCGTTATGCAAACCACAAACTTTGGAGTAAGAGTCTAACCTAGCCTTACTCCTTCGCCTTATAACGGCGCACGTCTAATCCTAACCAATTTATCGATTCGATTTTTCACACCACAAACCACATTCAAACCAATATCGCAATCAATCACCAAACAGTCAAACAAACAAGTCCATGGTCTGTGGACGATTGTGTCGGGTACTACTAAGCACCGTCTGCATCCTAGTATATATATATAACTAGAAAATAAATTTGAAAGGTGAGAAATTCTCACAAATAGCTATCCTAGCTCCACGGCACTTCATTGATAGAAATCTTCATCGCTATCTTCGTTGCCCGTAGTCACTATATATATAAAAATCGAATTTTTACTTCGCTATGCAATATATAAAAATCACATTTTTACTTCGATGTTTTTAATATATAAAAATCATATTTTTATTTCGAAGTTCAACATATAAAAATCCTATTTTTATTTCGAAGTTCAATATATAAAAATCGAATTTTTATTTCAAAGTTCAATATATAAAAATCGAATTTTTATTTCAAAGTTCAATATATAAAAATCGAATTTTTAACAATAAGGTTTTCGCCTTTATAAAAATATAGTTTTCGCTTTTATAAAAAAAAAAAAGTCTTCTCTATTTTTAAAAATCCTACTTTTTCTTCTAAACAAAAATCTCGCCTTTTTGCTTTTCTATTTTAAAGATCAAATCTTTTTAAAGTTCAAACCATTTTCTTTTTAAAGTTCAAACCATTTCTATTTAAAGTTTAAACCTTTTCTATTTAAACCTTAAAATAAAATCAGTTTTTATTTTTCCCCTTTTTTTTTAAATCAGTTTTTACTCATTTACAAAATTCAGTTTTTACTTATTATAAAAAAATCAGTTTTTACTTATTTTAAAAAAATCAGTTTTTAAATCCATTTCAAATCAGTTTTTAAAAATCATTTTAAATCAGTTTTAATATTAAAGTAAAAATCAGTTTTAAAACTTTAAAATAAAAATCAAAGTAAAATAAAAACAAATAAATAAATCAGTTATAAACTTACAGGGGGGGAGACAGTGGCGCGTCGGAGCTCCTGCAGGAGGGCAGGGCGGAGGAGGAACGGAGAGAGAGGGGGGGAAGCGCCTGAGGCTGAGGCGGTGGCGGTTTAGGGTTCGGGGGGGGGGGGGGTTACCGATTTGGTTGCGTGGCTCTCGGAGGAGGTAGGGAGGAAGGAGGAGGAGTTCGACATGGGGAAGGAGGGCGCGGCGCTGCCTCGCCGGAGGCGGCGATCGCCTGGCGGCTGCTGCTTTCTTTTTTTTTTTTTTTGTTTTATGTTTTCTGAATCGGGGGGGGGGGGGGCCAAGAAGGAGATATAGGAGGGAAAATATTATATATTTTTTTTATTATTATTTAATTATTAAATTTTTGCAAAAAGGTTGACTTTTACATACGACCTCGAAACGAGGCCCACCGCCTGTCGCCCATAGCGTTTTACCCCCATTCCGAACACAATGGGATATGTATCGCAAGCTTATTCGATTGTTACAATTAGTTTCCTTTTGAATTTTCATTTAAATCACTATATTGAATTTTAAACGTACATTTCAGATTACCGGGGTCGCATACGAATTTTAAAAATTCTAGAAAAATATTTTCTAGTTTCGTATTGACGATACGGTCCTAAAAAAACTAGTTTCATCGAATTCTGAGACCGTTTGAAAAATGGCCAATTTCCAGTCGATTAAAATCAACTGAAACTGGTCAAACGCGTTTTCCTTTGCCACGCTCACATATTGACTCGAAAAATTATGAAATTTGGAATCTAACAATAACTCGACATCACGGACCCAACAAAACTGGTTTCGTCGAAATCCGAGGTCGTTTGCAAAATGTCCATTTTTAAGGGCCTTATATATATAAAAATATATAAATTCCACAGCGACTATTTCTAATTTTAAACTGGACATAACTTATCATTTCTAAGATGAAATCTCAGTTTGTTAACTTCATTACAAAGATATAGTTATACAGATTCAAATATTTCTTGTTTCGTTCAATTCTGACTTATATTGAATTCTGTATATTCATTTGAAATTAGAAATCGAATTTTCGAACTACCGCGCCATTTTCAATTCCTTTTATAATTATATATAATTATTATATATTCTAACGACGACGTATATAATATATACGTTCAAATTATATTCAAAATAAATTTTCGTCGATATCATTTAAAATAATTCATTTTAAATAATCAAAATTCGCTAAAATTGCCAAAATAAAAATTTCAAACTGGCCCGCATTTTACGGGTTGTTACAATCTCCCCCACTTAAAACTTTTCGTCCCCGAAAAGGAACAAAGTCGAAAGTGGTTTGATTAATCAACTCTACGTTCGATCTGGCTTCCCTTCTCTAACTTTTCAGTTTCTGAGAATTTTCAAAATTTCAAAAATTTGGCTAACTCCCTAAATTTTCGAAAAATTTCGCCATAACCTCCCCTGCACCGGGAGCATCGGGGAATTTCAAATAGCTTCCCCGGTCCTTCAGATCTCAAAAAGAAAAAGAAAAAGCCAAGCGGCTAGCCAATAGGCTCACAAAATCATCATCACCCAAACGAAACAGGAAATTATGTAGTAAACATGTACCTATTTGTCGGGCAAACAAATTTTATTTTCTGCTCTAGCCTCCTTGCTATGACCTGTTCAATGATATACATGTATATGCAAGCAGATGCGACCAATTTTCAATACAGTTCAATATTTGGTTCAATTAGGCTAAATGGTTCAAAATTATCAAACAAATGAACAAACAACACAAACATCAATCAATTAGTGAATTAGAGTTTTCAAATTCATAATTTTGATACATATACTGAAAATCTTGTTTTTGATGCCAATTCACAACCAGGTGTTCTATCTAATTTTGGTTCTCACACCAGTCAATAGGAAATATATAGAAAGCCCACTTTCGTCACTCGAACATAAATTCTAATGATGGAGCTCCATCATCAAAATCCTCTCCGGGCGATTAGAGTGTATTTCTATATCTATCCAGTATATTAAAATTTCGAATACACGCGGATCAGACGTATACGCAAAATCTATATATACTGGATTGTCCACATCAATATAAATAGATAATCAAATACGAATAGTTGATTTAAATTTTCAAAACAAAATTTGTTTTCTTTTTCAAAAATATACTCTTCACACTCGTTCTAGGATACTACTGATCCTATCTCTAACGAGTCATTCTAATTGGATATTACTAATCCAATATCTGATGAATTCTTTCGTATGGTTCTAATGTGTCTTGTTCTCGAGCTCTGTAAACCAAAGCTCTGATACCAACTGTGACAACCCTCAACTTCCCCGTAAAGGAAAGCGTCGGATAGTTCGAGAACAAACCACAGCAGAACGCATACTAAAGAACGTTTCATCGTATATTACAACAATGCATCAGATTACAAGAATATACAGAGTATAAACAAATAAATATTACACAGAAATATCAGAGATTTAAATTACATTTAAATACATAGCAGCGGAAAATAATACAATACACAACTAGAAGAGATATACGGATACAAAGCTTTCCGGATATCGTTCCAGCTGTAAACCAGGATCCCGTGAATATAAATCTGCAAAACCGAAACTACTAGCTGCCCGTGTCGAAATAAGGGCACCCAGAGTTTAGGTTGAAACAATAAACTCCAGGTCAGTCATGTGACTGGTGTGAGAACTAAAACAGTTAATCTTTATTTTAAAGATAGGTAAATCAAGGGACCACGCCGTATAACACGGAACGGGTTTCCTCCCAAGAATACCAGTGCATGAAACAACAGCGCAATGCTAAATAAAGAAAAATGAAGCTGTTATAAGACCCAGGTCCTATCACACAATGCAACGCAAGCCGGGGGATAGGGTTTTCCCTTATAACAGCCAAAGAATGCTTGATACGTTTAAAACAAATCATTTGATACTATAATAAGTGCATAGTGTATAAAACAACTTCAAATCATAAGTATCAATCATAGGCGGCATGAATGCCCCATACCACTATGTCGCCATATATAGGTTCTACAAATAAAACCGCAAATGTCACGTATTTGGAAATTGGATTTCCATCTATGAACCGAGGCAAAAGATAGTCCTCAACCGATTCGAGACGCTCTAGCCCGCCCCTCAGGATCAGAGCTCGAGTGACCCTTGGATCGTCAGGGCCGGTCCACACGGAGTGGATTAAAATGCCTGAACATGCGTTTCCCCGCCCTATGGGGCGTAAACGAGCCAACTAAATGACTCCATCGGTTCGAGAACGACCGATCAATCCGAGGCGCCTCGCAACAGCAACAACCACATAAGTCAAACTCGTCAGGGCGTGTAAAACCACTGACGCCACTTTTTAGCTAGAAAGAAACACATGCCCTCCCTGACGTCCTCTCCCGTTTTTGGTTCATACCGGGTGTGAAACACGCGAGGTAAACGTTACACAAAGCTACGCCACAAAGGCCGTGCTTTGATCATCACCACAAGACTTTGCTTTTCAACAGAAGCCTTGATCATTTGCATCTTAGCATGCCACACAGGCAAACCATCCTATGCAACCGATATCAGTCACACAGAATGAAATCCGATGTCAGACACACAGTCCATTTACAAGTCCGTCCTGGGTCTGAACGAAACCGGAGGCACCTAGTACCCCGCCTATCCATCGATCTCCAAGTACGTCTGGACGATCACTAACTGTTTCCATCTTCTTGGGTGTACAGCCCAATCAAGATCATCAGTTATCACCCAAACGACGTGAAGACCTCCGGTCTTCGACCATCGTCTTCATCTTCGACTTATCGTCGTATCAGTTATTCAGAATGGGATAAACCCGGCCTTTCCGAATAACTCGCGTATATATTATAAAAGTGTTACACAAACACAACATACGCCTCATTCCAATTCATTAGTCACTAACCGTAAATTAATCAAGAGAATAATTCCCCAAATATTAACCCCGAAGGCCGAAACCAACATCAGATCAATATCCAGAAAACCATTCTGCTTGGCCAACCGATAGTTAGTTTCTAAATTTCACATTCATAGGGAAAGATTCCCATTAATTTTATCAAAGATAAATTCCTTGAATTTATTCTTTAATCCATTTTTGAATATCAATTCAAACTAGTCGGGATTAGCGAACCTTACCGAAGTAATCATTTGTTTTAATTTCCCAACCTATTCATCCCATGAAGTAAAACTGGTAATACTTCATATCTAACACCACAGTGTTATCGGTAAATTCAATTACCATTTCACGTTCAAATCTAATTAAAGATTTAACTATCGCCTGGAGCAAAACTGGTGATACTCCATTTCGATTATTTCAATCTAATTAAAGATTCATTAAAACTCCACTTAGTTTTAATCTTTGACTGGGTTAAAGAATCAGTGTCATTTAAAAACACGGTTCACGATAAACCCAAAATCACATTCATTAATCATCGGGTTAAAGAACGAGTGTTATTTAAAACACTGTCCACGATAAACCCAAAAATCAATATCGATTCAATTCCAATTAAATGTTATTTAATTGGTACACTTCATTAAATCTAAATAAAAAGATTTAATCTTTTCTCAACTGGGTTCAAGAACAGTGTTAGTGAAGACACCATTCACGACAAACCCAAATCACATTCGATATTCAATACAAGGCTCTGAATAGAAAATATATCGGCTTGTATTCAATATCAAATTCTACGACTAACAAATTTCGTATTGGAAATAACGATATAAATATATATCTTTCAAATTTCCATAACAACACCTGTATAATCACGAATTCCAACATCGAAATATTCCGAAGACAATTTCGATTCAAATCCACTCCAATGCAATCATTGGAAATTTTGGTTATTTTCAAAACCCTTTTCAAATTCAATTTATTTATTTAAAAATAAATAGAATTATAATTCTAGTTCAAAACTAGTTCATTTCGATAAAAATCTATTTTTATCTTTTCAAATAGGGAGTTTTTCATCCCAATTCTTTCTAAATCATTTCTTATGATTTTACACAAATTATTACTATTTTTAATAATTTTATCAAGGCCCGTACAGTCGATTTCCACCCATGGCCATCGAACTGCACTTACAGCGACCTTTTTCGAATTTGATTTGGACGTATATCCAAATCCAACCGTTAGATTTCAAATTTCCAACATTCATTAGAAATCTCTTTTCGATACGAACCCAACGGTTCCGGTTTTAGGAGAATCCGACGGTCGGATCTCCCGCAATGTCCGTTTGAAATAAATGGTCGAAATTCACGAACTGCCGCGGCGCGGCGCGTTCTATTCAGGCCATTATATTATATATATAATATATATAATATATACTTCGTCGATTTCTATTTAAAACGAATTATATAAATGGTTTCAAATTCGTTTCAAAAGAAATTTCAACTTCCATTTCAATTCAAATCAAAATTGAATTCTTTTTTATAAATTCGTTTTAAAATTCATTTCTATTCAATTCAATTTGAATTCATTTCAATTCGCTTTCAATTCAATTTGAATTCGTTTCAATTCAATTCATTTCGAAATCGTTATATATTCAATTCATTTCGAAATCGTTATATATTCAATTCATTTCGAAATCGTTTTCAATTCAATTCATTTCGAAATCGTTTTCAATTCAATTCATTTCTCGATATTCATTTTCAATTCAATTCATTTCTCGATATTCATTTTAAAATGAATAAAATCGATATACATATCGTTCACGTCAAAATGGCGTCAATCTAATCAACACGGCTTCATATATTCCTATTTTCAAATATTCTATTTCAAATATTTCTTTTTCAAAATAGTCGTTATTATCAAAATATTTCGTTCAACACATGACCAATCTCAATGAATGAGTACTGTCAACACATGAACTTTTATTTTATATTGATAAAGATGTAAATTTTAATATTAAAATATTTCGTTCAACACATGACCAATCTCAATGAATGAAACTGTCAACACATGAACTTTTATTTTATATTATTCTTTGTTTTTCAAATTGGAATGAGGCCCAATCAATTACCATATAAAATTAATTATATGGATTCTCATACAACACATGTATATAATAGCATTGAAAATAATCAACCATCAACCAAAGTGCACTACACTGTATAAGCATCAAATATAGATATTCAACGCTTATAACAGCCTGTCAATCAATCGATCGACATATTTAATAAATCAGGATGAGTGAACTTCAAATTTCATCCTAACACCCGTGTGGGGTTTCAAACAATCAAACACCTATTTTATTTGTGCTGTTGGGCGATGTGTAAAATTTATCGTCCCAATCAATGTCATTCAAATAGGTGTACATAAACAAACCGTCCGGTTTATAGATGAATATTTTATTTTATTCACTTCACGTTAAAAATTATATTTTTAACGATAAAACATTTTATTTCAACCTATGAATTTCTATTCAATTCATTTCTTCAATAAAATGATATTTTTATTTTTCTAACATATTTTAGAAAATTTCGGCGGCATAACGGCACGATACTAGAAACGGGACGAGGCCTAGCCTTATCCCCGGTCTAGTGAAGGCCCACGCCATTCACACATCAATCAAATCAATTCGTTATGCAAACCACAAACTTTGGAGTAAGAGTCTAACCTAGCCTTACTCCTTCGCCTTATAACGGCGCACGTCTAATCCTAACCAATTTATCGATTCGATTTTTCACACCACAAACCACATTCAAACCAATATCGCAATCAATCACCAAACAGTCAAACAAACAAGTCCATGGTCTGTGGACGATTGTGTCGGGTACTACTAAGCACCGTCTGCATCCTAGTATATATATATAACTAGAAAATAAATTTGAAAGGTGAGAAATTCTCACAAATAGCTATCCTAGCTCCACGGCACTTCATTGATAGAAATCTTCATCGCTATCTTCGTTGCCCGTAGTCACTATATATATAAAAATCGAATTTTTACTTCGCTATGCAATATATAAAAATCACATTTTTACTTCGATGTTTTTAATATATAAAAATCATATTTTTATTTCGAAGTTCAACATATAAAAATCCTATTTTTATTTCGAAGTTCAATATATAAAAATCGAATTTTTATTTCAAAGTTCAATATATAAAAATCGAATTTTTATTTCAAAGTTCAATATATAAAAATCGAATTTTTAACAATAAGGTTTTCGCCTTTATAAAAATATAGTTTTCGCTTTTATAAAAAAAAAAAAGTCTTCTCTATTTTTAAAAATCCTACTTTTTCTTCTAAACAAAAATCTCTCCTTTTTGCTTTTCTATTTTAAAGATCAAATCTTTTTAAAGTTCAAACCATTTTCTTTTTAAAGTTCAAACCATTTCTATTTAAAGTTTAAACCTTTTCTATTTAAACCTTAAAATAAAATCAGTTTTTATTTTTCCCCTTTTTTTTTAAATCAGTTTTTACTCATTTACAAAATTCAGTTTTTACTTATTATAAAAAAACCAGTTTTTACTTATTTTAAAAAAATCAGTTTTTAAATCCATTTCAAATCAGTTTTTAAAAATCATTTTAAATCAGTTTTAATATTAAAGTAAAAATCAGTTTTAAAACTTTAAAATAAAAATCAAAGTAAAATAAAAACAAATAAATAAATCAGTTATAAACTTACAGGGGGGGAGACAGTGGCGCGTCGGAGCTCCTGCAGGAGGGCAGGGCGGAGGAGGAACGGAGAGAGAGGGGGGGAAGCGCCTGAGGCTGAGGCGGTGGCGGTTTAGGGTTCGGGGGGGGGGGGGGGTTACCGATTTGTTTGCGTGGCTCTCGGAGGAGGTAGGGAGGAAGGAGGAGGAGTTTGACATGGGGAAGGAGGGCGCGGCGCTGCCTCGCCGGAGGCGGCGATCGCCTGGCGGCTGCTGCTGCTTTCTTCTTTTTTTTTTTTTTTTTTTGTTTTATGTTTTCTGAATCGGGGGGGGGGGGGCAAGAAGGAGATATAGGAGGGAAAATATTATATTTTTTTTTATTATTATTTAATTATTAAATTTTTGCAAAAAGGTTGACTTTTACATACGACCTCGAAACGAGGCCCACCGCCTGTAGCCCATATCGTTTTACCCCCATTCCGAACACAATGGGATATGTATCGCAAGCTTATTCGATTGTTACAATTAGTTTCCTTTTGAATTTTCATTTAAATCACTATATTGAATTTTAAACGTACATTTCAGATTACCGGGGTCGCATACGAATTTTAAAAATTCTAGAAAAATATTTTCTAGCTTCGTATTGACGATACGGTCCTAAAAAAACTAGTTTCATTGAATTCTGAGACCGTTTGAAAAATGGCCAATTTCCAGTCGATTAAAATCAACTGAAACTGGTCAAACGCGTTTTCCTTTGCCACGCTCACATATTGACTCGAAAAATTATGAAATTTGGAATCTAACAATAACTCGACATCACGGACCCAACAAAACTGGTTTCGTCGAAATCCGAGGTCGTTTGCAAAATGTCCATTTTTAAGGGCCTTATATATATAAAAATATATAAATTCCACAGCGACTATTTCTAATTTTAAACTGGACATAACTTATCATTTCTAAGATGAAATCTCAGTTTGTTAACTTCATTACAAAGATATAGTTATACAGATTCAAATATTTCTTGTTTCGTTCAATTCTGACTTATATTGAATTCTGTATATTCATTTGAAATTAGAAATCGAATTTTCGAACTACCGCGCCATTTTCAATTCCTTTTATAATTATATATAATTATTATATATTCTAACGACGACGTATATAATATATACGTTCAAATTATATTCAAAATAAATTTTCGTCGATATCATTTAAAATAATTCATTTTAAATAATCAAAATTCGCTAAAATTGCCAAAATAAAAATTTCAAACTGGCCCGCATTTTACGGGTTGTTACAACTTAGTTCGGATTTTCTGCTGCAAGATCATCATCTATGGCTTGGACTTTTCTTCGCTATGGCTATTTTACTGTTTTACTTGGGGAATAATTTATGACTATTGTTTTATGCTTCTTTATTATTGCAAGACAGGTTTCGATGTAAGTAATTTAATGGCACTTTGATGTAAAAGGTTTTAGACCTTAGTACTTTTATAAAGTAATGAAATCATGTTTTCTTCCGCTTCTTTATATGTTCTGTCTTGTAATATTTCTGTGCATGTTTACCTAGATATTACTCCACCAAAGCTAGTGCATCCCTTTGCGAGTGACCCTAGCGGAGGTGGGGTGTTACGTTTGGTATCAGAGCAGAAGGTTACCAGACTGGGCAAAAGTTTTTTTAAAACCTTCTGAGACTATTTTCAAAGCCATTTTACAAAGAAGCATTTTTCAAGAAAAGTTTTAAAGAAAAAGGCTATTCCCCAAAAAGCCATTAGCACTATCCTGTGTTCCCTTGATCGAATCTCTTTTCCTTTCTTTCCTCCACCTGTAGTCACAGTAGTTTTAACTGTGACTAATCCTTTTCTAGCTACGTAAATGTTTTCCGTGCGATGGAGGAAGCTCTCAAGAGACCTGTTACTGCGTTATACAGGAAAGGATAGGAGTGGTTAAGGCAAATGAGACTCGGAACAAGAAGGCAGTTAAGTACTATAGGACAAGGACATGGGCAAAGAACATGATCGTCGAGAGGGCAATTGTATGCTCTCAGTACTAGCTGCCTAAGAGGGGTGGTAACGTTTCTGGTAAAAGATTAGCTTTTCCTTTCTATCATCCCGTTAGGACTTTGTTTTGTACATGGCATCCTTGTTAGAATCTTGCTTCGATAGTTGAGTCTCTGCACCTTAGTACTGGCACGATAGAGGGTCCCGTTTTTGTCTCAAATCCTGTTGGGGGATTGTCCCATTTATTCATGACTTGTTTGGATTTAAGGACATCTATGACTTTTGGGAATAATGCTTATGCTTTTTAGCTATGGGTTGATTCTAGGAGTGGAGTGGTTATCCAGTAAGGGTGCCATTTTCGGTTCTTAAAGGAGGGTAGCTAGACTCTTGACTTGCCCCAGTAATACCCTCGAATTCTCGTGTAACCTTTAGGGTTCTGTCATGATTGGTTACCTAGAATCTCTTGATGCATTTGTTGGTAATCCGTTCGAGTAGAGTTCGCCACTAAGGCGGATGATTCATTTTGCTTGTGCATGAGATATGGAAATCACTCTAGTAAATACACTTGGTAACATGGTTGGCATCTGTTTGTTTTCAAGAGATAAGTTCTTCTGCGTGGAATGCCGTAGAGAAAGTAAACGAGATCCATGATTCACTAGTGAATTTTGGAAAGCTTACATGAAACCGTGAGTACACGGATATGGTTGAGCCAAGTATACTGGAGGGAGAATAAGTAAAAGTGGAACGAGAGGCGACAATGAAATGAGTTCTAGCTCGTATTTGGAAATAGGAATTAAGAAGCTACGGAATCATGAAGTTAAAGACGATCAAAGCACAATGGAGTTAAGCTCAAGGAAATGCGACTCAGAAGATTGAAGACAAGATACGCGCATCATATCTCTTTTTAAGAGTATATTCTTGATCCTTGTTTTCCTGTAGAGCTTACCCGCATACTATCTCTTACGCATATCCTCTCGGTCCTATTCTTGATCTTATTTCTGTTGCAAACTCCGTAGGGGTTATGACTCATCGGTTAGTAATACATGTCAGGGTTTGAAGGTGTCCGTTAGGTTGACTAAACCTTTTGGGCTTTATAGGATATGGGTTGGCCTTTGAAAGGGATTTCTTGTATTCCAAAAAGGAATTTATCTTGCTTATCTTCTCGATCCTATCTTGAGAACCTTAGGTAGAACCCTATGGATGTAAACATGTAATAGAAACATGTTATGGTTGATGGTTGCAAGTGGTTGCTCGTGGATGCATTTACACATTAGGCACTAGATAGGCTCAGACACATTTTCATATTGCATATGCATGAGTGTTTTACTTGTTTATGGATGAGTTTGAATGTGTTATCATGTGAATGTTGCATATGGATGAATGGTTGTGCACACATATAGTGTTTATGTGACTAGGACTATTTGAATACATGTGGATTCATGGCACTAAACATATTCTGCATTTAGAAGATCAATCAGGCCTGATCATTTGCAATAGATAAGAAACATATACACACACTTTCTGCATATGTTCATATGGCATTAGAAATTTTTGTTAAGGGCAATGGTTGCTTGTGGATGATGTCTTGAGTAGATGGATGATGGATGGTAGGATATGTTCTTCCTGACTTGGAGATTTCGGGGATGAAATCCTTTAAGGAGGGGAGAATGTAATAACCCGAATTTTTATAACATGTAAAAACAAGAAATCGGGGCAGAATTAAATTATAAGTTAAGAATCAATGGGAACGGGTTACGCCATTGCGTTCGTCTCGAAATTCTGCTTGAAAACGAGTCCGAAATTTCATAAATCGGAGTCCGTATGACCAAGTTATGGCCCTTAGAAGATTTCAGAAAATTCCAAGTTCAAAAACAGTTCAAAATTTGAGTTCAGAATTCAAAATGGAGCCAAACAGACTGGGCGGGAAAATTTCCCGCCCAGCCCCAAGTCGACTGCCCAGTCGACTTGGGTGTCGACTTGGGCAGGTCGGCCAGTTTGGCCTGGTGCACCTGTTTGGTTCTCTGGTCTGTTCTGCTGGCCTGTGACGATTTTCATTGGTCTAGATCTAAACTAGGGTTAATCCTATGGCCTAAACTAGTCCTAACTTCTATAAAAAGACCCTAAGACCTAGCCTAAACCACCACAAATCATTCTAACAACGAAGTGCTGCCAAAATGTCTCTTGATCATGGCCTCCATCTCCAACTTCAAAGGCTTGAGCTTTCAAACTAGATCCATGACAAAGGAGCAAGCTTTCTACATCAAATAAAGGAAGTAGAGCACCATCTCAACACCATTCTATGACGATTCTTGCTCTTAATCCTCTAGCCATGCTTTGTAAGTTCTAGATGCTTTTAGATTGAAACGATAACTTGAATATGACATGTGATAAAGTTGGAATTGGATTTATGCATGATAATCAATCCATGTTCATTCTTGTTCATTTTGGATCTTGACCTTTGGGATGTTGCTATGACATTAATTTGGACCTATGCATGTTGCAAATCAATATTTCATGTCCTTATCATGCATGTAATGATGATTTTCTCTCGGATCTTGTTTTATGCAAAGTTTCTACCTTCCCCTATTTATTTTCTTTTGATGAACCTTGGTCGATTTCGGACCTAGGCCTAAAACTACGATTTGCGTGCGATTTGTATACGGGGGAATATTGGGATATCACCTATTTGGGTATAGGTGTGGGTGGTAGAATTTATGCATAACATGAACAAGGAAAATTTGGGGTATTGCCAATATTATTTGCAAGTTTGGACATACATGAGTTGGCATATGAATTAAATCACGGTTTTTGAGACTATGCAAGTTAAATCAAGGGATTGGGCTTATGTTAACTAGGCATAAGTAGAATTGGAAACATGAACCACGATTTGGGTTCATTTAGGCACGAACTTGACAACATGTAACTTTGGCTAGAACTTGATAGGGTTGGGATGTCATAAACTTGGCATACATGCAAATAGGCGAGAATTGGACATATGTAAAGTGGCTAGAATTGGGTACATATTTTCATGGGCATGTAATATGGAACTTGGGCATATGTTTAGTAATATGTAAAGTGGGGATTTTGACTTAAATGGCACATACATAATTAACAATCTAACGGATGCCTTCGACACGAGGTTGGACTTGAGTTGTGGTGTAATTCTGCCCGGAACCGCCCGGCATATCCAGTGACCACAACAATAATAGTCCAATGTGAAAGGTTGTAGGCAAAGATTAGATTGTGGTAATGCTTGAACCCGAGGTTGGAATGGGTTTGCGGTGTAATTCTGCCCGGAACCGCCCGGCGTATCCAATGACCGCAAACAAGTCCAATGTGAGAGGTTGATGCATTAGTAAATAATAAATGCTAATGACATGGATGGGTGGGTTAAGTGAATTGTTTAGGCTAATGACACTTAACCAATATGACATGGATGGGTGGGTTAAGTAACTTGACTAGGCTAATGACACTTAACCAATATGACATGGATGGGTGGGTTAAGTAACTTGATTAGGCTAATGACACTTAACCAATATGACTTGGATCGGTGGGTTAAGTAATTTGATTAGGCTAATGACACTTAACCAATATGACATGGATGGGTGGGTTAAGTAACTTGATTAGGCTAATGACACTTAACCAATATGACATGGACGGGTGGGTTAAGTAACTTGATTAGGCTAATGACACTTAACCAATATGACATGGACGGGTGGGTTAAGTAACTTGATTAGGCTAATGACCCTTAACCAACATGACGTGGATGGGTAGGTTAAGTAAAACCGGACTTGATTACTTGATGACACTTAACCATATAACATGATTTGAGGATGGGTTAGTTTAACCTGAATGGGTCGATGACACCCGACTATTGTAACGCAATGCATGGTAGGGTTAAGTAAACTTACGAGGGTAACACTTAACCATTATAATATGACTAGTGGATGGGGGTTAGGTTAACATATACTTAACCAATCTAACACGGTAATTTGATGGGGTTAAGTCATGAATCACTTGAGTATACTTAACCAATCTAACACAGTAAAATTGATGGGGTTAAGCTTGAATATACTTAACCAATCTAACACGGTAATTTGATGGGGTTAAGATTAAACATACTTAACCAATTTGACACGATGATTTGGAAACAGTTAATTCATGAATCGATGGAATACGCTTAACCAACTTGACACGTGATTCGTAGGGTTAAGTCACGAACTTGAATGACCACACTTAACCAACTTGACATGCTAGACTGATAGGGGTTAAATCTCTACACTTAACCTACTGGACGGAAAACCTAGTTACGCGGTCCTTTTCAGCAGTAACCCTCGTAGATGTATCACGATACCCTAGAGACTAGGCTAGGGTGGGGCACGATTACTGGGCTGATTGTAAGCGACCAGAATTACGGCTGAGTGTGTGCGCCATTGTAGGTTCAGGCGGACTATGGTCGTGCACATGAGTCCGGAGTTGAAAAAGCAGGCATGGGCACCAGTAGTTGTACACTGTGCGTGTTTGGAATGGTATCAGTGGTTGACACCCTAGGGCTTGATACACCCTAGGGTGGACCTAGCACAGAGTAGCTACATTCGTGATTGGGCCGTATGACACCGACACACGACGAGCTAGGACTTGTAGGGAGCCGATCGATTAGATCATTACGGGGAAAAAGGGGGTTGTCGATAGGTAGCATAATCCCTAGTGGTCCTAGGTGGCATAAACCCTGATCGAATCTAGAAAATGTCCAATAGGTAGCATAATACCTAGTGGTCCTAGGTGGCGTAAATCCTAGTTGAACACGCGATAATTCATGACAAGGGAATCTGGCCAGAACAAGGATGGCAGTCCGAACGATTTCAAGGATGGTGACACTACGTCGTAGTAGTATAGAATAACGTGATGGAACCCGTACGATATACAGCAAGGGACTATACATATACATGGAAGGGATGATACGAGTTAGGACGCTAGTACAGTTGGTGTAGAGGACGTTAGACATGTGATGCTATTACGAGTTTATCTTGTTACCATGGTTATCCTGTTACCTTGGTTATCTTGTTACTTGAGTTTATCTAGTTATCTTAGTTTAATCTGTTTATCTTGTCATCATGCTTAAGTTTACTTTCGGTTTATACATGTCATGTTACTTTTACCTATTTTTAGGCTGAAAGTAGCTAGGACTTACCAGTCTTTATGACTGACCCCGTTTTGTTTCGCCTCTTTTTCTTCCATTTCCCCCTCCCCAGGTGTACAGGGAGGAAATGTTGCTACTTAGTTCGGATTTTTTGCTGCAAGATCATCATCTATGGCTTGGACTTTTCTTGGCTATGGCTATTTTACTGTTTTACTTGGGGAATAATTTATGACTATGGTTTTATGCTTCTTTATTATTGCAAGACAGGTTTTGATGTAAGTAATTTAATGGCACTTACTTTGATGTAAAAGGTTTTAGACCTTAGTACTTTTATAAAGTAATGAAATCGTGTTTTCTTCCGCTGCTTTATATGTTCTGTCTTGTAATATTTCTATGCATGTTTACCTAGATAATACTCCACCAAAGCTAGTGCATTCCCTTTGCGAGTGACCCTAGCGGAGGTGGGGTGTTACAAGTTAATCAGTTAGAGTTAACCAGTTAGAGGTAATCAAATAGAGGTAATCGATTAGAGTTAAAAACGAACTAGAGTTAATCAAATAGAGTTAAAGATATAGAGTTAAGCAAAATTAGAAACTGACTAGAATTAGTAAGTTGAATGGGTTCCTGAGTATCGATCTGATGTTGGTTTCGGCCTTCGGGGTTTATATTAGGAAGTTATTCTCTTGTTAGTTTATAGTTAGAGTCTGATAGATGTGGAAGAATAGTGATACATAATTAAGCCATGGAAATGTTTTCCAGTGTTAATAACGTATATTTTCTAAACATAGAAAATGAGGATATATATATATGTTGGATGATTGATCGATATAATTTCCATCTGGAAATAGTATCGTTGTTTGCACACGTGTTTTTCTTTGATAGTTAAATCACAGACTATCAATGTTTTGACCTTTTTAACGTTGTTAATATGGGGAGACCGGTTGGATTATTATCCAAAGAACAACTCTGTATTGGTATAAGTGATGCGAATCATATATGCCAAAGATAATTGAAGACGGAGTAAAGTGCAAGGGCTATTGTATAAGTCTTAGATAACAGTGCCTAAGATGGATATACTGAATATTGCCTTCGGTTTGTCAAGTCCCAGGACAACTTGTATGGACGAATGTCTGACAGAGTATTCCTAACGAATCATATATGTTGATCTCTTCAAAATGTATTACGTTTGGTGGCGGAGGAATTCGTTTCTCTTAGCTTCATACCCGTGATACCGTTAGGGAGATCGAGAATGATTTGGCGGGTATGACGATGTGGTATTCCAAGTAAATGAAGATATGATATGAAAAGGATAAGCGTAGCTTCTAGCCTCACATCCGGTAAATGACAGAAATCGGGCAGGCAGCATGGCTAAGTCGGTCGCTCCGAAGTAGGGTGTATAATCACCTATCTAGAGAATATTCATTTGCTTCTTTAATCTATCAATGCTGACCCATATACATATATATATATATATATATATATATATATATATATACGGGAACGGTTGCTGATCCCTACCGTTGGTGATGCACATTCGATACACTCAAGCGAAATGAGTGGTCGGTCATGTGTGGCTGAGTTGCAAGATGTTCTTGTTGAACTCTAGTGTATCGTTCCTAGAGTACACTGATCGGAAGGTGGTTCCATACCTTGTCATAGTTGGAAATCCAATTGTAACGACCCAGAAAATCTGAACCAATTTAAAATTTTTGTATTGGCTAAAATAATGGATTTAAATATTTAAAATAAATATTTTAAATGATAGCATTGAAAACTGAGTTTGAATCAACAATGGAAAAGGAATATAATTAATTTTAAATATAAACAAGGCCTAAAATGGCCCTGTAGTTTCAAAAATTGAATTCAAACTTTGACTGACTGTACCGGGTGCAAAACAAAACGGATTTGAGTGAAACAAAAATATTTAAATCAGTTAGTGAATATCATTCTAACGAATCTGAAGAATTGAAGTTTCATAGTAGGAAGCAAAAGTTATGGCCAGATGAATTTTCAGAAAGGTCACTATGGAATTTATATAGCCCGTGAAAATGACCATTTTGCATACCACCTCGGAATTCGACGAAACAACTTTTGTTGGATCCGGGATGTGAAGTTATTGCTAGGTTTCAAATTTCATAATTTTTGAAGCTAGTATGTGAGCGTGGCAAAGGAAAACGTGTTTTGGTCAATTACAGTTAAATTGGATCGACCAGAAATGGGCCTTTTTGCAAACGGTCTCAGAATTCGACGAAACTAGTTTTGTTGGGATTGTATCATCAAAACATAGCCAGATTTAATTTTCTGGAATTTTTCGAATCAGTTTGTGGCCCTGGCAAATTGAAATGTACGTTCAAATCGAATATTGAATGTTCTATATTTTAATTTGAAGGAAAACTGACTGAAACATTCGAATGGGCCTACGAAACATATCCCATTGTGTTCGGAATGGGGGTATTTAACTAGGGATGACAATCGTTGGGTTTGAATTGGCGTTCGTTTGGGAAAGGGGGTATTTTCGAAATTTAAAAAAATATAAATATAAAGAAAATCTCTCATTGGCCAGAGACCATCTTCTCTCTCCCCGATGAATACTGCGCACGACGGAAATTATGTCGCCACCTTCTCTCTTCGATTTCTCCTACGTTTCACAATGAAATCGAGTGATTCTTGATTCATTTTAAAGCTCTTCCTCTCCTCTTTAAATCCATCTAAGGTTTGCTAGTTATCATCAAGTGTGGAGGGAGATACGGGTCCTCAAAGTAAACGACTTTGGAGCGCCGCCGAGCCTTCAGGGCGCCACCAAATGGAGTGAAACCACCGGCGCCGGGAAGGTGGTTCGAAGCTCTTCGACGCTGTGTGAGCTGATTTTCCTATCGCGCAATGGTTTGATTGAAAGATCAAAACCTAGTTTTGAACCATCGTGAAAGGTGGGTCCTTTATTACATCTAAACTTTGAAAAATCATATCTTTTTCGTTTCTTGACGAAATTCGATGAAACAGGAAACATCGTGACCGTGTGGACGTCTTCTACATTCTAGAAGAGACCGCATATTTTTAGGAGCCTTCTGCTATTTTTGGTGGAGTGGAACCCAATGTGAGATTTCTAATTTAAAATCGATATGAAAAACGATGATGTATAAATTATATAGTCGATGTATGAGTTATATAAGCGTTGTACACCTCTTGTATAAGCGTTGTATAAGTTGTACGTTCGATACATAAGTTGTATATGCGTTGTAAAAATTATAAATGTGTTGAAATAGAAGTGAATTGCTATATATATATATATATATATATACACGCCCCTCGTCCACAAACCATGGACGATATTTATTGATCGTGATTGGTGTTAAAATTGATTGATAGCGAATGGCTGATTGGAATTGTTTGTGGTTGATATTGATTGATTGTGGTTGAAAAATACCCGTTTGTGGTTGAAATATTTGGTTGAAACCACATAGGATTAGTTTGTGGAAATGAAATAAATATACATGCCGCCTGCGTGCGAACTAGATGCATGAATCCCATTGTCGAAAGCTGCGAGGCCTTAAGGTAGAGCGAGGAGCCGTACTAGGGACGGTCCCGGTTTTAACTACCCTGCCGTTATGCTGTCGAAATTTTGAATAATATTCATGTGTTTGAATTATTTTCATTTGTTGAAACTATATTTATTCGTTGAATAGAAAACCTTCATGTGTTGAATCGATATTCATTCGTTGAATTGAAATTCATGTGTTGAATGGTATTCGTGTTTTTAAATATAAAAATCACATTTTTATCGATTTATATAAAATATAGAAAACCTTCATGTGTTGAATCGATATTCATTCGTTGAATTGAAATTCATGTGTTGAATTGAAATTCATGTGTTGAATGGTATTCGTGGTTTAAATATAAAAATCACATTTTTATCTATATATACAAACTATAGAAAACCTTCATGTGTTGAATCGATATTCATTCGTTGAATTGAAATTCATGTGTTGAATGGTATTCATATTTTGAAATAAATTGTTTTATAATAAAAATCCCATTTTTAACATCAATATGAAATGTATAAAATAATCTTGTTTTGAAATAAATTGTTCTATAATAAAAATCCTATTTTTTATCACCTATATTAACTATATAAAATAATCGTGTTTTGAAATAAATTGTTTTACATTAAAAATCACATTTTTATTATATACATGAATTGGTAAAAATAGTGAAGTGTTGAAATAGAAGCCAGTTAGATAAAAATATCATTTTTATCAAATGTATGAAAAGAATATAGTTTTGAAATCGAAGAATCGATATATATATATATATATATATATATATATAGAATTGAAATATAACAAATAACGATGCTGCAGTTCGTATTTTGAAACCGTGATTTCAAACGATTATACCGAGAGATCCGACCATCGGATTTTCCCGAAATCGCAACCGTTGGGTTCGCTTTGGAAATATCTTTCCAATGGCACCAACTTTGTAAAAATCCAACGGTTGGATTGTCTGGAATATTTAATTCAAATCTGAAGAAAAACAGCGCCAGAATCGATTATAATTATATATATATATATATATATAATTAAAATATATCGAATAACGATGCTGCAGTTCGAAATTTGAAATCGAAACTTCGAACGATTGTGCCGGGAGATCCGATCGTCTGATTTTCCCGAAACTGGAACCGTTGGATTTGTTTTGAAAAGATCTTTCTAATGATGTAAATTTTGTGAAAATCCAACGGTTATATTTTCAGATATGTGTAAATCAAATCTGAAGAAAAACAGCGCCACAGCCGCGTTATGGCCCGAAGCGTCGTTTTGAATAAATTGGCTATTTTAAAATAAATAAAAATAGCGATGAATCGTTATAAAATATTATAAACGATATTGATGTGATTTAGAAATTAACTGAAGGTTGGTTAAGTCGAATGGTTTCCTGGGTGTTGATCTGATGTTGGTTTCGACCTTCGGGGTTAAAATTTGGGAAATCGTTCTCTTACTGATTGACGGTTAGTGACTAATGAATTGAAATGATGCGTATGTATGTTAGTGATGCACTTGTTTATTATATACGCGAGTTGCTCAGAAAGACCGGGTTTATCCCATTCTGAATAACTGAATCGACGATAAGAAATCGAAGATGAAGACGGTGGTCGAAGACCGGAGATCTTCACCTCGTTTGGATGGTAATCGATGTCCTGATTGGGAGGCATCCCGAAATATGGATAATGAGTGGTGATCGTCCAGACGTACGTGGTGATCGATGGGTTTGCGAGGTATATAATGCCTCCTGTTTCGTTCAGACCCAGAACGGACTTGCAAATGGACAGTGTGTCTGACATTGGAATTTATTATGGGTGATTGATAGCCATCAGTTGCACGGTGTGAATTGCCTGTGTGGCATGCTAAGATGCAGTGATCGGGGCTTCTGTTGAAAAGCAAAGTCTTGTGGAGATGATCAAAGCACCGCCTGTGTGGCGTAGCTTTGTGTATAACGTAAAATCGCGAGCCTCACACCCCGGTATGAACCAGAAACGGGAGAGGACATCAAGGAGGGCATGCGTTTCCTTCTAGTTAAAAGTGGCGTCAGCGCTATTTACACGCCCTGACGAGTTTGACTTATGTGGTTGTTGCTGTTGCGAGGCGCCTCGGTTTGATCGGACGATCCGTGTCCGATGGAGTCATTCGTTGGCTCGTTTACGCCCCAAAGGGCGGGGAAACGCATTGTTCAGGCATTTTAATCCACGTCGGTGGACCGGCCCTGACGATCCAAGGGTCGATGCGCTCTGACTGAGACATGGACTAGATTGTCTCGAAGTCGGTAAGGACTATCTTTTGCCTTGGTTCATGATGGAAATCCAATTTCCAAATACGACATCGTGCGGTTTTGATTGTCTATATATATGGCGACGTGATATATGGTACCCATGCCGTCTATGATTGATAGTTATGATTGAAATTGTTTTTGAAACATATAAACACTAGTAATAATATCAAATGCTTTTGTTTTATTCGTATTAAGCATATTTTGGCCATTATAAGGTAAAACTCTATCCTCCGGTTTGCGTTGCATTGTGTGATGGGAACTTAGTCTTATAATGGCTTCATTTTTATAAAAAGCATTGCGATGTTTAAAAGAATGATTTGTTTTAAAAGCACTTGCGATCCAATGGAGTAAACCCGTTCCACGAAAGTGGCGTGGTCCTGTGATTAGCCATATTATAAATGTGTTGAGTAGATTTCTCATACCAGTCCCATAACTGACTCGTAGTTTTTTCACTTTCAAACTCGGGTGCCCCTTTTTCTACACGGGCATCCTTGTATTCAGGTTTTAGCTGGCTTTCTCTAGATAGCTGGAGCTGAAGATGGATTCTATCATTTATCTCTTTTTATGCTGTTCAGCTCCTATTGTACATATTATGTTTGTTTTCCGCTGTAGACATTTATGTATAGCTGAACTGTATTTGTACTAAGTATGATCCTGTATACTGTGTAACTCTGATGATTACGTTTATCCAGTATATTCTATTGTTCATTATCTGGTGTATTTATTTATTTCTTTTCTGCTATTATCTGTTTATGTGTATATTCCAAAGATTACCCTTTTCTCCGTCAGGACGGGAAATGGGGTCGTCACAACGAGGTATCAGAGCTTTGGTTAAGCTTAGTGTTGGAATATAACATATTAACGAACTCGTCAGAAATAGAACTAGTAGTGTTCTAGGATGGGTAACTCATTACAGATAGGATCAGTAATATCCTCGTATGAGTAAAGCAGAACGAAATTACACCTCGATAGACCCATTTACATTTGAAGTATATGTTTCTATGTTTTAAAATATCTTTTCTGTTGACCTGACACTTGATCTGTTATTTGCAGAAGTACTAGAAAATGAGTGTCAGAAACAGGAATGCAGAGCCGGATATTGAGGCCCTATTAATCAAGTATCGAAATATGGGTGGAATACCATTCTCTGGCGAAGAATCTATTATGAAGACACAGGCTTGGATTCGTTCTGCTGAAAAGATCTTTGATGGCTTAAAGTTAAGGGATGACCAGAAAAGATTACTGGCCTCCTGGGCACTCAAAGACGAAGCTTTGTTCTGGTGGGATTCGGTTATTGAGAATAATCCGGAGGGTGATATCACTTGGGATAGATTTAAAGTGATTTTCCTAGAAAGATTTACTCCTCCAGAAGCAACTGAGCGATTATATGATGAATTCTCTTATCTGATACAAGGAGATATGACCATTCCAGAGTATCATAAGAAATTCAACGAACTCTCTCATTTTGCCCCTCATCTGATTAAAGATCCAAAGAGGAAAAATCTGAGATTTATTCATGGCCTTCAAAGAAAATATCAAAACAGTGTAATGAGGAATGTGAAGCTCCCTTTCTCTGAAATGATATACATGGCTTACCAGTATGAGGATCTCAACAAGAAAGGTATGTTACAGTACAAAGAAGAAGTCAGCTCTAGTGATAAAAGTGAGTCTGAAACCAATCGTCCTGAGGTCAATACAATGTCTGAGGTCAGTAAGGAGCCCAAAGTAAATCGAAAAAGGGCCAGATCCGAAAAAGAACCAGCAACGACTGCCATATGCAATAACTGCCATAAGAAAGGGCATTTGCAAGGGAATTGCAGATCTTTAATGAAACAAAGAAAGGATGGATATAGAGCCAATCGAAAGCAAAAGAAGAAGAGATTTAGAACCGGCGGGGAATTTCAAGAGAATAGAGAGTGCAAATAGTGCCATAAGGCTGGTCATCTTGCAAAGGATTGCCCGCTCTTAAACAAGCCTGAAAAAGTTCAAGTGAATGAAGTAGCAGAAACTTCTGAGCCCTCAGCTATTCAGGAGAGGCCAGATGTTTTAGAAGGTACGCTCAATGTCAAAAACATTCCAGTTAAAGTGCTGTTTGATACAGGTGCGTCACGAAGCTTCATTGCCAAGAATGTAGTTAAGAAACTAGATTTGAATTTGAAGAAGCTCAAAGAACCAATGACTGTCCAAAATCCGGTTGGGGGTTCCATCGATCTCAGTTGGGTTTGTGCAGTACCTATCTCTTTTTCCTGCTATAAATTCCCTACCATCTCGGTCGTCATGAATTTTACAGAGTTTGATCTTATCTTGGGGTTAGACTGGTTGACCAAGTATGAAGCTGAGGTTAAATGCGCCGAGAGAGTTGTTAGGGCAAAGATTAAATCAGGTGATTATATAACTATTCCCTGTGAAGGTCAAAATGCTAATAGAAAAGACTTCTGGGCAGCTTTGGATGCTTCTCCTGTTCAAATAGAAAACATCCTTGAAGTCACAGAGAATATTCCTGACCTCATCAAAGACATTCCTGTCATCAAGAACTATGCGGATGTGTTGGAAGAAGTTGTTCGCTTTCCTCCGTAGAGAGAAATAGATTTCAAGATTGCTTTGATTCTGAATGTAAGGCCGGTAGTTCACGCTATTCGAAGAATGTCCTTGAAAGAGAAAGAAGAACTTGACAATCAAACACGACAGCTAGTATGGAAGGGTTTGATCAGGCCTAGTTTCTCTGATTGGGGAGCAACAGTGGTGTTTGTCCCAAAATCTGACGGTACCCTACGGCTATGTGTGGATTATCGTGATTTGAACAAGAAAACAATAAAGAACAAATATCCATTGCCGCGAATTGACGACTTATTGGATCGTTTGAATGGAGCACAGGTATTCTCAAGGATGGACATAGCTACAGGCTTCCATCAGCTTCGAATCGCCGAAGAGTGTGTTCCAATGACAACATTCAGAGGTCCCGACTTATTCTATGAATGGTTAGTAATGCCATTCGGCTTATGTAACGCTCCAGCTTACTTCGTCGATCTGATGAATAGAGTGTTTAGAGGAGTTTTGAATAAATTTGTTCTGGTTTTTATTGACGATATTCTAATCTTCTCTAAATCAAAGGCCGAACATGAAAAGCATTTGGAACAGGTTCTGGAAATCCTCAGAAGGAATGTATTAAAAGCCAAACTATCCAAATGTATATTCTGGCAAGATGAAGTGAAATTTCTAGGCCACGTCGTATCAAAAGAAGGAATTGCTTTGGATCCAAGTAAAATCACAGCTATTCAAAATTGGAAACAGCCCAGTACTCCTACAAAATCCGCAGTTTTCTCAGATTGGCTAGTTATTACCGGAAGTTTGTTAAAAACTTTTCGAAGATATCTGGTCACTTAACGAAGCTTACAAAGAAGCACTCTAAATTCAGATGGACTCCAGAGAGTGAAGAGGCTTTTGAAGAGCTAAAGTTAAGACTAACGACTGCTCCAGTGTTAACCATTATCGATGGCAATCAGGATTTGAAAGTCTGGACTGATGCTTCTAGGGAAGGTCTTGGCGCAGTGTTAATGCAAAGGGGTCAAATGATTGCTTATGCTAGCCGTCAGCTGAAGCCGCACGAGAAAAACTACGTAACTCATGATCTTGAGTTATTGGCTATAGTATTCGCCTTGAAAATGTGGAGACACTATCTTCTGGGTGAGATATTTGAACTGTTTACAGATCACCAGTCTCTAAAGTATCTATTCACCCAGAAGGACTTGAATCTGAGGCAGCAACGTTGGCTGGAGTTTCTTGCGGCATATGACTTTGAAATTATATACACTCCAGGGAAAGCCAATGTCGTGGCCAATGCGTTAAGCCGAAAGAATGAAATGATTGCCAGTTTTATTATCACGACTTCATTGATAGATAAAATATCTTCTCTTCAGAAGGATGATCACTTCATTCAGAAGATCAGAGAGATAATTCAACAAGGCGAACCCTCGAGTTTTCAAGTTGATAATGATGGGATTCTAAGGCTGAAAGGTCGAATCTGTGTCCTTAACATTGCTGAGCTCCGCAAGGAAGTTCTGGATGAATGCCACAAGTCAAAACTTAGTATCCATCCGGGAGTAAGCAAAATGTACAATGACATCAAACGCACTTTCTGGTGGAAGTCGATGAAGAGGGACATTTCTTTATATGTTAGCTGATGCCCTACTTGCCAGCTAGTCAAAAGTGACCAGTAGAAATTGGTTGGGTTATTGCAACCGCTGGACGTTCCTGGTTGGAAGTGGGAACATATTTCCATGGACTTCATTGATGGTTTTCCCAGAACTAAAAAAGGTAATAACAGTATTTGGGTGATCGTAGATCGCTTCACGAAGACCGCCCATTTCATACCTATCAGATCAAAAAGAACTGCTCAGAGTCTGGCACAGATATACTTCAAGGAAATAGTTAGACTACATGGAGTGCATTTCAGTATAGTCAGTGATAGAGATACAATATTTACTAGCAAATTCTGGGAGGCATTTCAAGTAGAGCTGGGAACGAAGCTGAACTTGAGCACCGCTTATCATCCTCAGACAGACGGTCAGACTGAGAGGGTGAATCGTATACTGGAAGATCTATTGCGGGCTTGTGTTCTAGATTTCGGCGGATCATGGGAAGACCATCTGCATTTGGCTGAATTCTCTTATAACAACAGCTACCAGGCGAGCCTGACAATGTCGCCATTCGAAGAATTATATGGTAGACCGTGCCGATCTCCTGCTTGTTGGGTCGAACCCGGTAATAGACTTGTATTGGGACCTGATATGATCCGAGAAGCTGCCGACAAAGTCGACTTTATTAAGAAGCGATTACTCGCCGCTCAAAGCCGACAAAAGAGCTACGCCGATAGGAGAAGAAGAGATATATCATTTGCTGTTGGCGACTATGTATATTTGAAAGTATCGCCGATGAGAGGAGTTATCCGGTTCGGTAAAACTGGAAAGTTGGTGCCCAAATTCATTGGTCCGTTTCCTATTCTGGAATGGATCGGAACTCTCTCTTATAGGGTTAAATTGCCTGATTGGTTGCCTGGAGTTCGTGATGTATTTCATATATCTCAACTTCGAAAGCACATTCATGACCCAGACTTGGTTGTGGAAGAGGCCGCACAGCAGGATATTGAAATCACTCCAGAACTAGCTGTGAGAAGACAGCCGCTCAAAATCATTGGCAAAGAAACCAAAGAGCTGAGGAACAAGAAGGTTCACTTGGTCAAAGTGCAATGGAGTGGGGATCCGCGAGATTGTACTTGGGAAACTGAGGAGAGCATTCAGAAAGCCTATCCTAGATGCCGAGTGGATATCTCTGATTGACTCCGGTGTAAGGTACATTTACCATACTTTGCATTACCGTTTAGTTCTCTACTTTGTTGTTGTTTTCTTTCCATGGATGTGCACTTTTAATTCTATAGTCTGATTAATTTAAAAAGAGTGTATGACTGAATTTGTATGATTTTGAAAAGTTAAAAACAATTTGATTGTTGTTTGTGTTGTGTGATAGTAGATTTGATTAATTAAATTATTAGAAAGATAGTTAATTTAATTAATAAGAGAATGAATGGTAGAATTTATTCGATATATCACACCTTGAACTGATATGAAAATAGATAGAAATATATACATGTGCATTATATATGTTTGAACAGGTAATTGGATAGCTGTTGAGTAAAGATTTTATTTGCGTGCGCGACAAATAGGTAAACCTTAATGAGTTGGATGTGCAATTTTATTATTATATCAACTCCTGTGAATGCCATTGGATGCGGAGTGCTGGTTGTTCTGTGTGTAAATAATAAACGTCACCATAGGATAGTAACAATTAATATTGAACTACATTACATGGCATACTTCTGGAAGATAGGCATACTTCATCATATACCACATAAGCATTTGGAGCTTGTGTGACGAGGTGGAAGATTTACTATACGAGCGAGAGGCTTGTATGGCGATGACTATATTTTACAGGTTGAACTGATGACTGATATGGACTATTTAAATTGTAACGATAAAATTGCAAGATTAATAAAAACCCCACACGGGTCTGGAGTTGACAATAACCACGTCTCTCTAGTTATTAGATACAGCACATGGACTATTTATTTCCCACACGGGACGAGGTGACGAGAATTTATCCTCTGGAGCATTTTAAATACACACTCCCTCAGGCTTTGACAGGGTGACAAGAATTTATTCTCTGGAGTTATTATCAATACACACTCCCCTGTAAACACCAGAATATATCACTATAAATATGTGTATGCTTATTAGGATTTATTGGGTACCTAATACGGCCCAATAAATTTCCAAACTCCTCCCCGTACAAAGGAGGTTATGGCGAAATTTTTCGAAAATTCCGGGTGTTAGCCAAATTTTTGAAGAATTTGAAAATTCTCAGAAACTGAAAAGTTGGAGAATGGAAGCCAGATCGAACGTAGAGTTGATTAATCAAACCACTTTCGACTTTGTTCCTTTTCGGGGACGAAAAGTTTTAAGTGGGGGAGATTGTAACGACCCAGAAAATCTGAACCAATTTAAAAATTTTGTATTGGCTAAAATAATGGTTTTAAATATTTAAAATAAATATTTTAAATGATAGCAATGAAAACTGAGTTTGAATCGACAATGGAAAAGGAATATAATTAATTTTAATTATAAACAAGGCCTGAAATGGCCCTGCAGTTTCAAAAATTGAATTCAAACTTTGACTGACTGTACCGGGTGCAAAACAAAACGGATTTGAGTGAAACCAAAAATATTTAAATCTGTTAGTGAATATCTTTCTAACGAATTTGAAGAATCAAAGTTTCATAGTAGGAAGCAAAAGTTATGGCCAGATGAATTTTCAGAAAGGTCGCTATGGAATTTATATAGCCCGTGAAAATGACCATTTTGCATACGACCTCGGAATTCGACGAAACCACTTTTGTTGGATCCGGGATGTGAAGTTATTGCTAGGTTAAAAATTTCATAATTTTTGAAGCTAGTATGTGAGCGTGGCAAAGGAAAATGTGTTTTGGTCAATTATAGTTAAATTGGATCGACCAGAAATGGGCCATTTTGCAAACGGTCTCAGAATTCGACGAAACTAGTTTTGTTGGGACCGTATCATCAAAACATAGCCAGATTTATTTTTCTGGAATTTTTCGAATCAGTTTGTGGCCCTGGCAAATTGAAATGTACGTTCAAATCGAATATTGAATGTTCTATATTTTAATTTGAAGGAAAACTGACTGAAACATTCGAATGGGCCAACGAAACATATCCCATTGTGTTCGGAATGGGGGTATTTAACTAGGGATGACAGTCGTTGGGTTTGAATTGGCGTTCGTGTGGGAAAGGGGGTATTTTCGAAATTTAAAAAAATATAAATATAAAGAAAATCTCTCATTGGCCAGAGACCATCTTCTCTCTCCCCGATGAATACTGCGCACGACGGAAATGATGTCGCCACCTTCTCTCTTCGATTTCTCCCACATTTCACAATGAAATCGAGTGATTCTTGATTCATTTCAAAGCTCTTCCTCTCCTCTTTAAATCCATCTAAGGTTTGCTAGTTATCATCAAGTGTGGAGGGAGATACGGGTCCTCAAAGTAAATGACTTTGGAGCGCCGCCGAGCCTTCAGGGCGCCACCGAACGGAGTGAAACCACCGGCTCCGGGAAGGTGGTTCGAAGCTCTTCGACGCTGTGTGAGCTGATTCTCCTATTGCGCAACGGTTTGATCGAAAGATCAAAACCTAGTTTTGAACCATCGTGAAAGGTGGGTCCTTTATTACATCTGAAATTTGAAAAATCATATCTTTTTCGTTTCTTGACGAAATTCGATGAAACAGGAAACATCGTGACCGTGTGGATGTCTTCTACATTCTTGAATAGACCGCATATTTTTAGAAGCCTTCTGCTATTTTTGGTGGAGTGGAACCCAATGTGAGATTTCTAATTTAAAATCGATATGAAAAACGACGATGTATAAATTATATAGTCGATGTATGAGTTATATAAGCGTTGTACACCTCTTGTATAATCGTTGTATAAGTTGTACGTTCGATATATAAGTTGTATATGCATTGTAAAAATTATAAATGTGTTGAAATAGAATGAATTGCTATATATAAATATATATATACGCCCCTCGTCCACAAACCATGGACGATATTTATTGATCGTGATTGGTGTTAAAATTGATTGATAGCGAATGGCTGATTGGAATTGTCTGTGGTTGATATTGATTGATTGTGGTTGAAAAATACCCGTTTATGGTTGAAATGTTTGGTTGAAACCACATAGGATTAGTTTGTGGAAATGAAATAAATATACATGCCGCCTACTTGCGAACTAGATGCATGAATCCCCATTGTCAAAGCTGCGAGGCTTTAAGGTAGAGCGAGGAGCCGTACTAGGGACGGTCCCGGTTTTAACTACCCTGCCGTTATGCTGCCGAAATTTTGAATAATATTCATGTGTTTGAATTATTTTCATTTGTTGAAACTATATTTATTCGTTGAATAGAAAACCTTCATGTGTTGAATCGATATTCATTCGTTGAATTGAAATTCATGTGTTGAATGGTATTCGTGTTTTTAAATATAAAAATCACATTTTTATCGATTTATATAAACTATAGAAAACCTTCATGTGTTGAATCGATATTCATTCGTTGAATTGAAATTCTTGTGTTGAATTGAAATTCATGTGTTGAATGGTATTCGTGTTTTAAATATAAAAATCACATTTTTATCAATATATACAAACTATAGAAAACCTTCATGTGTTGAATCGATATTCATTCGTTGGATTGAAATTCATGTGTTGAATGGTATTCATATTTTGAAATAAATTGTTTTATAATAAAAATCCCATTTTTAACATCAATATGAAATGTATAAAATAATCTTGTTTTGAAATAAATTGTTCTATAATAAAAATCCTATTTTTTTATCACTTATATTAACTATATAAAATAATCGTGTTTTGAAATAAATTGTTTTACAGTAGAAATCACATTTTTATTATATACATGAATTGGTAAAAATAGTGAAGTGTTGAAATAGAAGCCAGTTAGATAAA
This sequence comes from Allium sativum, assembly GCA_030737875.1. Lineage (NCBI taxonomy): Eukaryota > Viridiplantae > Streptophyta > Magnoliopsida > Asparagales > Amaryllidaceae > Allium > Allium sativum. The sequence continues at coordinate 391,266,198 of CM060925.1, forward strand.
AAATTTATTTTTATCAAATGTATGAAAATAATATAGTTTTGAAATCGAAGAATCGATATATATATATAAATAGAATTGAAATATATCGAATAACGATGTTGTAGTTCGTATTTTGAAACCGTGATTTCAAACGATTATACCGAGAGATCCGACCATCGGATTTTCCCGAAATCACAACCGTTGGGTTCGCTTTGGAAATATCTTTCCAATGGCACCAACTTTGTAAAAATCCAACGGTTGGATTGTCTGGAATGTTTAATTCAAATCTGAAGAAAAACAGCGCCAGAATCGATTATAATTATATATGTATATAATTATAATTAAAATATATCGAATAACGATGTTGCAGTTCGAAGTTTGAAATCGAAACTTCGAACGATTGTGCCGGGAGATCCGATCGTCGGATTTTCCCGAAACTGGAACCGTTGGATTCATTTTGAAAAGATCTTTCTAATGATGTAAATTTTGTGAAATCCAACGGATAGATTTTCAGATATGTGTAAATCAAATCTGAAGAAAAACAGCGCCACGGCCGCGTTATGGCCCGAAGCGTCATTTTGAATAAATTGGCTATTTTAAAATAAATAAAAATAGCGATGAATCATTATAAAATATTATAAACGATATTGATGTGATTTAGAAATTAACTGAAGGTTGGTTAAGTCGAATGGTTTCCTGGGTGTTGATCTGATGTTGGTATCGGCCTTCGGGGTTAATATTTGGGAAATCGTTCTCTTACTGATTGACGGTTAGTGACTAATGAATTGAAATTATGCGTATGTATGTTAGTGTTGCACTTGATTATTATATATGCGAGTTGCTCAAAAAGACCAGGTTTATCCCATTCTGAATAACTGAATCGACGATAAGAAATCGAAAATGAAGACGGTGGTCGAAAACCGGAGATCTTCACCTCGTTTGGATGGTAACCGATGTCCTAATTGGGAGGCATCCTGAAATATGGATAATGAGTGGTGATCGTCCAGACGTACATGGTGATCGATGGGTTTGCGAGGTATATAGTGCCTCCGGTTTCGTTCAGACCCAGAACGGACTTGCAAATGGAAAGTGTGTCTGACATTGGAATTTATTATGGGTGATTGATAGCCATCAGTTACACGGTGTGAATTGCCTGTGTGGCATGCTAAGATGCAGTGATCGGGGCTTCTGTTGAAAAGCAAAGTCTTGTGGAGATGATCAAAGCACCGCCTGTGTGGCGTAGCTTTGTGTATAACGTAAAATCGCGAGCCTCACACCCCGGTATGAACCAGAAACGGGAGAGGACATCAGGGAGGGCATGCGTTTCCTTCTAGTTAAAAGTGGCGTCAGCGCTATTTACATGCCCTGACGAGTTTGACTTATGTGGTTGTTGCTGTTGCAAGGCGCCTCGGTTTGATCGGAAGATCCGAGTCCGATAGAGTCATTCGTTGGCTCGTTTACGCCCCAAAGGGCGGGGAAACGCATTGTTCAGGCATTTTAATCCACGTCGGTGGACCGGCCCTGACGATCCAAGGGTCGATGCGCTCTGACCCTAAGACATGGACTAGATTGTCTCGAAGTCGGTAAGGACTATCTTTTGCCTTGGTTCATGACAGAAATCCAATTTCCAAATACGACATCGTGCGGTTTTGATTGTATATATATATGGCAACATGATATATGGTACCCATGCGGTCTATGATTGATAGTTATGATTGAAATTGTTTTTGAAACATATAAACACTAGTAATAATATCAAATGCTTTTGTTTTATTCGTATCAAGCATATTTTGGCCATTATAAGGTAAAACTCTATCCTCCGGTTTGCGTTGCATTGTGTGATGGGAACTGAGTCTTATAATGGCTTCATTTTTATAAAAAGCATTGCGATGTTTAAAAGAATGATTTGTTTTAAAAGCACTGGCAATCCAATGGAGCAAACCCGTTCCAGGAAAGTGGCGTGGTCCTGTGATTAGCCATATTATAAATGTGTTGAGTAGATTTCTCATACCAGTCCCATGACTGACTCGTAGTTTGTTTCACTTTCAAACTCGGGTGCCCCTTTTTCTACACGGGCAACCTTATACTCAGGTTTTAGCTGGCTTTCTCTGGATAGCTAGAGCTAAAGATGGATTCTATCATTTATCTCTTTTTATGTTGTTCAGCTCTTATTGTACATATTATGTTTGTTTTCCGCTGTAGACATTTATGTATAGCTGAACTGTGTTTGTACAAAGTATGATCCTGTATACTGTGTAACTCTGATGATTACGTTTATCCAGTATATTCTACTGTTCATTATTTGGTGTATTTATTTATTTCTTTTCTACTATTATCTGTTTATGTGTATATTCCAAAGATTACCCTTGTCTCCGTCAGAACGGGAAATGGGGTCGTCACACCAATCATCCAATAAGCGCCTGGGGTTTATGATTTTACATTATATATGTGGAACGTGAGATGAAAGCGTTCTGCTAGATTGACATCTATTTGTACTTAGACATTATTATAATATCAGAATGATATTGTTTACAAAGGTTTGTTTGGATTTTCATAAGGGAAAAACCCGTTCCGTTTTCACGGCGTGGTCTTATGAGATATCCTTTATTAACCAAGTGTTGGAGTTTTATTCATACCAGTCCCATGACTGACCCGGAGTTTATTTTGTTTTGTTTCCCTAAACTCTTGGGTGCCTAAATTTGTACGGGCAGTCAAGTAGTCGGGATTTTACAGATACACTTGGGGAGCTTGGAGCAGGAGGCTTCAAGATTTTATAGCTATTGTTTTTCCGCTATGTTGTAAGTGCTGTACTCTGATAAGTGTTATTGTATACATAATGTTTGTATTTCAAAACTTATGTTATATTTTATTCGTTCCGCTGTGAGATTCGTGTTCACTCTGTTGATGATGTTCTTCTTCTTCTTCTATTCTATTAGTTATATCTTATCTATCCTCACCTTCTATCTTCTTTCTATTAATTTCTTGAATTTCCAGTACAATTTGGGGTTGGACTTGTGTTATTTGGTCAGCTCAAATTGGACAGGATTTTCGGGTCATTACACTAAATCGACCGTTTTTAAGTGGAATTGATTATTTCCTTAGTTTGTTTCGAATTAATCGAATAGAATAGTTAATGAATATTGTTTTAATTTTAATAAGATTTTAAAAAGGAATTTACTATTTGTTTTAATTAATAAAGAAATTAACTACTTTATAGTAGTTAATGATCGAAGTAAAATATTATCCTGATGAATAATAATTTAGGGAATTTCTTTTTAATGGAAATTCATTGGGGTTGAAATGAAATCAAGTTGAATGGTGAAAAGGGTGAACGAGTTTTATATTTAAAACCCGAATTTTTATAACGAAGTTATAAAGAGAAGTTTAAGCAAATACGATAGATTAAATTAAATATTTACTTAATATTCGAATTAAGTAAAAAGGAATTTAGGAAAAAGGGTTTATAATAAACCAGGGTTATATAATAAGATTAAAGTGTAAAAGAGTTAATTTTAAATTGACATTACTTAAAAATGAGATTAAGTAAAAAAAAAGGGAAATTGAAATCAGATTTCTAAAGCGAGGATGGTTGAATGAATTTGAAAGGAGATTGGTAAAGGTGAATTTGGGTAAGTAAGTGGGTCGTAGGGTTGTATAACCAAATCCGAACTAAAAAGGAATTTGTTTAAAGAGGCAGAGTTAAAAAAAGGTGTTGTTTATAAGAAATTACTTAATTATGGTATTAAGAAAGAAGGGTTATATTCGAGAAAAAAGATTTTCAAAGAGAAATAAGGTTATATGAAACTGTATTTTGAATAAAGTAGAGAAATGGAAATTGTTTTGAGACTGGAATGGAATATTGGTTTTTGGATTACAGCTTATATTTATCTGAAGATAAGAACGTTGTTGATCAAGGTCTGAGAGGTAATTAAAATACCCCAACTTGAACGACATCAGGATTATCTGAAGATGATATTAGTTGTAATGGTTAAAAGGGTTAGTAATAATTTACTTTTTCCATTAAAGGAATAATAATGCAGCGTTTAGTGAAAATTGGATATATATATATATATGTATATATATATATATAATGAGAGATCCAAAATGAAAGGGGAATAAAAGAGGGTTGCATGAAAATATAATGATACTCTCGACTCAGAATGGAAATGCAAGGTGGAGTTTTATTTTATACAAATAAATATTGGTTATTATTTCAAGTAATGAAGTAAAAAGATATTCCGTAATGTTGTTTGACGAGTAACAAGTTGAATGGATTTTCCAATAATAGATAATAACGTGGCTAATGATTTGAAAGTAAAAATAAAAGACTGGATATGATATAGGATATTCCTAAGTATTAAAATGAATTTGTTTAAAGAAGAATCTTATGTTAAATAAGGAGCGGTAAATTATATTTATAATATTGAAATATTTAAGAGTTTTAAATCTACATTTGTTTAATTAAAAGGCCAGTTGATGCTGAATACTGAACTAGTAAACTCATTGGATGTTCACGAATGAATCACTGCTTATTTTGATGGTTAAATCACCGACTATCAAATCTGTTCAATACGATTATTGGTACGGAAAGACCAAGATCGAATTATATTCGAAAACCATTCCGACTAACAAATACGTGAAGATATCAGAATATGATCGAGATGGAGCATTGAGGACTGTAGATCTTCATAAACGGAGGAACTGCTTAAAATCTCTGTGTTGCAACACAGAGATAAACTGTGGTTCTGTCGTGGTTGGGATCTACAGATTGCAAGGACTTCTCGCTACTGATCTATAGGGTGATTCCTTGGATGTGGTAGGAGGGTGCCTTCGGTTCATCCTGTTCCTGGATGACTTGTATGGACGGATGTCTAACAGAGTATTTCCAAAGGGATCACGTACGTTGATTTCTTCAAAGGTGCTATAGTTGTTGGCGGAGAATGGCCATTCTCTTAGCTTAACTGCTAGTGTATTTTTGTGGACGTCAATTAGTGATATCTGGCGGATCTGACGATGTGGCATCCAAAGTGAATGATGACCAGATGCTCTAAAAGGAAATGCTAGCCTCAAGCCTCATCAACTGAGAAATGAAAAAAGTCAGGCAGGCAGCATGGCTATGTGGGTCGCTCCCATTAGGGTGTATAATCACCTATCTAGAGAAACTCCTTTTGCTTCTTTAATCTATTTCGATGTTGTCCCTTTTTGGGAAACGGTGGTTTGAGCCCAACCGTTGGTGATATATATTCGATACACTCAAGCGAAATTAGTGGTCGGTCATGTGTGGGTCGGGTTGCAAGACGTTCTTGTTGAACCCAGTGTATTCCCCTCTAGAGATACACTATCGGCAGGTGGTTCCATACCTTGTCATATTCGGAATCCAATCTCCAATAAGTGCCTGCGGTTTTGATTGTATACTATATATGTGGAGCGTGAGATGCAAGCGTTCCGCTAGATTGATATCTACTTGTATTTAGACACTATGATAATATCAAAAAGATATTGATTTCAAAATGTTTTGGGTTATCGTAAGGTAAAAACCGTCCGTATTTATGTGTGGATTTGGTCTTACGATTATCCTCTTCTTTTGAAAGATTTTTGAACTTTAAAATCAAGTTGGATGATCCCCCTTAATACTGTGCAGTTTTTTTCTCACTCTGGTTCACCAGACTGACCCGGTATTTGTAATGCTCGGGTTAGACCGGGATGTACATGTCCAGGTTATCAGATGCTGCGAAGTCCAGAGACGAGCTGGAGATGTTCCAACATATGAGATTATATGGTGTGTATTCCTCTATGTATTGTGTATGAGGGCAGGTTACCATAACTGTCCAGATGAGTGTTGTACTCTGATATTGTAAGTATTTTTAAAAGCTCTCAATTAAGGTTTATTTCTGTATTATATTTTGTTCCGCTGCGATGTGAGACTCTGATTATGTGTTGTGTTGGTTCTTCTTCTTCTATTCTGATATATCTTTCTTTCTTATCTCACCCTCTAATTTATTTCTAATAACTATCCAGTGTTTTCGGTGTTTGGAAGATCGGCATGAGTAACGGTAAGTGTATTTATGTGGATTTTCAGGGCCGAAAATCCTTGGGTCGTTATAATTTCTATTTTGACAATTCTAATTCAATAACAATGACAATCTCTATTTTGACAAAAACATATTCTAACTAAATGATATTTTTATTAACAAAAACATATTCTTATCTAAATGACATGTTTATTTACAAAGTATGTTTTCTAACTAAATGACATATTTATTTACAAAATACGTTTTCCAACATAGATGGCATATTTATTTACATACATTTGTATTCTAATGAAAAATAAAAGAATAATTTATTTGCATACATTTTTCTAGGTATTCTAATGACAAATAAAAGAATAATTTATTTGTATACATTTTCTATTCAACATAACAAATAAAAATGATAATTTCATTTGTTTACAATTTCTATTTCAACTTAACAAATAAAAATGATAATTTTATTTGTTTACGATCTCTATTTAACAAAAATGATATTATTGTTTAAACACAAATCTATTTAACAAAAACGTTATTTTTGTTTTAACATAAATCTCCTTAACAAAAATGTTATTTTGTGTTTTGACACAAATCTATTTAACAAAAATGTAATTCTTGTTCTAACTCAATTCTAATTAACAAAAATGTAATTTTTTTTGTTCTAACTCAATTCTAATTAACAAAAATGTAAATTTTTGTTCTAACTCAATTCTAATTTACAAAATGTAGTTTTTTGTTCTAACTCAATTCTAATTACAAAATGTAAATTTTTGTTCTAACTCAATTCTAATTAACAAAAATGTAATTTTTGTTCTAACTCATTTCTAATTAACAAAAATGTAATTTTTGTTCTAACTCAGTTCTGATTAACAAAAATGTAATTTTTGTTCTAACTCAGTTCTGATTAACAAAAATGTAATTTTTGTTCTAACTCAGTTCTGATTAACAAAAACGTAATTTATGTAATTTTCTTCTAACTCAGTTCTAATTAACAAAAATGTTATTTTTGTTCTAACTCAATTCTGATTAACCAAATGTTATTTTTGTAACAACTATTATATTTTGACCAAAAATGCCAATTTTGTTTCAACTATTACATTTTGACAAAAGTGACAAATTTGGTTTCAACTTTTATAATCGAACAAAAGTGACAAATCTAGTTTCAACTAATGTGTTTTGACAAAAATATATATTTTGTTTTAACTAATGTGTTTTTGACAAAAATGTATATTTTGTTTTTAACTAATGTGTTTTGACAAAAATGTATATTTTGTTCAACAATTCTAATTTGACAAAAATGTATATTTTTGTTCAACAATTTTAATTTGACAAAAATGAATGTTTTTGTTTCAACTATACTGATTGACAAAAATGAATGTTTTTGTTCAACTAAACTATATTGACAAAAATGAATATTTTTGTTTCAACAACTATATTGACAAAAATGAATATTTTTGTTCAACTAACTATATTGGAAAAATGAATACTTTTGTTCAACTAAACTATATTGACAAAAATGAATATTTTTTGTTTAACTAAACTATATTGACAAAATTGAATATTTTTGTTTAACTAAACTATATTGACAAAAATGAGTATTTTTGTTTTCAACTATTTTACAACAAACATGATATATTTGTTTTCAACTATTTTATAACAAACATGATATATTTGTTTTCAACTATTTTATAACAAATATGATATATTTGTTTCCATCTATTTTATAACAAACATGATATATTTATTTCCAACTATTTTATAACAACATGATATATTTATTTTCATCTATTTTATAACAAACATGATATATTTATTTCCAACTATTTTATAATAACATGATATATTTATTTTCAACTATTCTATAACAACATGATATATTTGCTTTCAACTATTTTATTATAACAAATATGATATATTTGTTTTCAACTATTTCATTATAACAAATATGATATATTTGTTTTCAACACAACAATCATCAAATCAATAGATCTACATAGCAATGCCAATTCCAGATCAAATCACGTATGACAATCAATTAAAATTTAACAACGGATCGGAAGAAAAATCACAATCACAATTAATTATTTTTAATAAATAAATAAATAGAATTCTCAACTTGATCGGTTTCAGGAATTGTTTATTGAAGATTTTATTACTGTTCAGATCTGAAACTTCCTCAATTTCTAATTTGCTTCGTTTCTGATCTAGTTAAATCCATTGTGTAGAGCTCTTCAAGACGGTTCTAACGGACCTAAGATCGTCAAATTCTGAATTGATTTGCACAAGATATGAACGTTCGAATATTTCATTACATAATTCATTTATTATAATTAACCACATAATTAAGGCTAAACCATTTTTAAGGAAATCAGACCGTCGTCTTCCTCTGTTCGTGATAGCCAAACCCAATCCTCACGCGTGTTGATCAAGAATGCATGCCAACCGAAGCAGCTCGGACCCGATCAGAGGACATCACCGGAATCGCCTTGAGCCGCACCCCCTATGACAGGATCCACGGCCAACTCGGCCTCCCCCATAGCCTCGAAATCCATCCTAAAGTCGCGCCCTTTGAGGCCTGATTCCTCTCAATCCAGCATATTAAACACGATCACCGTTCGAATTAAAGATCAAAGGATGCTCTTCGAATTTGTATTTGAAGTTTCAAATATTAGTTAGTGGATTGGAAGATTGAATGGGAAGAAGATTGGAGCTCCATCACCATTGATTTATTCCAGCGGTGGCTAAATGTGTTAGGGCTAGGGTTTGGATTATTAAAATCATAACATATTTCATCGTTTTACGTGTTATAAAGCCAGAAACGGACCGGAGCCCAAATCAGGCATGGTCACTGCCTAACAATAGGTTTTGATGCCTTTTGAACGCAATGGAACTAGTGGCGAAGCCCAATTCTAAAGTCTACACCATGTTCCTTCAATAACGTACTATTTCAAAATAAACATGAACAAATTTCAATGTACATTTCAATTTACTAGAGCCACATACTAACTCTAAAATGTCCAGAATTTTTTTTTAGTTATGTTTTGATGCCACTGTCCCAACAAAATTAATTTCGTCGAATTTGGAGATCGTTTGAAAAATGGCCATTTTCTGGTCGATCCAATTCAACTGAAATTGACAAAACACGTTTTCTTTTGCCACGCTCGCATATTAATTCTAAAAATTTTGAAAATTGGAATCTAGAAATAATTTGACATTCCGGATCCAACCAAAGTGGTTTCGTCGAAAACGGAGGTCGTTTGTAAATTGGCTATTTATTATATTAATATATATATATATATATATATATATATATATATATAAATTCCATAGCGACTATTCTGAATTTTAAACTGGGTATAACTTTTGATTCCCGCTAAGAATTTTCAATTTTTCAGATTCATTAGAAAGATATTTATAAACAGATTCTAATATTTCTGGTTTCACTAAAATCCGGTTTATTTTGCATCCTGTATATTCAGTCAAAGTTCAGATTCAAAATTTCAAACTGCCGTGCTAATTCTAACTCCTTTTAAAATTAAAATAAATATATTCGTTCTAACTTCGAGTTAAATAAATTTTTAGTCGTTATTATTTAAAATAAATCTTTTTCAATATTTAAAATCCATTAAAATTTCTAAAATAAAAATTTTAAATTAGTTCAAAATTCCGGGTTGTTACAGTAGTTAAATATTATTTTTTTATAATATATGTTGAATAATATGAATTATTGTGTTCATTTGGATGTGAAATTGGTTTATATTTCATAGTTTGGTACTTCGGTAGATAGTTAACTCTCTAATACCGTTGATAAAAGGAAAGATTTCGAAATCAATATGAACTCGATTGTGAACGTTTTCAAAGTTATATTTATATATTTGAAATACAATGTTTATTTTAAAAATAAACATTGAAGATTAATTTATGTTTCTAAAACTATTTAAATTATAAATTAATTAATGGAAATTCCCAATATTAATAAATAAATGGTTAAGCTGTTAAATTAAATAGGAATTTTAAAATGATTGTGAAAAAGGGATTAAGCGGCATAAATGGAAATTTTTAAAGATTTTAAAATATCAAAATAGACTGATGGAATTGGACGTGAAACGAAATTGATTTAAAGGAATGAAAAGTGTTTTTTCGTAATTAATAAACGTTTTTACAAACATGGGTTTTAATATACGAAATGTGATTAAATCGCATTCGTGAATGAGATTAGTGAATAAAATGGAATTGGAAATAGAACATGAATATTCGGCGTAAATTGGGGAATGAGACGAATGTCTAATAAATGGAATTTTAAGGCAAGATGGTCAAAAAGAGTTATAAACGGAAATTCATATAAACCGAGTTATATGAAGAGAGTTATGGAATTGCTTTATAAAATAAAGGAAATTGTCAAATTAGAGTTAAATATTGACAAATGGTTTAAAGGATACGTGAAATAAAAAGATACAAGTTATCGGCAAAATATTTGTAAATGGGAAAGATATTTATAAATAAATGGTTAAGGATTTTATAAATTAAAAATGGGAAGTTAATGATTTTGTAAATAAAAAGATGAATGGTTTTGTAAATTAAATCTGTAATATTTTTACAGAGTTTAAGTTGAATTATTTTAGTTAATTTTATGAATGGTATTTTAAATAGAATTTGAAATGGTATATTAATTTGGAATGTAACTAGATTTGGGAAAATACTTTATATTTAAGTTTTCAAGTCAAAATTTGCCGAAAGGGAGTTATAAGTGGAGATACAAATAACCAAGTTTAACGAAAAGAGTTATGAAATGTATTTGTATAATAAAGGGGTTTGTCTAATTGGAATTTAACATTTACAAATTGTTTAAACGATACCGAAGTAAAAGAATATAAATTATCTGTAAAATATTTGCAAACAGTAATGGATTCGGTAAATGAAAGATAAAGGGGTTTAGAAATGGAATCTGTAAACATTTGTTACAGAAGTTAAATCGAACCGTTTAGTAAATTTTATGAAGTGATATTGTAAATAAAATTTGAAATGATTTCTGAAATTATAGAGCAACGTAATCATTTTAAAATGGTTAAAAGGGAATGTGATATGGTTGAGTAATTGAAACTTGTTGTACTTTGGTTGAGTTGGGTAATTTTCGTGGTGTTAATCTGATGTTGGTTTCGGCCTTTGGGATTGATACTGAAAGATTTATTCACTTACCTATTTACAATGAGGAGCCAATGAGTAGTAGTGGAACGATATTGAATATTCTTATATTAAAATAAGAAAAGGGAAATGTTTGATGAATTCGAAGTTTGAACATTTAATTAACGACTGGTTAATTAAAGAGGCTAAATGATGCTCGGTATTGAATCAGTAAAATTATCTTATTTTATGGATGAATGGTTGTTTATTTGATTGTTAAATAACCGAATATCAAATCTGGCCTATACGATTGTTTATATCGAAAGACCAGAATCGAATTTATATTCGAAAACCATTCCGAACCAGTAAATACGTTGAAGAAGTTTGTTGAAGATGGAGCAATTGAAGACCGTTGATCTTCATGAGCGGAAGAGCTACTTGTTAAATTTCTCTGGTGGCCGCCAGAGATATTATGACTTGTGATTCTGTCGTAAGTGAAATATTTGGATTGCAAGGACTACTCGCTACTAATTCATAGGGTGATACCTAGGATATGGTAGGAGGGTGCCTTCGGTTCATCCTGTTCCTAAATGACTTGTATGGACAGATGTTTGACAAAGTATTTCTTAAGAGTCACGTACATTGATTTTTACAAACGTACTTCTGTTGGTGGAATTAACACCTAGAATATTTTTAATGATGCCAATTAGTGATTTGACGGATCTGATGATGTGGCATTTAAAGGGGATGGTGGCCAGATGTTCTAAAAAGAAGATTAAAACCTCAAGCCTCATTAACCGGGAAATGGTATAAAATCGGGTAGGTCGCATGGCTAAGTGGATTGCTCCCAATTAGGGTGTATTGTCCCCATCTAGAGAATATTCATATTTGTTACTTCTTTTCATTTATATATCTTCCGGGAACTACGGCGGTCACAACAAAAAGCCGTAAGGTGATAATACATCTGGTACCCTCAAGCGAAGTGAGGGGTCGGTCACGTTTAGCATGGGTTGCAAGATGTTATTGTTGATTCCTGGTGTATTCCTCTTTAGAGATACACTGCCGAAAGGTGGTCCCATACCTTACCAGCAAATCCATTCTCCAATAAGAGCCTGCGGTTTTGATTGTATACTATATATGTAGAGCGTGAGGTGCAAGCGTTCTGCTAGATTGTTATTTATTTGTATTTAGACATTATTATAGTATCAAAAAAGACACAATTTCAAATGTTTTGGGTTATCATAAGGTAAAAACCGTCCGTGTTTATGTGTGGATTGGTCTTATTATTATCCTTTTCTTTTAGAAAAGATTTGTTAATTTAAAATCAAGTTTGATGTTACTTGTAAACTTAGTGGGTTTCTCACTTTGGTTCACCAGACTGATCCGACGTTTGTAATGCTCGGGTTTGACCCTTTTTTACAGGTTCAGGTTATCGGATGATGTGAAGGGAAAGTTGGAAGAGTCCGGACTTATGATATCTAGTATTTGTTCCCCTGTGTCTTTTATATGAGGACAGGTTATTATAACTGTCCAGATGTGTTGATGTACTCTAATGATTGTAAGTTTTTTTCCAAGTTCTCATTAAATATTTATTTCAATATTATATTATGTTCCGCTGTGATGTGAGACTTCATGTTGTGTTGGTTTCTCTTCTTCTTCTATTCTAATATTTCTTTCTAATAACTATCTGGTGTTTTCGATACTTGAGTTTTGGCAAGTAATACATGTTTATGTATTATTGTCCAAATTCGGGCATCGAATTTTTTTACCGGGTCGTTACAGTGGTATCAGAGCAATGGTTTAGTAATAACCTTGGCTCTATGGCGTAACTCGATAGAGATGGGGTTAGTGATACCCTAGACTAAGTTGAGTGAATATATAAGTGCGTATTTGTAGATTTATTATATACAAATGTTTTGTATTGTGTTATTTGATCTGTTTGATTTTGAACTGACAATGGATACAATAATGTTTTGTAAAGAGGGTAAATAAAACAATTTAACCCAAATTATATTTCTGTATAGAAAAGAAATAATTTTATCAAATTATTGAGATAGTAGTATGTTTGATATGTTTAGTTGATTTGAATAAAATTCAAATTTGATTATGAATTGGAATGGTTTAATACAACCAGAATAAATTTCACGAATAGAGTTTGTGAATAACAATTTTTATATGAGACTGAATAAATCAGAATTTGATTAGAAAATTCAATTAGTTAATTGGATTTGGGTTGGAACTTGACTTGGTTGAGTAAAATCAAGAATGATATTGAAATTAAATAAAATATATTTGGAATTTGGTAATCGATTGGATAATAATTAAATAGAAATAATTTGGATATCAATCGATTAATGTTCATAGCTAATAAAACTGAATGATCGGTTAAGTTGGTTGTTAATTGATTGTTGATTATTTGTTACTAGTATGAATATAAATCATTAATGGGTTAATATAAAAGGATGAATGAATCGAAAATTAATTCCATATTATAAATTGGAATGAATCCACAGATTAATTGAAACTGAATAATTTAACCTTGTATGTACATATGAATGATGCTATGTGTTTGATTGTGGGAATTTATTTAATTATTCTGGTTAGTAAATGAAATGTTAATTAAAATTACATATATATATATATATATATGTGTGTGTGTGTGTGTTACTTATATGTCGAATTGAGTTAAGCACAGGTGCCGGATGGCTAGAGGACTGATTTTGGTTGAATAGATCGTAATGAATTAAGGAAGTATGCTCAATAGCGCTTGTAGAAGGTACGACTATGCGAAAATATAAATTTTGGGTTTTTAATTTTGTTTTCCAACCATGTGGGTTGATGTATATATATTATTAGTTCCTGCGATATCGCAGAAGTCCCTCCGTACAGGAGAGACTCTACCGGACTTTTTTTGAAAATTTAAGGTGTTTCAAAATTTTTGAAATTTTTATTAACAACAATGTATTGGTTTTTGATTTTTAAGTTATCAGATTTGTAATATTTTTTCCTACCTTAGTAACTTCGTTGAAGAAATTCTTTTAAGGAGGAAAGATTGTAATGTCCCGTATCTTTAGTAGACAGATATTTAAATTATTTTATTATTTTAAATATTACATTTGGAATATAAATGGTTTTTAATATTTAATTCGTTTATAAAACAAAGTTTGAACATTAAATTTGTAATTAAGCTGTAGTTCGTAATATTGAGTTTTGAACTTCAATTGAATATCCAAAATCTGATATAATTCGGATTTGTGTGAAACAAGAAACGTTTGAATCTGGTCGATTATAATTTTCTTATGAAAGAGAAAATTCGAGATTTTAGTTTATAAATTGCAAGTTATTCCCAAATCAAATTTTCAGATAGTTACTATGGAAATCGTTAATAAACGATAATGTTTATTTAATAATTTAAAAGGGTTTTTATATGTATTTGGATACCTTTTTAACTAGAAATTGATGGCGTTGAGTTATAATTCTATTAGTTTGATGTTTTCTACCAAATGATGTTTTCTTGAGTCATCCTTGTTTCTGCAGAAATAGGACGAGGCCAGAGAGCGCTGGGAACAAAATAACGATGAAGTTGGCATCATGGTTGCAAAGACATGAGACCCAAGAGAATCAAGCACCAACTTGATGAGAACTAGTCTTCCAGCCTAGGAGATGAGGGTCAAGTACCATCGGAAAATTTCCCCTAACTTTGTTAGTAAGAGGTCAAAAATGCATTGAGCTTGCGGCCTCGATAAAGAACGATGTCGAGATAAGTAAAACGAAGAAAGACAACCCGAAAACTGGAAGACTCGATTCATGAGATCTTTATATTGTCCATAGATTGAAGTGGATGAAGTAGCTCTTATAATCATTGAATATTTTCCCCAATAACGTTCGTAGACATGTAAAAAAGATAGGAGTTGATGGATGGAACGTCGATTTCCATTTGAGGTGATAGTGATGTCATTACCAAAAGACAAGGAAGAGATCACAAAGCATCTATTCGGGATACCAAAGCGATGAACCTACCCAAAAATAGAGAGGGAGTGCACCCCTTGGACCAGAGCCTTATAGGTTACTGCAGTCCCTTTTCGAATAAAGAACCAAAAATTTGAAAAGAGTCTCCAAACAAGGTCGATCGGGGGCTCTGGAAAACCAAAATTTCAGAGAATGCGGATGATAAAATTCCAAGACAAGCAATCTTAAACTTTAGTCATATCAAGCTTGATCAGCCACGTTGGAACTACAGATCTATCAATCACTTTGGGAGATCATACCTTGGGAAAGAAGGACATTATTGGTGATCAATCGACCTTTGACAATGTCATCCTAAGGTAAGGAAATAATTCGGTCTAAGATAGGAGCGAGCCGGGAAGTCAAAATCTTGAAGATGACTTATTCGAAAGGTTATATAGACTAATCGACCGAAAGTCAGATCAAGAAACAGGGTTATCCAATTTAGGGATGAGCACAAGATTGGTGGACATCCAACCCTTGAG